>OZ005681.1:34524616-35159882 GCA_963930675.1 Gnaphalium uliginosum
CAGACTCCGGGGATACAGACTCAACTAAGTATGTGCACTTGGAGTCAGACTCAAACATTCCTGAGTCTGTTCCATCTTCAACAAAAGATGCAGGTAGTACTTCTTCTTCATCTGAGGACATGGATATAGATCAACCTTTTTATCCTAGCCCATCCTCACCCGCAAAAGAGAGTCACAAACAAACCAACCCAGATGAGTCACCACTCACTCTAGAGGAATCACCAGACTCAACCCCAAAAAGTATAGCACAAGTGGAATCATCATCCATGGAACTGGATGTCAATAGAACACCTTCCAGTGCTGTAGACCATTCCATTACAGCTCTGCTAGAGTCTGTGGTGCCAATGGCTACCCAACTGACCCAACCTTCAACTAGTTTAGTCAGCTTGGATACCCACATTACTGCTACTACACTGACCCCTGTAGTAAGCATTGAAGAAGATGCTCCAATCCTGAGCACTACCACCCCCCTCTTTACCCCACTCACAATGGCTGAACCCATACTGACCACTAGTCCTGTACTAGTTCACATTCCAGTGAGTCCTTTCTTACACCCCTCTGCACAGATCGACAATGCCCCAGTCATGTCACAGACTGAGGTACAGATCTCCTCTTCTTTGCCTGATGAACTACCATCTTATCACCAGATGGTTAGTAAAGGCATACCAACTTCCACATCAGTTGCCAGTGATACTGTTCCATTACACCAGGGACTGTTTGAGGCAACAGGTGCAACACAATCATTTCCCAATGATATCCTATCCTATCACCGGATTAGATCTGAGGGGACAACTACACCACTCAATGCCTATGATCGCTTTTCCACGCACATGACACAGAGTGAGGCAAAGAGTGCAACCCCAAAAGATTCCAGTGATCTTGCTCAGTCTCAACATGAGTCAAGTGAGGAACACATACCATCACCCAATTCTAACCCTTCCAACCAGACCCAGTCTGTGCCTTCTAGTACACTTCATGATGTGCTTTCTGCCATCAACAAGTTGTCTGAATGGGTACAGACTGAGTTCAATAATAATAAGAAAGAGCTAGAGAAGATGAAGCATCTAGTCTCTACTATGGTGGATAAAGTGGATATGCTGGAGGAAAAGGTATCCAATAGGTTAGATGAAATGCAGACCACCCTCTCAAACTTAGTAGATGATGTCAAAAAGGGGGAGAAGATGAAGTATGGGTCTGCAGAAGCTAAAACCTCAAAAGATAAAGATTTAAATAATAAATCCTTAGATTTAGCGGGAGATAGCAGTGAGGGAGATGATGGAGATGATGGACCCGAAGGTGCTAGGGTGAAGTCTCAGACTGAAGCTCAGTCTGTGCCACAGACTGAAGATATGAGTGCATAGACTGAGGGGGAGCAAGAGAAATTGCAGTTAGGTGAACATGCTGAGATGGTTTCACAGACTCAGGGGGAGTCATCCATTGTCTTACACATAGATCCAATTGCAACTATCTCAACCCAAGGTCAGATTGAGTTGAAGAGACCAAGGGAAGAAGAAGAAGAAGAAGAAGAAGATGTTCAACCTCTGCAAATCAAGAGAGCCAGGAAGATGAAAAGAATGGCCAGGAGGATTCCTGAAAGGGATATCTTTGATTCCCAACCAAAGATGAAAGGGATCAAGACCTGGGATCAATTTATGAAGCTGGTAGAAGAACAGGACAATGATGGTGATGATGATGATGCCATCAATCCTGACTGCAGTTCAGAGTCTGAAGTTTTCAGAAGATCAGATGATGATGAAGATGATGCTACTTTTGGAGGTGTAGGTGAAGGAGCCTCAAAAGTCAAGACTGGAGAGTCTCAGTCTGTGCCTTCTGAACCTGCACAGACTGAGACACAGCATCAATCACAGACTCAGAGCTCAGAGCAACCAGCAGCAAGCACTGATGCTCTAATTATCAGTGCTGAAGCCATTCAAGCTGAAGCCAATCCTGCTAGACCAACCACAACAACCAGAACACTGCCTCCTGGTAGAAGTGAACTTGAAGATAGAAGCAATGGAGAAGTGCTCATCTGATAAGCACTTATCCTGGGTCAAGCTCTACCATGGAAGTAGTTATGGATAAGGGTAAGGGCAAGGATATTGCCTTATCCAAGCAGGAAAGGTTAAGCAAGATCAAGAAGATGGTGGATGATCATGCTGCTGGAACAAGAAGTCCTGAACTGAAAGATCTACAGGACGAACTCTTGCAACAAGAAGCTACTGCTCAAGGTATGACCTTAACCGAATACTTAGATGTATTAACTCTTGAAGAGCAGAAGCTGAAGGAAGCAAGATTTGTTGACATGCTCACTCAAGAACTACAAGAAGAAAGCTGTTCACTGACCCAAATCAGAAGGAGTCAAGTTGAGCAACAAATCAAAGAAGATGAGGAGCTGTCAACAAGGTTACAGAAGATAGAGAGCCTGAAACCAAAGCTACAAGCCACTTTCCAAAAGTCAAAGCTCAAGCAGAAGATTAGAGAATGTCATCTGAACAAGATTGGACAGAAATTGAAGCTGGAGCTGACTTTAACCAAGAGCAAGAAGATGGTATGGGTGGATGAACTGTACACTCTAGGGCTTAAAGAATGGCAATCCATTGCTAATCTTTTGAAGAGTGCAGCTGACAAAGAATTGAAGAAAGAAGTTCTGGATGAGCTATCTTACCTGATTGAGTTAGCTCTCAGTCTGGGGCTTATCTCAGAAGAAGAATACAAGTTGTTTTGCATAGCAAACAACTTTGTAATCAAGAAGAAGTCAGCTGGGTTATCCACAGAGAATGAGCAGAGAAGGGAGCATCCTCTACCCAAAGGTATCATTTTCATTGATAGATCATATGTACAGACTGACAGCATTGAAGGTCTGTGCTATAGAGATATCAACGGGATAGAGTGCTTCCAGGACCAGAATAGGTTATATGGAAAGTCTCTGCTGCACTGCATTGCCCTGCTGAAGGAATGCAAACATTCTCAAGCCAGACCATTCAGAAGAAGACTGATCAGCTGGTTATTCAACAACCTTTCCCAACTCAGGATGATGACTGGACTTGAAGATATCTGCAAGAAGATCATCCTAGAGTATCAAGAATTTGAAGACAAATCTGATAAGGAAATGGAAGAATTGTTGAAGAGGAAAGTGGAAAAGATGAAAGAGATCAGGGCTCAGAGAAAGGATTGAAGATTGTTAAATTTTTGATTTACAATCTTATGTAATAGTTGTAATATTTTTGTGAACTAACTGTGATTCTGACTTTATATATATAAGTCTTGATCCATATGTTATGATTCACCTTAGTATTTATTATTTCTCTATTATCTTTTGTAAATAGATTTTGACATCATCAGATAGGGGGAGATTGTTGGGAAAAACAATGATCAAACCTAAGTTATAAATCTGAAGAGTCAAAATCTAACTTAGTTGTATTCAGGAAACTTAGTGAAATTCCTGAGTCTGTGTTTCTGAGTCTGTGCTACACAGACTGAAGAATTGTTTCTGAGTCTGTGCTACACAGACTAAAGATCCTCACAGACTGAAAGCCATGCTCTTTCTGAAGACTTATGAATTCATCATCTGAAGAATGAAGATTTAATCTTTAACGATCAAAGGAACCCAGTTTATCAAACAATCATCTAAACACATTTTTTCTCTACATTTTCTTCCTTGAAAAATGACTTCTTCTATTGCTATGGCTGGGAAGGGAATTCCAATCTTCAATGGTGTAAATTTTACCCACTGGAAATTGAAAGCTGAATGGTTTCTTGCTAGCATTCATGATGAAATGCTTAGAGTCATTCAGGAAGGACCCATTATTCCTGGCAGAATAGTTCCTGCAACTTTAGATGCAAATGGTATTATTTTGACACCTGAAAAATTTGTTGAGGCTGCCAAAAATACCTGGACTGATCTAGACAGGCAACTATATGCTTTAGACTTTAAGGCCAAGTCCATACTGGGCAATG
Source organism: Gnaphalium uliginosum (assembly GCA_963930675.1). Classification (NCBI taxonomy): domain Eukaryota; kingdom Viridiplantae; phylum Streptophyta; class Magnoliopsida; order Asterales; family Asteraceae; genus Gnaphalium; species Gnaphalium uliginosum. The sequence goes on from OZ005681.1 coordinate 34,528,574, forward strand.
CAGTTACTGAGCCTATCTTTGTATACTACTTGGATCGTATTCAAACCATCTGTGTGGGTTTGAATACTTTGTCATCTTTGTGAGACAAACACTTTATTGTGAATAATACTTTGATTCATAATAAACTCTTAGATACAGATTAAATAACAGTTATCTCAACGTGTTACTTTGATTCATAAAATTTACACCATTGAAGATTGGAATTCCCTTCCCAGCCATAGCAATAGAAGAAGTCATTTTTCAAGGAAGAAAATGTAGAGAAAAAATGGGTTTAGATGATTGTTTGATAAACTGAGTTCCTTTGATCGTGAAAGATTAAATCTTTATTTGCTCTGATACCAGTTGTTGGTTCACAAGGTCCCCAAAACTTAGATACAGATTAAATAACAGTTATCTCAACATGTTAGTTTATATCCAAGTTTTATATCTAAGTTTTGGGAACCTTGTGAACCAACAACTTGTATCAGAGCAAATAAAGATTTAATCTTTAACGATCAAAGCAACCCAGTTTATCAAACAATCATCTAAACCCATTTTTTCTCTACATTTTCTTCCTTGAAAAATGACTTCTTCTATTGCTATGGCTGGGAAGGGAATTCCCAGATTAAAGTAACACGTTCATAATAAACTAACACGTTGAGATAACTGTTATTTAATCTGTATCTAAGTTTTGGGAACCTTGTGAACCAACAACTGGTATCAGAGCAAATAAAGATTTAATCTTTAACGATCAAAGGAACCAAGTTTATCAAACAATCATCTAAACCCATTTTTTCTCTACATTTTCTTCCTTGAAAAATGACTTCTTCTATTGCTATGGCTGGGAAGGGAATTCCAATCTTCAATGGTGTAAATTTTACCCACTGGAAATTGAAAGCTGAATGGTTTCTTGCTAGCATTCATGATGAAATGCTTAGAGTCATTCAGGAAGGACCCATTATTCCTGGCAGAATAGTTCCTGCAACTTTAGATGCAAATGGTATTATTTTGACACCTGAAAAATTTGTTGAGGCTGCCAAAAATACCTGGACTGATCTAGACAGGCAACTATATGCTTTAGACTTTAAGGCCAAGTCCATACTGGGCAATGCAGTTACTGAGCCTATCTTTGTATACTACTTGGATCGTATTCAAACCATCTGTGTGGGTTTGAATACTTTGTCATCTTTGTGAGACAAACACTTTATTGTGAATAATACTTTGATTCATAATAAACTCTGTGTCAAAATTAATCTTGTTTTCCGCCTAGATTAATTTAAACTTGTTTGATATAAAACTTGGATATAAACTAACACGTTGAGATAACTGTTATTTAATCTGTATCTAAGTTTTGGGAACCTTGTGAACCAACAGAAAAAGTGTTTTAAAATTGTTTAAGTTAGTGGAATTAGATAGAGAACCGAAAGAACTGAAATTGCACTGAAATCTGGCACCCTAGCTTAATTTTATACAGTAGTTTAACATGCTAGAATACTTATGACGATTTATATGAAATAATGATGCACAATTTAACTGGCCCGATAGACAGACTATCCCAACTAATTTCGCAGGATAAATCCTGTACATGTTCAAAAGAAAGAAAATAGAAACTCAATAAGAAATGTGTGAAATTGATGAGTTTGAATGTCTAATTTAATCATGTGTTTATAGAAAAAAATATAGAACATGCCAAATATATTATAAGTCAATTCATTAATTAGTTGAATTAATGTTGTTCATAGAGAACTCTTTGTACATATGATATCGTGATTTAACAAGGTTTACTTTCATATCTATTAAAAATCATTCGATAACATTAACAAAGATTCAAAGTACAATTATAACGAACAAAGTCGAAGTCATAAGACTTTAAAATGAGTATATTTTTGGGACTCATTGAGGAATAGTAGTCATGTTATGAAAAAGTGAACGGTAGCATATCAAAGTTGAAAAACTCACTGAGATATGACGAGACGTTGTTCATACTTGGTATATATTGGTATACATAAATAAGGAAAGCTTATTCTAAAGGTGTTCAAAACTGCTTATTTTTGTGAAAACCATGATGCCTTCACGATCGGTCGTCGTGTTTCCAACTGGCACACACCCTTATGGGGTAAGTTTTATATTTATAATTTGTTGGGGACCTAAGTTTTACTAGAGCAATAGCAGTAGTATGACCTAGGGTCGTTCTTTGGAGCTAATCGTATTGTGAAACAGAGATATCAGGAAGAGCGATTCGATTTAGTGATGGATTTTAAAATGGTTTGAGTGAGGTTTTTTGTTCTTAGGTCCGAAATTAAAATTAAGTAAACAAACGGTAAATAAAGAGAATAGGTTTAAATCAGTATGGATAGGAGTGCTCGTTGTGATTTCATTAGCTTATACGTGGGATGATGCTTTCAATGGTACAGTATGAAAACGTCTCTAAGTATTTGTATGTTACATATCTTAAATATTCGTAGTGTAAACTCTAGCACCCTACTGTTTGGATGCCCGAACAATATGTCACTGAGTACTAGGCTATCTTGAATTCTGATAAGATCAGGCTGCTTTAAACCCTCCTCACTGTCTCCAAGAGAACAAGTGACCCTCTTTGGATACATGTATCCGGGGTGCATGAATGAGGCAGCAGATCGCAATTTATCTTCTGACCTTTCTTAACATTATGAGGACATCTAAACTAGGCAAGGCATTTAAGAACAAGATAGGATTACGGTGGCTGTTAACCTTGCATTAATGGGAGTGGTTTATTCTAGGGTTGGTAAATAACCAGGATGTGACACAGTCTTCAAGCTTCGGCTTTTCCGTGGCTTCCACGTATTTTTACTACACCAAAGGGTGGTTCCAACGTTATACCAAGTATTCAGCCGCTTTACGGTCTTTCCAAGACCACATACTTTTCGGTCACTCTAGAGTAAATAATCCTACGTTTGTATTACAGTTCAACCATCTATGATAATTAAACAACTCATTCACTTTATATTTATAAGGCCCTAATAAATCCCTGATTGATTCACGGTGTACTATACGATAAGTTTAAACAGTATTTTCACAGTTATAGAATCAAATCATGCTTTTATGAAAACATAGATAGGTAATTACCATTTGATCAAGGTTCACGACTCCTTGTCATAAAGGTTCTAACCACGTTTATTGGAGGAAAGGCGATAGTTTAATTTATAATCATAAATGTAAAGTTAAACAGCACACCGAGTTTTCAATATTAAAGTAGCATCACCTCAAATATTAACAAGCTAACTACATCACAACAAGCACATAAGCTAACTACTCACTAAGCATGACAACAATTCATAAATCTAGCATAATAACAATAACATGCATCAATATAAAAGATAAGGAAAGATATAACTGTGATTAATGTGTAGATTGAATAGATGCTGAAAGATTACACGAACGGAACACCAAAATATCTTTTACAATATTACAAATGATCCCTCCAACTATTCCAACAATATTACAATGCTACCCCTTCCGTTAGTCTTGGTTAAATATTAACCAAGAACTAACTAATTTAAACCTAAATCTCTAACTACTTAACTCTAGAGATACAAAGTAGAGAGAGAGTGTGTGTGTGAGAGAAAGGCGTGAGGGAGAGTGAAGGAATAATATGAATGATGAGGGATGATGGAAATGAGGAGGAGGAGGCTAGTATTTATAGGCAATGATCCCAAGTCCCCCGTACAAGCTCCGAATCACAAAATACAATCACGAATCGGCACCGAACCTCAAAATAACTGAAAAACAGAACCACTGGAGGGACTAGGGGCCGTATACGGCACCCTAAAGGCCGTATACGGTATCATGAAGGCCATATATGGAATCTCTAGGGCCGTATACGGTACCCTAGAGGCCGTCTGGTGTATTGCCCGTTATTCGGTACTTCGTTCGTTGCTTGATTCGGTCGTATCTTCTTCGTTTCTCGTCCGTTTGGCTTGATTCTTTCGCCGACGATCTTGTAATTCTGTTACGCTTCTAATGATACATAAATTAGATATTTTGGATGTCTATAGCTCGTACGTGCTTGGAATACGTTCGGTTGATCTTTAGGCGCTGTATCTTCTCCGTTCCTTATCCGTTTTGCTTGATTCTTGATTCCCCGTTCTCTTAATTACCTAAGAATCATAAAATAGTATTTAAGAAGTGTATATCATAAGGTAAATAATAGTGGAGGAATCATGTGAAGTTTATTTGCTTTGTTTTGCTGTTATTTGGACGTTTATAGCGATTTTGGTTGCAACGTCTGTATTTGAACTACTTTAGTAATTTTTAGCAAATAATCATTGGTTTCAGATATTTTCACTAATTAATAGCTCAGATAGTGAAAAATAATGTACGTAAAAACATGACTTTTTACGTTACATCAAACCACAATATGGTTAATTAGTCATAGTGAAAGATAGTAAGTTTTCTTTATGGTGATAAAATCAAGTGTTAAATGCGACTGAATAATCACTAGCATTTAATGCAATTAAAAGGTGGACTACCTATACATTGAGTGAATACTTCTTTGACCATAGTCATTAGTATTCTCAATCGTGAATACTATCCTCTGACATGAACTGGCTCGCTTTCCGCTTCTGAACAAAGTCTATTTTCGTTGAAATCTAACAGTGTTCGTAAATAAGGATTTATAGGATTCCTCGTTGGGTGACGAGGAACACTTGTTGTAATTTTTGGTTTTAACTCGCAAGATGGGACTTTGCAACTCTTGTGTAAACGAGAGAGATATTTTTGGGCCCTCGATAATTTGTAATTGTATCATCATAATCGAGTGACTAAATCATTTCGTTAATTTTAGTCTGTAATCGAAATAGGAAAGTGAGTATTGAAAGATTGATACGGTCCATGCCTCATACTCTAGAAAGTTTAAGAAATTGTAAAAAGATATTGGCATACCCTCACTGTTTAAACTTTTGTTTGAGCTTGAGGACACAACTTTGATGAGTGAATGTTTCATTGATCTAGTTAACCTAAGTGTCTTACTAGAGGCCACCTTAGACCAATCACGTTTGACACATTCTAATATTTTTGTACATGTGAGAGTTTGAAAGGATTATGTACTTTTATATTAGTATTAGCGTCACATCTATTTTCATATTAACACGGCATGGTCACATCTATTTTCATATTAACACGGCATGGTCACACCGGTGAAATGAAAAGCATAGTTGAACAAGTAATGTAAAGCTATTAAAATGATTAATAATATTTGATAGTATTAAGTAATTCATTTAGGTGAAATGAATACTAAATATAACGTTAATGTTATTTGATTCGATCAAATAAAGTAACAATACATTCAAGTATTTATTAGATGATAATAAATGTATTAATACAATTAGTTTTATACAAATAATTGGTAAAATTGCTTATTTTAAAAAGTTTATATTAAAACCCTTATTTATAATTAAATTTTTAAATAACTAACTAGTTTAGTTTTGCTTAAATTTAATTGATCTATTTTCCCAATAAAGTTGGACAGGTTTAATAAAAATTAAACTTAAATTATCTATTTGCAAATAGTACCTTCAAATTTTATGTATTCTAAACTAGTTAGTTATTTATAAATTTCATAAATAAGTATTTAATATAAACGTTTACTAAATAAATAATTACACTAATTATTACGTCAAGAAAGCTACTTATATTAACACATTTAACTTATTTTAATTATTTTGATACAATAAATACATAAATGCTTTGTTACTTTATTTGATCATAATAACATTAACCTTGCATCTAATATTTGTCTCACAATTCAATTCACCTGAATGAATTACTTAATAATATAAAGTAATTATCCTTTTAATAGGTTTACATTATTTTTTCAGTTGTGCTTAGAGCACGGGGTGTGGTGACACTGTCACCACAGTGTTCTGGACAGTATTCTGGAGAATGTTGTAATTGAGGATTTTGTGGTGTGGTGACAGTGTTCTGGACAGTGTTCTGGAGTTTTTTATTATTTGTTTTATTTGTTTTTTTAATGGTGATAATTGTATAAATTAATATATAAAAATAAATAAATCAAATAAAACAAGATTTAATTAATTAAAAAAAAATTACAAGTCCTAAAATTAAAATACATAATTTAAAAAGTCCTACAAATTTAAAATACAAAAGTAAATAAAATTTTTTAATTTTTTTTTTTTAAAAAAAATCCGTTAGAAAAAAAAAAAAGGAAAAACGTCGCGCAAACCGGCGTTCTGAGGTGGACGGCGACGGGAAAAACGGACGGGAACGCCGTCCCGGTGCGGCAAAACGCCGTCCGACGGCGTTCTCGTCGGAAAACGACGACAAATCGCCCCCCACACCCCGTGCTCTTACTAGTATGACACTGCATTACTCATATGACGTTAGTTGTGACCCTTATAATAATATTAAAAGACATAATCTATTCACTCCTACACCCATTGATTTTAAATTAGATTCTCTCTCTTTCGTAACATTAGTAAAAACTGCCAAATACACGTATTAGTAAATCCAAACGTTACAGCCCCCGAACAACCAAATTTAATGTATATTTGGGGCGGGTGTTTGTATGGATTTAGACCGATTTTCTTATTAAATTATTATATGTTTTACTAATGTTTTAAACTAAATTCATATCCATTTTTGATATTCTTTAGTAACAAGTGCATTGTTCATAATATTACCTTAAGTAAAAACAAAAATAAAAAATTTCATTTCATTTAAACTTGAAAATTACAATATCAAGTGAACAATGTTACAAATTAAACGAAACTAATTCAATCACTACAAATTTGATCATACTCTCAAAACGTTTGTTCGTGTTTATACAAATTTGTTTCTCAGGCGTGTAGAACTAAAGATCATCTTCAAGTGTTGCGAGAAATTTGATCTCGGAAGCGGAAGGTCCACTCCGAACTCGTCATGAGTTGTGGTAACGTTTTTGATGTTTCCTTTAAGTAATCAGAACATCTTTTAAACATATCAAATTTTGGGGGGAAGGCATACTTTTTGTATTCAGTTGCCATTTTCCTTTGAGTGTAACACCAAAAAAAAAGAAGAGAATTGTGTAAAAATATTGACTTATATAGAATGAGAAAAAACGTACATTTTATTAATAACGATCAAAAAACCCCACAACTAATTCGACCATTCATAATTAAATACCATTAGATGGTTTTCAATACGCCGCCCCAATTATATTCGTTTAAGGCGGTTTTTATGCAATCGTCACAGAATAACTTTATTGAAGCAGGTTAATTAAATCCACCTCCCCTTCCCCCTTCCCCAAATGATATTAATTGGGGCGGACACTGTTACATCGCTTCATTGAAGATTATTGGACCACTTTTTGATCTTCGTAGCGGTTTTCTCTTAAACCCGTTCTATTGGTGCATTACAGATGTTATTTTATGTACGAGTGTATATAAAAAACGTATCTTTTTGAGTATGTGTTGATCATGTTATCATGAGATACATGGACGATGATGAAGCACCCAAGGTCCCTCACCAATGCTATCATTAGTGGCGGTACCAAGGTGTAAGTAGGGTGGGTCACTACCCACACAAAGATTTCAGTAATTGTGACTAATATAACTCTTTGTAATCAATAGGTCATGTTTTTTCCTTTATTGTATTTTCCCTCTTATTTCCCCTTCTTTCCATTCGTTATTTTTGTATAACCAGCTAGCTGCTTTATTAAACTCCATTATAATAAATGGTGATAGTTTTTCTTCAAAAAAAATTTATAATACAAGTCCATAAAAATATCTATAAGCACAAATAAATGCATTATCATTTAAAAATAAAGAAGTAGAAAAATTCAAAATTACGAGGGAGACGAAGTTGTGGAAAAAACAAAAGTAACCACAAGGTTTGTTAGAATTAAATTAAATTGAATTCTTTTTTTGGTTAGTTTGTATTAATGCTAATATAAGTTTCGGTTGGTTTAATATAATGTATTCCTTGAAAAACAAAATCTCAACTCGAAGCCTAAAATATGAAGTCATGATCTTAAAACTTGCTGTGATTCTAATTTTCTAAACTAGGAGATTTTGTAAATCAAGATAATTTGGGTAATAAGTTTCTCGGTGGACAAGTCGAGATTTTCTTATTTATATAGGAGTTGTTTGTAGAGTTTATGTGAGGAGGTTGAGAGAAAGAGAGAGTTTATGAGAGTCGTCCCCCTCTGTCCCGTGCAGTGGTCTCGGTGATTCAATAATGATGGTGCGAATTATGTTATTGTAATCAACTGTTGAGAGTGGTGTAAAGATATTAAAAAGTGTTGAGAGTTGAGCGTCTCCAATTTTGTAATATCTTTCATATAGTGGATGTTAAGTGGCCTACGGGTCCTGTGGTTTTACTCTCGCTTGAGAGGTTTTCCACGCAAAAATTGTGTGTGTAGTAATTTTTCTGTTTTGTGCGATTTATTATTGATTTATACAAAGTTTTATGTTTTATTGTGGTCGGGATCGATCCCAACGAGCGGTATGAGATCGAGGTAGATCCTAACAACTGGTATCAGAGCGAGGTTCATGTAGAAAAATCATATAACCGGGAGGAAGTCAATACGAGAAGAAAAGAGAGTGTTGTTCATCATATTCTGCGCGGCGTCGAGAGATTTGACGGTGTGAGTTCGTTAACCGTCAGATCATTTTGAAATTTGAACTGTGGTTTAATAAGAGATTTTTTAAGATCTGGCCGTTGGGATTGTCGATTGGAGGCTTTGATAGAGAGTTGTATGTGGTCGAAGTTTGTTGCAGAAATGTTCATCGGGTTTAGTGCAGTTGTGGAAAAATAATTGTTGTCAGTTCGTTAACTATTGGATCTCAGTGATTTTTGGGTAGAGCGTTCAAGGAACAAGGGTTTATGTTGTGACCAACTTTGGTGATGATCGGATAGTTCAAATAAGAGATATGATTTTTTGAAGTAGTTGTTGTTGGGAGAGAATTTATGCGCAAGTTTTTGTTTTAGAAGAGAACTATCAGGTTTTATGGAGATGAAAGAATGATGTGGATTATGTGAGGTTTGATGAGTCTCGGATGAGTATGTTGATCGGGAGTGTTCCTTATGTCGAAAGTCTTCCTAACAATGAAGTTGGTGGGCGGCGTGTTCCGGTAGAGAGAAAGTCGGCGGCAAAAAGTTGAAGATCACACTCATATCGTTGAAGATGAGATCCGCATCATAGAGGTGAAGATTTAGGGAATTTGAATCAAGGGAGGATTTATTGGGGTGTGATCCTAATATCCTAAATTAGGAGAATTTGTAAATCAAGATAATTTAGGTAACAAGTTTCTTGGTGGACAAGTCGAGGTTTTCCTATTTATATAGGAGTTGTTTGTAGAGTTTATGAGAGTCGTCTCCCTCCGTTTCGTGTGTTGGTCTCGGTGATTCAATAATGACGTCGCGAATTTCATTTTTGTAATTAACTGTTGAGAGTGGTGTGAGGATATTCAAAAGTGTCGAGAGTTGAGCGTCTCCAATTTTGTAATATCTTTCATATAGTGGATGTTAAGTGGCCTATGTGTCCCGTAGTTTTTACTTTCACTTGAGATGTTTTTCACGCAAAAATTGTGTGTGTCATGTTTTTTCCTGTTTTGTGCGACTTATTATCAACTTATATAAAGTTATGTGTTTTATTGTAGTGGTAATCGATCCCAACGAGCGGTATGAGATTGAGGTTGATCCCAACAAAAACAAAATTCTAGTACGGCCCTACCCACCCTAGAACCATAAGAGGGCGCACCATGGATCGAGCAACTACTATACACCGCAAAAGAAAAGAAAAAATGGTCTTGTTTGACTTGGAACTCAAAGCCAATCGCATACTTCTTGTTAACTTGTTCTTTCTTGGTTGACAACAAGCTAGATTCCATTTGAGTTTATATTTATCCGATAAGTTTCCTTAAAGTTGTAAACATACAAAAGTCTCTCCAACCAAATTTCCCTAATCTTGTTTTCAGAATAATATTGCCGATGAGGAATAATTCTGTAATTTGCTCTTTGATTAGGTATCATTAGTTAGAAGTTAGTATCACACCAACACGCTGACTCACGAGTCAGGATAATTGATAACCACGCGCGTCGTATATATTGAAGTCCATGTTCAAAGAGATCGAAGTTATAAACAGTCGTATTTGACAAAACTAACATTTTGCTATTAATGAAGAGCTGATTCAATTGAGTTTCATAATCGTGTTTCTTTTTGCTTTTGTAAAGTTTCATGATATGATGAACGTTAGTTCGAATAACGCACTTACTTAAAAGGCATAATAAGTTGTTGATCAGCATATTTGATTTCAAGGAATTCAATTCAGTTTATGACGTGATCACGAGGTAGAAAAAATTTTAAAATAAAAAACAATAACAATGAGATCTATTTTTTTTGTGTGAAGATTTAATTTATAATATATCGTTCTTGTCAGCGAAATTTGAAGTAGCTAGTAGAGAATTTGAGTGGTCTTTGGTTTAAGCTTTACGTGTTAAAAATAGTTATGTGTATTATTCGGTAAGACATAGACAATTAAAGTGTTTTGATTTCTTTTTACAATTAAATCGAGAATCAGCTAAAAAAACCTCTTATTCGGTAAACTATTTTAAATAGTTTAAAACTTCTAATTGAGAAAAAAATCTCCTACATTCTAAGTTGTTATCTCGCATTAATGAATTTGATATCTTTTTTTGTGTATTAAACAATTTTTTTTTCTTTTGGTACTTCCATTTTACGTAATATGTGTAGATGTACGTATATGAGTAGTATGTATCGATGAATATTTATTAAAGAAATGGACTGAATAATAATGATATTTTAATTCTAACTTTTTTAATTATATAATCTATCTACTTTTTGATAATACTTGATGATATCATAAAAAATGTTCTATGATAAGAGAGAATGAAATATCATACAGGAATTGTGAATCTGAAAAAAGGTAATTGGTGTATTTGAAATGATTAAAGTAATATTTTGCTTTTATCGCTTTATTATAATTCAGTAAATTAATCAATTTACTCCACTCTTTAAAGTAAGTAAGGATAATAATATCATATTTATTACAAGACGATGTAATTTTCTCAACTTTGTAAAAACTGATTTTGAACAATTTTTATATTACGGAGGGCGTATAATTTTTCTAAAGAAACGGTAATATCAAATATATAATCATAATAATAATATAATATTTTATAAATTTTGTTCTAAAGAAACATTATTCTTAGAATCATGTTATCCCTATCAATAGTCCTTTTCGGTTTACTTGCAATACCTAAAAGAAGGATGGAAAAGGCATGCACCTTTCAACGAATATTACGTCAAACCCCCCATACTAATTACTTTACTATACTCAATATTCTCAAATCTAGAAGACTTTATACATCGGAATCAAATGCGCATAAAAAGTTTATCATTAGATTTTGTGGTTCCGTCGGCTTCATACACAAAATATCTAAATAGTTGGCTACCACATTTCAAATGTATAGATATCCTCCTTATAGACCACAAGACGTATAATACTAGCGTTTAAATCCGTGTACACAAGCAGATCGTTTAATTTTACTATGATATTATAATATGTTTCGAACATTTAGTAAATTAAATGAGTGAAAGTTTGATTAGTAGGCTACCACATTTCACAACACATATATGTTGCGTGGTTTATTTACTTCCATCTCTACTATATATAAACCATCTTCACATTATCTTAAAATTGGACTCAACATCAAGAAAAGTCATAATTATCCTTCATTAATTAATTATTTTCCCTATATGGTAATTACCTTTTTTCTAAAATCTTCATTTCTTTATCATTTATATGTGTCCTTAATTACATATAATTGTTACCGCCTATCATTAATTGAAATCCACATTATATAATATGGAGTACAACTAATAGTTAAATTTAAACACTTTTTAATTTTTTAGACCAGTATTATAAGTAATTACGAATTTCAGTAACGGGAATATACGAAATTAGAAAAAATCTACATCATGTAATCCAAATACGTAAAATTCAATTTAGTTTACATAAATAACAAAACTAAACTAAATTTATACCCCGCTGCTTTACGCGGGTATTATGTTAGTTACCATAGTTTATTTAACCTTTTGTATTAGTGAGCCCAACTAGACATGTATATAATATGCACTCATGTAGTCATTGTTTTTTTAGATTTTCGTCTTTAAAAAAAGAAAAAAAATTACAAAGAAAATTACATCAATGGTCCTTATAGTTTACCCCAGATCTCATTGTCGGTCCTTTAAGATAATTAATTACAAGGACGGTTCTTTATTTCAAAACTTGTTTCACTGGCAGTCCTTTAGCTAACTGTCTGTTAGTTTTCTTCGTTAAATCAAGTCACATGTTTTGCATGTGAGGGTTATTTAATCATTTTGACACCTTTTCTTTTTTTCATTTTTCCCTTCGATCCCACATCTCTCTGCATTTTTTACAATCCCCCTCCATTTTTGATACACAAATTCAAACTTGAAAAAAATAACAAACAATCTTATAAAATATATTCGAACCCAAATTGTTGTCACCATATGTAATTTTAACCGTCAAATAAAATAAAACAAAACACGTCCACATATAAAACACATGAACGATCTTACAAAATATAAATCAAATCCACACATTACATTGGGATATATACAATTTAGTGGGATCACAGCACTAGAAATTAAGTTGAAGAACAAATTTTACAAGCTCTAATGTCGAGTATACAAACTTTATGAAGAAGGTACAACCTTTAATTATTAAGGTTCATGTTCGTTCCGTTGAAAAATGCATTTGTTCTTGAACGTAAACAAACGAATATGTAACAAATATGTGCATTCGTCAAACTCATATGTTTGCTCAGTGAAACGACAATGGAAGATATTCATATTAAGGATGTATTTTTATAAGTTTGTACATTAATCTTGTGATAATGCATTAATTTAACGGAGAAAACTAACGGACGGTTAACTAAAGGACTGTCGGTGAAACAAGTTTTGAAATAAAGGACCGTCTTTATAATTAATTATCTTAAAGGACCAACAATGAGATTTGGGGAAAAGTATAAGGACGTGTAATTTTCTCAAAATTACATGTACGCGCTTTCATTAGTTGTCATCGTAGTGGTTAGTTAATAGAAGTTAAAAAGCGTTTGGTAATTTTTGTTTTTTTTGCTGTCGTTCTATGTTCTTCAATAAAGTGTTAACTTTAGGGAAAAAAAATCATCCATGCAACTATATAAATTTCTAAGCAGTTTCAAGAATTTGAAAATAATACATGATTAATTAGGCAGTTGATCATGATATATTCGTTGTTTAAATATAACATTACTTGTTATTTCTGATCGATCACAACTTCATCGTCTTACTTACCCTAAATGGAATGTTGACATATTTTTTGTGATAATAGTCATAAAATATTTATAAAAAAAATATTAGAGATTTTATTAGTACACTAGCAAGAAGCTAGAAGCGGAAAAAAGAATAAATACTTTACGGTTACCCTTAGAGCGCTCCCAACGCTAGCTTCGCTTTGTCGTCGGTTCCAACCGACGGAACCGACACCGATGGCACGAGCCCGTCGGTTTGGTCCGTCGGTTTGGGCCGTCGCTTAACCGACGATCATTCATTTTTTTTCTTTTTTCGTGTGTGTATATAAATAAAGGTAAATTGATAAATGTGGGACCCAAAAATTAGTGTCGGTGCCACTGATGGCAGGGATCCGTCAATTTCAGTCGGTTTTGAAAAAAACTGACGTGGCGCTGACGTGACCCATCGGTTTCTGTCAGTTTCTGTCACAGTTGGGAGGAGTCTTACGGGAACATGATGGATTGATTAAAGAACAAAATACTTTACGGTTAGCCTTACGGGCACATGATGAATTGATTGCGTAAGGATCGAGAACCTTGTATAAACATTCAGATTTTTTAGTAAGTTGTAACACTTCAAAATTAGCGGAAACAAGCGGACCGATGAATCTGGTTGAAAACTGACGTAGTCTGAAATAGTGAAATGTATAATGTAAAATAAAATACGTGGACCATGCAAATATGGGTAGGCACAATATTTGCTTTTATAATACATTCTTTTCCAAATATTCGAACTTATATGGTGTGAGTATATTGGCATCTATCCAATCAATCAATGTATTTTATTAGTATGGAATGGAATTTATTCTCACTTCAATTATGCGATTTATACCTCATAATCAATCATTGTGTGGCGGTATCCGTCAGGTGCGTAATTCAAAAGCTTTTATATTTTCTTCACCAGTTATCTTACATATTTATTCAATTGAACATTTTCAAATTTTATTACTCTCTCCGTTTCGATTAAAATGTTCACTTTAACTATACATACAATTTTAAGAGGTGGGTTCAATGTAAAATGTTAAAAAGGTGAAGAATGAGATAATCAATAAGATTGCTTCATTTCTTTTAAAATCCAATTTCCACTCGTATCTTTAAAATCAAATATCTCACAAACGACATGACCAAAAATTATAAAAACTATATATTCGAAATCAGTGTCTTTTTCTCTTCGATTAGAGATCCCACAAGCTATACTTTCGATAATTTTTATTTTTCATCTTTGTTGGGTCGTAGAAAATGTGACTTGTATAATCACATGTGATTTATGAGTAAATATAACGGGTACACGACTATTCATCAATTGTATATGTTAACTCACACATGATTACAACATATTATTCATTCATATAAAACAAATATCAATAAGATTTTAGGTTTAATCACATGTGATTATTGATTTGAGGTTTAATCACATGTGTTTTTCAAATGAATTATGTGATAATAACTGATAATTCACATGTGATTTCACATTTATATTTATTTACATGTATAATTATAAACTATTATTTAAAATTCGTATTTATTTACACTTTATTCAAATGTGATTACTAATTTAATGTTAATCACATGTGATTATAACTAAATTTTTTTCGGAGGTTTATTAAATTATCAAATAAATTATTTTTATGTGATTTTAAACTTATAATTTTGTAAATTTGATTATTCACATGTGATTGTAGATAGTGATTAAAAACTTATAATTTGATTGTAAATATATTCACATGTGAGTGTTAAATCACATGTGATTTATTATTACGAATTTTACATACCCATTAGAAAACGAAAAAAAAAATCGTCGAAAGTATGGCATGTGAGATCTTTAATTAAAGATAAAAAGACGTGATTTTAACGGTGTAATTTTTATAATTTATGGATATACGGTTTTTGAGATATTTAGATTTAGAAAAAAGGTAAAAATTGGTAATTGTAATGGAGCAATTCTATTGGTTTCTTCATTTTACATTTTTTTAGCTTTACATTGAACTTTAAAACTTTCACTAACAACATTTTTCACCAACCAAATATCATGTCTACCCAATAAAATCTTTTTCAATTGACTAAACACCAAAATGAACACTTTTAATGAAACAACCCAAAATATTAGTAGTACCGACACTTTAAGTCATTAGGGTTTATGTTACATGCATAATAATGGTGCAGAGTGTTTTCAACATCAAAACAGAATAACTCGTGAACCTCTGTATCATTATATTGCGTTGCTAAACGAATGCAGTTTACCTCAGGCTTTACTATTTAGAAGAAGGTTGATAAGTTGGTTATTCAATAATATTTTAAGCATTAGAATGATGGTTGGATATAAAGAATTATGTCATAAGATCAGAAATTGAAGATAAAACATTGATGAAATGACGAGCTTGTTGAAGTGGAAGGTGGGAAACAGGAATTGACTTCAAGAGAAAAAGAAAAAAGAAGTATTTTTTTTGGATTTTCTGTAATCGACTATGATGTAACAGACTTGAATATGTATAAAAGTCTATGTCAGTTTTTTGCAATTAACTTTTCATAATTACTTACGATAATTTGTAAATATTTTGATATCATCAGACAGAGTATCATCGTACAGAGTATCATCGTACAGAGGGGAGATTGTTTGAAAAAAATATTGATTTAATCCAAATTATGTGAAAACTTAGTTGAAAATTGACCAAGTAATCTATGATATGTGCAAGTCAGAGTCTAGCTCCTAGACTCGGAGACTGAGAGACTAAATGCACATACTCAAACGATGCAGACTTGGAATGTCTTGAAGAACAAGACTTGAAGATTTAAAGACATCTTAGACTACCAACGACTGTCGGTTTTTGGCGATGGAGCTGACGCCGTTGGCACGGTGGCGTCGTGGGGGCCGTCAGTTTTTCTCGTCACTTTTTCAACGGGAACGGACGGAGCTAGTGACGAAATATTTTTTTTTCCTTTATTCCATTAAACCTTAGAAAATAAAAATAAAAAAAAACTAAACGGTCATATTACCGTTTGAAAAAAAATATTTTTTTTTCATTATTTTCCTAACCAAACACACTATAAATACACATACACATTCATTCAAATAAATACACAACTTTCATCTTATTTTTACAAATTTCATATTTTCAACAAATATACTACTACATTCACTACATTCAAATGTCGTCCGATTCCGATAAGGAAGATTTTTATGCCGTCACTCAAATTTTCGATCCGATCGCTAGGCTCAATAGGCTAGACACGGAAGACACGGATTCGGATGAAGATGCCGAATCATCAATCCATATACCTCATGCACCAAGAAGATATTTACCTAGAGATCGAGAAGGTGCCGGTCAACGATTGTTTCAAGATTACTTTGCCGAGCGGCTAACATTCCCTCTATATTAATTTCGACGACGTTTTCGGATAAGTCGACCATTGTTTATCTGTATATGTTAAGGTATATTGTCGTACTCTAATCTTTCATTACCAGACTACTTTCTTACTTTCATCAAAGTCAGAACGCGACCGCAAGATTTGGTTTTAATGTTTATCAAAAGTTCACTTCCGTCGTACGTCAAATGGCATACGGTTGTGCAGCGAACGCGTTTGATGAATCGATTAACGAATCGTGCGGAATCGAATTCGTTAATTTGATACGTGAAATGTAATACGAACATAATGTAAATAAGTTTATGTTTTTATTGATATTAATCAATTACAGAAACATACAATTAAGCTCCAAACTCAAACTCTCTCAATCACTCAGTCTCGCTGCACACACCCGATTATTAACAGTCAATACATAATCAACGACACTATGATCTATATATAAACAGACGACTTAGCGACACTAGAAAGTGTCGCTATATCAACACTACCTAAGTGTTGCAAGTGACACTAACAAAGTGTCGCTATTCTAAAAACAGTGTCGCTAATCTAAACACAATCAAGCTAAGTTTTCTAAACAAGCATTTGTTACACAAATATGTATCAACAAACTCCCCCGTGATAACTTGTATAAATCTTTAGTCTTCAACCTTAACTTGACGAGAGAGTAGAATTATCTTCCATTTAATTTATTTAGTGAAAATTAATTTCATTTTTGTCGAAAATTAATTTAGTGATTGGTTATCAGAATAATGGATACTTTTTCTTTTATTCGTTGTTGATTTCACACTCAATTGTTTAATTTATTTAGTTTGTAATTATGTATCTGTAAACCTTGACATATTTGCTACTACATTTGTTTATGCCCCATTCCTTTGAAATTGTATATGTTTGCCTGACTATTTTTTTTGTGAGTTGTTATTAATGTTTTACCGGCCTTTGTTCTGCGCTATGCAGCGTGATAAAAAATCTACGTGCATTAATAAGTTTATCTAACATATCTTCATATAATTGAAAACATAGTAGTATGTAGTATATCATTTTCTTACTATTTTCAATGACGATCTCATCACGACTTGAAATTTGATACGAAACCAGCAAGTAAATAAAATGGTTAGGATGGTATTTCTAACCCTAAGTTGGCACGGCCAATGCGTTTAACTATTCTAGTCTTTAAAATCTTTTTTAAGTACTATGTTTCTTAATATGTTTTTATCATTAAAGTTTAAAGTTTTATTGTGAAACACTTAGTATTTATCAAATTATTAATAAAATTCTTCAAATTTATGTACGACGAACACATAATAGTTACCTAGCAATAAAGTTTCAAACTTTATTGTTTTTTTTTTAATCTTTTTTAAGTACTATGTTCTTAATATGTTTTTATCATTAAAGTTTAAATCTATATTGTTAAACACTTAGTATTTATCAAATTATTAACAAAATTCTTCAAATATATGTACGCCGATTATACATTTGTTACCTAGCAATAAAGTTTCAAACTTTATTACTTTTAAAATCTTTTTTAAGTACTATGTTTCTTAATATGTTTTTATCATTAAAGAGTTTAAAGTTTTATTGTGAAACATTTAGTATTTATCAAATTATTAATAAAATTCTTCAAATTTGTGTATGCCGAACACACAATAGTTACCTAGTAATAAAGTTTCAAACTTTATTGTTTTTTTTTTAAATCTTTTTTAAGTACTATGTTCTTAATATGTTTTAATCATTAAAGTTTAAATATATATTGTGAAACAGGGTTAGGTCAAGGTTCGAGTTATTGGTCCAATCTGTTATTCCGGAGAAAAAACAAAATTTTCTTTTGTAATAAAAATTCTAACCCGTCAATTGAAACCCCAACTATATTTTCACCGATATTTATATCAAATAAATATTAACTGACATTTTAATATCCATTATTATAATACGTGGTTACATCAATTATAATAAGAATTAAATTAAATAATAATGAGATAATATTTTTTGTAACTAAAACTAATTATGATGTATTAACTTTTAATTAATTGTATTTACCTTTAACCTTTTGATGGTTAAATAATATATACATAAAAGGGTATGATAGTAATTGACTAATTTTCTCTTTTAAGACTTGACTCAAATAAAGTTATATAGTAGTATAGATAAATGCTAAACCTGACCACGAGTTTGCTAATGGGTACTTATATGGTTTGGTAATAAACTTTGCTATTGAGTTGCTTATTTTATTATAATGTATTTTTTTGTATTTTATTTTAAGATGTTAATTAGTTTGTCATAGAAGCTATTTAATTTAATGCATAGAATAAATGTAACCTTTTTTCTATTATTTCTTTGTATCCATCCGGCCGCAAAGAAACAGAGAAATAAAGAAACATTTTAAATCCTAAAAACATGTATATATGTGTAAGACTGAAATAAGACGAATAATTTTTAATATTAACTACTCCGTATTGAATAAATGACTTTTGAGGATCTTAAATAAAGTAATTAAGTTAGTTAACTAAAGTTATCACTTATAATCATTCTACATAGATTTTATATGCAAGCGTATATAAAAAATAAGCTACAAAACGTAATAATTAAAAATCAAATAGAACCATGAAAAGACTTCCACTAAATAGGTTACAAAGACGTAATAATACCCATTTTAATACGTAAACTTATTTGTACACGTATTGTAAATACAAAATATATACCGACTTAAATTTTTTAATAAACCCGTATTATTACGGATCATAAATCTAGTTTGTTGCTATGTATAAGAACTACTAGTAAACCTCTAGGCCGTGCGATTGCACGTCCCATGGTGAGAAGGTTAGTATTAGTTTTCCACAATGTAATATCTGTATGATCTTTAAGATTCATGTTTTATCAAAACGAAAACATACTATTATGGTGATGATGACTTAACGTGTAACTAGTTAAAAAAACTTTTTAGTTATTGAAATAAACTAAATATTCTAGATAAATAAAAAACCCTATAAATTAGATTTAAAAGTTACAGTTAATCATTTAAAAACTTGTAACAACATTAAAAATCTACCTATAATAGAATAATTTTTAAGTTCCTTTTTTTTTCAAGTCAATCATTAGTGTTTCTTCACACCCCTACGATAACAAACTAATTACTTAGCTCTAGTAATCGATTGTTTTAATGTTGTAATATTAAAATCAAATTTAACTAATATGATTTTTTGTATTACAAATCTCAAAGTAAAAAAATTAGGTTGTTTATAGCAGGATTGACTTGGACACCATGAACATTGATTACGTATCCAAGAAATTGGACTTCTCGTAATCAGAATTCACATTTAGAAAATTTAGCATACAACTTTTCACGTTGAAGCATCTCCAAAACTTGCCTTAAATTTATTGCATGATCAGTCTCGCTTTTGGAATAGATAAGGATATCATCGATAAAAACAATCACCGATTTGTCAAGCATCGGGCGACAAACTCGGTTCATTAAATCCATAAAGGCAGCTGGAGCATTAGTCAAACCGAAAGTCATAACAACAAATTCATAATGACCATAACGGGTACGAAAAGCATTTTTAGAAATATCTTCTTCCCTTACCTTCAACTGATGGTAGCCAGAACGTAAATCAATTTTAGAAAAGAAACTAGCACCTTGCAGTTGGTCGAATAAATCATCGATCCTAGGTAAGGGATATCGGTTTTTAATGGTCACTTTGTTTAATTCCCGATAGTCGATACACATTCTTAAGGACTCATCTTTCTTTTTCACAAATAATACCGAAGCTCCCCAATGTGAACTACTGGGGCGAATGAAACCCTTATCAAGGAGTTCTTGTAATTGATTCATCATTTCTTGCATTTCAGTTGGGGCTAATCGATAAGGAGTTTTAGCAATAGGAGTAGCCCCAGGATTTAAATCAATTCGGAATTCTACTTGTCTATCGGGGGTACACCCAGGAATTCATCAGGAAATACATCAGGGAATTCATTAACAACGGGAATCTTAGAAATTTCTGCTACTGCTTTAGAGTTATCAACAACGTGTGCTAAAAAGGCTCGACACCAGTGTGACAAAAGTTTCTTAGCTCGAGCATAAGTACAAACAGGAATAGATCGATTAGAACGTTTACCATAAATAGTCACTTCCTTTCCGCTAGGTGCTTTAAGGAGGACTACTTTTTCATGACAATTAATGACAACCTTGTTCTTTCCCATCCAATCCATTCCTACAACAACGTGAAACTCTCCCATTTGCATGGGGATCAAATATATTTTAAATTTTTCACCATCTATCTCAATAACACATTCCTTATACACATCACTAACAATCACTATTTTACTATTCACAACTTCAACTTCTAAGGGATGATTTAGTTTAGCAATGAGGGTATTCAAACGTTCACAAAATGAAAGTGACACGAATGATTTGGTGGCTCCAGAGTCAAATAGAACGTGAGCAGGTATAGAATTAACAATAAAGGTACATGTCACCACGTCATGAGAATCTTTTGCCTCCTGGGCTGTTATTTGAAAAGAACGGATCTTTGGCCTTGACCCGCTTGACATCCCTTTCCTTTCCACTTCTTTTCTTTGCTCACTTCTTCGTAAATCTTCTTTCTTCTTAGGACAATCAACTTAAATATGATTGTCCTTAAAGCAATAATAACACAACCGATATGGGCTTGGACAGTTCGGTGCAAATGCCCAGGTTTACCACATTTAAAACACTTGCATTCTCCCGTATGCTTCCTACCACATTTATCACAAGAAGGTATTTCCCGAAATTGAGGTTGGGGACGATGTTGTTGCTGCTGTTGTTGTGGTTGTTGTCTTCTTTCAAATCTAAACTTCTTAAACGGTGATGATAGAGAAGTGGTTGAATGCTCCATCTTTCTCTTACTTGCGGCCTCACTAGCTTTTGCATGCAAATCTTTTTCTCTTGCCAACGCTTTGTTCATCATCTTCGGAATTGTATCATAGATGGTAGGATCGACAAACTCTCAAATTTCTGCATTCATGTGACGATAAAAGTGATCACATAATAATTTAGGATTAGAAGTATACTCTGGGCAAAAACGAGATTTGTCGTGAAAAGCCCTTGTATATTCAACCGTTGACATATTTCCTTGATTGATGGCAAGGAATTCTCCCTTCAATTTCTCCACTTCCGCCATTGGCGCAAACTCTGCTGTAAACATTTCCTTGAAAGTGTCCCAAGGAAGTCTTGACGCTACTTCAAAACCATGGGATTTAACCTACGTCTCCCACCATTGATGTCCACTACCTTTCATTTGATGCGCAGCAAATAGTACCTTAAATCTCTCAGGGCACTCACACAACATGAAGGTTTCTTCAACTTCACTAAGCCATCTCAAACTAATTAAGGGATCCATTTCTCCTTTGAATTCTGGTGGGTTACAGTCTGAAAAGTTTTTAAACTCAAATCTTTCTTTTTCTCTATTCACCGCTTTTTGAGCCGTTTGTGCCTTTAAAGATTGTGGAGAATTTGTTAAAATTGGATGTTTTTTGTTCAAACTCAACTAATTTCGCACTCACTATTTGCTCAACTCTAAAAAACACGGTTGGGGCAAGTTCTTTGAGAGCTTGCCCAATTATTCTTTCCAATACCGCTTCATCTTCAGGATTTAAATTTCCTTCATAGACGCTCTCTTCATGGAGAGGGGATTGTCCATGAGAACCCTCACCATCTTTGTTAGTAGATGCGTCCATTTACTAAAAGAATTAACAGTTGCGGTTAATACACCCAATTATATATATCATATATTATGAAAGCGACGCTCACTACCTCTTAATCATTAAGGATAATTGCACCGGTCTCATTCCATGTTTAACAGTCTTGAATTACCCATGTACACTAGTATAATATAACTCCGTTGGCCAGGCGTAGTTATATTAGACCAACAACACACTTCTATGCAATACTCTTAAACATTGTCAAATTCCGTTAAAACAGTCCTTAATGCCACACAATTAATCAGGCAACGATTTAAAACTACTAACGCATCACTAAGATACATAATCATACTATCAACATTCGCTTAAGTGTAAACAATCCTATTATGGATTGCTTATTTCTCTTAAACCATCGCTCTAATACCAACTTGAAACGCCTGGAAAAATTTTTATTTTTTTATTTTTTTTTCATTTTATTTAATGTTACGCGATCCTAGGATCGTCCTGGGATCGCGTAACTATGCACAAAATCGAACCAGAAGGTTTTCTTCAGTGTTACGCGATCCTAGCACCTTCCTGGGATCGCGTAACTATGCACAAAATCCCAACAACAAGTTTTTCTTCATTGTTACGCGATCCTAGCACCTTCCTGGGATCGCGTAACCAAGCTCTGACCCAAAACTCACAAAAACTCAAGTTTTTGATCCAAATTCAAACACGCATAACTTTTTACTAGTTTAGAGTTTAGATCTGAAATTTTGCAGACGCCTCCATTATATAAAAATGAAGGTTTGCCTTTTTGCAGTTTTTCAAATTTCATAATAACGAAGAATTTGGACGTATCACCAAAATGTGACCATTTTGATCATTTTAGAAACCAACCCAATTTACAATGCATATACGAAAAGCGTTTATAACTTTTTCAATAATTATAACCATCTATTTTTGACTCCTAGACCATGGCAAAAGTGTCTTATTTCTCTTATAGCTCATTTGGGTAATTAAGCTCGTTAATAACCCATTGGAACACCAAATGACCCATTTATAATTCAACAATATTTTAGTCGTTTGACCTCTTCGGTCAACCTTTATAGAACCATTTTAACACAAATAACAAATCCTAATTATCATGATCGACTAAAACTAAACTTAGACATATAACCCAAGTCTTCAAGTTAATATAACTACTTTGGAGACATCTTTACAATAACAATAATATCATCTTTAGACAACTTTTCATCGCTACATCAAGACAAGTAGTTATCCTCAAACGAGGACTTCCATATAATCAAAATGTGTGTAAATGGGCGATTTACACAAGTGATACAAAACGACAATTAAAGAGGGTAAGGGCTTGCTAACTCACTATAAGCAAGCAATCCACGCTAGTCCTTCGCAATAGCCTTTCCTTCCCTACGCCCACCTTCACCTACAACATTCAACACTTAAGAAAGTAAGCATATTTCTTAGTGAGCATATAAGCAATTAATTAAGTAAATCACAACATCAAGTCAACACTAGAAACAAGTAAAAATCACTAATCACTAGAAACAAACAATAATTACCACATAATCTTAGACAATCAATTAGTGAGCAATATGTGAAGATTTAATCACTATGCGGATCCGCGGCCATTAATCACTTAGCACCACACCACAACGATATGCATGCTAAAACAACGTAATGTGCTATGCACATATCCAACAACAACACTATGCTAACAAAGTTAGCCAATCTCCACATATATGCTCATTTCACATAATTCATCAACAATTAGAAACAAGATAAAATACAAACAATACTCCGCATGATTATGTAAACCTCTTGCTCGGAAGCAATCCGGAATTACACAATCGTTACCTAATTAATCCTTATATACTCACCTTTGCTTTTAGGCAATTATGGCGGTTTAACAATCGGTTATGGAGGTCACGTCTTTGATCACCTATCATATGTATAACACATAACAACGCATTTAATAATTATCAAAATCAACTAACTACTACTATCAACCCATCACCCCTTTGGGTTGACCAGGTTTGACTTTTGGTCAAAGTACACTCAAATTCCATTTTTGAATGATCATAATCATTAAATTGTTTGATTAGTTGAATCACTACATTAGGTTACACTAAGTATATCACTACAACTCTTTAGACTAGTAATTAAGGTGGTTTAGCAACTATAAGCAAAGGTTTATACAACACTCACCTTAATCACTATACATTCAATTCAAACTATCAATTCATAGGTTGTACTAGTATCACTAACAATCATAATAACACTAACTAATATCAATTTAATCAATTCCTAAGCCTTAATTTCGGATTAAATCACTAATCATACAAAACCCAACAAGGACCTAATTTCTAGGTTGACACAATAGAGAATGGTGATCTTACCTTGATTGGGATTGATTTGGGAGCTTGAATTCGGATTAATTGATGCTAATTTGTGTTAGGAGTTTGATTTCTTCTTCCTCTCTTTCTCTTCCGCTCGCTCTCTCTTCTTCTAGACTTCTGCAGGAGTTTAAAAATGAAATCCTATATATGCATATGTCGATATATGTATGTATATAGGTATAATTGTCTTATTAGTTATATTGGTATTTACCCTTTTAACCCGTTCACTTATTGTCTAGGAACTTTACACACATCACATTTGTATATTCAAAACTCCTAACATTTATACGATTTATAAAACCATCTTATAATATAATCATATTATATTCATATATTTTAATACCTTAAATTTCGGGGTGTTATAACACAGGATCATGTTGCACTCTTCTCGGCATTTCTATCTGCGTATGATGATTTTCTCTCAAAGAAGGCTGGTTCTATGGATTTGACTGTGGAAGATTTTTGTCAAATTGATGATGATGAATTGGAGAGAATGGATTTAAGGTGGAATTTGGCCATGCTTACTCGAAGGGCCAAATCGTATTTTAAGAGAACGGGAAAGAAGTCATTGGAAGGTGAAATGCTATAAGTGTCAAAACTATGGACACTTTGCCCATGAATGTGAGACAAAGCAACCTCCCTCTGGATTTACAAGGCCTACTCAAAACAAGTATGCTGAGAAGGCTAACGCTGAAGAAAAGGCAATGGTGTCTGCTGCCTTAATGTTGTCGGATGAGGCTTTCGACTGGTCAGATCAGGCAGAGGATGACCAACAAAACAAAGCATTCATGGCCAACATACATGAGGTTGATGTTGAACCTTTTTCTTGTATTTCCTGTATTAAATTGATTGGACAGGCTAATAGGTTAAGAGAGGATAACGAACGCCTTAACTCTAATGTAGAACAGTTAACTGATTCAAACAAATTGCTAAAAGAGAATGAGAAGTGTTAGGTCTTGAAGGTCCCAAAACTTAGATACAGATTAAATAACAAGTATTTAATATATTAGTTTATATCTAAGTTATATCAAACAGATTAATTAATCAAGGCGGAATACAAGATTAATTGAAGCACCGAATATATTATGAATTAAAGTTTTATTCACAATAAACGGTTTGTCTTACAAGTAAGACGGAGTATTCAAACACACAGATTGTTTGAATACGATCCAAGTAGTATACTATGATACAGTTATCACTACAAATTTAACAGTTAGTGTGGTAATGCTTTTAGCCTAAGCTTAAAGGTCTTGTATACTATGATACAATTATCACACAGATTGTTTGAATACGATCCAAGACAATTAGTATACAAGACCTTTAAGCTTAGGTTAAACATGATCTTGTGCGTGGCACAGACGTATGGTGAAAAGGAATCACTTGGTTAAACATGATCTTGTGCGTGGTGTACTGAAGCAATCCTTCGGGCTAAATGATTATTGTGTTCCCTGCTAAAAAGGGAAACAGCACAAGAAGACCCATAAGTCAAAGCTGGTGAACTCTGTTGAACAACCGTTGAAATTATTGCACATGGACTTATTTGGACCAGTGAGCAAGAGGAGTCTTGGAGGTGCATGGTATTGCTTGGTGGTTACGGATGACTACTCGAGGTTTTCTTGGGTTTACTTTTTGGCTACCAAAGATGAGACTGCTGAGATTCTTATCTACTTGTTTGACAGACTAGAAAATTTGTACAATTTGAAGATCAAGAAACTGAGGAGTGACAATGGTACGTAGTTTAAGAATTCAACATTTGGGTTGTACTGTTTAAAGAAAGGCATTGAACATCAGTTTAGTGCTGCGCGGACTCCATAACAGAATGGAGTCGCGGAATGCAAGAACAGGACTCTCATTGAGGCTGCAAGGACTATGCTAGCTGATTCTAAACTGCCTATCACTTTCTAGGTAGAAGCGGTCAATACAGCTTGCTATGTTCTAAATCGAGTGTCCATGGTTAAGAAGCGCAACAAAACCTGTTATGAACTTCTTAATAACCGTAAACCTAATTTGCAGTTGCTTGAGCGTTTCGGGTGTCCCTATATGATTATGCACACAAAGGAGAGAGTGGCCAAGTTCGGTGAGAAGTCGAGTGAAGGTTACTTTTTGGGATTCTCAAACAATTCGCCAAACAAACGTGTGTATAACAAAGCAACAAAGAGAGTGGAGGAACATTTCGATGTAACGTGCCTACGTTACACTCAATCTCCACAAGGGATCGAACCCGATCATTTGTTTGATTATGATGGAATGTTTGACTCATTCAACCTTCCGGTTAAGGATGAAGTTGAACAGGTGGTAACACTGCTATATGAACTTGATTTATCTCCTGATGTACCCAAGTCAACTACAAAAACGACACCTCCACCTCCTCCAACTACTGAATCTATTCAAGAACCTGATACGGATCCATACATGCCTGATTTATCAGATGGTGAAGTGGAACTGGCCACTAGGTTAGATGAAGAGACTTTTGTCTCTGGCGGAGATGATACAAATTTGGACTCTATCATTGAGCATGACGAGATTCTAAGCCATCGTGTAAATGTGAACCACCCGGTTGCTAATTATATTGGTGATTTGCAAGATGGGGTTAAAACAAGAGGTCAAACAAAAGCCTCATCTTCAACTTCTCCAGAGTGCTTGTTAGTTCAAATGGAGTCATGCTTCATCTCTCAAGTTGAGCCGAAGAATATCAAGGAAGCTTTAACTGACTCTCACTGGGTGGAAGCCATGGAAGAGGAGCTCCACCAGTTTAAGAAGTTACAGGTATAGGAGCTAGTTGAACTACCTCAAGGAGCCTATCCTATTGGTACACGATGGGTATATCGTGTGAAGAAGATGATCGTGGAGTGGTTGTGAAGAATAAAGCTCGTCTGGTTGTACAAGGTTTTACACAGATTGAAAGTTTGGATTATGACGAGGTATTTGCTCCAGTTGCTCGTTTATAATCTACACGGATATTTCTTGCTTATGCCTCATACAAGAAATTTCGTGTTTATCAACTGGATGTGAAGAGTGCGTTCTTGTATGGAACGGTCAATGAAGAGGTTTATGTGAAATAGCCTCCTGGTTTCGAAGACTCAGTGCATCCTGATTATGTCATTAAACTAGACAAAGCACTGTATGGTCTTCATCAAGCTCCAAGAGCTTGGTATGAAACGCTGTCTCAACATCTGCTGACAAATGGATACACCCGTGGGCAGATTGATTTAACTCTCTTCATTAAGAAGGCCGGAAAAGACT
This sequence comes from Gnaphalium uliginosum, assembly GCA_963930675.1. Lineage (NCBI taxonomy): Eukaryota > Viridiplantae > Streptophyta > Magnoliopsida > Asterales > Asteraceae > Gnaphalium > Gnaphalium uliginosum. Next base: position 34,556,587 of record OZ005681.1, read on the forward strand.
TGTTACTTGTGCAGGTGTACGTGGACGATATTATTTTTGGCTCGACAAATGAGGTGCTGTGCAAAGATTTCGAAAAAATTATGAAGTCTAAGTTTGAGATGAGTGCAATGGGAGAGCCTAAATTCTTCTTAGGTATACAAGTTGAGCAATCTGATAAGGGCATCTACATTCATCAGACTAAATATGTCAAAGACATATTGACTAAATATCAGATGCTTGACGCTAAACACTACGGAACTCCCACTGACATAAGTCATAAACTTGGACCGACAGATGAAGAAGATGATGTAAATCAGCGAGACTATCGCTCTATGATAGGATCGCTTATGTACCTCACAGCATCAAGGCCGGATATACTGTTTGCTGTGTCCATCTGTTCAAGATATCAAGCAAAGCCAAAAGCTTCTCATGAAAAGGCAGTCAGGCGTATATTAGGTTACCTCAAATGGAGACTATCTCTGGGTATCTGGTACTCAAATGAGGATAAATTCGCTTTGACTGCTTATTCAGATTCTGATTATGGTGGTTGTAATGTGGATGCGAAGTCAACAACTGGAGGATGTCAGTTTCTAGGAAATCGATTGGTCTTGTGGCAATGCAAGAAGCAGACAACCGTCTCTACTTCAACGACTGAAGCAGAATATATTGCTGCTGCTAGCTGCTGTTCTCAGGTTCTCTGGATTCAGCATCAAATGCGTGACTATGGGTTACTTCTAACTCTTACTCCTATTCATATTGATAATTCAGATGTTGTGTCCATCATACGCAATCCCGTACAACATTCAAAAACCAAACATATTGAAATTCGTTTTCAATTTATACGGGATTGCTATGAGAAGCACTTAATTGACCTAGTCCAAATCCCTACGCTTAAACAAAACGCTGATCTTTTCACAAAACCTTTTTGTCGTAGTCGATTTGATAAGCTAGTCTCTATGATTAGATTGGTGAGTTTGGGTAGTGCCTAACTCTCTATTTCTGATCATAATTAATTTAGTACTTGGATTTAGTTTTTATTTATATTGTTTGATTAAAAATAATAATAATAATAATACGCAACTACCACTCTTTATACTTGCTAGTATTAAAGAAATGCAATAGTTGCAACATTTCTAAAAATGGACGTTGGATTGTGTCTGTAACCAATCTGTAAACATGCACAAAAATGAAATTTTAAGTTTTATGTCTGATGTGTCAGTAGGTTTATCTAGCATCCTTAAAACATGATGTATTGGTCGGCATTTATGCTTAAGTTCCTAACATCTTTAAAAAGCTTAATGTCATAAACTTGCATATTGCTATATATAAACCCATATTATTATGTATGACATTCTGTTGGAACTTGGACATTAAAGTGCTATTTTTGATATGTCTTAATATTCGAATGATAAACATGTTTTAATCTTAGGGTTTAGAGCTTTAATATGCTTTTACCTGGGGAAATATATTGATTGACTCATCTGTTGTACGAAAGTACAGACCTGGTTTCAATTGATATATTTTTGAAAAGGACATAGCTGAGCAGTCTGTATCAAGTTATGGACAAATCTCGCACACCCTTGGAAATCTTGCAAACTTATAGTATTGTATAAATATGCAAAAAAATCTATAAATAGATTACCTAGTACTGGTTTGTGTTAGACTATGATACTTTTTTATACGTAAGTACAGACCTGTACCCTTTAGTTTAATTGTTCAGACTGGTATTTGTTCAACCCGAATCATCGTTCATGTGACTCTATTGTACAGACCTGTCACCGCTGACCCAATTCTAAAGATAAGTTCATATTCTTGCTCTAGCATGTTTTGATTTCAAATGTATATCTTAATATACATTATATATCGTAATATGCATACTAATAATAACGATTCCTGGTTTAGGCACTTAAGTATAAACTGTTTAAGTGGTCAAACAATACCAATAATCATTTTGAAATAATTTTTCTAAACGATGTTTTAAATATGTTAAGTAAACTTAAAGTGGACATATATACTGGCAATCGAAATAAAGCTCATTACTTCCTAATAAAGCTCATTACTTCCTAATAAGTGCACTTAAGTATAAACTGATATGATCCCTAACCAGACTCAAACAATTCCGTCACCAAAAAGATTTTACGATTTTTTCATTGATTGTAAAATAGAATCAACGGTTTTTATTTTAAATCCTGTATAATTTTCATTTCTTAGTTTAATTTTACTGTATTTTCTTTAGTTTCTCCAAGTCTCCAAGTTAATATCGAATCGGGTATCGAACTTGAAATTTCAAATTGCATAAAATCACTAACTGTCTGAGGTGCGACACAAGCCTTGTGTCGCTACCTGTGTCGTTATTTAGGGTTAAGGTATATAAGCCTGACCCTATCTCTTAGTCGCTATACTGTTTCTGCGACACAAACACTCAAACTATCGACACAAGCTCTGGTTTAGCGACACAAGCACTACCGTGATTTTTTCGTTTCCATTTCGATTTCTGGTTGTTTTCACTCCGATCCACCTAGTGATTCTTGTTCAACTCATTCTTCTCGATCGATAGGTACCATTTTTACCTCCTTTCCCCGTGTATTTTTGATTTAATCGTTGATTGTAGTTAAGGGGTTTTGGGGGTTACGGTTTGGCTCAAATTAAGGGCATTCATGTGTGTGTTTCATGTTAAGACTTATGATTTCATGATCTCCACAGCTTTGCGCACCTTTTGGTGTAGTCGTTTTCGAAAAGCCCCATAAATGTTCATCGTGATTTCTGGGTTGGGTCTGTGTTCGTCGTTGCAACACAACCTGCGACACAAGCCCTTGTGTCGTAGTTGTGTAAAATTAATTGAATTTCACTGCTAATATGCGACACAAGTTTCGTGTCGCTCTATGTTGCGACACAAAGCCTTGCGACATAAGCCTTATGTCGCGCTTTTAAATTAATTCCATTTATTGCCAAATGCGACACCACCCTTTATGTCGCTTAATTGAATAGCGACACAAGAACCTATGTCGCATAACTTTTGTAATTGATTCTGTGACACAATCCTTTCTGTCGCATATTTGTATAGCGACACAAGTTCTTATGTCGCACAAGTGTTGCGACACAAACGCCTGTGTCGCACAAAGCAGATTCTTTTAATTTTTTTAATATCAATTGTGTACGATTTTATTGCTAACGCTCCTCAAGCTCTGTTTTGTCCTTTTTGTGTAAGTAGAAATCGCAGATATTGATGTCAATGCAAATGACTGGGAGCCACGACACAACATAGTGGCGTTTCTTGATGACGACAGGGGCTGCGCCGTTCAGGCCAATGATTAATTTTCTTCGTCGCTCTCGTATTTTCACTGCTATCATAGCACAGACGATGAGATACAAGGACCAGGTGGGTCCTTTCTGGGATAATGCCGCGATTGTTGGTGCATAAATGTGTGTCAGTCAGTTGGTCAACGTTTGTTCTGTTAAAGTTAATTAGTCTGAGTGTGTGAAGTATTAAGTTTGTATTTTCGAGTTTGTAAATGAAATGTAATTATGGAAAATACACAATATTCTGGTCATGCGACACAGAGCCTGTGTCGCTATAGCGACACAAAGGTTGTGTCGCAATGGGCTGGGCCTGCGACATATGGCTTGTGTCGCAGGGTCCAGTAGAGTGTCTATATATATCGAGTTAGAATTTCGTTTTTGGGTTGATCAAACCCTAAAAAGAGAGAGAGAGATACGGCAGAGAGAGTGGGAAGAGAGAGTTTTGTGATTTGTTATCGTTATTCTTCAAGTGTTTATATATACGAAAAGATTATAGAATCGTTGTGTTTTTGTTTACGTTTCAATTGCTTGATTGATTGTTTCCGCCTTTCAATTGAGTCAAACGACAAGTCTAGATCCGTGATTAAGGGAACCAACAAGTGGTATCAGAGCTTTCAGGTTTATTGGCTTGAATATTTTGCTTCTGGAAGTATTTTTCTGGGTGTGTTCGTCGATTATCGTTCGAAATTCGTTAGGGTTTCGAAAATTTTCGATTTTTAGGGTTTTTGAAGCTGCTGGCCGCGACATTGCGACACTAGCTGCGACACTAACTTTTGTGTCGCTACTAGGGTTTCTGTTTTGTATTTGTGCGACACAACATTTTGCGACACAGCCTGCGACACTAGTGTGCGACACAGCCTGAGACACTTGTGTGCGACACAAGCCTTTGCGACACAAGCCTTTGCGACACAAGCCTTTGCGACACAAGTCTTTGCGACACTAACTTTGTGTCGCTTATTTATAAAAAAAAAAAGAAAAAAGAAAAGTCTTTTGGCGGGAAATTTTTCGCATTACCAAATTTTGTTTTTACGCTTAAAAGGTCTTAATTTTAGTTGTGAAAAAGTTTCGTTTTGCTCGGGTAGTTTTTGATATTTTAGAATCAAATTTTGGAGGGAAAAGTCAAAAGGGCTAAATTTGAAAACTAGTCATTTGGTAACCTTTTGTTTTTAAAAAAATGTCTCTTCAAAGCTTTAGTCAATTATTAAAACATAACAATGAGATAGGTAGCACTAATAAACCTCCGCTATTCACTACAAATACTAATTATGTTGATTGGCGAATACGTTTTGAGAGTTTCATCTCCTATAATGATCCTGATATGATGATTCCCTTGCTTGAACGATATGTTCATCCTCTTGCTGATGGAGATTTCCCAGGAGTTGCTCCACGAAAATCCGTTAGGTCTATGACTCCAGAAGAGAAGAAGTTATGGGATTTAGAACGAAAAACTCACTCCGCTTTAACAATGAGTTTAGCTACTGATGTAATGAGATTGTTTAAACATAATGACACTGCTTATGATCTTTGGCAAGCCATTGAAAAGCGTTGTGGGGGAAACGAAAAGTATAAAAAGAGTAAACTGGACCTCGTGAAAAAACAGTTTGAGATGTTTGATATATTCCCTAATGATTCTATCACTCAATTGTTCAATAGATACTCAAGATTGGTTAATGAGTTATCTGAGGGTGGAGTTATCCTAGCCATAGAGGATGTGAACAAGAAACTCTTAGGTGCTTTACCTAAGAAATGGGATCAACGTGTCATGATGATGGAAGAACAAGAGGAGGTTATGGCACTGTCATTAGAAGATCTCATTGGGAGACTGCAAGCTTATGCACTTGACATGCAACGAAAAGAAACTAAATCAAGTGCCTATGTTCAAGAGCCTAGCTTGTATGGGGCTCAATCTCCTACTGATGAGAGCACTGGTGGGGTGGCTTTCATGTCCGGTGGTACCTCAGCATCTAGTTCTCAGACAGGTGCTTCATCACAGGGAAAAGCATATTATTATTCTTCCAATACACCACCGACACCGGCTACTGATGAAAATGCTGCTGTCTTCCAAGCTTTTCTCAGCGCTTATGACAGTTTCTTATCAAAGAAGACCAGTACCATTGATCTCACTGATAGGGATTTTGAACAGATTGACCCTGATGATCTAAATAGAATGGATATCAGGTGGAATATGGCTATTTTAACTAGAAGAGCCAAAAGGTACTTGAAGAGAACTGGGAGAAAGCACCTGGAAGATGAAACTGATGAAGGTTTGGGTTTCGACAAAAGTAAAGTGCGATGCTACAACTGTCAGAATCTTGGGCATTTTGCTAAAGAATGTGAGAAGACCAAACAGCCCCCATCTGGCTTCACAAAGCCTTCTCCTTCTAAGCAACCTGTTACTACCGCTTCAAATGCCTTTCTCATGTTAAACGAGGAAGCTTATGATTGGAGTGCTCATGATGATCTGAGCGAAAATAAAGCTCTCATGGCTCACATCTTGAATAAACCTGAGGTACCTATTGAAGAGCCATTATCTTGTGTGTCATGTATCAAATTAACTAACAAAGTTAACAGGATCAGTGAGGATAATGAACGCCTTACGTCTGAGTTAGAACAACTTAATAAGGCAAATAAAATTTTAAAAGAAAATGAAATGGCTTTTGATAAAAAACTAAATGCTGCTTTCGAAGAAAGAAAAGCACTTAGGGCCAAAAATTTTATTCAGCAAGACGCAATAGATAGTTATATGAATATGAAACTGATAATGAAAAAGGAACTTGCTGACTCACAGGCCGAAGTAATTGAATTAAAAAGAAAGCTGTCAAATTTTTCAACATCCTCACTGGTCTTTGAGGAGATCCTACAATCGAAAAGGACAGATACGAAGAGTAAGGCTGGTCTTGGTTACCGCAATGTACCACCTCCTTCTGACTATCTGCCAATGCCTTCCAAGGATGCAGCCAAAGACTTTGTACCTACCTTTACAAAGGTAGATACAAAATCTGTTGCTGAGCCAGTGTTTGATACAACACCTGCTGTTAAGATGCCTGAATTTGTTAAGGCTAACGTAGTGCCTCCAGTTAATATTGAGGAGCCTGTTGAGGTAGAGGATTTAACTGAAGAGGCTCAGATTAAAATTGAAAAGGTTGATGTCAAACCCGAAAATCATATAATTACTAATGAATCTGAAAAGGCTTTTAATAGTAAGGGTAAAAACCAGGTTGTAAATGAATCCGAATCTGTTAAAATCTCAAAAAGAAGGATTTAAAAGGAAAATCTTCACATAATTCACAATCATCTGTGAATAATCTGAAGAACGAGAAAATAATTAATAAATCTGTTAAAAAACAACCTTCAACATCTACCTGTTCAACTTTAGAGGCCTCTACATCAACATGTACGCATAAGTGTTCATGTTCTGTAAATGCCTCAACTTCTAAGCCTCCCTCTGTAAATCCTCCATTGAAACAATTTGAGGGGAGTCACTGGAAAAGGCCGTATGTGGAAAGACGGTCGTGTTATCGGTGTGGTCAACAGGGCCACATCATTAGGGATTGTCGGTTATTATCCCTAGATAGGTTTGGTAGAGGGATGCCAAGAACTTCATTTTTTAGAAATTCTTTTCAAAAATCCTTTTCAAGGCGTGGTTCGTTTTCGCCTGTATCTAGGTGTGCATCCAACTCTCCAAAACTAATGGTTAGAGTAAACAAAGGTGTACCCAGTAGACCTCAAGTCCAAAAGCACAACATTGTTGAAAACAAAACATCTGAACCTAACCAGGTTTGGAAACCTAAATCCACAAACGACACATCAATGAAATCATCTGAATTTTTAAAATATCATAAACTCATTGATGTGATGGTTATGGATGATAGTGGACAACCCAAGTCTATCAAGGCTTGGGTGTCTCATAAGTACTAATGTTTGTTTGTGGTGATGCAGTCAGGTTTTTGATCGCCAATACTTTTAGTGACTGCAAGGATACGAAGAAGGTTGATTTCAAAGTGCTTATGTGTGGTGCTTATGTTTGAGTGAATGGATGAAATTCTGAAGTGATACAAGGTGGTTAAAAAGTGATAAAAGTATTTGAGTTTGACTTGATATGTGACTTGAAATTTTTGTTTCTTTCATGATTATTTATTTGTTTGTTTTTGTGTAAAGAAATTGCTGTTCGGGGGGAGTAATTTTAAAATTCTGATTTAAAAAGTCTAAAGAATATGAACAGGCAAATTCTTGAAAAAAGCAACTGCCACTCTTTATACTTGTTAGTATTAAAGAAACGCAATAGTTGCAACATTGTTAAAAATAGACGTTGAATTGTGTCTGTAAACAATTGGGGAAATGATAGTACATCAGGAGACATGCATAAAATGGAATTTTAAGATTTATGTTTGATGTGTCAGTAGATTTATCTAGCATACTTGAAATACCTTTTATAAATATTAGTTTCATCAAATGATGTATTGGTAGGCATTTGTGCTAAAGTTACTAAGAAGCTTAAATTTTAAATATGCATATTATTTTATATAAAGACATATTAATATGTATGACATTAAGTTGAAATAAGGGCAAAAATGTCTGAAATATTTTGACGCTTCGTCTTAATATTTGGATGATAAACATGTTATGATCTAAAATATAGGGTCTTTGTATGGTGTTATCTGGGGGAATATATTAGTTGTCTCCTCTGTTGTATTTCAATACAGACCTGGTTTCATCTAATATATTCTTAAAAAGAACTTAGGTGCGTAGTCTATGTTAAGTTATGGACAACTATTACGTACCCGTGGCATTCTTAATTCTACAAAATAAAATGTACAAATGTACAGAAAAGTCATAAAAAGATTGCCTCGTACTGGTTTGTGTTAAACTATGGTACTCTGTTGTACGAAAGTACAGACCTGTACCCTCTAGTTTAAATTGTTCAGACTGGTGTTTGTTCAACCCGAACTATTGTTTATGTGACTCTGTTGTACGAAAGTACAGACCTGTCACCGCTAACTTGGTTCTAAAGATACGTCCATACCTTCACCTTCTATATAGAAAATACTAACATGTTTTTGATTTCAAATGTATATTTTAATGTGATTTATATACTATAATATGCATGCTAATAATAACACAAGTGGTTCATCTCATTATGAGTTGAAATCATACACTTAAGTACAAATGTTTAGATGGATAAAAATATCAATAATCGTCTTGAAATAATCTTTATAACAGGTGATTTAAATATGCTAAGTAAATTTAAAGTGGACAAATATACTGATAATCGAAATAACACTTACTATTTCCTAATAATTGCATATTATCCTGATATGATCCCTAACCAGACCAAAACAATTCCATCCCCAAAAAGATTGTTAGTATTTATTGCTTTCAGTATTTTAATTTTGTCTTATAAAGAAAATTACAAAAATATTTTATTTCTGAGTTATTTTATTCAAGTTACATATCATGCTCATATTCAAACGATAAGAATTGATGAGAGCTCTCCAAAGACTTTGAAGATAAATATTATTGGATAAGCTATTGATGAAAGAGATGATGGTCACTGAAGTTGAAGATCTAATTAGTTGTCAGTCATATGAAACTGAACATCAAGATTTTTGAAGACCAAGCTATCTCCATGGGGAAGTTTATTGGTGAAGATTAATTGAAGATTAATTGACCAAGCTGCTGACATGGGGGAGTTTGTTGGTGCATAAATGTGTGTCAGTCAGTTGGTCAACGTTTGTTCTGTTAAAGTTAATTAGTCTGAGTGTGTGAAGTATTAAGTTTGTATTTTCGAGTTTGTAAATGAAATGTAATTATGGAAAATACACAATATTCTGGTCATGCGACACAGAGCCTGTGTCGCTATAGCGACACAAAGGTTGTGTCGCAATGGGCTGGGCCTGCGACATATGGCTTGTGTCGCAGGGTCCAGTAGAATGTCTATATATATCGAGTTAGAATTTCGTTTTTGGGTTGATCAAACCCTAAAAAGAGAGAGACAGATACGGCAGAGAGAGTGGGAAGAGAGAGTTTTGTGATTTGTAATCGTTATTCTTCAAGTGTTTATATATACGAAAAGATTATAGAATCGTTGTGTTTGTGTTTACGTTTCAATTGCTTGATTGATTGTTTCCGCCTTTCAATTGAGTCAAACGACAAGTCTAGATCCGTGATTAAGGGAACCAACAGCGATCAACTCTGATTTGTCATATACGCGTATCATCTCCAATGTTGCAGATCGGGAGATTATCATTTAGGAGCTGATCATTCGTGACTACTTTCAGTTCAATGACAATACCGACATGTCAGTTCTCTTCCCGAACTCATTCATCAACGGCGGCATGATTCGTATGGGGTATCCGGGAATTCCCCGTTATCAATACCGAAAGGCCAATCTCACTAAGGTCTGGAGGTATCTTATGCACATGATGATCGTGTGCTTATCGAGCAGGAAGGCCGACTTCGATGGAATGAGCCACTCTATGGCTTCTGCTATGCTTGCCTATGTTTACAATAAGCCGTCTAATTTTTCCGGCTATATTTTTCGGGCAATGGTGGATAATGTCCACGTTGGGTACAACCGATGGAATATGTACCCGCGGTTTGTTCAACTGCTGCTTAATCATCTTCTTCCGGGGCTTCTGGTGAATGTTGCTCACCGTTTCCGTCAAACCCCCATGAACATCCGTATTTTTGTTGTCTGCAAACAGTACGCGAAAGGGGTTCCGGTACCAGCAGATGTCCCTCTTTTTGGACATATTGTGAATGAGGCTACGTCCCTCCGGCTGATGATGGCCATTTGGATACTGCAGCTGCTCCTCAACAATCTGAGGATGTTTTTGTCAATGTGCTTGTTCATGAAGCAAATCCGCAGGTTGAGGATCTTTTGCAAGAAATTGAGGCTTTTGGCCATGTTGAAGAGTCTGCTATTGACCAACCGCAAAACTTACAGGATGATCAACCTTATCTCGTTGAAGAACCGGTTGAGGATTCTTCTGATGGTGGATCGACACCTCCTACTTCTCCAGGGACGGTTCCGCGACCGGCAGAAATGGAAAATATTCGTCTCCATCATCCTCGACGTTATAAACGGATTCAAAGGCGTATACAACAAGGAATGACTTATGTGCCTCCGTCTACTGGGAAGACGATTCGAGATAATGATCCTACTGATAAAGATTGGGAACATCCTTTGGTTCGTCGTGCATCTACCTCTTCATCTTCTCGACCACGTGTTGAGATCCCATGTGTGGATATTCCCGTCCAACCTCTTCCTTCTGTAATTCAAGAGTTAATAAGGCGTATGGACTCTATGCAGCAAACAATGACATCTCAAACTGCTTTGATTCAATCCCAATCTGCCGTTCTCAAGGCTCAAGCTGCTCAAATCCAAGATTAAGAGACTGTGACACCCGGCGAATTAGGGAGTCATTAGTGACTAATCATAGATCATTATTACTTGTATTTAGTATGAAATAGGACTAAGTGCAGTAACAGTTCGTATGTATGTAAATATATATAGGCGTACGTAATTAAATTTTAATTTCGCAAATTCGATCGGATGGGATCCGACACGATAATACGGACGTTGGTGAAAACTTTTTCATAAATAGTGTATATCTATTTTATAATTAAATAGTATTTATTTACATTATATTATTATAGTACAATAATATACGAACATTTTACGTTTTATGCAAAACGTACCGTACGCGACGAAAACGCGCGAAGCGCGCCCGACAACCGAACGAAACTCGATTACTATTTTAATAACTTAAAATGAAATATTTTAAATAAAACTTCAATCAAAATGTACGCGAATAAATCATTAACGAAAAACTTGAATAATAAACGTTTAACGTTTAAACGAACGACGAAACGAACGGGTAAACGAGCACTACACGTAACGTAAACATTGGGGAACAAATTTAAACAACCCACACCATGTGGGGCCCACAAAAATCTGCCACCAAGATGCCCCCTCCCTTTCCCCATACCATCATACCCCCTCACCCTCTTTCTCATTCCCACACTCAACCCATTTCCTACTTCTACACTCTTTCTCTCCTCTATTCACTCTCTCTTTTATCTCTCTTTTTCTCCAGATTTTCCTACCCCAAGAACACTCAAAATCACCACCATAACCCACCATTGAACCACCATACACCACCATAGCATCATCTCTTTCGGTTTGCAAGAAAAAGTAAGAAAACGAGCTCTCGACGTCTATTTCTTTGTGCTTTCTTCATCCTCTTTGTAAGAAACTCCATCTTCCTTTTATGTTACTTGAAACATACATATAAATATATTATAATGTCCATATAACAAGATTATGTCCAAAAATAAAGTCGAAAATCGTTTTTGAAAACACTAAAACACTAACAGTTTCCGGATGACAATTCAACCCGACTTTGACACACGATATCTAACTCATTTCTTAACCAAATCGAGCGATTCTTAGGTCTAAAATCAAGTTCAAGGAGTCTACTTTCGAACCCAAGTGGTTTGGTATTTTTCTGAGGTCATTTGATATACGAAAACGATTTTACAAAAAGAAGTGTCCGGACTATCCTGTTGGACAGAAAATTTGACCAATTTTGAAAAAGCATAACTCGAGCTTCACGACTCCAAATGACTTGAAACCACCGCCAAAATCTCACAAATTTTGTTAGGTACAAATGTCGTTTAGATAACTTCTTCTAAAAATGTGTAGATTTTTCCCAGAAATCCGATCTTGTTGCATGTGTCCGGATTGGTCACTTTCTGACCTCAGGGAACAAATGAAATTATTAAAAATACTTAGACTTATCTAAAAGTTCTAGAAAAATTTCTGAAAGTAGTTGAGACATATATGAATAACTAGTAATCTTCTTGGATTTTATTTCGAAGCCTTGACTAGTCAAAACGAGCCACAAAAACGACCCAAATTTCTGGAAAAATGACCACATGGACTGTTTTTGCAATAAATATAAAACGACACTTTCGGGTTGACCACAAAATGTAATGATAATTTTTCTAAGCTCTAAAAACATATTTAAGACTTCCCTAAAAGTTCCGAGTCAAACCGAGCACGTTTGACCAAAATCCCGAACACGAAAACACATCAGGTCATCTGTGTCGCAGAAGGCCCTGAGCTATTGCGACAAACCTTGTGTCGCAAAATAGCCTTTGTGTCGCCATACACCCGAATCGTCACATTAGCGACACAAGCCTTTGTGTCGCCATACACCCGAATCGTCACATTAGCGACACAAGCCTTTGTGTCGCATAATACTCTTGTGTCGCCAACTATTTCCGATGTCGCTGAGACTAGCGACACAATGACTTGTGTCACACACATATTTAAATTCACGACCTGCGACACTAATACTTATGTCGCACAATTATTTGAAATTCACATTCAGCGACACTACCCTTATGTCGCAACACCATACGGCGACACAACCATTGTGTCGCATAACACAGACTTGTTCTAAACATGTTTTCACAAAGTATTAAACACGTGTAACCACAAATATCTACGAATATTTATATACGACACTACTCGTACACGTGATACATATACTCTTATAAGTATACAACGAAACATAACATAATAATAATGTCTTCGGGAATTATTATTACAAAACGTCACCAACGGGCCGTACACGTTTTTTCTAAACACACGATAAACAAACTTTGGACATAACTAGTTGAGTGGACAACTAACGTGGATGATCTTTTGAGACATCTACTTACTCATAACCTTATGCGTTTAGGGCGCTAGAAGGTTACTTTTGGGAAACACTTGTTTACTAATTGTGAACACTCTGTACAAGACTCAGGTGAGTCTCATAGCCCCACTTTTACTTTTACTGTTTACTTACTTTGGGGTGAGAATACATTGCTTTGTTTTTATGAACACAAGTACTGTGAAAACACTTATACGGATTGCATGGGTAAACTAAACCAAACTACAATGGTCTCCAACAAATATCATAGCCTGTTAATACTAAGCGCGAACATTATGGATAGATCTATCGGGAACTGACAGTCCGCCGTCCGGGGTTAGTCGCTCTAACTACTATACGGACGCATAATAATTCGTAATTCGAGTGTACTGGTTTATACACTTAACTGGAGACACCAACTACGGTTAAGCTTCGGAACTATGAGCCCATGGCAATAGTATACTATGATTTACTTTGGCATTCGTGCCACTACGATAACTCTGAAATCTTGTGGTTCATACTATGATTTTAACTATGAAAACCTATGAGCTCACCAACATTATTGTTGACCTTTTAGCGTGTATTTCTCAGGTACTCAACAACCGTAGGGTTGCCCACAGGACTGCCTGCTAGCTCGAGTCGCATGCATTATATGTATATGAAGATTTGCTTACATTATTTTGTATAATCGCTATGTACTAGAATCTTCAGGATTTCATCTCGCGAACTCGAGACTGATGTAAACTTAATTATATTAAGGTAACTACTTTTGTACTATTTTTAAAACGTCTCATATAGAGTCGTTTGCTTTTCCTTTCTGCAATGATTACTGGATTAGTCGCGCCCCGACCCGACTTCCGCTGCACAGTAAATCTGGGGGTGCGACAGAGACGAAGGCTGCCAGGGTTTCTGTTTTAGAGACTAGGGTTTTAGAATAGGAGTCCCTAGCTGATGTTTCGGGGGGGTCAGGCCAGCGAGCCTTAGAAACAGCATCTAGGACCTCCGCCGGAACGCAAACTGATGATGTAAATGATTCAGATATTAATGAAATATCTCTTTTAGATTATTTTGCGTCTTCTGTTAACATCCAATGTCAACCGGTTCCACTAGCTGTAGATTACTCTGAAGTGAACATTACATATCTTCAAAGCTTGATAAATCCGGTTTATGGTGATGATCTTTCTTTCGACGCTGAGGATGTTGAGGTTGAACCGGAGATTCCTTCAGAGGATGAGGTCTATGAAGAAAATACCCGTCAAGACCCTCCAATACAAAGAGAAGATGAGCCTGCTCAAGCTCAACCCGATGAACCCTATGATCCTGATGCACCAATTATTGAATCGGACTCTTCTGAGGATGAAACTGAACTAACTTCTGAACCTTCGTCATTAGCACAGCCTAAACCAGTAGTGAAATATCGTCATGTTGCTGTTGCACCGACTATTTGCAAATCTTACAAGGTTCGAGGAGACTTCACCGGTTTGATAAAGATCTGGAAATTTGACGATACAAATTCTCTTATTTTAATCAAAACAAAAGATGGTGTTCAATACTTCAGGCCAAGATTCAACTGCATTAGCACTCTGCCGAAGGTTGAACTGAATTGTCTCGCGCAACTTGACCTAGTTAATCATTCAAATGATTCTAGAGGTGATTTCTTTCAAAAGGTTCTTAGAATAGAAATGTATAGCAAACGCTATGTGTGGATAAGACCTGAGTCGGGAGTTCGTTACCGTTTCAAAAGGAAGTTAGATCCAAGAACTCAAGAGCCATTTGTGAAATATAAATATCCGCCAGCTGCAAGTCTGAAAACTGTTCCACTTGAGAAATTACCACTAAATCTTTTAAAGAGATTTAGACATTGGTGGTACGACCCCAAGACTGGTGAAGCTGTAATTGAATATCTGACTGAAAGAGACCTTGAACAAGGTCTGGGTGAGTGGAAGTATTCTCAACACAAAAGAGGCTCAACCGTTCGTGTTTTTGATCCCATAAGCCTTATAAATTTGATAAAGTATGACTTGAGAGTTCTTCATGCAAATGAGATTCAGCATTACTTTATTGATCAAGAAGAAGCTCTGAAATTTTAAAAGGTCGTCGAGATCTGTTTGAAAATGGGAATACACGCCGGTGGTACATTCCCTGCAGGCTGGAGATGATTGAAGATTCTTCGAAGACCAAGCTGAAGACACGGGGCAGTTTGTTGGTGCATATTTAGTGTGTCTGTCAGTTGGTCTCAGTCTGTAGTAGTTTCGTTTATGTAATTACGACGTTTGATTTATATAAGTAATTACATCTTTTGTTTAAGCGACAAAGAGCCTGTGTCGCATGTGCGACACAAGGTTTGTGTCGCATGAGTAGGTTGTGCAACACATCATCTGTGTCGCAAGGTTCAGTTACGTTTCGGTATAAATAGGTTATCTCGGTCTCATTTCTAGGGTTGACGAATCTAGGTTATTTGAGAGCATTTGTGTAGCAACTCTGTGTATTAAGCTAATCGTTTATATTATTAATATACACGTTTGATTTGTGATTAAATTGTTTGTGGTTTACCTATTATATTCAATTGATTGAATTACGCTTTTCAATTGAACGTAACGATTCGTTTTAGATCAGGTATAAGGAACCAACAATGAGGATTTATATGCCGTCTCAAATGCGACGAAATACATCTAAAATACCGAATCTGTAAGCAATAAATCACAAATATTTGTTGAGATGTGATAACATATTGTTGGTTCCCTTAATCACGGATCTAGACCGGTCGTTTGACTTAATTGAAAGGCGGAAACAATCAATCAAGCAATTGAAACATAAATACAAACACAACGATTTATAATCTTTTCGTATATATTAACAATTGAAGAATAAAGAATACAAACTCACTAACTCTCTCTTCCCACTCTCTGCCGTATCTCTCTCTTTCTAGGGTTTGATCCACCCAAAAACGAAATTCTAACTCGATATATATAGACACTCTACTGGACCCTGCGACACAAGCCCTATGTCGCAGGCCCAGCCCATTGCGACACAAGCTCTGTGTCGCTATAGCGACACAAGCTTTGTGTCGCCTGAACAGTATATTTGTGAATATATTCTATCTCGCTATTCATTTACATACTCGCATATACACACTAAACACGATACAAACGCAGACTAATTGACTTTGACAATTACAATTGTTTGACCAAATGACTGACACACATTATGCACCAACACATATCTAGTTCATATCCAAATTACGTTAGTGAATAAATCTAATATTTTATGCTAAATAGTGAAAGATGTCAATTATTAATTTACAAAATTGCTATCAAGTTAGAATGCATAAATATTCAATATATATCTTTTACACTATTTTAATCTTGACAAGCAAAATAATTTACTCTTAAGTATAACAAATAGTCAAATAGGTAGTATGTAAATTATAAGAGATGGAACCTTATTTAGATCAAGCAATTAGAGTGCAATCTTTGTTGTGTATTTTTTTTTTTTTTTTTGTTTCTGTTTTATAGATCAATCAACAAATGATACATGACTTAGAATTAGACAATTAAAAGACCATTTTAAACAATATTGTTAATTGTCAATGAATGTACAATATCACTATTAAAAATATCATGAAATCCTTGAAAAACTCATGAAATATCATTTACTCTTTTCATGATATTATCATGATAACCATTTTTATATCTCATGAGAAATTAGCCACTTACTTTGTAGATTGATAATAAGGGATAATATAGAATATACTCATATTGAACAATTATAATACAATATTCGGATGAATATAGTGAATTACTATTTAGTTGACTTTAATCAATTAGTTAAACATATATTTTAGAAAATAGGTACGTGTATTAGAAAAACAAGTTACTTTTACCTGTGCGTTGCGGCAGAGCGAAAAAAATAATAATTTTAGGTGAATATAAATATACGCGCGTGTTGAATATAAAAAATAAAATATATCAAAATATATATACTTAAATATACCAATTATCATACTGGATCTTACATTGATTACCGATAACGTTAACAAATACATGTCATTTGTGATTTATATCAACAACCGTATACAAAACTAAATAAAATATACGTTATGTTAAAATAAGGAAAAATAGTTTATTTTCAAGTTCGAAGTGAAATAAATTTGACTAAATTTTTCTGAATGACTGTAACGCATCTCTTTTTATTTAGTATGTCAACTCTTCTATTATGTTGAAAATTCCTTCTGAATTTGTTATATCAATATTCAAATTTTAATAAACTTTATATTATATTGTTCAAATAAAGCTACAACCTTTTATGTAAAATTTATTATAAACATACTTGTACAATATGTAATTTTCTTTAACGATATCTTAAAACATTAGTACTACTTAAAGCTTACAGTAAAAAAAATATTATTTTTCTAGCTTTATTGACTAACTTATTAACTTTAAAATCACATTTTCAATATACATTATATTAAATGTTCAACCATTTTTCCATTTACTTCGTACAATTTATCACCTTAAATATTAATCAATTTTTAATTTATGCCCTATCTTACAACTCCAAATATTTGAAAAACGTAATAAAAAAGAAATCACTCTTTAAAGCTCAAATTAAAATTTATTATTTATGTACATGGTAAGATTCAAATTAAATTCGGGGTGTTAGTCTCGACCGATACTAAAAATAAATCCTACTAAAAAAGATAGTGTCAAAGTACAGAGTAACTTTTATTAAACTTATAAAATATTTTAACCCTTTAAAGAATACCTTTTATAAAGATATGTAACTTTGTGATGAAAAAAAAAAAAAAAGCTCTACTATTCATTGAATATTCATATTCACTCCTAGTGAATATGGAACTTTCGTAATTAGTTAATCATATCTTTGCTTTTGTTATAATATATTAAACACCAATTGATCATGAGGCGTACATAATTTTAGCAAGTTAATAAAATAGTGACACGTATGATAAAATCTTAAGTAGCAAAAGGAAAAGCTAGTCACATTAAAAAAAACTACTCTATTAGTAATATATAATATATAGAGATAGTAAAGAAAGATTCAGTAAGAACTAGTATCATTTCTTCATAAAAAAATTACTATTACTAACAATCATTATAAGAACACAAATGCAACAAAGATTGTTGAGACATGTTTTGTAACAACAGATCTAGCTTGTAATAGACTTTTGGTAATTGTAATCAAGTTTGTACATTGGTTTTGAATTGTAAATGAAAGCTATTGGTTGGTAAACATTTTAGAGTTAAATATTAAAGTGCTAAAAAATGTTGACCAAGTTTGACCGCAAACCGAGTCAGTTCGCAGGACAAAAATGGCCAGCGAACCGAGTCATTTCGCTAGGCCAATATGGGCTGCGAACTGAGTCAGTTCGCAGAGCCCAGTGACCTGCGAACCGAGACGGTTATATATGCAAATTAGGTTTTAAACCTAAAGGACTTTTGCCAATTCTTACATCCAGACGACCTGCGATTCCAGAGAGTTTTCCACCATTTCTAAAGGCTAGGTATTGATCGTTAACATTCGTTATAATCGATACAAACCTATTAGACAATTGATTCACTAGTATTGAGGGATTCCGCACCTTAATACCGTAGATAACCTCGTTATTGATCCTTACACGAAGGGACTTACAATTGGTATCAGAGCCTACGGCTAGATACGCGTAGGTTCGAGGTTATTCGGGTTAATAACGTGTGATTTCGGGTTGTTTTTAGTGCATTACGTACTTATTTACGACCAAAATCACTCTCTGGACGTTTTTAGTTTTGTTTACGATCGAAATCTTCATTTTTAATCGTAAAAATAACTAACTTTTCGTTTTTGGAATTTTCAGCCGTTTCGCGAACTGAGATTAGGGTTTCTGCGAACCGAACCGAGTTCTTGCGAACTGAGTTGAGTTTCTGCGAACCGAGATCACTTGCGAACCGAACCGAGTCTGCGAACCGAACTGAGAGTCGGGAACTGATATTTGCGAACTGAGTTGAGTTTCTGCGAACCGAGATCACTTGCGAACCGAACCGATTCTTGCGAACTGAGTTGAGTTTCTGCGAACTGAGTTTCTGCGAACTGAAATTCTAAATTTTGTGATTTCTGAGACACGGAAGGTTGTTCATAAGGATCCATCATCTGATGTCAGTAAGAACACACCATTCCCTAAAGTACGTTTTGTCTCGAGTGGAATGATGGTTGATACTGATATAAATGATGAGTTTATTAAGGAACAAGAAAATATACCTTTAGTGTCTAAAACTCAGACTGAAAATGAAAAGGCAAAAGTGGTTAAGTCACGAAAGCAGATGTCTTGCTTCAAATGTCACCAAAAGGGCATGTGGCTTCTTGTTGTCCTAACAAGAAGTTGGAAGCATCTCATAAGCCTGTGAATAACCATGAGACACCGAATGTCTCTAGTTCCAATGTAGACAGGTTAGGTACCAAACCGGGATTAGGTACTAAACCTGTGAACATTCTGAAAAGAGATGTTATTCACAGTGTCTCTCCGCCTAAACCTAAACGGCCTTATACTCTAAATGACAATAAGCCTAGAGATAAGACACCGTCGAGATTTAGGACTCCAAGTAGAAACCATAGTCAATTTGAAAATGGTTCTACTTCACGTACACATGGAGTTAATTATATGCCTAAGAGGTTTTATACTCACTCTCCTTAGAGGCATAAGACTTCAGATCATCAACAACCTCAAACCTCTTTGAAAGTTACCAAGACTATTGATGATAATATTTATGGTTACTTTAAAGAAGTTCAGATTGTTGATGATAAGGGACAAACCAAGACCGTAATGGCTTGGGTCCCTCTTGAGAACTAATTGTGTACAACGTGTCATGTGCAAGAACAGACTGTGAACAAGGATAGTTGGTGGTATGTAGACAGTGGATGTTCTAGGCATATGACAGGAGAAAGATGTCTACTGAAGGACTTCAAAGGTGGAGTGAAACAGCGTGTTAACTTCGCTGGTGATAAAGGAGGAGTAATAACTGGGAAAGGAAAAGTTTCAAATGGAACTTTGACTCTAGAGGATGTGAATTACGTTGAAGAACTAACTCACAACCTAGTGAATGTTTCCCAAGTCTGTGATAAAGGTCATTCTGTACATTTCAATGAGACAGAAGCCTTAGTCCTGAAGTCGGGTTTCACCATCCCAGAAAAATAGATATTAATGAGGGCTCCAAGGAAGAAGGACATCTATGCTATCAACATGGGTGTTCCTAATACTTCAATGAAATCGACATGTCTTTTATCCAAGGCTTCTGAAGCAGACGCACTCTTATGGCACAGGAGAATGGCTCACTTGAACTTTCGAAAAATGAACTATTTAACCAAGAATGGGTTAGTTCTGGGTGTTCCACAAAAACATTTCGAGTCTGAAGACAAGTGTGTTCCTTGCATGAAAGGAAAGCAGCATAAAAAACTACACAAGTCTAAGACTGAAAACTCAATCTCCTCGCCATTTGAATTGCTACATATGGATCTTTTTGGCCCAATAAGCAAAAGAAGCATAGGTGGCAAATGGTACTGTTTAGTTGTTACAGATGATTTCTCTAGATTCTCTTGGGTATTCTTTTTGGGATCTAAGGATGAAACTCCTGGTATTCTTATGGAGTTCTTAGATCTAATAGAGAATGTCTATAGAACACGAGTTAAGAGAATTCGTAGTGACAATGAAACAAAGTTCAAGAATTCGACATTCAATGTCTATTGCTTAAGCAAAGGGATACAACATCAATTTAGTGCACCTTATGAACCTTAACAGAACGGTGTTACTGAAAGGAAAAACAGAACGTTGATTGAAGGGGCTAGAACAACGCTTGCAGATTCAAGACTTCCGGTCATTTTTTGGGCAGAAGCGGTGAATACAGCATGTCATGTTCTAAATAGAGTTCTTACGGTTAAAAAGCAGAACAAGACTTGTTATGAGCTTTTGAACAATAAGAAACCTAACTTAAAAGGGTTTGAACCCTTTAGAGTTTCATGTACTTTGCTGAAGACTAGCAATCAACACAAATTTGGTGAGAAGGCTGACGAAGGATACTTCCTAGGTTATGTGCCTAATTCACCAAACAAACGTGTCTACAATAAAGTTACGGGACGTGTGGAAATCGTTTATAACATTGAAGTTACGAGCTACACACATGACTTACATAAGGGATTAGATTGGCAATTTGACTATTCAGATCTCTTTAAGTCCTTCAATGTCCCAATCAGTGACTACAAAGTTGACTCAACGATCTCTGAACATTTATTGTCGGGTGATGGGGATATTGGCCCTGCACCAACATCGAATGTTCCTAGAGATACAAATTTTGTGGATCCTAATCGTGCATCAACGAGTGCCACACAACAATCTTCTGATGAGGTGTACAGTACTGATGAGGAAATGCCACCATTGGAAGAAATTGACACTAATCTAGAAGATGAAATACAGTTTGAACTGATGACAACAACAAGAATTAACAAAAATCATCCAACTGAGAATATCATTGGGGATTCAAATGCATCTGTTCAAACTAGGGCTAGTATATTTGAGTACACTAGCCTATATGCTGAAATGAAAGAGACAGGGGTTACAAATCTATGTCTATATTCATGCTTTATCTCACAAGTTGAGCCTAAGAATGTCCAAATGGCGTTGAAGGACAACTCGTGGGTAGAAGCAATGCAGGAAGAACTTTCTCAGTTCTCAAAACTGCAAGTTTGGGAGTTGGTTGATTTACCAAGTGGTGAATATCCAATTGGCACTAGATGGGTCTTTAAGTGTAAGAAAGACGATCGGGGAATCGTGATTCGCAATAAAGCTCGTCTAGTCGTTCAAGGTTTCAATCAACAAGAAGGAATTGATTACAATGAGGTGTTTGCACCTGTGGCTAGGCTTGAGGCAATTCGGTTGTTCTTAGCATTTGCAGCTTCAAAGAAAATGAAAGTTTATCAGCTGGATGTTAAGAGTGCCTTCTTGTATGGCAAGGTCAAGGAAACGGTGTATGTTTCTCAACCACCAGGGTTTACTGATCCAAAGTATCCAAATAGAGTATATCGTCTTGATAAGGCTCTGTATGGATTACATCAAGCACCAAAAGCGTGGTATGAAACACTATCAACTTATCTTCTTGAGAATGGGTTTACAAGAGGAAGTGATAGTACACTTTTTGTGAAATGGAAGAAGCAGGACTTTATATTTGTTCAAGTATATGTTGATGACATTATCTTTGGGTCATCTGACGAAAAGATGTGTCAAGAATTTGAGCAAGTTATGAAGGGAAAGTTTGAGATGTCTGCTATGGGAGAGTTGAACTTTTTCTTAGGGTTACAAGTTGACCAAAAGAAAGATGGATTCTTTATTCATCAATCTAAATATACACATGAGCTGTTAGAACGTTTCAAGATGGATGAATCTCGTATCTACACAACTCCTATTCCAGAAAATCACGGACTCGGTCCTGATACATCGAGTGATCAGAATGTAGATCTTACTTTATATAGGGCTATGATTGGATCACTAATGTATTTAACTGCATCTAGGCCTGACATTATGGTGGATGCAATCAAAATAGAAGGAGACTTAGATTTCCAATTGAAACCAAAGCTGGGACTCTGGTATCCAATTGAAGGAGACTTAGATTTCGTTACTTACACTGATTCGGATTATGGTGGATGCAATCAAAATAGAAAGTCTACGACCGGAGAATGTCAATTCTTAGGAGGTAGACTTTTGTCGTGGCAGTGCAAGAAGCAAAGCTCAATAGCCATTTCCACATGTGAAGCTGAGTATGTTGCAGCTGGCAGCTGTTGTTCCCAAGTAATATGGATACAACAGCAACTGCGAGATTATGGGTTAAACTTTACCGACACTCCTATGATGATCGATAATGAATCGACGATCTCTATAACCAATAATCCGGTAAAGCACAGCAAGACGAAGCACATTGATATTCGTCATCATTTTATTAGGGATTGTGC
Source organism: Gnaphalium uliginosum (assembly GCA_963930675.1). NCBI lineage: Eukaryota > Viridiplantae > Streptophyta > Magnoliopsida > Asterales > Asteraceae > Gnaphalium > Gnaphalium uliginosum. The sequence continues at coordinate 34,579,557 of OZ005681.1, forward strand.
CGAGAAGAAGCTTATTAGGTTAGTCAAAGTTGCCTCTACTGACAACTTGGCAGACCTATACACTAAAGCTTTCGACAGGGCGCGTTTTGAGACATTGGTTCAACTTAACGGAATGAGGAATCCAGAATAACTAATCTTCCAAAGGAGTATGTAATAGTTAGTAAGTTTTATTTTTATGTCTTATATTAAAAAAAAAAGGGGAAGGCGTATGGCATTCATTTGCTTGTTACCTGAGGGGAATCGCCTCCGATAAAAGAACAAAAGTATGTTTCTTTTAGAAAATGTTTAAGGTTTTATCTGCTGGGAAATGATAGTACATTAGGAGAATAAGCTTAACAATAGTAAGTATAAGTCTTAAGTTAGATGTGTTAGTAGATTCCTGTAAGTCCCATTAACGTTACATCTTTACAACCAGGATTTTACTTATATTTATTTTATTATACACCTTATCCACACGTTATACTTTGCTAAGAATAACATTAAGTCTAGGCGGATTCATTATATGATGTACTGGTAGGCAAATTATGTTATGATTTCTGAGCATTTAATAAGCATTAATTCTCATGTGTGTTATCTAGTGTGAGCTACTATATGATGTATGACATAAGTCTTAATTTGTGAATGATAATATAGCCATACACTGTTATCAAGAATATATGAATATATGAACAGACAAATAGTTAGGGATCTTCTGAATAGTTATGAATATATGATGTATGACATAAGTCTTAATTGGTGACTTTGTTGTACTAAGTACAGAACTGAAGCCTTTAGTTTCGCCAATGGTCTCAAACTTATTTTGCTCATACTAAGGGATCTTCTGTTGTACTACGTACAGATCTAGAACCACTAGTATCTTCAAAATATGTTTGATGTTTGTCAAATCTTAAAATAACTCAAGGGTATGTTATATGCTACGAAAAGTACATCATTTAGTAACCTCTACCTTGAATGTCAATGATACAATGTTATGAGTTCTACTTGATTTCTCAGTATGTCATATATTGGACCACACTAGTTAATATCCATACTAACAATAAATGTTTGCTTGGAAATCAGTGTGTAATTTGTTTATGTGGATCATAATATCAGTAATTGTCTTGAACTGTCTGTGACAAATGAACGTTCACTTTGGTGAATAATTCGTTCTCAGTAAAATAAAAGTATGTTCAAAGAACATGTTATATCATTTGGATAAAGGTAACCAAGTTATAATCTTATAAATATAAGTTGATAGATGGTTAAAGTGTAATTTTTGTGTCACTTATTTGAATTTCATAAGATATGGATACTAACAATCGCCTTAGACTTATTAAAATACAATCAATATAGCTTACTCTTCCTGATATGATCCATAAGCAGATAAATTCTTAACACCAAAAATATGTATTGTTTATTTTATTTTTTTCATTAATAAAATGGTACTTGTTACCATTGTTTTTAGTTTGATTATTTGTTTACGTTAAAGTTTTAATTAAGTTTTATTTTTATAGCTTTGACTCTTTGGAAGTAAGTTAATCTGAAATTTATCGTTCCGTGTTGAATAAATGTGACAAAAACGCTATGGAAAGTTTCAAATGTTGACTAGTAAAAATATTCATAACGTCAATTTATATTTAAAGCTAAATTCGCATTTTTGGTCAAAGTTGCGAAGTTGACCAGTCAAACTTGCGAATCGAGCTTGGAATATAAAAGGACAAGTCAACAAGTCCATCTCTCACTTTCCAAACACCTCTGCGAGATGAATTTCTGCGAACTGAAACATCGCAGCCCGTTATTGCGAAGTGAGAAAATTGACTTCGGGTTGATCTTAGCGAACTAAATTTGTTGACTTTAGCGAACTTGATGATTGACTTTCGTTGACTGCGAACTGAACTAGTTGGACTCGTGTTGACTGCGAAACGAACCCACCGGTTTGACTCGCATTGACCGAAGCGAAACCAAAAGGTTGACTTTCGTTGACCAGCGAAGCGAACCCAACAGGGTTGACTTCGTTTGACCTGCGAAGCGAACATAGGGGTTGACTTTTTTGACTATAGCGAACTGAAGCCTTATTGACTCATGTTGACTTTGCACATTAATTTAATTTGCGATCTGAACGTTTGACTTAGTCAATATTCAGTTTACAAATCTAATATTTTCGATGTGTACTCGATTTGCGAACTCTAGGTTTACGAATAAATTACACGTTGGGACTTGTTATTTGGTTCTTATACGTTTCGACTTACAAACTTATGTTTATAGGTTAAATACGTATAAATTTACTAAGTTACTTTTCTAGACTTGTATTCGATTTGAGAACTTTATGTTTACAAATGAAGTACAAGTGATGACTTTTAACTATCAATTATACGTTTAGACTTAAAAACTTATCTTTATAAGTTAAAAACGTATAAATTTAACATGTTACATTTGTTTTTGATTTGAGATCTTAATGATTACAAATATAATACAAATTGCAATTGTTAATTATCTGTTATATGTTTCGACTTAAGGACTTAATGTTATAAGTGAAATGCATATAATATACGAATTCTGTTCTATTATATCGAAAGACTTCCGACTCACGTGTAGTCGTGCGGCGTGTTCCGATTTTCTATCGGCGGTTTGATTGTTCAGATTATTTATTATGACTTACGAACTGTATATAATTTAGAGAATATAATTGCAAATTAAGTCTCGTAGACTTAATCGTTCAATTAAGTTCAGTAAATTAAGTTATTAATTAATAGTAAACGTGGATGTTTGGTGATCATTTTTGTTCACAATACATAAACGTTTAAAATTAATTAATGTTCGATAAGTTTTTCCTACTATACTCATCTAATGAAGTCTCATATGCTATGTGACAACATATCTAGCTTGTAATAGACTTTTTGGTAAGTGTAATCAAGTTGGTACATTGGTTTTGAATTGTAAATGAAATATATTGCTTGGTAAACATTTTAGGGTTAAATATCAAAATGCTGAAAAATGTTGACCAAGGTTGACCGCGAACCGAGTCAGTTCGCAGGACAAAAATGGCCTGCGAACCGAGTCTGTTCGCTGGGCCAATATGGGTTGCGAACTGAGTCAGTTCGCAGAGCCCAGTGATCTGCGAACCGAGACGGTTATATATGCAAATTAGGTTTTAAACCTAAAGGACTTTTGCCAATTCTTACATCCAGACGACCTGCGATTCCAGAGAGTTTTTCACCATTTCTAAAGGCTAGGTATTGATCGTTAACATTCGTTATAATCGTTACAAAGCTATTAAACAATTGATTCGCTAATATATTGCGAAAGAATTCGTTATAGACCCTATAACTAGTATTGAGGGATTCCGCACCTTAATACCGTAGATAACCTCGTTATTGATCCTTACACGAAGGGACTTACAAAAATCAACATGATTTGTTGACTATAATATTTCACTTCTTCATTCTTCAATTCCACATATTCTATTTAGTAAAGCTTGATGTGTCCGTGATATATTCGGGTCATTGTGACACCATTCATGGAGGTGTCACTGGTGCATGATGTCTCTTTCAGTTCCCTTATTTGGTGGGCAATTTAGAATAATTTGTTATTGTTTTAGGAGGCATGTATGTCGATCCTTAACATATCATGTTAACCGGCTAGTGGTTACTAGTGCAATATGCAACGACACCCTAGCTGTTTAATGTAAACAAAAAAAGGCAATGTGGACCTACATACGCTAAGCCAATACTTATAAAACTGCGCTAGTTATGGACTCTTGATTATGAAAAAGGGTAAACAATACTAATAATTGGGAAAACTAAATAAAAACATCAAAGTCAATAACAAATAATTAATGTTGCAATATTTTAAGGCAAATTCGTGTATTGCTCGTTAGATGATGATTAAAAAGTTGTTGATTCCGATTTAATATAATTGTAGTGTGCGTGTTTTGAATTTCTATATTAATAATCAGTCGTACCATATACAGGGTCTATTTGACACGGAACTTTTGCAAACTTTTAGAAGCTGTAAGTTTTTTATTTTAAAAATTAAGCTCCATCTAAAACAAAAGCTTTGTTTGAATATATAAGCTTAAAGCTTTTATTCATAGTTGTCAACTGGTGACTCGAATCGTGACTCGGAAGTTTGATTTTTGACTCGCGACTCGAAACGTGACTCGACTCGTAAGAGTCATAAATTTTTCAATAATTATACATTAATATAATATAAGTGCAATAACAAAATAGTAGAATTTAAATACATTTGTAATGATATTACAATCTCGTTAGTTATGAGTTATAGATGACAATTCATCCCAAAATACGCACCCCAAAGTATCTAACATAACATTTATAACATTCAAAATGGTATAACTAGCGATTGAGTAATAAAGCAAATGTCAAAAGATTTGGGAGACAAATAAAACTAATCATCGGCATGACTGTGACCATCATCTTCTTCTTCATCAAGAAGCACGGTTGTGTCATGAAGTCTTTGATCACCTCCTTCCTCCTCATCCTCATCTTGAATATCATCATCTACATCTACAATTGAGCTTTTTGCTTTGTTCCTAGATTTGTTCAAGTTCCTTGGTCTTATAATAAACAAGTAATGTTGCCTTTATTATTCAATATCTTGATGAAAAGTTAATATAATATATAATTACTTGTTGATATATTAGTTGTTACCTCATTTTCTTTTGTTGGAACTAGTTCCCTCATCTTCTTTGAAACATTCATGAACGTCCATCCAAAAGACATCTCCGGGGAGACATGTATCCTCCTTCTCGGTTATCCACTCATCATCCGATTCCATGTCCGATAAATGTAACATCCACCCTAAGGGCCTACTATTATTCGGGTAATTTCATAACTTAAATTTATTATTTAATGTGTTAGGAATAATTTAGTATTATTATGATTATGTGATAATATTAGTCAAATGGATAAATGAATTATTGTGGCTAATAAATAATTCGTCGTTCTAAATTAATTAAGTTGACGGTAAAATAAAATAGTTGGTTTCGCAAAATGAGTTTAGGTTCCAGATAATAGGTTAAGCAGGGAACTAAAATTGTATTGGTATTGGGTTAGTATATATATATATATATATATATATATGCATATACCGTATCATTCTCAAAGTTTCTACACATTTTCTACTTCCTGCGAACCAAAACAAAATTGAGAAAAACCAAAACCGAATAAAGCTTTCTGTGAGATTATAATCTTCTGTAATATCATCATCTTGATTCAGAAACGAGTTTCATTTTATCATCATCATCATTCTGTGAGTAATTCTGTGTTTAAACTCATTTTTATGAAAATTAGCCAAATCATAAAATTGTTGTGAAATAGAAGCTTGAAATATGTTATATGATGATATTTGATGTATTTAAGTCGTTAGAAAGCTTGTTAGCATGTTAGGAAGTCGAATTTGTGAGTTTTGGAAAAGAAAAGTTCGGTTTCTGGGTTTCAGTAGCGAACTTCGCAGTTTGAAGATGAACTCAGTTCGCAGTGCTTGACTGCGAAGCGAACTGAGTTGACCTGCGAACTGAGTTGTCTTGCGAACTGAGATTCGCGAACTGAACCCTGCGAACTGAGTTTGCTGCGAAGGGAACTGAGTTGCCCTGCGAAACGAGTTTTGCGAACCGAGTTTCGCGAACTGAACCTTGCGAACTGAGATTTATTGCGAAGCGAACCGAGATCACTGTGAACTGAGATTTTTTAAAATTTTATTTTTTGCAAATTTTGAAATTTGCGTAAGTGTTTTCAGGGTAGCGACTGAGTGACAAATTTCACTAACTCGGATTGGGTAGAAATTCACATGGTCACTCAAAAACGACCTAATAATCAAGATAGAGCCTAGGCAGTTTTTGGCCTTTCGGGGTCATCTAAGGGTCGAAAATGGCATTTTTCAGTTTTAAACCTCGTTATGGGACTTTCTGGTTTCGCTTCGGATTGAACTTTTGTTTCTTAGACTTCAGAGATTTACCTGTTCGCTTAAATATGTTATATGATTATGGAATGAGTTATTAACACATTATTTATTGTATTCTCAGATCAGCAGAAGACTCAGTAACATTAGACTTCTGAGTTGTTGGATTGAGATTGACAGGTGAGTGGATCTAGAACTCACAAGTTTGATTTGGTTGTAACGGTTTGGTTGCAACAAGTAAACATAGATATAATTGATAGACTGTTTAGTCTGATTTGCTGATTATGAATCTACGTGCAATGTGGCCTTCGGGCATTGGTTGTTACTAAAGAGGTCAACAGATTGTTGGACTTGGTTATTACAGGATTACAAATACAAGGTTTTGTACATGTGTTGTATTAAAACCTGTATTGTGAAATGGTAATATCAAGTTATCGGTATATTTTGTATAGGCCAATACAGATTGTGATAAGCGTTCTTTGAGGGCCACCGCGGCAGTAGGGTTCCTCAAAAACTACCGATCCTCTTTGATGATTTGTGTTTACGATTAATTGATGTAAACATATTGTTATGCTAAGTTGAACTGTTAATTTCGCATTCATTCACTTAGCTTTGTGCTAATCCCCCCACTTTAATCCCTGCAGGTCATGTTTGATAGGGGCGGGCAGGAGGATTATATTTGAAAAGAATGTTTGACCAGATGGCAACTCTGATATATTTTTGATAACCTAAATGAAAGTTGAAATGATGTAACACCTGGTTATGTACGATGTTTTTAAACAATATATATATGTACATTTTATAAATGTAATAATGCAATATATGAGTTTTGACCTACGCTTCCCAAAGTAAAGAATATTTTATACTGCAAGAAAGAGAGGGGTGTTACAATAAATATATTGGATCATATATCTCCCCTCTATCCTTTCTCTTTTTGAGTCTAGTTTCAAGGTTAATGTTGTATTTTACAAACACTAATGCATTTAACCTTTGTTGCTCTGGTCGGTTCCTCTTTTTGAAGTGTATATGGTCAAACGTACTCCAATTCCTCTTGCATCCCGTGGCACTACATGTGAGGCTTAGGACACGAATTGCTAGTTGTTGATGTTCCGGACACTTGTCTCCATAGTCTGACCACCATTTAGCTATAGTTTTATTAAGAAAGAAGCAAAATTAAGTATTAGTTATGAAATATATACTCTCTCTCTCTCTCTCTCTATATATATATATATATATATATATATATATATATATATATATATATATATATATAATAGTTATATAAAAGGTACCGGGTTGCAACTTCTTCCTCATTTTCACACTCACGGGTTTACCAAACATTCCAATACTATCCTTGAATGACTCTAGTTGCAAATGAATTTTTATCATTGTTGCATGTCGGACATCCTTTGAATGACTTCATAAAATCCTTCTCTAATTTCAGCATCGGCTTTAAAGTTGTCCTCAAAATGAAGACTAATACAAAATCACACAACTAGATTAGTAATGAGCCAAACTAAGAAAAATCAAATGAAAAAAGACAGTAGCTTGCTTCTTTAATATAACCAAGACTAATATTAAAATGCTACTGTAACAAAACGACATTAGCTTCTGTCATAACTTTACCAAATGAAAACAAGGAATACTAAATGACATTTATGTAATAGTTATATTATATACTAATAGTGTAGTAAATGACATCAACTACTATTATATGCTAGTAATATAAACTGGCATCAACTTATGTCATTGAAAATTATTAGGATAAAATTATTATCATAAAGTTATACAAAAAGTACCTTGGATTGAGAAAGTATCCCGCGGCATGAAGTGGCCTATGAAGTTGCATGTTCCATCTATTGTTAATCTTCTCCCAAATCGGTAGGTATCTCGCCTCAATACCATCAAAATTACTTTTTATTTGCTCTTTTGCACGATCCATAGCTTCATATATATAGCCCATTGCCGGTTTCACATCACCATCCATTAGCCTTAGTACCTTATAAAGAGGACTTACACAACTTAAACAATATTTGATTGCCTTCTAAAAGTTTGGATCAGCTAGAATGATATTTTCTACTTCTATCCCTTGTTTTGTACAAGAAAATGTAGATTCCGCCCAATCTTTTGAAGCAAACAATTCCCTTATAGGGTTTCTCAAATCTTGAAAACTTTTCAAAGTAAGAAATGATGTTGCAAATCTTGTTACTCCCGCTCTTGTCAATTCTTTATCACCAAAGAACCTTCTAAACATAGATAATAAGACATAATATCGATAGATATACACGGTAACCTTTTTTGCCTTTTCTATTGTATCCTTAAACATTTTGCCATTTCCGATATCTTGTAACATCAAGTCAATTAGATGAGCGATACATGGTGACCAAAACAAGCGAGGCCTCGCCTCCTCCAACATAGAACCGGCTAACACATAAGTCGAAGCACTATCGGTGATAATTTGTACAAATTCTCCTCTCCTACTTCTTCAACAAGTGAATTAAGCATTTCAAATAATCTTTTGGCATCTTTAGCAAAGGATGATGTATCAATCGATCTTATAAATATGGTACCACTTGGACTATTAACAAGAAAGTTTGTAATCGACCTTTGTTTTTCATCGGTCCATCCATCCGACATAATCGTGCAACCCGTCCTTTTCCATTCTTCTTTGTATTTGCTCAATCCATTTTCAACACTTTCAACCTCTTTCTTCAAGTATGAGACCCTTACTTCATGATAAGACGGAAGTTTCAATCCTTTACCATAATCACCCACTAACCTCAATGCCTCTTTCCATAAAGGAGACTTCACCAAATTAAAAGGCAAAGCCTCACGATACAAAAGTCAACTTAAAGCACGAGTTACCGGCTCTCTATCCTTCAAAGCTTGATTCATTGTTGTTTGTGTTCGTTTTTTGACAAATGAATCCATAGTATTCACTATCTTTAGCCATAGCCTTTCTAGCTTCAAAATCATCCAATAAATTTTTGAAAAATAGTTTGACACTATCACTAACCGCATGACAAGCAATAATATCCTTTTGTGTTCCGGCTAAATGATGCTTCATCCTATTAACTCCACCAAAATAATCTTTTTTTGCAATAGTTACATTGTATTCTACTTCTATTTGTTGGATGTACTCTTGTACAATGTTCCCAAGTTACATCGGGAGCTTTTGATTTTGTTTTCGTCATGATAACTGAAAACACAAGGATATGTATAAGTGTAACAATAAAGCTGATGCAACAAAATGTAATAAATAAGTAATAAATGACAAAAGAGAATATATATTACACATTTTAGCTAAAAATAAATAAAATTAAATATGATATCAAGTGGAGACAGTCGGTGATGATTAAAGTCGGTTTCTTTTTCTTGAATATATACATTCAATGTGGTTGCTAGTGGACCATATATACACAACTTTAAAGACACACATGACACATATAATATTTCTATCTCTCTTTGTTTCTTCCTCATTATACATATACCTATACATATAAAATAAAAAGATGAGTACATAACTGCAAACCTTCTATGGAATCGGCTATGTCTCTTTGCAATCAAGCTTATAATTTTACAAGAAGAAGAACCAAAGTAACAAAATAAGCAGCAAGCAAGGATAGATTTAATTGTAAATCAAAAACATACATTTTTTTAGGAATATCTTGAAACTAGATGATAAAAGGTATGTAATGTATTTTCTTTTAATAATTATTCTTTTAGATTGATCTGGGGATTCTGACTGATGACAAGATTGGTGAAAAATCACCAAAAGCTTTTTCCCGCCAAAAAATGTTGACCCATACGAGTCTACGAGCCGGGTCAGCTCGGTACGAGCCGACACAAAACTCGCGAATCACATACCGATTCATGCTCACTTTCGATTCATTCATAGAGTCACCACGTTTTTATGATTTTTGGCACGACTCGTACGAGCCGACCCGCGACTCGTACGAGTTTGACAACTATGCTTTTATTCCAAGTTAAAAGCTCCATTTTCAAACGTTATCAAAACGAACGTCTAGAATCTTACAAAGCTTTTCACACCTCTAAGTACAATATTTTCTTTGAATAAATGTCAGGCCCAATGATTTCGTAGTCTCTGTAAAACCATGCTACATACTCACAAATAGTCACATACATGCACCTGTCATGTGATTGCTGCAATTCAACTTATTTTATACTAATTTATCAATTTATATATATACACGTTAAATAAGAAATATGAACATCTCAGACATTTTTTATTTTTTTTTCTAACATGGAAACATATGTATTAAACTAAAATATATTTAGAAAATTAAATAAACTTTAGTGTTCGGGAATACAACTAACTTGTGCTCGATATCTATTGTGTGTACTCAACTTAGGTTTGCTATTTTTAATGTATCAATTTTTCAAAAAGTGTGTTTTAGTGTATTTTGGTGATGTTTTGATGATGTGTCAAACTCTCCGGATGCCACGTGGCATCTTAAACGAGCGACACATCACTAAAATACATTAAAACACCGTTTTTGAAAGTGTGATGATTAAAAATAGCAAATCTAAGTTGGGTACACACAATAGATATCGGGCACAAGTTATTTGCATTCTCGAACACTAAGCCCTTATTTATATAATAAAATTTTTTGTTTAAAAATATGTTTAATCTTTGATTTTTATTGTTGTTCTTTTTTGTCATTTTACACCTTTTAGTTAAAGCTACAACTATTTTACCAAACACATTTATATAAACAAATCTACAGCTTGTAGCTCCAATTAAAAGTTACAACTTACAGCTATCAGCCTACAGCTGCAGCTACAACTGTTTTTGTCAAACATACCCATATAGAGACAATACATTTGAATTAATAAATTAAGCTAATGAATTTATGCAGTATGATGTGATGCCACCTGACGGTCGTTTATCGATTCTTGTCGTGAGGGAGCCGCGATCGTTGGACGGCACATTATAACACCCCATAATTTTCAAACATATTCAGTTGAGAACATATATTGTTTATACTAAATACATAGAAGAATATGACTAATACATGAACTATAATAAGTTTCTAGCATTTAAATGTTTTGATATGCACATATATACGTGCAATCTATCAAAATAATATGTAATGTAATAATGATTTAACAATATAGTATTATGAATTATAAATGTATGTAAATAATATTTTCATATAAAAACGTAAAATAAAAATAACGACGTACATGTGGAATATGTATTATCTTAAGAGTATTCAAAATACTTGTAGTGCATCTACATACAAATATAGAGAATAACAGTTACAAGGACACCATACAATTAAATAGATAAAAAATAAAATAATCAAATGAAGTGTCAGTGTGTGTATGTGTGTATACTCGCGTGTGAGCGCGTGTGCGTGTGCGTGTTTGTGTTGTACATGTAATGATCAAATTCAGATAGTGAAAAATATACACAAAGACAAGAATGTGTATGGTCAAATCAATAATACTGCATTAATATCTTTTGTAGCATTCATGAATTAAGAATGTTGTATGCGAAGATAGCGGCGCAAAATCTGTAACAATGTCGAAATCCCTACGTATAAATAGCATACCGAGGCTATAAAGAAAAAAACACACCAAGTCTCTTAACAACTTCTCTATATATTCGTACAAAACATCACGACCTAATTTCAAAGCTAATAATTCAGAGTTAAGAAAATCAAGTCCGTTCTTAAAGTTATAATTATCATTTCCGAATCAAGGTAAATTTCTATATGCCTCCACTTTGAGCCATTTGTTCGTTTCTTTATATTGGATCAATTACGTTTCACTTTTATTCTGTCATTAGCTAATTTTATTGCTATATGCATTGGTTGTGATCCAGTAGTTCTACATGATTATGTTGAGCGCTAATGTTTATTGTGTAGTGTATTATTCATTGATAACCCGAACGTTTGAGCACGCATAGTTAAAGTTAAATGTTACGAATAATAACGAATGAGTTATTTCTATCAAATTAGAATGACTAAGATGAATGATGATTAAGGAGTATGTCCCTATTAAATTATGGCAACGAATATGTATGGCGGGATGTTCTATATGAACACACCCGTGTAATGATCAGAAACTTTAAAAGAAAGTATTCAAAGATATATTTTTAAATGGAATTCCAGACTTATAGGGAGTTATCTTTATATTCATTTAACTCCATCTTTTAGTTGGTAACTCGACGTACTATTGACTACCTTTTCTATCAAATGAACCCTACACCCACTGGCATAAAATATCCATACCCTTGTGTATAGAAACTTGCTGGGCGTTGTCGCTCACCCTTACATTTTAATACGCATGTTATCAAGTAGGGACCATAGCAAAACTGAGAATGTCTTCTGAGTAGTAAATAATTAAATAAGTTATTTAATATGTACTTTATTTAATGTAATTTATTTGATATACCCGTTCATGTATTTCCTTTATTTTCAGTTCAATAAGTTGTAATAAACCTTATTATGTTATGAGATACATGTTGTTATATTCCACGAGTTCATCAAATTAATTTGAGACTCCGCACCACCTTTTGCGCTATTAAATAAATGAGATTTATAGCAATTAAAGTGACGGGTGTCGGAGCATTAGTTTGAGTGATTTAGGTGCTTTTCTTAAGACCTAAACTCAAACTAGAGAAGATAAATTAGTAATTAGTAGTTAATAATTATAATTAAAATATAATATTAATAACCTAAAAGTAATATATATAATACACTTTAGGATTGGAAGCTAATAGTTGGTAAATGAATACTACGTAGCATGTCCAAATAATACTAATGTATTATTATTCATGATAATTGACAAGAATAATATATATATGAATATTACTAGTAAGACAAAGTATTCGGATTAAATTATAGTCAATGGAGATGACATACAAGTACTAATGAATGTCGTAAGAATTCAATATCCACAATATTAACTCGGTATAGATAATAATTCTAGAATGGGTACGTTAGAAAATTAAAAATTTCTTTGTTCGGTGAAATAACGAAATATAAAGTACATCAAATACCATATATGTCAACATTTATTGCAACCCACAAAAACGCTAGGGCAACTGACTTCAACATAAAAATAGGTGGATTAAGTTCCTAGGGTGGAAGAAACATTAATCCGATAACGGATATTATTGTTAACACAGTAGCAAAAATAATGAGCGGATGAAGCATCTTCAAAATCTTTGGAGCAAGGTGGAGTATACAAAGAAGGAGATGAAGAAATGGTGTGTGAAATAACGATTGTTTATCACCTATTTATATACAAAAATATAGGCGTTAGATTACTGTTCATGACCATTGGATTACTGTTCATGACCGTTAGATTACTGTTCATAACAGTTAGATTATTGTACATCACAATTAGAATATATATATTATACAAATAAATGAAACAATATACGAAGCTACCAGACAGTAAAACGTCAAGTATAACTTTAATAAATTAACTAATATGTAATATATATTACAGATATCTAACCATAATAATAGAGGAAACTTGTCCCAATATAATCATATCCTTTTAGGATATTTCAGATACGACCGAGAAGGACCACTAGCAGGCCAAGAAAATAACCACCTAATGGAAAATATAAATTTGAACGAAGTACCTAATTTAGAATGTCCAACGTCTAAACCTCCCCAAGAGCATGAAGTTCAATCAAGAATCCTAGTACGTGAAGTCACTTCGGAACCGATGATCCTTAGCCGTGATGCTTACGATAGTATGACAAAGGACCTTGTAAAACTTCATGTTGGGGCCATAGAACTCCAGGCCCAAGTAGAGAAAATGAAAACTGAAATAAGAATGTTGAGTATGAGCCGAAGGCAGGACATGAAAATAGCTAGACGTCAACAAAATGAACTTCATAATCAGTTGCTTGGAACAAGATTCCTAGTAGATGAGAAACGAAGAGTAAATACACGTCTACGAGCAATAATAGTGATAACGTCAAATAATGTCTTATTTATATTATAATATTTCCTTATTTCTAAGCATTTTTATTGCAAATTAGTTATATATATTATTGATTTCGCTTATATTTGCAGAAAGATGTTTGAATAAAAGAAATAAAGAAAATGAACGAAAACGAGCTGAAAAGTGAAGAAAATAAAGAGAAGAATTAAAGACCAAGAATATTGGGCTTGGAATTAAGAAGAACCCAAAAGATATAACATATTGGGCCCAAATAAAAAAGAAAATCCGGAGCCCAAAAGATAATAGTGGAGCCCAAGAAGAGAGAGTCCAGACCGCTAGGCAGAAGATTCTGGAAACACGTTCAGCCGGCGGTTGGAATTTCCAACCGGCGGTTGAACCCAAATCAGGAAGGCGGTCAAGCGCGCGGGTCAAAATCCGGGTTAACGGGTAAAAACTCAACCCAATCGGCGGTTGAAAAATCCAACCGGCGGTTAGATTCGCGAGCCAGAAATCTATAAATAGAGGCCATTCTCAACCTTAAACCATACACTTTTACAAACGAATTAAGTCATCCTTAATTCGACTTTAGGGTTTAGAATCTGACTTTGAGGGTTATTTGGAGGCTAGGAAGCTAGGGCTTGAAGCTTTTCAACCCTAACGAAGATTTGGTTCAGTATCTTGGGTTTGATTCTTATTCTTTTCTATTTACTATGTTTCATTACATGTTTCTAGATTTGGTAAGGTTTAATTCAAACATGAGCTAATTCTTTTATTGTATTTACTTAGATGAATGATTAATAGATAATGGTTTCATGATATGTTTATGTTGATTTAAATTATGAATGGTTATTAAGTTTATTCGAAAGATCCATATTGATTATGTGTTGATTAATTGTTACTTAACGTGGTCAAAAAATTTATGCTAAAACTAACGTTTGTATGAATTGATTGATTATCTGCAATTAAGTAATTTATTAGTTAATTGTGGCTTGAGACTGTAACCAGTAATAGGTTAAGACCAATAGCAATTAACACAACCTAATTGATGTGATAATTATGAAAACCAAATAATTATAGACTTGCGTTAACACGATGTCACGGAGTAAATCTTAATGATTTGTTGATAGGAATAATAACATAAAGCTTATGTTAATAACACGCCTCAGTGTATTCAAGAGAATCTAGTATTAAAGTAAGTTTTATTAGGGATTAGGTAACCTTAACAGGAGGCTGTCCATATAAGTTGAAATCACCACAATAAACAATCAACAATTCAATAAACATATCTGAAACCTGAATCTAGAAATCACTATTATAAGTAAATACATGCTTATCTATCTGATTACTTTCAAATTAATTTTATCTCCTTAATTGTTTAAGTTTTATTCGCTTTACTTTACTACGTTCGTACGGAACTAAAATGCTCCCCCTTTATCTATTTGTAATTTGTAATTTGTAATTTTAGGTTTAATTAATTATTTTAATTTACACCGTTTCCATGAGTTCGACTCGGTCTTACCAAAGCTATACTATAATACGAACAGATATTCTTGCTTGGTTATGTTTAAGTTAACTTTAGTATTTTATTTAAAACTTGTATTTTTAACGACAACTTAACACGCATCAAGTTTTTGGCGCCGCTGCCGGGGAACCGGTTTGTTAAATTAAATTTCTGTATTTTTCTTGTTAACAAGATATCTTTGTGCATTGTTGATCAGCTGGAAAATCGGCTCACCCATTGTTAATACAACACAACAGAGGTTTAAGGAGGGTCGCTCTGCTTCCCGAAAGAAGTAGGTTTTTAATAAGCTTTGGGCTGACCTACTTCTCCGCTTATAAGTATTTACAGTGTAGCTACCGAGGACTTTTGATTAACTTTGTAGATTGATTAAGTATTTCTAAAATAATTTTTTTTTTATAATTTTTGTACGTTTTAGTTTCCTAGTACTTCTGAATTTGTTTCTGGTTTTCAGGTTGTTTCATGACCCGGAGAACTAATCCGGATCTTGTAAATCCTCTTGAAGAACCCAAAAGATTTTTGCATTCTCATAGTCGTGCACCGTACACGCCAGTCAACACGGCAGAATACGGATATTATTCAGGATCAAACCTAGAGGATAACCAGGTACCTTCCAGAGCACCTACCATATACCCTAGCGATTCCGAGGAAGAAAAAGAACAAGAAATAGAACAAACAATGGATCAAGACATAGCTAATATGACCATCTAGGACTACATGAATCAAACTCGTGGAGATGTTCGCCCAGGAGTAGCCCGTCCAGCAATTGCAAGAGAAGTAGAATTTGAGCTAAAGGGACAATTTCTTAAGGAACTCAGATAGAACCCTTTTAAAGGTGAAGACAGAGAAGATGCTAATGAACACGTGGAGAAAATACTAGAGATTCCTGATATGTTCAACATTCCTAATGTAACTAGAGATCAAGTTATGCTGAGAGTATTTCCTCTAACTTTAAAGGAAGGGGCAAAAAGATGGATCAATAATGAACCAGCGGGATCTATTACTACATGGGAAGATCTCCGCGCCAAGTTTTTAAATATGTATTGTACACCATCTAAAACTTCAAAAATGATTGAAGATCTCAGAAACTTCAAGTAGAAACCCGATGAATCTCTATTCCAAGCTTGGGAACGATATAAGGAAATGCTACACAAGTGCCCTTAACACGATTTGAATGTACAACAAGAAATAACGGTATTTTACAAGGGAGTTGATCGTGCAACTCGTCAACAATTGGATGAACAAGGACCGATACCCAAGAAAACTCCTGTTTTGGCACGCAGAGGAATTGAGGAGCTAGCAAAACATTCTCAACTATGGGATGACGGATCTGTAGGAAGAAAAAGATCTAGTAAAGATAACGAAGGACTTGTAGCGATAACCGCGAAACAGAGAGTTTGGGGCGAGATATCAAGAAGGTAAATGAACAAGTTCATGCAATCCGAATTGGTTGTGAAATATGTGGAGGAAATCACCTGAAAACAGAATGTCTCGAACGGGATATAGATTTAGCTACAGAGGAAGTTAAATACGGGGATTTTCAAGGAATAATTTTCGAAGGAATAATCAAATTAATGGTGGTCAATATCAGCAACGAGCACCAGGATACTTCGTTAAGAACCAGCAAAATCCATCTTTTTCAGACAAGATTGGATCTATGGAAGGAATGATGAGTAAATTTTTTGAGGCTAACGAGAAATTCATCACAACTACGAGCAAAAGGATGGAAGAGTCAGAGGCTGTTGTTCGTAATCAAGGAGCATCTATAAAGCAAATAGAAGGGAGCAGTTCATCAAATTGCAAAGGTTTTACAGGAGAGATTCCCAGGAACATTACCTGGATTTACAGAAACAAATCCATGGTGATTTGTCTAAAGGTGTACAAAAAAGGAATCAAGCTAAAGCTTCTACATCTGACTCTACTTCATGTCTTGTAGCTGAGATTGAATCATGTTTTCTATCTCAAATCGAACTGAAAAATGTGAAGGAAGCATTAATCGATTCTCATTGGGTCGAGGCTATGCAGGATGAACTTCACCAATTTCAATAGATACAAGTGTGGAATTTGGTTGCGCTACCAAGAGGACAACATCCTATTGGTACGCGTTGGGTTTTTCGAGTAAAGAAAGACGATCGTGGAGTAGTGATAAGGAACAAGGCAAGAGAAGCAAGGTGAATTCCGGCGAAGGGGCGGTTTTTCCGGCAAGACCCGAATTTCGCTTTCTTCGGCCATGATTTGTAAAATCTAATCCGATCATTGTGTTCTTCGGGTGCTGGTGGTTATTCTTCGCGCTTTCTGGTGGCTGTTTACGGGTCTTTGTGGTGGCCACTGGTCGTTTGAGGTTGTTCCTCCCAAGTTCTTGTTCTGGTTAAATTTCATGATGTGCCGATTGCTTCTTTTACTGAAGATGGTTTAAGTGCTATTGCCACAAAATTGGGCACTCCCCTCATGCTTGATTCTCATACCAGCTCTATGTGTATGAACTCTTGGGGTCGTTTGGATTTTCCTCGGGCGCTGATTGACATAAGGGCTGATATTGCCATTAAGAATACTTTGGTTATTGCTATTCCTTGTGTGGACGGCACTAGTTCTGGCTTTACTCTACATGAGGTTAGATTGGAGTACGAATGGAAACCGCCACAGTGTGGTAATTGTCTGGTGTTTGGACATGTGGTTGACCAATGTCCGAAACGTGCCCCTGATTCTTTGGAGAAACAAGGTGCCTCGATCGCCGGGGCTGATATGAAGAGGAAAGAGGATACTCCAGCTCTGAGGAAGCCGTTTCGTGGTCTGGTTGTTGGTAATCCGAAAAAAGTGGCTATGGCTAAACCTAAGCAGGTGTTTGTGGCTTCGACGAAGACGAAGGTTACCACTTCTAACTCTTTTGCAGCTCTTAATAAGTTAGAATCTAAAGTGGATAGTAAGGTTTCTTCGTGTAAGAAACTGGTTAACCAAAAGGATGATCGAGGGAAGGAACCTATCAATAGTAATATTACATGGAACAAATCCGTCCTGTATGAGCGTTGGAGAGAGGCTTATAGTCCTGAGGCGGATAACCCATATGAGGATAAAGTGGAAGACTTGCTCTCTGACGATTCTGATGATGACGACATGGCTTCTTATATGTGTTTGAAAGGTAGCCAGGGTCGTGGTCGTAGGCAGCGTTGAGTTTAGTGTTCTGTTAGTTGTCTTCTTGTGGGAGTCAATGTTGGTTAGTGGTTGTGTCCCAGTTATGTAGTCTTTTTCGCCTATGTAACGGGCTGAGATGTGGGATTCACTCACATCCTTTGTACTTAACTGATTTTTTGGAGTAATATATTTGCCGGGTTTTTAATAACCCTTTACCCGATAAGGAACAAGGCTAGACTAGTGGTACAAGGTTTTTCACAGACAGAAGGTCTTGATTACGATGAAGTGTTTGCTCCTTATGAGTCTACCAACTGGATGTAAAAAGCACGTTTCTCTATGGAAAGGTCATTGAAGAAGTGTATGTGAAGCAACCCCCTGGATTTGAAGATTCAGTGCATCCTAATTACGTCTACAAACTAGACAAGGCACTGTATGGACTTCATCAAGCTCCAAGGGCGTGGTACGAGATGCTGTCCAAACATCTGTTGACAAATGGATTCACACAAGGGCATATTGACAGCACACTATTTATTAAAAAGGTTGGAAACGATTTGTTACTTGTGCAGATATACGTGGATGACATTATTTTTGGATCTACAAATGACGAGCTGTGTAAGGATTTCGAAAAAATCATGAAGGACAAGTTTGAGATGAGTGCCATGGGAGAACTTACATTCTTTTTAGGTGTACAAGTTGAGCTATCTGATAATGGAATTTATATTCATCAATCTAAGTATGTCAATGACATCTTGACTAAATATCAGTTGCTTGATTGTAAGACCTTTGGGACTCCTATCGACATAAATCATAAACTTGGATTGGCTGAAGACGGAGACGGTGTAAATCAGTGAGACTATCGGTCAATGATATGATCGTTAATGTATCTCACAGCATCTAGACCAGATATAATGTTTGTCGTGTCAATCTGCTCAAGATTTCAAGCAAAGCCGAAGGTTTCTCATTTGAAGGCGGTTAAGCGAATATTCAGTTATCTCAAATTTAGACCATCTCTAGGTCTCTAGTATTCCAATGAGGATAATTTCGCTTTAACTACTTACTCCGATTCAGATTACGGTGGTTGCAATGTGGACAAAAAGTCTACGACTGGAGGATGTCATTTCTTTGGTCGCCGTTTGGTCTCGTGGCAATGTAAAAAACAGACTACGGTTTCTACTTCATCTACTGATGCCGAATATATTGCTGCTGCAAGTTGCTGTTCTCAGGTTCTCTGGATTCAACATCAAATGCACGATTACGGGTTACTCTTAACTTTAACTCCTATCCACATTGATAATACTGCTGCTATCTCTATCATATGCAATCCCGTACAGCTTTCTAAAACTAAACATATTGAAATCCGGTTTCACTTCATACGGGATTGCTATGAGAAGCATTTGATAGACCTTATCCAAATCGATACTTCTAAACAAAACGCTGATCTTTTTACAAAAGTTTTTTCGCGATCTCGATTTGATGAACTTGTCTCTATGATAGGGATGCGGTTTTTTGTCAAAACTTAATTTAAGACTTGGATTTTATCCTGTATATTTCTTTGTTTAACTTGAAATTTTTTTTTAAAAAAAAAAAAAAAAAACAAAACAACAACTACGCAACAACCATTCTTTATACTTATTAGTATTAAAGAAAGGCACAGTTGCAACACTTCTACAAATAGACGTTGAATTGTGTCTGTAAACAATTTGGGATATGATAGTACATCATGTAACATGCACAAAATGACAATTTTAAGGTTTATGTCTAATGTATCAGTAGGTTTATCTAGCATGTTTGAAATAGTTTTTGTCAACATTAGTTTCATCATATGATGTGTTGGTAGGCAAACTACACAGATGTCTGAGCTATTAAGAAGTAAGTCTAACAACTTGTGTATTCTCTTGTAATAAACACTCTATGACGTACGATTGAATGTCTTAATTCCTAAAAGTAGCATGTCATACTTCTATATTTTGAGCTTTTATATGAAATCATTTGGGGGATATACTGATTGTCTTCTCTGTTGTACGAAAGTACAGACCTGGTCTCTATCAGTATAGCTTTAAATAATAAGCAAACATAAGTCAATGCACTTGCAAAGTCTTCAAATCATCAGATATCTAAACTAGTCAAACTACGTCGCTCTGTTATACGGAAGTACAGACCTGTCACCAATGGTTTGACTAAACCGCTTTTGCTTAAACCTAAATCAAGTTACGTCGCTCTGTTGTACGGAAGTACAGACCTGTCACCACTGTCTTGATTCTTAAAAATGAGCTTCCTATAATTTCTCCAAATATGGAAAGTCTATACATGTCTAAGTTTTAGGGGTATGTCATAGGTGAGAACTATAAGACAATATACATACTAACAATAAAAGGTCTGCTCAGACATACGAATGTAGCTTGTTTAAGTAGATGACAATATCGATGATCATCTTGAACTAATTTTAATAACAACTACTTTAAAAATGTTAAGTAAATTCAAAGAGGACAAATATACTAATCATTGGAATAACCCTTGATATTTTCAAATACTTGCATGTTGGCCTGATATGATCCCTCACCAGACTAAAATAATTCTGTCACTAAAAATATTTTATTGTTTTTCGTTGATTGTCCAATTGAATCAACGCTTTTATTTTATTCATTTTTCTTTAATTAATTTTATTCTTTATTTTTACCGTATCCACGTCACTTAATTAATTTCATCTCGAGTATCGAAATCTGAAAATCGAAATCAAATTGAAAATACACCAAGTCTCCTTACACGACACAAGCTTGGTGTCGCTGTCTGTGTCGCAGCCTATGTCGCTATTTAGGGTTCGGGTATAAAAGCAAACCACTTGCGACCTTAATCCTCTTACTGTTGTTAATTACCTGCGACATTAAAAAAAATTTACTGCGACACAAGCAAACCAAGCATATGTTTGATTTGATCTTCTTTTTCTGGGGTTTCTGTTCCAATCATTTCACACACTCGTCTTCCCTTTGATTTACTTGACCGATCGGTATAAATCTTTCCCTTTTTCACCACGTATTCTTTTGTTAATTGTTAATTAAAGTTTTGGGGTTTTAGAGTTTCGGTTATGTCTCAAAATTATAAAAAGGCTCATTCTGCAATCACCATGGCATTACCACCGTCAATCCTCAAGCAATTTCGACATCTGGAAATTGCTTATGATCTATGGAAGACATTTGAGAAAAGATGTGGCGGTAGTGAACAATATAAGCAGAATAAATTGCGTTTAGTCAAGAAGTAGTATGACGTGTTCGATATTCTTTTAAATGAGTCTCTTTCTGACTTGTTTTCTAGATACTCACAGTTGGTAAGTAAGCTAATGGAAGGAGGAATAACTCTGGATAAAACTGAAATAAATAAAAAACTTCTTGAATCCCTACCTGACAAGTGGGATACTCTAGTTTTAATGATGGAAAAGGATCCAGACATTCTGAATATGTCTCTTGATGATCTTATTGGTCAGCTAGAAGCTGATCTTTTGGACATGCAAAGGAAGGAAACCAAGGCTACTGCAAATGTCCAAAATCCTAAGATCTACGGAGTGGATGTTTCATCAACCGGAACATCTGGCTCAGCATTCTTGGCTGGTGGAACTGGTGGCTCTTCAAGTCATCAACCAAGTGTTTCTTCTGGTGGTTCTTACTTTCAACCACCAAGTCATCAAGGGCCTATCCTTGCAGCTTCACAAGATCATGATGCACTTTTCTCGGCGTTGCTATCCGCCTATGATGACTTTCTCTGCAAGAAAGCTGGTTCTATGGATTTGACCGAAGAAGATTTTCGCCAAATCGATGATGACGAATTAGAACGAATGGACTTAAGGTGGAACTTGGCTATGCTCACAAGAAGAGCCAAGACCTACTTTAAGAAAACAGGCAAAAAGTCGCTGGAAGACCCAAATGATAAGGGTCTGGGATTCAATAAGAGCAAGGTCAAGTGCTACAAGTGTCAAAACTATGGACACTTTGCTCGTGAATGCGAAACAAGACAGCCCTCATCTGGTTTCACAAGGCCTACTCCGAACAAAACTACAGAGAAGGCTAAAGCTGAAGAAAAGGCAATGGTTTCTGCTGCCTTAATGTTGTAAGATGAAGCGTTTGACTGGTCAGAACAAGCTGATGATGACCAACAGAATAAAGCGTTCATGGCCAACATACATGAGGTTGATAATGAACCCTTCTCTTGTATTTCTTGTATTCGTTTGACAGGACAGGTAAACAGGCTAAGAGAAGAAAATGAACGCCTTATCGCCAACATAGAACAGTTAACTGTTTCAAATAATATGTTAAAAGATAATGATAAGGTGTGTGATAAAAAGTTAAAGGCAATTTTTGAAGAAAAGAAAGAATTAAAAGCCAAAATCTTTAGTCAGCAAGATGAAATAGATAGTTATGTCACCATGCTTACTAAGGTAAAGAAAGAACTTTCTGATTCTCAAACTGAGGTTTTAGATTTAAAAAGAAAATTGTCAAAATTTTCAACTTCCTCATTAGTCTTTGATGAGATCCTTCAGGCACAAAGGACTAATACTAAAAGCAAGACTGGACTTGGTTACCATCAAGTCCCGCCTCCTAAAGATTATCTTCCAATGCTTGCTAAGGATGACATCTTAGAATTTGTGTCTACTTCTTCAAAGGTAGACATAAATCCTGTTAAATCTGTTTCCGTCAAAGTTAGTAAGCCTGTGCAACTTCAGGCTGAAAAAGTGAAAGTAACGGGTGAACAACCTAGCACTAGTGAGCCTGAATCTGTTAAGGCAAAAACTAGTGAGCCTGAGGTTGTTAAGGCTCAAGAAGTTGAATCTATTAAACCAGCTACTTTTTGTGTAAAGGCTGAATCTATTAAGCCTTCTGATGTTTGTGAGCCTGTTTTAAATAAGACTTCGAGTGATTCTCCTGTTATTGTAGAGGAGATTGTTGAAATTGAGGATATAACCGAAGAGGAGTACTCAAAGGTTGAAAAGAAAAACATAAAGCCAAACAATGTAATTATAACTAATGAATCTCCAATCATGGCTTTAAGTGGAAAAGGCAAAGCTAAGGCTGAGTCTGAAAAGAAGATTTTGAAAATCAAAGAAAATATTAAAAAGCATCAAAATTCTTCTAAATCCACTGTTTTTTCTAAACAAGTGTCAAATTCAACATGCTCACATAAGTGTGCATGTGCTTTTAATGCTTCTTTCAACCATCCTCATAGGATTGTTCCAAAATTTCAACAACCTGATGAGAAAAGATCTTGTTTCTACTGCAAGAAACAAGGTCATTTAATAAACGATTGCCTGTTGCTTGCTCAAAAGCGGTCTGGGAAAGGTGTTCCTAAAATTTCTAAAATTAAAAATTCTTCGGTTAAAGGTTCACGTTCTCCCTCACCTGCTAAGAAATTCAGCAAGGTTGAGCCAACCAAATCATCAATTGCTAAGCTCAATGGTGTTGACAAGCAACCTTCCAAACCTAAAAAGGTTTGGAAAGTGAAAGAATCATCTAGTGATTCTACATCCAACAGTGTCAAATCAATCAATACTTCTGATCTGTTTAAAAACAAAATTTTGCCTGATGTGATCATTGTGGATGATGCTTCTGGAGTGCCCAAGTCAACACTCCTGACGTGTTTAAAAACAAAATATTGACTGATGTGATCATTGTGGATGATGCTTCTGGAGTGCCCAAGTCTGTAAAGGCTTGGGTCTCCGTTTCTAATTAACCTATTTGTTTTTGGTGTTGCAGCAACCTGAAGCCGTACTGAATAGCAAATGGTATATCGATAGTGGTTGCTCGCGGCACATGACCGGCAACATATCCTTGCTTTCCGATGTTCATCCGTATAATGGGGGATATGTTGCTTTTGCTGGTGACAAAGGAGGTATAATTTCTGGTCAAGGCACACTCTCAAACGGCCGAGTGAGTTTTGAAAAACTTAACTTTGTAGAATAGCTGCAACACAACCTTCATAGTGTATCGTAAGTTTGTGATAAGTCGTACACTACTGCTTTCACAAAAAGTGAGTGTCGCATTCTGAAGCCGGGGTTTGTTATTCCCGAGGAGTGGGTGCAACTGAGGGCACCTCGAGACAGAGACACATACATTATGGATATGCGTACTGTTGAAACAAAGCAGCAAACGTGTTTTCTGTCTAAGGCTAATGAAAAAGAATCTTTTCTGTGGCACAGACGAATGGGTCATCTGCACTTTCGTAAGATGAATTATTTGGTTAAACATGATCTTGTGCGTGGTGTACCGAAGCAATCATTCGGGCTTAATGACCATTGCGTTCCCTACCAAAAAGGGAAACAGCACAAGAAGGCCCATAAGTCAAAACTGGTCAACTCTGTTGAAAAGCCATTGGAATTACTGCAGATGGACTTATTTGGACCAATGAGCAAGAAAAGTATATGTGGAGCATGGTACTGTTTGGTGGTTACTGATGATTACTCGAGGTTCTCTTGGGTTTATTTTTTGGCCTCCAAAGATGAAACTACTGAAATCCTTATCTACTTGTTCGACAAGCTGGAAAATTTGTGCAATTTAAAGATCAAGAAACTGAGGAGTGATAACGGTACGAAATTTAAGAACTCTACACTAGGTCTGTTCTGTTTGAAGAAAGGCATTGATCATCAGTTCAGTTCTGCTAGAACTCCTCAACAAAATGGAGTTGTTGAACGTAAGAACAAGACTCTCATTGAAGCTGCACGGACTATGTTAGCTTATTCAAAACTGCCTATCACGTTCTAGGCAGAAGCGGTCAACACAGCCTGCTACATTCTAAATCGAGTGTCTATGGTTAAGAAATGCAATAAGACCTGTTATGAGCTCTTTAACAACCGTAAATCAAATTTACAGTTTCTTGAGCCTTTCGGGTGTCCCTGTATGATTATGCACACAAAAGAAAGAGTGGCTTAATTCGGTGAAAAATCAAGTGAAGGCTACTTTTTGGGTTTTTCAAATAATTCACGTAATAAACGTGTGTATAACAAAGCAACAAAGAGAGTGGTGGAACATTTTGAAGTAACATGTTTGCGCTTTACTTAACCTTCACAAGGAACGGGACCCGACTTCTTGTTCGACTATGACAGTATGTTTGACTCATTCAAACTTCCTGCTGAAGATGAAGTTGAACAGGTGGTGACAATGCTTCATGGACTTGATATATACTCTGATGTATCCAAGTCTACTACAAAAATACCACCACCTCCTCCGCAATCTACTGAAACAGTTCAAGACCCTGAACAGGTGGTGACAATGCTTCATGGACTTGATATATACTCTGATGTATCCAAGTCTACTACAAAAACACCACCACCTCCTCCGCAATCTACTGAAACAGTTCAAGACCAGATATGCCGGCTTTATCAAACGGTGAAGTAGAATCTGTCACAGAGGTACTCGAAGAGACTTTAGTCTGTGGGGGAGACGATTCAAACTTGGAAACTGTTATTGAACATGAAGAAATTCCAACTAGCCGTGTAAATGTGAATCACCCGGTTGATAATATTATTGGTGATTTACAAGATGGAGTTAGAACCAGAGGACAAACAGAGTGCCAGTTAGCTCAAATGGAGTCATGCTTTCTTTCTCAAATAGAACCGAAAAATATCAAGGAAGCATTGACTGACTCTCACTGGGTAGAAGCTATGCAAGAGGAGTTGGTTAAACTACCTCAGGGATTCTATCCGATTGGTACTCGCTTGGTTTATCGAGTCAAGAAAGATGACCGTGGCGTAGTTGTGAAGAATAAGGCTCGTCTGGTGGTCCAAGGTTTTACACAAATCGAAGGATTGGATTATGACGAGGTTTTTGCACCAGTTGCGCGTTTGGAGTCAATACAGATATTTCTTGCTTATGCTTCATTCAAGAAATTTCGTGTTTATCAACTGGATGTAAAGAGTGCGTTTTTGTATGGAAAGGTCAACGAAGAGGTTTATGTGAAACAACCTCCTAGTTTCGAAGACTCAGTGCATCCTGATTATGTTTACAAACTCGACAAAGCATTGTATGGTCTTCATCAAGCTCCAAGGGCTTGGTATGAAACGTTGTCTCAACACCTGCTCATAAAAGGTTACACCCGTGAGCAGATTGATTCAACTCTTTTTATCAAAAAGACAGGAAACGATTTGTTGCTTGTGCAGGTATACGTGGACGATATTATTTTTGGTTCAACCAATGAAGTGTTGTGCAGAGATTTCGAGAAAGTCATGAAGTCTAAGTTTTAGATGAGTGCAATGGGAGAACTTAAATTCTTCCTAGGTGTTCAAGTTGAGCAATCTGATAAGGGTATTTATATTCATCAGACAAAATATGTCAAGGATATCTTGACAAAATATTAGATGCTCGATGCTAGACACTATGGAACTCCCATTGACATCAGTCACAAACTTGGAACTGCTGATGACGAAGATGATGTTAATCAGCGTGACTATCGTTCAATGATAGGATCACTTATGTACCTCACAGCATCTAGGCCGGACATATTATTCGCCGTGTCTATCTGTTCAAGATATCAAGCAAAGCCTAATGCTTCTTTTGAAAAGGCTGTCAGACGTATCTTAGGTTACCTTAAGTGGAGACCCTCCTTGGGTCTCTGGTACTCTAACGAAAACGATTTTGCTCTAACTGCTTTTTCAGATTCTGATTATGGTGGCTGCTCAGTGGACGCAAAGTCAACAACTGGAGGATGTCAGTTTCTAGGAAGCCGATTAGTCTCGTGGCAGTGCAAGAAGCAGACAACTGTCTCTACATCCACTGCTGAAGCAGAATACATTGCTGCTGCCAGTTGCTGTTCCCAGGTTCTCTGGATTCAGCATCAAATGCGTGACAATGGGTTACTTCTAACTCTTACTCCTATTCATATTGATAATTCAGCTGGAGTATCCATCATACGCAATCCCGTACAGCATTCAAAAACAAAACATATTGAAATTCGTTATCATTTTATACGGGATTGCTATGAGAAGCACCTAATTGACCTTGTCCAAATCCCTACTCTTAAGCAAAACGCAGATCTTTTCACAAAAGCTTTCTCTCGTAGTCGATTTGATGAGCTAGTCTCCATGATTGGAATGGTGAGTTTGGGAAATGCCTAACTCTTCATCTCTGATCAGAGTTATCTCTTAGACTTGATGTGTTCGCTAAAAAAAAAAAAAACGCAACTGCCACTCTTTATACTTGTTAGTATTAAAGAAATGCAATAGTTGCAACATTGTTAAAAAATAGACGTTGAATTGTGTCTGTAAACAATTGGGGAAATGATAGTACATCAGGAGACATGCATAAAATGAAATTTTAAGATTTATGTTTGATGTGTCAGTAGATTTATCTGGCATCCTTGAAATACCTCTTATAAAGATTAGCTTCATCAAATGATATATTGGTAGACATTTGTGCTAAAGTTACTAAGAAGCTTAAATTTTAAATATGCATATTATTTTATATAATAACATATTAATATGTATGACATCAAGTTGAAATAAGGGTATAAATGTCCAAAATATCTTGACACCTAGTCTTAATATCTGGATGATAAACATGTTATGATCTAAAATATAGGGTCTTTGTATTGAGTTATCTGGGGGAATATATTAGCTGTCTCCTCTGTTGTATGAAAATACAGACCTGGTTTCATCTAATATATTTTTGAAAAGAACTTAGGTGCGTAGTCTATGTTAAGCTATAGACAACTATTACGGACTTGTGGCATTTCTAAATTCTAAAATATAATGTACAAATGTAC
The DNA here is from genome assembly GCA_963930675.1 of Gnaphalium uliginosum. Taxonomy (NCBI): domain Eukaryota; kingdom Viridiplantae; phylum Streptophyta; class Magnoliopsida; order Asterales; family Asteraceae; genus Gnaphalium; species Gnaphalium uliginosum. Next base: position 34,607,773 of record OZ005681.1, read on the forward strand.
AAGAAAAGTTATAAAAAGATTGCCTCGTATTGGTTTGTGTTAAACTATGGTACTCTGTTGTACGAAAGTACAGACCTGTACCCTCTAGTTTAAATTGTTCAGACTGGTGTTTGTTCAACCCGAACTATTGTTTATGTGACTCTGTTGTACGAAAGTACAGACCTGTCACCGCTAACTTGGTTCTAAAGATATGTCCATACCTTCAACTTCTATATAGAAAATACTAACATGTTTTGATTTCAAATGTATATTTTAATGTGAGTTATATAAATATAATATGCATGCTAATAATAACACAAGTGGTTCATCTCATTATGAGTTGAAATCATATACTTAAGTACAAATGTTTAAATGGATAAAATATCAATAGTCGTCTTGAACTAATCTTTATAACAGGTGATTTAACTATGTCAAGTAAATTTAAAGTGGACAAACATACTGACAATCAAAATAACACTTACTGTTCCTAATAATTGCATGTTATCCTGATATGATTCCTAAAGCAGACTTAAACAATCCCGTCACTAAAAAGATGTTATGATTTTGTCGTTGATTGTAAAATAGCATCAACAGTTTTTTATTTTTTTGTAGATTGTTATTTTATTTATTTATTGCTTAATTGTTCTTAGTTATACCAAGTCTCATAAAGATGACCGAACCTTGTGTCGCTGTCCATGTCGCTGTCCATGTCGCATCCTATGTTGCTATACAGGGTTGAGGTATAAAAGCCGAACCCTACCTCTCAGTCGCTATTCGTTATTGCGACACAAATAGCGACACAAATCAAAATCTGCGACACAACCACTGCGACGTTATTTCGGTTTGATTCTCAACTTTCTGCCGTGTTTCTTTGCAATCTATTCCGTGTTTCGTGTTCATCTCAATTTTCTCGACTTATAGGTACAAATTTTAACCTCTTTTACCGTGTAATTTGTGTTTAATCGTCAAATGAAATCTACGGTTTTTAGGGTTTTTAGTTTTGGGTAAAATTGGACACGGAAACTTTTGTTTAACATGTTAAATCTCATGATTTCATGCTCTACAAACTTTGGCGCATCATTTGGTGTGCTCAATTTCGAAAACCCCCAAATTTGATCATCAGGTTTTTTCTTGGTTGGGCATCTGTTCGTCATTGCGACACAAGCTGCGACACAAGCCCTTGTATCGCACTAATGTCTGTTGCATTTATGAGATGCGACACTACCGTTGTGTCGCATTCGTTTGCGACACATGATTTGCGACATAAGGCTTCTGTCGCTGTGATTAAAACAAATCAATTTATTGCGAAATGCGACACAACCCTTGCTGTCGCTTAATTCGTTAGCGACACAAGCGCTTCTGTCGCATAGTTTTTGAAATTGATTTCAGCGACACCATCTTTTATGTCGCACACCTTTCTAGCGACACAAATGCTTATGTCGCATTCTAACTGCGACACAATCCTTTGTGTCGCATAAGACATTTTTATTGAAACAAATTGTCTTCAACTTTTAATGCTAACGATTTTCGAGCTATGTTTCTTTTGTGTTAATAGCAATGGCAGATATCAATGTGAATGATTGGGAGCCGAGGCACAATATAGTGGCCTTTCTCGAGGAATACCGGGATTCGGCTGCGCCTTTTAGGCCGATGATTGCTTTCTTGCGTCGTTCGCACATTTTTACCGCCATCTCCGCCAATGCCCCTATCTACAAAGATCAAATTGGTTCCTTCTGGAACTCAGCTGTGATTAACTCTGACGTGCCTCACACCCGAATTATTTCAAGAGTCGATGACAAAGAGGTAGTGATCTCGGAGCAGCTGATTCGCGAATTCTTTCAATTCGTTGATCACCCATATTTGCCCATCCAGTTCTCCAACTCTTTCATAAATGGCGGCATGATCCGTCTTGGGTATCCGGGAATCCCAAAGGATCAATATCGAAAGGCCAACCTCACAAAGGTCTGGAAGTACTTAATGCATATCATGATTGTCTGCCTATCGAGCAGGAAGGCGGGCTTTGACGGCATGAGTCACTCCACAGCTTCTGCCATGCTCGCCTGTACAACAAGCCCTATAACTTCTCTGGTTATATTTTCCGGGCTATGGTTGATAATGTACACACCGGGGACAACCGTTGGAATATGTACCCCCGGTTTATGGAGCTTCTACTTAATCATCTTCTTCCGGGGCATCCAGTCAACGCAACTTATCCCTTTAGACAAACCCCTATGAACATCCGCATTTTTGCAATTTGGGGGCAATATGCGAAAGGAGTCCCGGCGCCGGCGGACGTGCCACTTTTTGGGCACATTGTAAATGAGGATTATGTTCCTCCGGCGGCCGATGAATTTTTGGATGATGCTGCTCCTCCTCAGCCAAAAGATTTTTTTGTTAATGTGCCTGTACAAGAAGAAAATCCTCAGCTAGAGGCAATTTTGGAGGATATTGAGACTTTTGGTCGTGTTGAAGATCTTCAAGGAGAAAACGTTCAGGCACATGAGCCTCATATTGTTGAAGAAATGGCTTACAGCTCTTCTGATGGTGGCTCCACTCCACCAACATCTCCACGGATAGTCCCCTCTGAAACTTCCTTGGAAAATATACGTCGTTTCGACAAAAGTCGATTTAAGAGTATTCAACGACGCAAGAAGGCTGGGATGGTCAACGTCCTACGAGATACTGGAAAAGGGTTCGTGATAACGACTCAACTGACCAAGACTGGGAACCTCCTTTGGTTCGCCACAAATCCACTTCCTCATGCCCACGTGTTGATACTCCACGTGTGGATGTGCCAGTTCAACCTCTCCCGTCTGTCGTTCAAGAATTGATGAGGCGGCTGGACATGATGCAGCAAACGATGACATCACAAGCTGCGTTAATTCAATCACAATCTGTGGTTCTGGAAGCTCAAGCTGCACAGATTAAGGATTTAGAGCTGCAAACTGCCAGAGTTACTGCTTTGGAGACTAGGGTCATAGAGTTAGAAGCCCTACTGTGGTTTCGGGGGAGTCAGGCCTGCGTCCCATTGAAACAACACCTAGGACTTCCGCCAGGACACAGACCGAAAATGTAAACGATGATGTAAATATGTCTGATTTTAATGAAATCCGTCGTTTAGATTACTTCCCTGTTCATGAAATTCCGGACCAACCGACACCACTGGCGGTTGATTATTCGCAAGCGGATCTTTCATATATTCAAAGAATGGTCAATGAAGCTGGTCGGGTATTTGAGGAAGATGATTTTGAGAATAATGATGATGTGTCAGTTGAGGAAGAGGAGTTACATTCTGATGAATTTTATGACGATGCTCCTACAATTGAAACAGATTCCTCTGAGGATGAAGCAGAGCCTGCTGGTACTTCCCAAAGTCAACAAAATATTCCGTCAGCAGAGACTGTTCTAGAATCTACAGCTCAAGAGACACCTACTCCTGAAACTGCAGAAGCTTCTATATCAAGGCAGTCTGAGTGGTGGCCTCATGGTAAAGTTCCTGAACCTGTTCCTGTCACATGTAAATCGTATAAGGTCATCGGAAATTGTTCTGGATTTATTAAGAGTTGGAAGATCAATAAAGGTGTTTTTATGATAAAGAGAACGGACGGGATTCAATATTTCAAACGATCATTCAATAAATTGAGTACTCTACCAAAGGGAGAGGTAAATCGATTAGCTCAACTGAACCTGATAAATTCTCATAAAGATGACCGTGCTGAGTATATTAAGAAGATTTTGCGTCGAGAAGTAAATACCAAAAGAGACAACTTTATCAAACCGACGTTGGGTACGAGGCATAAGTTTAAGAATAAACTAGATCCAGTGACAAGGCAGGCGATCGTCAAAGTTCGTTATCCGCCAGCTGATTGTCTTACTGAAATTCATCTGGAGATCGTTCCCCTAAACTTTCTGAGAAGATTTCACTATTGGGAACTTGATGCTCATACTGGATAATCAGTATTTGTTTTTGTACGTGAGTCAGAGCCAGAAACGGGTTCGCTTTACGGATTGAAGAAAGCACATTTCCGAGTGTTTGATCCTATGAGCTTAATCAATATGTCTCCAAAAGATTTGAGAAAGCTGTTTGATAATAGGATAAGATACGATGAACGAAATTCAGTGAACAAAGTGCTAGCAACCCAATTTCAGAAAATTGTGAATATATGTGTGACTCATGGAATACATGCCGGTGGTGTATTTCCAGCAGGCTGGATTTGATTGAAGAGTTTTGAAGACCAAGCTGAAGACACGGGGGAGTTTGTTGGTGCATATTTTATATGTCTGTCAGTTGGTCTTAGCTTGTAATAGTTAGATATGTAATTACGACATTTTGTCCATTATGTAATATTACAAGTTTTATTCTAGGCGACACAGAGCCTGTGTCGCTTATGCGACACAAGACTTGTGTCGCATGAGTTGGCTGTGCGACACATCTCTTGTGTCGCAGGTCATTTCGGTTTTGAATATAAATAGATCATTTCGGCCTCAGTTGTGAGGTTGACGAATCTAGAGTTTCTCAGAGCAATTGTAAGGCATTTCAAATGTATTCAAGCTAATCGGTTATCATATTAATATACATTTGATTTGCGTTTGATTCGTTTGTGTTTTACGTACTTTATACAATCGTTTGAATTCCGCCTCTCGATTGTTTGTGTTGATCCGGTTAGGTCCAAGATCAGGGAACCTACAGATTCCTTAATTTTCAACTTACTTTTAACGTTTCTGTAGTGCTTTTTCTTGTGTGTTCTTCTAGATATGACAGGACAGGACGCTTTCTTAAGACTCCTCGAACCCCGACACAATACTGTCGCATTTTTGGAAGACGATAGGGATTCGGCCATCCCGTTTCGCCCAATGATCCATTTTCTCAGGCGTTCCCGGATCTTTCATGCCAATACTGCTGCTCCAACAATTTACAGAGATCATGTGGGGTCCTTCTGGAGGAATGCGGTTGTCAACTCAGACTTAGTTCATACATGTATCCTCTCAAGAGTATTTGATCGAGTCATCGTCCTCACTGAACTGCTGATCTGCGATGTCCTTCACTTTAATGATCATCCGGATATGCCTATCCAGTTTTCGAATACATTCATTGTGGGAGGCATGGCTTGCATGGGTTACCCTAGAGTACCCTCGGATCAGTATCGCAAGGGAAACCCGACTAAGATTTGGAGATTTTTGATGCACATAATTATTGTGTGCTTATCAGCCAGGAAGGCGGGTTTTGACGGGGCTAGTCACCGAACTGTATCTGCAATGTTGGCCCTGGTCTACAACAAGCCATATAATTTTCCTGGCTATTTGTTTAGAAAAATGGTCAACAATGCCAATGCTTGCAATGACAACTGGGTCATGTATTCACGGTTTATCCAGCTACTTCTTAATCAACAACTGCCTGGACGTCCGGCGAATTCAGATGCTACGTTTCGCGAGACGCCGATGAATCTGAGGACTTTTGCTATCTGTAGCTCCTATGGAAAAGGAATTCCAGCTCCTCCAGATGTTCCTCTTTTTGGCTATATTATCAATGAGGGTTATGTCTCTCCGAAAAATGACGGCTTTCAAGATCCGATTGTTCCTCCGCAGCCGCATGTCGATGCTGCAGTTTTTGTAAATGTTCCTGTTCAGTAGGACGCTGCCCTTGAGGAGGTCTTGATGGAGATAGACAATTTTGCTGATGTTCTGGTAGATGAACCTGTTCAGGTGGAATGACGTCAAGAAAGCTCATCTTCCTCCGAGACGCTCTATAATAGAAATGAAACCCCTTCCGACTCAGAAGGTGGTATTCCTGATGTGTGACACCCGACACTTTAGGTTAATGATTACCTTAAGCTAGAACCATAATTACGTGTATTTAGTATTTGATTAGGCTAAATACTTGTAACTACTTGTATATGTTTATATACGCTTACGTGATTATTTGTAATTACGCGAAACAACCGGACGAGGTCCGACAATCTGTACGGCGTTGGTGATAACTTTTCATAAATAATGTAAACCTATTTTATAAATTAAATAGTAATTATTTACCCTATATTATTGCTATTAAATAATAATATTCGAAAAACCTAGACGTTTTGCTTAAAACGTAACAAACGCAACGAAAATGCGCGAATCGCGTCCGACACCCGAACGAAACCGACAACTATTATAAGAATGTTCAATAATGTATTTTTAAATATATTGGTCAAATTAAAATAGTGATTTTGTATCAAAAATAAAACACAAAATTTTAACGTTAAAGATTTAATGTTTACGCGCGCGAATATTGTTTTACCGATCGAATAACGTAACACGGGCTTGAGAAAACAAATGTGCAAGCCCAAGGCTCCAATTGGGCCGCCCCAACTGAGCCCAAGGTCGGCCCAAGAGGCCCAAAAATCGGCCCAAAGGCCCACCCTACTTATTCCTCATTTCCCTTCCTTTTCCTCATTTACACACAACATTTTCACACTCCCTCCCTCTCTTCTCTCTTTCTCAAGAAATCCCAGCCATACCACCATCAACCACCACCTGCCACCATAAACCATCATCATCATTTATCATATTTTCAAGAAGAAATCAAGTCAAAGTGCAAGATCGAGCCCTTCCCATCATCTTTCTCCTTTTTGCTCGGTTGTTCAAACATTGTAAGAACTTAAAAACTCTTCCAAAACACTTGAAACACTTCTATAAACATGTTATAATGTTCATTTAACAAAGAAATGTCCAAAATATAACATAAAAACGTTTTTCATGGCTTAAAATGTTCAAGAACATCACATGTATTTTTAGGCAGAAAAATAGTCCAACTTCAAGGAGACGTTTCTCCCCCAAAACTTGACCAAAATGGACGATTCAAAAGAGAAAAACTAATTTTAAGAAGTTAGCTTTCATTTCCAAGTGGTTTCACAATTTTTGGAGTTCGTTTGATACCCGAAATGATTTTTACAAAAACATGTATACGGGCTGTCCAAAAACTCAAAAAATTCACCTTTCTTGTTTTAATCATAACTCAAGATATAACATCTCCAAATTACATGAAACTACCGCCAAAAGTTCACAAATTTTGTTAGGTACAAATGTCGTTTAGATAACTTTTTTGAGAAATGTGCAGATTTTGCCCAGAAATTCGATCTTGTTGCATGTATCCGGATTGGTCACTTTCTGACCTCAGAAATTCGATCGTTTAGATAACACATGGAATTTTTAAAAATACTTAGGTATACCCAAAAATTCTGGAAAAATTATTTTAAGGAGCTAACATACTAAGGAACAACATAGATTTTTCTTAATATTTTATTCGAACATTTGGAATACGAAATAAAATTTACAAAACTGACCTGTTATAGGCCTCTGTGTCGTAGAAGCCTAGTAGTGTGCGACACAAGCGTTTGTGTCGCCATAACACCCGAATCGACACATTAGCGACACAAGCGTTTGTGTCGCCATAACACCCGAATCGACACATTAGCGACACAAGCCTTTGTGTCGCCATAACACCCGAATCGTCACATTAGCGACACAAGCCTTTGTGTCACCATAACACTCGAATCGACATATTAGCGACACAAGCCTTTGTGTCGCCATAACACCCGAATCGTCACATTAGCGACACAAGCCTTTGTGTCACCATAACACCCGAATCGTCACATTAGCGACACAAGCCTTTGTGTCGCCATAACACCCGAATCGACGTATTAGCGACACAAGCCTTAGTGTCGCATAATACCTTAGTGTCGTATATAGCGACACTAACCTAGTGTCGCTAAAAACACAGAATCTATACGTTTTTATTAAAGAAATATAAGAATAAATAAAAATTTTCCAAGCTCGACCCCAGCTAGGGGCTCTGCCCCTTGGACCCCGCCAGGGGTTGCCACCCCTTGGACCCCGCTACCAAGGGCGCTGCCCTCGGACCCCCGTCATTAATGGGCTTCGCCCCTTGCCACACTGATCAATTACCCATAACTGGAAAGTAGAAAAATGCGTAACATAATTAATCAAATCTGTGTTTTCACAAAATATCACAATGGCCCGTACATGTTTTCTAAGCACAAACGATAACTGAACAATTGGACATTTCTAATTGAGTGAACTAGCTTAGGTGGACATTAACCCTCCACCTACACGATTTATATAGGTGGACATTAACCCTCCACCTACACGATTTACATAATTGGACATTAACCCTCCACTTACAAAGATGGTCTTTTGAGACATCTACTTACACAACCTTATACGTTTAGGACGTTAGAAGGTTGCATTTGGAAAACACGCTTTGCTTACTATTTGCTACTTGCTTACTAATCTCAGGTGAGTTTCATAGCCCCTTTTTACTGTTTTCTAACTGGGGTGAGAATATATACAACTCCTTTTTACTGTTTTCCCACTCCCGTAATTACCTATGAGTCATATGAGATAAGTTAGGATGTGTATATCATAAGGTAAATATTAGTAGAGGAATTGGGTGAAGTTTATTTGCTCTGATTTGCTTGTTTAATTGATCGTTTTTAATGATTTTTGCTACAACGTCTGTATTCGAACCACTTTAGTGAATTTTAGTAAGTAAGTATTGTTTTAAGATGTTTTCACTAAATAATAGCTCAAATAGCGAGGAATAATGTACGTAAAAACATGACTTTTTATGTTACATCAAATATCCCACACTTAGACGTTGCTTGTTCTCAAGCAATAACTCATTTTATATCTCGTGAAAAACCAAGAGCTAACCACTTCCTTATATAAGCAATTTATCTTAAGAACATAAGGGAAGATAAGGTATTCCTTTCAGACCCAACATGTGACTTTCTTAGGCATACTTTCAACTCTCGTGATTTTGGAGTATACATGAGCAGGTGATCTCACTAAAGGTGGTCGCTCAATTCACTCAAAGTGTATCGGGTTACCTATCATTCTAAAATAATCGAGATCGCTTAATAGCCAGTCATGCAGCACTCATTGTCATAAGCTTGCACGAGAATTGGAGCTCCATCACTTAGGTGAAGACGGTGCTAATTATCCCAAGACATTCAAGAGGGTTGTGAGGGTGAAAAGGGTATGGATAGTGGTAAGTTTTTGGGTTTTGCTTATCTTAAAAATTTCTTAGAATCATGAAAAATGTTGGACCCTGTTATCCGGATCTAAATCAAATCAATTCAACAATTGAAAGCGCGGAATACAATCAATTGAACAATGCACGTTAACAATCACACGAAACTAGTCAATTAGCTTTTATGTATATCAAACACAACGAAACAACCGATTACAATCAATACCTCACAAATAGCTTGAAAACTCTCTAGGTTCGTCAACCCTAGAACTGAACCCGTATGTCTCTATTAATAGCCAAACACTAAACACCGTGCGACACAAGCTCTGTGTCGCCAAACCGACCTATGCGACACAAGCCTTGTGTCGCTATTGCGACACAAGCTCTGTGTCGCCTAAACAGTGACATCAATTATATATTTACAAAAATAACGTTTTATATCACTGAACACATTATTACAAACTACTCAGACCTAGACCAACTGACAGACATACAAAACATGTAACAACAAACTCCCCCGTGTCTTCAGCTTGGTCTTCTAACACTTCCAACTAGCAGGAAAGTTTCCTCCATCGTGTACTCCTTGAGCTATACATACGATGACAACCTTTTGAAATCGCATAGCTTCAACCTTAAACTCTTGAAAATAATTAATCTTCTTGGCATGAAGAGCTTCAAGGTCTTTCTTGGTAAGGTTAATCAAGCTCAAAGGATCATACACTCTAATCCTCGATAGTTTGGCTTTCCATAGGTCTTCAAGCTCTGTATCGGAAATATAAACAATCTCTGCTTCGCCTGTATAACCGTCATATGTCCACAGTTGTAGTCTGCGCAAAAAGTCAACTGGGAGCTTCTCCAGAGGAATAAACTTTAAAGTCTTTGGAGATTTATATACAATCTTAACCCAGGGCTTGTTGGTAAACGGATGCATCTTGTTTCGGTAAGTGTACCTTGTCCCCAGATTCGGTCTCAAAAGATAGAACACTTTAGAGTTGACCTCTTTCCTATAAATTCTCTGAAATTGGTTGGCTAATTCGTTGTTGGTGGGATTTATGATGTTCAGTTGAGCCAAGTGCAGTATCTCACAGTAGGGTAGTGTGCTTAATACTTTGAAGTTCACAGTGAAATACTGCATCCCATCTTTCCTCTTAATAACTATCACTTTATTCACTTCATCAAACTTCCAGCTAATAATTTGACCCTTGTAGCGCTTGCTGCTGATCTTGTAGAACTTGCAAGTTTTTGAGAGATTAGGCTCAGCAGCAGTGGAAGTAGATGTTTCAGCAGTGTCCGGAGCAGGAGTGGAATCTTTACACAGTTCAGGCTCTACATCCTCTTCAGTATCAGAGACCTCCATCTCCTCTCCCAAATTCACTTCATCAACATTCACAAAGTCTTCGTGAACGTTTTCTTCTTCAACATCAACATCCTCATTATTATAAACGAACTCCTCATTTCCGTTTTCTGTACTTTGCCCTTCCTCATTTATCAGACTCTGTAGATACTCTAGGTTTGCTTCGGAGTAATCTACATTTAAGGGAATTGGTTGTCCTGGGATCGGTGCAGAATACGCGAAATAATCTAAAGAGATATTTTCATTGATAGCTTCTTCGGTTACATTATCAATATTTACAATTTCAGTTGAACCAGGGGCCATTGATGTTGTTTCATCTAAGCCTACCTCTTCAATACCACAAAATCGATTCATTACCACAAAATCAAACGATTTTAGCTCTGATACCACTTGTTGGACCCTGTTATCTGGATCTAAATCGAATCAATTCAACAATTGAAAGCGCGGAATACAATCAATTGAACAATGCACGTTAACAATCACACGAAAATAGTCAATTAGCTTTTATGTATATCAAACACAACGAAACAACCGATTACAATCAATACCTCACAAATAGCTTGAAAACTCTCTAGGTTCGTCAACCCTAGAACTGAACCCGTAAGTCTCTATTAATAGCCAAACACTAAACACCGTGCGACACAAGCTCTGTGTCGCCAAACCGACCTATGCGACACAAGCCTTATGTCGCTATTGCGACACAAGCTCTGTGTCGCCTAAACAGTGACATCAATTATATATTTACACAAATAACGTTTTATATCACTGAACACATTATTACAAACTACTTAGACCTAGACCAACTGACAGACATACAAAACATGTATCAATAAAAAACTTATTAAAATGGAACGGAGATCGCTATTTGCCTTCTATCGGGTTTATCCTGAAGTGATGATACTTTTGAAGTAATTAGCTTTATTTGATTTCTATTTTTCTTCTTCAGAATTTCTTTGCTAGAGAATTTCCAAGGATATTTTTATTTCCTTTAGAAAATCTTCTCAGAACTATGTTCTTTTTATCTTTTGACTATTTCGATTCTTTTCAGGGTGTCAATTTTTCGCACCGGGTGCCAATTTTACGGACCATTGTTCTCTCGCCTTTGTTAGGGTGCCAATTTTACGCACCCAGGCTTTTTGAGAGATATAACTTTCGGGGAACACGAAAGAGTAGGATAATTGAGAAAGATATTCTAAGAGATGTTTTTCACGATCCTTAGAAATTCTAAGATAAGTTTTTATGGGTATGTTTGTGGAGGTGGGTAAATAGATGAGGTTTTTTGAAAAAAATAAATCGGTTTAGGCTTATAGGTTTTGCTAATCGTGTCTTCGATACTAATAACGAGTATCGGTCGGTTTTTAGGCTTGAAGGGTATTTTGAAGTGGTTTAAATCCTAGGCAATGTCAAGGTCCTCTAATTGCACCTGTACCGCGTACGGTACTCACCAATGTGATCTTGAAGCGAATGTCAGGAGCAAGTTCTAACTTAGAAGTGCATGCATCGGCTCACTCAACAAATGATATAGTGAAGCATTAAAAATGAATGCTTTTTAGGCTCAAAGTACCTCACTACTAATTAGATTGGGTTGTATGTACCTAGTCATGTGATGCCCCTCTTAGATTATCATTTGTTGTTTAAGAAATTTTTACTTTATTTCCCTAGTTTCTAAAATAATTTACTTATTTTTGAGAATGGTTTCTCTTAAAAACATTAAAAATTGAAAAGGTTAGAGATAATCAAGTGATTATACTCATACTTTTTATAATTTTATTAAAAAAATTGAAAAATTTGAGAAACATTTTCTGAGATTTACTTTTTGGACAAAAAATCTAACGAAGGTATTCTATACCTACTATCCTACACTTAGAAGAACATTGTTCCTAATGTTCTCTTCTATAGAGATTTTACTAATCACACTTAGAGTTTGAACATGTAAGAAAATGTGTCTAAAGTGTTTTATTTTTGGGCTGGAATCCCACACTTAGTGATAAGCTTTGGATAGGGAATAGAATATTTTAACAAACTTAACAAAGCGAAATATGATCATGCAAATGGATATAGAGGGATAAGAAACTCCCCAGATGTCATTTTTCGTATAGACGCGGCGAGTCGGTATTGGAAGAGATAAGTCGGTGTGAGTTATTCTCCTCCGTTTGTCATGAAGATTTGCTCGGCATCAAACGACTTGTTCGGGAAGATAGGTGCCTCTGTATGAGATGCTAATGTTCCATGGTCTGCATATATGTAGAATGTGTTTGTCTGCCTTTGACTTGTATGGATTTTGCGTGATGGTGCGTCATCTCATTGGTTTTTCTCGCTCATTCATCATATCACATTCACTTATTAAACAATAAGAATAAACATAAGTAATAGCATAATAATATAATAAAATGATCAAAAAGATCAAATCCCAAAAATATGCGAGAAATAAGGATAGTTATAGTTTAAACAAATATAACATCAAATGTCAAATGTTAGATATATAGATATAAACTAAGAGATGGGGGAACCCTGGTCAGGTAAATCATCGGCCTGAGTTGCCTGTGCTGCTACTGATGCTCCAGCAACTGATTGCTGACCACTGGAGATCCTCTGACCATTCTCTTCAGCGGTAATCAGCTTCTGCTGAATGAGTATGTCTCTGAGTGCGACTCCTCGAAGTGCCATCGGGTCTAGATGACCCCAGCTGCTCAGAATCTCTGATGTAATACTTGCGTCCTCCAGTAGTGTCCTATAGGCCTTTCTCAGTAAGCTCTCGGAAGGAGTGTCAGATGAAGATATTGGTCCAAGTTCACCATTCTCCCGATTGTGTCAAATGAACTGGCATCAGCGCCCAGAAAAACCATGTCCGGGTGGTAAGAAGTAGAAGCCACCGGCTGCTGGTCGGGCTGTGACGGGGGAACAAGAGCCGATGTGTTCGGGAAAGCAGGTGATGGTGGGCGGGTACTGGTATGTGGATATGTAGTCAATGGTGGTGGTGGGCAACACTGGTATAGCAATGGCTCAGGATCGGGGAGACCAAATCTCCTAGCAAGCAGAGTCTGGAGTGTGTAGCTAGCCTGAAGTGTATATAGCAGATAGTACTGAGTCATAGGAGTAACCGGGTCTGTATAGTGGACAACAGCCTCAGTAGGCGGCTCAGATGTCCCAGCTACTCCTTGTGGACCCTCAGTCTCAGCTGGTGGTGCATTGACTCCCTCGGCCTCGGAGCTCTGTGTCGCTCCCGTCACTCTGACACGTTTGCGTGTCATAAAACATCCTGGAATAAGCTGCTGATTGTTGTGCCAGATGCACTGTCTCTCCTCGTTCTCATCGATCAATCGGATGAGTTTGCAGTATTCCAGGTCAATCGGTAGTGAACTGGAATCATAAGTATATTCCTCCTTATGAACTTCCTTGAAGACCCCCATACTCAGTAGTAGACGTGTCACAATCGATCCAAGGAACATGTGTTTCTTCATCCTTTTCTCTTTTCCCAACCTCTCAGCAATGATGTAGGTGATATTCAGGTTCCTTTTCCTTATGATCGCTTACCGGCCCATTTTCCTGTTTACCGAGGACCGAGCAACATAGGAGTTTGTGAAGAATCTGATGTATAGGCCTCGTCAATGTCATAGACTTCATGCTACTCCTAAAACTCATCCCCGCTAAGTCCATCCATATCTCCTTATGATCCCGATGCTGGAGACTGGACACGGTCTAGACGCCATCTGTAAACCAATTCGACTGCACCTGGACTTGGGTCTATAAGCCGAGATGTACCCCGAGATCTCCCACTGATAACCTATGCGTTTTCCCTCGGAATTTAAATGAAATCTTCTTTTTATCGTTGATGTCCAAACCCTCGTGAAACTCATATGTCATCATAAACTCTGTAATGGGCTCCCGATATATACACTCGTCTATACTAAAAAGATGAAAGAACGCAGCGTGTTCTTTTCCATGTGTTTCATATCTAAGTAAATCCTCTAATTCCTCCTTCATACCCAATCGCCTCATATCTTGCCAAATAACAACCCGATTACTCCCAAGAAACTGGCTCATCCACTGATTGATTTCTGCTTTCTTTTTAGTGGTAGTAGCCAAGCTGATAAGCCAGGGATGTAAGTGTGCATATCCCCAAAATATTTGATAAATCATAAATATTTGATAAAGTATTTCCAATTTTCTAACGAAAATTGGAAATGTAGGCTTTAAAAATGAGCATATCCCCAAAATATTATGACTAATTCTCAATCAGTCCGCAATTTTCCGACATATGTATAAACTATTTAATGGAATGGAAAACAAGATTTCAAAGTTGCTAAAGATTTACATGAGGTAGTTAAAATCACCCAAGTATGATCAAATGCCAAGGGGGCCATATACGGCACCCTAGAGGCCATATACGGTATGCTAGGGGCCGTATACGGTATAGGGGAGGCCGTATCCCTAGGCCATTTGGCCTTTACAAGTTGTTCGGTACTTCGTTCGTTGCTTGTTTCGCGCGTATCTTCTTCGTTTCTTGTCCGTTTTGCTTGATTCTTTCGCCTATGTTCTCGAAATCCCGTTACACTTCTAATGACACCAAAATCATGAATTTTGGATGTGTGTAGCTTGTAGATGCTCGGAATGCGTTCGGTTGATTTTCGGGTATTGTATCTTCTCCGTTCTTTATCCGTTTTGCATGATTCTTGATTTCCCGCTCCCGTAATTACCTATGAGTCATATTAGATAAGTTAGGATGTGTATATTATAAGGTAAATATTAGTAAAGGATTTGGGTGAAGTTTATTTGCTCTCATTTGCTTGTTTAATTGATCGTTTTCAATGATTTTTGCTACAACGTCTGTTTTCGAACCACTTTAGTGAATTTTAGTGAATAAGTATTGTTTTAAGATGTTTTCACTAAATAATAGCTCAAATAGCGAGGAATAATGTACGTAAAAACATGACTTTTTACGTTACATCAGTCCAGATCCGGGACCATCTCGACCACCCTGGTCTTTCTTCCCATCCGCTCCTGCCACTGCCACACCTGAGCCTACCACCCCTCCTATACCACCACCATCACCACATCCACCACTCGAGGAAGAGTTATTCTCCATGTTCATGGTTTCGAGCCCATCTCCTACACCATCACTGATTTCTGTTCTAGACAAAATTGCAGAGGCTGAGTTCGACCTGGACAGTGATGTTATGACTTATCTTTTATTTACAGAATCTAGCTTTGTGCGGAATGGATGATCTTAAACGAGACTGGTCCACAAATCCAGCACATCACTTGCACCACTCCTACACAAATATGGTCTGTTCCAGTAAAAGTAATGGGGAGTCTCTGTATCTTTTCTCCGTTTTTATGATTCTAATTTGCTTTGTTATGCTGTTAAAATAATATAAGTAATCTATGCTCTATCCTAAACTTATCACTGAGTGTGGGATTCTGATGCGTGTTAAGTAGTGCTTAAAAAGAATAACATGTTTTAAATTAAAAAGGAAATACTAAAGTTAACTTTAACACAACCAGGCAAGAATACATGTTCGTATTATAGCATAGCTTTGGTAAGACCGAGTCGAACTCAGGGAAACGGTGTAAATTAAAATAATTAATTAAACCTTAAAATTACAAATTACAAATAGAAAAGGGGGGCGTTTTAGTTCCGTACGAACGTAGTAAAGTAAAAACGAATAAAACTTAAACAATTAAGGATTATAAAATAACTTGAAAGTAATCAGATAGATAAGTATGTATTTGCTTAGAATAGTTATTTCTAGATTTAGGTTTCAGATATGTTTATTGAATTGTCGATTGTTTATTATGGTGATTTCAACTTATATGGACAGTCTCGTGTTAAGGTTAACTAATCCCTAATAAAACTTATCTTAATACTAGATTCTCTTGAATACATTGAGGCGTGTTATTAACATAAGGTTTATGCTTTTATTCCTCTCAACAGATCCTTAAGATTCACTCCGTGACAACGTGTTAACGCAAGTCTATAATTATTTGGTTTTCATAATTGTCACATCGATTAGGTTATATTAATTGCTAGTCTCTTAACCTGTCGCCGGTTACAGTCTCAAGCCACAATTAACTAATAAATTACTTAATTGCAGATAATCAATCAACTCATACAAACGTTTGTTCTAGCATAAATCTTTTGACAACGTTAAGTAACAATAAATCAACACATAATCAATATGGATCTTTCGAATAAACTTAATAACTATTCATAATTTAAATCAACATAAACATATCATGAAACTATTATCTATTAATCATTCATCTAAGTAAATACAATAAAAGAATTAGCTCATGTTTGAATTAAACCTAACCAAATCTAGAAATATGTAATAAAACATAGTTAATAGAAAAGAATAAGAATCAAACCCAAGATACTGAACCAAATTTTCGTTAGGGTTGAAAAGCTTCAAACCCCAACTTCTTAGCTTCCAAATAACCCTCAAAGTCGGATTCTAAACCCTAAAGTCGAATTAAGAACGACTTAATTCGTTTTTAAAAGTGTATGGTTAAAGGTTAAGAATGACCTCTATTTATATATTTCTGGCTCGCGAATCCAACCGCCGGTTGGATTATTCAGCCGCCGGCTGGGTTGAGTTTTTACCCGCTAACCCGGATTTTGACCCGCGCGCTCAACCGCCTTCCTGATTTAGGTTCAACCGCTGGTTGGATATTCCAACCGCCGGCTGAATGTGGTTCCAGAATCATCTACTTCACGACTTGGGCTAATCTTCTTTTGGCCTCCACTATTTTCTTTGTTGGGCCTTCATCCAAATTTCTTCTTTTAATTTAACCCAATAACTTTAATTTCTTGATTATAATCTTCTCTTTAAGCCCCCTTTTCATGATCTTGATTCTTCTCTTTATTTTCTTCACTTTTCAGCTTGTTTTCGTTCCTTTTCTTTATTTCTTTAATCTAAACATTTATATATAAATAATTTGCAACAAAAATGCTTAGAAATAAGGGAATAATATAATACAAATAAGACATTATTTGATGTTATCAGATTTCATCCCAAACATAACACTTGAGAAAACATTTTCTAATATGTTCAAACTCTAAGTGTGGGATTTTACTTCTAGTAAAATCTCTACTTAAGAGAACATTAGGGACAATGTTCTTTTAAGTTTGGGATAGCGGGTATATAATACCATAGATAGATTTGTATGTCCAAAAAGTAAGCTCAGAAAATATATCTCAAAATTTTTAGTACGAGCATAATCACTTGATTATCTCTAAATCTTTTTGAGTCTTTAACATTTCTACAAGAAACCATTTTCAAATATAAGTAAAATATTTTGAAACCTAGGGAAGAAAAAGTAAAAATTTCTTAAGCAATAAATGATAATCTAAGAAGGACATCGCATGACTAAGTACATACAACCCAAACTTATTGGCGGTGAGGCATTTTGAGCCTAATTGAAAAGCATTCACTTTAAATGTTTCACTATTTCATTTGTCGTGTGAGCCAATGCATGTACTTCTAAGTTAGTGTAGGATCCCTTGTCTTGGACCTAACCGGATCAACACAAACAATCGAGAGGCGGAATTCAAACGATTGTATAAAGTACGTAAAGCACAAACGAATCAAACGCAAATCGAATGTATATAGATATAATAACCGAATAGCTTGAATACACTGAAATGCCTTACAAATGCTCTCTATAATCACAGATTCGTCAACTCCACAAATGAGGCCGAACTTCTCTATTTATAGGGAAACCGAAACTGACCTGCGACACAAGCTCTGTGTCGCACAGCCAGTTCATGCGACACAAGCCTTGTGTCGCATAAGCGACACAGGCTCTGTGTCGCCTAAACAGAACTTGTAATATACTAATAATAAACAAAACGTCGTAATTACTTAACAAACTATTACAAGCTAAGACCAACTGACAGACATACAAATATGCACCAACAGTTAGAACTTGCTCCTGACATACATTTCGAGATCACATTGGTAAGTACCGTACGCGGTACAGGTGCAATTAGAGGACCTTGACATTCTCTAGGATTTAAACCCCATTTTAGCCTACTTTTCAAGCTTAAAACCCGACCGATACTCATTTTTAGTATCGAAGATACGATTAGTAAAACCTTTGAGCCTAAACTGATTTATCTTTCAAAAACCCACCATCAATTAACCCAATTCCACAAAAAATACCCCCAAAACTTATCTTAGAATTTCCAAGGTTATGAAAAAATTATTTTAGAATATCCTTTTCATTTATCCCACTCTTTCGTGTTCCCCAAAAAGATATCTCTCGAAAAACCTTGGTGCGAAAAATAGGCACCCTAAAGCAAAGGCGAGAGAACAATGGTGCGTAAAATTGGGACCTGTTGCGAAAAATCGGCACCCTGAAAAGACACGAAATAGTCAAAAGATAAAAGAATGTAGTTCTGAAAGGATTTTCTATAGAAAACAAAAATATCCTTGGAAATTCTCTGGCAAAGAAATTCTGATGAAGAAAAGAAAATGAAAGAAAAGAAAAAGAAAAATCTCAACAAATAAGTTGAGTGCTTCGAAAGTATCATCCCCTCAAGAAAAATCTGATAGAAGACAAACTAGCTATCAAAATCTCCGTTCCATTATGAATAAAGTTTTTCATGATCTTAGAAGTTGTTAAGATAAGCAAAACTCTCGCAAACCAAAAATTCACCACTATCCATATCCCTTAGCCCTCACGATAACACTCTTGAATGTCTTGGGATAATTAACTGTAGGTTCCCTTGTCTTGGACCTAACCGGATCAACACACACAATCGAGAGGCGGAATTCAAACGATTGTATAAAGTACGTAAAACACAAACGAATCAAACGCAAATCGAATGTATATAGATATAATAACCGAATAGCTTGAATACACTGAAATGCCTTACAAATGCTCTCTATAATCACAGATTCGTCAACCACAAAACTGAGGCCGAAATGACCTATTTATACTAAACCGAAACTGACTCTGCGACACAACCTTTGTGTCGCACAGTCAGCTTATGCGACACAGGCCTTGTGTCGCATAAGCGACACAGGCTCTGTGTCGCCTAAAACAAACTTGTAATATTACATAAAACTTCATAATTACATATCTAACTATTACAAGCTAAGACCAACTGACAGACATACAAATATGTACCAACAAACTCCCCCGTGTCTTCAGCTTGGTCTTCAAAAATCTTCACTCAACTCCAGCCTGCTGGGAATGTGCCACCGGCATGTATTCCCATTTTCAAACAAATCTCAACAATCTTTTGAAACTTCAGAGCCTCTTCTTGATCAAGAACATAATATTGAATCTTGTTGGCATGAAGGACTCTTAAGTCATATTTCGTTAAATTGATGAGGCTTATAGGATCAAAAACACGAACAATTGAACCTCTTAATTGTTGAGAATAGATCCACTCTCCCGGACCCTGTTCCTGGTCTCTCTCAGTTAGATATTCAATGATAGCTTCACCAGTCTTCGGGTCGTACCACCAATATCTGAATTTCTTTAACAAATTTAGTGGTAGTTTCTCAAGTGGAATCGATTTCAGACTTGCAGCTGGCGGATATTTATACTTCACAATAGGCTCTTGAGTTCTTGGATCTAACTTCTTCTTGAAACGATAGCGAACTCCCAGCTCAAGTCTTATCCATACATAGTGTCTGCTGTAGATCTCTTTTCTAAGAACCTTTTGAATAAAAGCGCCTCGACAATCATTTGAATTATTTACCAATTCTAATTGCGCAAGATGATTAAGTTCAACCTTTGGCAAAGTGCTGATGCAATTGAATCTCGGCCTGAAGTATTGAACGCCATCCTTTCTTTTTATTAAAATGAGAGAGCTTTCAGCATCGAATTTCCAGCTATAAATTAGACCAGTGAAATCTCCTCGAACTTTGTAAGATTTACAAATAGAAGACGCCACAGCCACAGTTCGATATTTCACAACAGGCTTGGACTGTACTGATGGCCACGGTTCGGAGGCCAATTTATTTTCATCATCAGAAGAATCCGATTCAATGATAGGTGCATCAGGATCATACGGTTCTTCTGGTTGAGCATGAGTAGGCTCACTTTGTCTTTCAATAGGAGATTCCGGACGATTTGACTCTTCATACACATCTTCATCTGAGGGAATCTCCGGTTCAACCTCAACATCCTCAAAGTCATAAGATATATCATCATTATTCACCGGATTTATTAAGCTTTGTAGATACGTGATATTTGCTTCAGAGTAATCTACAGCTATAGGAATCGGTTGACCTGGAATGTTTTCAGACGATGCAAGATAATCTAAAAGTAAATTTTCATTAATGTCTGAATTATTTACATCTACAGTCTGTGTTCCGGCGGATGTCGTAGTTGTTCTTTCAATGGCACGCAGGCCTGACTCCCCCGAAACTACAGCTAGGGCTTCTAATTCTAAGACCCTAGTCTCCAAAATAGGAACTCTGACAGTCTGCAGCTCCAAATCTTTAATCTGTGCAGCTTGAGCTTCCAGAACCGCAGATTGTGACTGAATTAATGCAGCTTGGGATGTCATCATTTGCTGCATCGTGTCCAACCGCCTCATTAATTCTTGAATGACAGACGGGAGAGGTTGGACAGGAACCTCCACGGGGGAATGTCAACCCGTGGTGTGGAAGAAGAAGTTTGAGCCGATTGACGTTGACGAACCATCGGAGGCACTTAATCTTCATCCGTAGGTTCTGATTGACGAGGCCTTTTGCCCACATCGGGTCGCACATAACCTGTCCCTGCCCTTTTGCGTCGTTGAATACGCTTAAAGCGTCTTAAATCAAAACGACGAATATTTTCCAACGAAGTGTCGGAAGGGACTATCCGAGGGGAAGTTGGTGGAGTTGAGCCACCATCAGAAGAGCTGGCAGCCATGTCTTCGACAATACTCGGCTCTTGTGCCTGAACGTTTTCTCCTTCAAGATGGTCAACATGACCAAAGGTCTCAATGTCGTCCAAAATTGCCTCAAGCTGAGGATTTTCTGCTTGTACAGGCACATTGACAAAAAGATCCTCTGGCTGTGGAGGAGGAACATAATCCTCATTTACAATGTGCCCAAACAGTGGCACATCCGCCGGCGCCGAAACTCCTTTAGCATATTGCCCACAGATGGCAAAGATGCGAACATTCATAGGGGTTTGTCGAAAACGGTGAACAGCATTCACCGGAAGCCCCGGAAGAAGATGGTTGAGCAATAGCTGGATAAACCGCGGGTACATGTTCCATCGGTTGTCCCCGGTGTGTACATTGTCAACCATAGCCCGAAAAATATAACCAGAAAAGTTGAAGGGCTTGTTGTACACTAGTGCCAGCATAGCAGAAGCCGTAGAATGGCTCATGCCGTCAAAACCAGCCTTTCTGCTGGATAGGCAGACGATCATAATGTGCATCAAATACCGCCAGACCCTAGTTAGGTTGGCCTTGCGGTATTGATCCTTCGGAATGCCCGGATACCCAAGACGGATCATGCCTCCATTTATAAATGAGTTTGCAAATTGAATCGGCATGTCCGGATGGTCAGCAAATTGGAAAAATTCTCTAATAAGCCGCTCGGAGATAACCACCTCTTTGTCTTCTACCCGTGCGAGAATGCGGGTTTTAGGCAGATCAGAGTTGATCACAGCTGAATTCCAGAAGGAGCCAACTTGATCTTTGTATATTGGTGCATTGGCGGAGATGGCTGTAAAAATGCGGGAACGGCGCAAGAAAGCAATCATTGGCCTAAAAGGCGCAGCCGAATCCCGATCATCCTCAAGAAAAGCCACAATATTGTGCCTCGGCTCCCAATCATTCACATTTATATCTGCCATTGCTATTAACACAAAAGAAAACATAGCTCGAAAAGCGTTAGCATACAAACGTGAAGACAATTAATTTGAATAAAATGTCTTATGCGACACAGAGGATTGTGTCGCAGTAAGAATGCGACATTATAATTGTGTCGCTAAACCCATATGCGACACAAAGGATGGTGTCGCAAAAATCAATTTTAAAAACTATGCGACACAATCGCTTGTGTCGCTAACAAATTAAGCGACTGCATGGGTTGTGTCGCATTTTGCAATAAAATTGAATTTAATTGAATTTGGCGACAGAAGCCTTATGTCGCAAACTATGTGTCGCAAGCTAAGGCGACACAACGTTTGTGCCGCATAGAAACAAAAACGACAGACACAAGTGCGACACAAGTGCTTGTGTCGCAACTTGTGTCGCAATGACGAACAGTTGCAAACCCAGAAAAACCTTATAATCAAATTTGGGGTTTTCAAAATTGAGGACACCAAATGATGCGCCAACGTTTGTAGAGCATGAAACCATGAGATTTAGCATGTTAAAGAAAGGTTTCCGTGTCCAATTTTACCCAAAACGAAAAACCCTAAAACCCGTATATGATTATAACTATTAAACACAAATTATACGGTAAAAGAGGTTAAAATTTGTACCTATAAGTCAAGAAAAAAGAAGATGAACACAAAACACGGAATAGATTGCAAAAAAACACGGCCGAAGATAGAAAATCGAAAGAAAATTACGTCGCAGTCCTTGTGTCGCAAGAGAGAGGCTTGTGTCGCTTGTTGTGTCGCAAAAACGTGTAGCGACTGAGAGGTAGGGTCCGGCTTTTATACCTTAACCGTGTATAGCGACACAAGATGCGACATGGGTAGCGACACAAAATTTGTGTCGCATTTACGACACAGCGCTTGTGTCGCACCTGGGACTGTTTGGAAATTTTAATTTGATTTCATGTTTTACAGTCGAAGCCGATTTGATATTTACTTAGAGACTTGGTATAACTAAGAACAATAAAGCAATAAATAAATAAAATAACAATCTAAAAAAAATTAAAAAACCGTTGAATCTATTTTACACTCAACGACATAATCATAACATCTTTTTGGTGACGGGATTGGTTAAGTCTGCTTTAGGAATCATATCAGGATAACAGGCAATTATCAGGAATAGTAAGTGTTATTTCGATTATCAGTATGTTTGTCCACTTTAAATTTACTTAGCATAGTTAAATCACCTGTTATAAAGATTAGTTCAAGACGACTATTGATATTTTAACCATATAAACATTTGTACTTAAGTATATGATTTCAACTCATAATGAGATGAACCACTTGTGTTATTATTAGCATGCATATTATAGTATATAAAACACATTAAAATATACATTTGAAATCAAAACATGTTAGTAATTTCTTTATAGAAGGTGAGGGTATGAACGTATCTTTAGAACTAAGATAGCGGTGACAGGTCTGTACTTTCGTACAACAGAGTCACATAAGCAATAGTTCGGGTTGAACAAACACCAGTCTGAACAATTTAAACTAGAGGGTACAGATCTGTACTTTCGTACAACAGAGTACCATAGTTTAACACAAACCAGTACTAGGCAATCCTTTTATAATTTTTCTTGTACATAAGTACATTATATTTTAGAATTTAGATATGCCACGGGTACGCAATAATTGTCTATAACTTAACATAGACTACGTACCTGAGTGCTTTTCAAGAATATATTAGATGAAACCAGGTCTGTATTTTCATACAACAGAGGAGACAACTAATATATTCCCCCAGATAACATCATACAAAGACCCTATATTTTAGATCATAACATGTTTATTATCCAAATATTTAGACGAAGCGTTAAAATATTTTGGACATATTTGCCCTTATTTTAACTTAAAGTCGTACAGATTAATATGCCTTTATATAAAATAATATGCATTTTTGAAAGTTATGCTTCTTAGTAACTTTAGAACAAATGCCCACCAATACATCATTTGATGAAGCTAATATTTATAAAAGGTATTTCAAGTATGCTAGATAAATTTACTGACACATCAAACATAAATCTTAGAATTCCATTTTATGCATGTTTCCTGATGTACTATCATT
Organism: Gnaphalium uliginosum; assembly: GCA_963930675.1. Classification (NCBI taxonomy): domain Eukaryota; kingdom Viridiplantae; phylum Streptophyta; class Magnoliopsida; order Asterales; family Asteraceae; genus Gnaphalium; species Gnaphalium uliginosum. Next base: position 34,632,049 of record OZ005681.1, read on the forward strand.
TCCCCAATTGTTTACAGACACAATGCAACGTCTATTTTAACAATGTTGCAACTATTGCATTTCTTTAATACTAACAAGTAAAAAGAATGGCAGTTGCATTTTTTTTTTTTTTTTTTTTTTAAATGCAATTTCCAAGTCTAAGGATAATTTTGACCAGAAAGGGAGAGTTAAGCGTTGCCCAGACTCACCATTCCAATCATAGAGACTAGCTCATCAAAACGACTACGAGAAAAAGCTTTTGTGAAAAGATCTGCGTTTTGCTTAAGAGTAGGGATTTGGACAAGGTCAATTAGGTGCTTCTCATAGCAATCCCGTATAAAATGATAACGAATTTCAATATGCTTTGTTTTTGAATGCTGTACGGGATTGCGTATGATAGATACAGCAGCTGAATTATCAATATGAATAGGAGTAAGAGTTAGAAGTAACCCATAGTCATGCATTTGATGCTGAATCCAGAGAACCTGGGAACAGCAACTGGCAGCAGCAATGTATTCTGCTTCAGCAGTGGATGTAGAGACAGTTGTCTGCTTCTTGCACTGCCACGAGACTAATCGGCTTCCTAGAAACTGACATCCTCCAGTTGTGGACTTCGCGTCCACTGAGCAGCCACCATAATCCGAATCTGAAAAAGCAGTTAGAGCAAAATCGTTTTCATTAGAATACCAGAGACCCAAGGAGGGTCTCCACTTAAGATAACCTAATATGCGTCTGACAGCCTTTTCATGAGAGGCTTTGGGCTTTGCTTGATATCTTGAACAGATAGACACAGCGAATAATATGTCCGGCCTAGATGCTGTGAGGTACATAAGCGATCCTATCATTGAACGATAGTCACGCTGATTAACATCGTCTTCATCATCAGCAGGTCCAAGTTTGTGACTGATGTCAATGGGAGTTCCATAGTGTCTAGCATCGAACATCTGATATTTTGTCAAGATGTCCTTGACATATTTTGTCTGATGAATATAAATTCCCTTATCAGACTGCTCGACTTCAACACCAAGGAAAAATTTTAGTTCTCCCATGGCACTCATCTCAAACTTAGACTTCATGATTTTCTCGAAATCTCTACACAGCGCCTCATTGGTCGAACCAAAAATAATGTCATCCACGTATACCTGCACAAGCAGCAAATCCTTTCCTGTCTTTTTGACAAAAAGAGTTGAATCAATCTGCCCACGAGTGTAACCATTTATGAGCAGGTGTTGAGACAACGTTTCATACCAAGCCCTTGGAGCTTGATGAAGACCATACAATGCTTTATCGAGTTTGTAAACGTAATCAGGATGCACTAAGTCTTCGAAACCAGGAGGTTGTTTCACATAAACCTCTTCGATGACCTTTCCATATAAAAACGCACTCTTTACATCCAGTTGATAAACACGAAATTTCTTGAATGAAGCATAAGCAAGAAATATCCGTATTGACTCCAAACGCGCAACTGGTGCAAAAACCTCGTCATAATCCAATCCTTCGATCTGTGTAAAACCTTGAACCACCAGACGAGCTTTGTTCTTCACAACTACGCCACGGTCATCTTTCTTGACTCGATAAACCCAGCGAGTACCAATCGGATAGAATCCTAGAGGTAGTTTAACCAGCTCCCAAACTTCTAACTTTTTGAACTGTTGGAGCTCTTTTTGCATGGCTTCTACCCAGTGAGAGTCAGTCAATGCTTCCTTGATATTTTTCGGTTCAATTTGAGAAAGAAAGCATGACTCCAATTGAGCTAATAGGCACTCGGTTTGTCCTCTGGTTCTAACTCCATCGTGTAAATCACCAATTATATTATCGACCGGGTGATTCACATTTACACGGCTACTTGGAATCTCTTCAGGTTCAATGACAATTTCCAAATTTGTATCATCTCCCCCAGATACTAAAGTCTCTTCAAGTACCTCTGTGACAGATTCTACTTCACCATCGGATAATGCCGGCATATCTGGATCTGTATCAGGATCTTGAACTGGTTCAGTAGTTTGTGGAGGAGGTGGTGGTATTTTTGTAGGAGACTTGGATACATCAGAGTATATATCAAGACCATGAAGCATTGTCACCACCTGTTCAATTTCATCTTCAGCAGGAAGATTGAATGAATTAAACATACTGTCATAATCAAACAAGAAGTCGGGTCCCGTTCCTTGTGAAGGTTGAGTGTAACGCAAACAAGTTACTTCAAAATGTTCCTCCACTCTCTTCGTAGCTTTGTTATACACACGTTTATTTGGTGAATTATTTGAGAAGCCCAAAAAATAGCCTTCACTTGATTTTTCACCAAATTTAGCCACTCTTTCTTTTGTGTGCATAATCATACATGGACACCCGAAAGGCTCAAGAAACTGTAAATTTGGTTTACGGTTGTTGAAGAGCTCATAGGAGGTCTTATTGCGTTTCTTAACCATGGACACTCGATTAAGAATGTAGCAAGCTGTGTTGACCGCTTCTGCCCAGAACGTGATAGGCAGTTTTGAATCAGCTAACATAGTCCTTGCAGCTTCAATGAGAGTCCTATTCTTACGCTCAGCAACTCCATTCTGTTGAGGAGTTCTAGCAGCACTAAATTGATGATCAATGCCTTTCTTTAAACAGAAAAGACCTAGTGTAGAGTTCTTAAATTCCATACCGTTATCACTTCTTAGTTTCTTGATCTTCAAATTGCACAAATTCTCCAGTTTGTCGAACAAGTAGATAAGGATTTCAGCAGTTTCATCCTTGGAGGCCAAAAAATAAACCCAAGAGAACCTCGAGTAATCATCAGTGACCACCAAACAATACCATGCTCCACCTATACTTTTCTTGCTCACTGGTCCAAATAAGTCCATGTGCAATAATTCCAATGGCTTTTCAACTGAGTTGACCAGTTTTGACTTATGGGACTTCTTGTGCTGTTTTCCCTTTTGGCAGGGGACGCAATGATCATTAAGCCCGAATGATTGCTTCGGTACACCACGCACAAGATCATTTTTAACCAGATAATTCATCTTACGAAAATGTAGATGACCCATCCGTCTGTGCCACAACAAGGATTCTTTTTCATTAGCCTTAGACAAGAAACACGTTTGCTGCTTTGTTTCAACAGTACGCATATCTAGAATGTACGTGTCTCTGTCTCGAGGTGCCCTCAGTAGCACCCACTCCTCGGGAATGACAAACCCCGGCTTCAGAATGCAACACTCACTTTTCGTGAAAACAGTAGTGTACGACTTATCACAAACTTGCGATACACTAAGAAGATTGTGTTGCAGCTGTTCTACAAAATTAACCTTTTCAAAGCTCACTCGGCCGTTTGAGAGTGTGCCTTGACCAGAAATAACCCCTCCTTTGTCACCAGCAAAAACAACATATCCCCCATTATATGCATGAACATCGGAGAGCAAGGATATATTGCCGGTCATGTGCCGCGAGCAACCACTATCGATATACCATTTGCTATTAAGTACGGCTTCAGGTTGCTGCAACACCAAAAACAAAGAAGTTAATTAGTAACGGAGACCCAAGCCTTTACAGACTTGGGGACTCCAGACGCATCATCCACAATGATCACATCAGTCAATATTTTGTTTTTAAACATATCAGAAGTATTGATTGATGTGACACTGTTGGATGTAGAATCATTTGATGATTCTTTCACTTTCCAAACCTTTTTAGGTTTGGTAGATTGCTTGTCAACAACATTGAGCTTAGTAATTGATGATTTGGTTGGCTCAACTTTGCTGTTTTTCTTATCAGGTGAGGGAGAACGTGAACCTTTAACTGAAGAATTTTTAATTTTAGATATTTTAGGAACACCTTTCCCAGACCGCTTTTTAACAAGCAACGGACAATCATTTATTAAATGACCTTGTTTCTTGCAGTAGAAACAAGATCTTTTCTCAACAGGTTGTTGAAATTTTGGAACAAACTTATGAGGATGGTTGAAAAAAATATCAAAGGCACATGCACACTTATGTGAGCATGTCGAATTTGACACTTGTTTAGAGAAAACAGTGGATTTAGAAGAAGTTTGATGTTTTTTAATATTTTCTTTGATTTTCAAAATCTTCTTTTCAGGCTCAGCCTTAGCTTTGCCTTTTCCACTTAAAGCCATGACTGAAGATTCATTAACTATAATTACATTTGTTGGCTTTATATTTTTCTTTTCAACCTTTGAGTACTCCTCTTCGGTTATATCCTCAATTTTAACAATCTCCTTTAAAATAACAGGAGAATCGCTCGAAGCCTTGTTTACAACAGGCTCACAAACATCAGAAGGCTTAACTGACTCAGCCTTGACACAAACAGTAACTGATTCAACAGATTTAACCTCTTGAGCCTTAACAATCTCAGGCTCACTAGGTTTTGCCTTAACAGGTTCAGGCTCACTAGTGCTGGGTTGATCGTTAGTTACTTTAACTTTTTCAACCTGAATTTTCACAGGCTTACTTATTTTGACAGGAGCAAATTTCACAGGATTTATTGCCGTCTTTGAAAAGTTTGGCATAAATTCAGTGATGTCATCCTTAACAGGCATGGGAAAATAATTTTTAGGAGGCGGAACTTGATGAAAACCAAGTCCAGCCTTGCTTTTCGTATCACTTCTTTGTGCCTGAAGGATCTCATCAAAGACTAGAGAGGAAGTTGAAAAGTTAGATAATTTTCTGTTCAACTCAAGAACTTCAGCCTGAGAATCAGCAAGTTGTTTCTTTACGAAAGAAAGCATATTAACATAGCTTCCTATTTCATCTTGCTGTTCAAAAATTTTGGCTTTCAGCTCTTTCTTTTTTTCAAAGATAGCTTTTAGCTTTTTATCACAAATCTTATCATTATCTTTTAACATATTATTCGAAGCAGTTAATTGTTCTATGCTAGTGATAAGACGTTCATTTTCTTCTCTTAACCTGTTCACTTGTCCTGTCAAATGAATGCATGAAATACAAGACAAAGGTTCATTATCAACCTCATGAATGTTGGCCATGAAAGCTTTGTTCTGTTGGTCATCATCAGCTTGTTCTGACCAGTCAAACGCTTCATCTGATAACATTAAGGCGGCTGACACCATTGCCTTTTCTTCAGCTTTAGCCTTCTCTGTAGGGTTGTTCTGAGAAGGCCTTGTGAAACCAGAGGAGGGCTGTCGTGTTTCACATTCACGAGCAAAATGTCCATAGTTGTGACACTTATAGCACTTAACCTTGCTCTTGTTAAATCCAAGACCCTTATCACTAGGTTCCTCCAATGACCTTTTGCCAGTTTTCTTAAAATAGGTCTTGGCTCTACGAGTAAGCATAGCCAAGTTCCACCTTAAGTCCATTCGTTCCAGTTCGTCATCATCTATTTGACGAAAATCTTCCTCTGTCAGGTCCATGGAACCAGCTTTCTTGCATAGAAAGTCATCATAGGCGGATAGCAACGCCGAGAAAAGTGCAGCATGATCTTGTGTAGCTGCAGGAATAGGTCCTTGATGACTTGGTGGTTGAAAATAAGAACCACCAGAAGAAGTACTAGGTTGATGAATTGACGAGCCACTGGTTCCACCAGCCAAGAATGCTGAGCCAGATGTTCCAGTTGATGAAACATCTACTCCGTAGATCTTAGGATTCTGGACATTTGCAGTCGCCTTTGTTTCTTTTCTTTGCATGTCCAGAAGATCAGCTGCTAGCTGACCAATAAGATCATCAAGAGACATGTTTAGAATGTCTGGATCCTTTTCCATCATTAAAACTCGAGTATCCCACTTGTCAGGTAGGGATTCAAGAAGTTTTTTATTAGTTTCAGACTTAACCAGAGTTATTCCCCCTTCCGTTAGCTCACTTACTAACTGTGAGTATCTAGAAAATAAGTCAGAAAAGAGACTCATTTGGAAGAATATCAAACACGTCGTATTGTTTCTTGACTAAACGCAATTTGTTCTGCTTATATTGTTCACTACCTCCACATCTTTTCTCAAATGCCTTCCATAAGTCATAAGCAACTTCCAAATGTCTAAATTGTTTGAGAATTGACGGTGGTAATGCCATGGTGATTGCAGAATGAGCCTTTTTATCATTCTCAAAGGCTTTGCGTTCCTCAGGCGTCATTGATTTAATTGACTTTAGGGGTGCAGTACCAGTATACACTCCCGGACTGACCGGACGTTCATATCTTTCTGTTAAAGCAACCCACATTTCGGGATCATTAAACGAAACAAACGCTTCAAAGCGTTGACGCCAGTAGGCATAATCCATCCCTATAGTATACATAGGTGGTTTATTCGTACTTCCGACTTCAGAGTTTTGCTTTAGTAGATCTCCAACACGTTGCAATGAAGAAGATGCCATATTGAGTAACCTGCAAAACAAACACACAAAGAACAAACTAAACTGTTATGCGACACAAGGATTGTGTCGCAGAATCAAATGGCGACACTACAGATGTGTCGCTAGAACTTAAGTATCAGTTAAACAGGCGACACAAGGGTTATGTCGCAAAAATTCTATGTCGCAAATTTAGCTTGTGTCGCGATCTTTGTGTCGCAAATTTTAATCTAGTGTCGCTAGCTTGTGTCGCAGAACTCTTATATACGACACGAAGTTGTGTCGCTTAAAACCCTAAATGCGACAGAAAAGCTGTGTAGCAGCGATAGAAGATTGTGTCGCTAAAACCCTAAATGCGACAGGAAAGCTGTGTCGCAGCTTGTGTCGCAGAGACGGGGAGAGCTGCGGCAGAAAACCCTAAAATTCGCAAACTTCCGAAACCCTAACGAAAAAACCACGAACAACAGACGAATCTTAACACCAAAATCTTCCAGAAAATGTAGAATATGAACCTTTAACACGAAATGCAAAGATATAATTCCAAAAACTAGTCGATTTTAGCCGAAAACACGTACAAACACGATCCAATAACACCAAATCCGTAGATTAATGCTCTGATACCACTTGTAGGTTCCCTTGTCTTGGACCTAACCGGATCAACACACACAATCGAGAGGCGGAATTCAAACGATTGTATAAAGTACGTAAAACACAAACGAATCAAACGCAAATCGAATGTATATAGATATAATAACCGAATAGCTTGAATACACTGAAATGCCTTACAAATGCTCTCTATAATCACAGATTCGTCAACCACAAAACTGAGGCCGAAATGACCTATTTATACTAAACCGAAACTGACTCTGCGACACAACCTTTGTGTCGCACAGTCAGCTCATGCGACACCGGCCTTGTGTCGCATAAGCGACACAGGCTCTGTGTCGCCTAAAACAAACTTGTAATATTACATAAAACTTCATAATTACATATCTAACTATTACAAGTTAAGACCAACTGACAGACATACAAATATGTACCAACATTAACACCATCCTCACCTAAGTGGTGGAGATCCGATTCTCGATCAAGCCTATGACGATGAGTGCTGCATTATTGGCTATTGAACGATTTCAATTGTTCTAAAAATAATAGGTAACCCGATACACATTGAGTGAATTGAGTGACCACCTTTTGTGAGTCGCCTAGTCATGTATACTCCAAGATCACGAGATCGCCTGGTCATGAATTGAGTGACCACCCTTTGGAAATGTTTTAACTCAACCAAATTTATCTTAAAATGTTTTACGAGATGCAAAACTGAGTTGATTGCTTGAGGACAAACAACGTCTAAGTGTGGGATATTTGATGTAATGTAAAAAGTCATCTTTTTACGTACATTATTCCTCATTAATTGAACTATTAATTAGTGATAACATCTTAAATCAATGATTATTTACTTAAATTCACTAAAGTAGTTCTAATATAGATGTTGCAACAAAAATCGCTAAAAAACATACAAAACTAAGCAAATAAACTTCACCCGATTCTTCCACTTTTATTTACCTTATGATTTACACTTCCTAAATACTACTTTATGATTCATAGGTAATTACGAGATCGGGGAATAAAGAATCATACAAAACGGATAAAAGAAGGAGAAGACACACCACATAGAGATCAACCGAACTTATTCCGAGCACGTATGAGTTACACACATCCAAAATACATGTTTTTAGTATCATTAGAAGTCTAACGGAATTTCGAGATCATAGGCCAAAGAATCAAGCCAAACGGACAAGACACGAAGAAGATACGCACGAAACAAACAACAAACGAAGTACCGGACAACGGGTAAAAGATCAAACAGCATCAAGATACCGTATACGGCCTCGAGCCTACCGTATACGGCCTCTAGGGTGCCGTATACAGCCCTGATGCCCTCCGGTGATGCCGTTTTTCAGTTATTTTGAGGTTTCGTGCTGTTTCGGGCTTATATTTTGTGTTTTGGAGCTTGTACGGGGACTTGAGCCTTTTGCCTATAAATAGGAGGACTCACCTTCTCATTTTCATCATCCAACAATCCCTCACCTCTCCATTCACTCCTCACACCTTTCTCTCTCACACACTCACTCTCTCTCTAGACTCTCTCTCTAGTGAGTGATTAGGTTAGCACTATTTGCATAGTATTTGTACGGAGTTACTCCGAGACTTCAAGATTCGTTAAGATTTGTATGTATTACCATTTATTCAGGTTCTAATATAATCTCTCGTATTTATTTCTTAAACATGTTGTGCTACTATCGTTTAGGAATGAATGCTTGATTTATTATGTTAGGCTAGACAAATTTGTGTTTATTATGATGTAAGCTATGTTATGGTAGTTATATATTAATATCATGCCGTTACTCTGCCTGTACGAATTCAAATTATTCCCCAACATATAAGTTGAACCTTTATTGATTATCTATCCAACTTATGCTGCGGTTTGAAAACTATCACTAGGATCTGACCAATTGCTAGTTATAGAACTTCCAATTATTCTATGTATGATGATCAATGAACTCGACATGGCCGCTTTTCTCTTAATTGAAACATATTAGAACGAGACACGGAGTATAAGATTAGAGATAGATTAGGTTCTTGTTTATCTGTTAGATATCTTTGAGTGAACTTTCGGGATATCTATGATTTATTTAATAGGTTAATTGATATGTATGATCTGAACCTGTCACTAGTATGCTATCTTATTGCATGTTCTTGTTTGATTGTTGCTTTAGGAATCAGTATGTTAGAAACAAATTACGTGATTACTATCATTAATTAATAATTAGGTTTTCGGAAATGAATTGAATTGAACACAAAAAGTTTAACGTGCATGCAATAGTTATAATGATTTATATGAATAATGATGAGCAGTTCAACTGACCGCTAGTCAGGTCATCCCAACTTATTCCGCGGGATAACACCTGTTCAAGTTATTGTTTACTCAACAATTCATGTCATGATACAGATATCTCTGATGTCTGAAGTTGGGGAATAAGATTCGAGGATGATTGTTAGTTGAATTGGTCAGTACATTTGGGAGAACTTCCGGTGTATCTGCCATTCTATATTTATTACCCACGTGACATATTATCTATCTAATTGCGGACAACTCTACGTTAGATATTTGATAGGATAGGAGATATAGCTCATTAGGAAATATAAGATAATACAGGAGAGTAATATGGAACCCCAAAATAATACAACGGAAACACCGTAAAACGTCGAAGTACTCAGCATAGCGCTGGAAAGACCGACGAGTTTAGTACAAATGCGTGAAAGCTGAGAAAAGGCCGTGAGTTCAATACTTCGTATTATTCAAGTTTCCGAAATACTCGATCCCACTGGATTGGTCATCATAACTAGAGACTTTACCCAAGTATAACTACCCCTCCATAGCATTTGCCGAAGTCATAGTAAACACTCACGTTATTCTAATTCTCCTAGTCTCCGTACAAACCCCCTTTTACCTTTAATTTACCGTTTATTTTAATTAAATACAAAACAAAACCCCTCCAAAAGTTTTCAATCCCCTGCTGAATCACGATAGATAGTTGATCTTCTTAAAATCCCATGCCCGTTGTAGTTTAAATAACGACACCTAAGTCATACGTACCACTTACCACCCTAATACACCTTAGGAATGTAAGTAGTGCTCAAAACTTAGGCTTCCCAGCAAAATAAATATAAAACTTTCACACCCGACGTAGCCGTCCGACGATTGCGATTCCCTCACGACAGGAATCGATAAAACAACCGTCAGGTGGCCGCACGTCAATAAACCCCGGCGGTTGCTCAACATACACCAACTCTTTCACTTTGCTATACAGAAATGCGTTCTTCACATCTAACTGGTATACCTTCATATTCTTAGAAGCAACAAATGCCAATAACAACCTTATTGTCTCTAACCTAGCTATTGGTGCAAACACTTCATTGTAATCAATCCCTTCTTGCTGATTAAATCCCTTGACTACTAACCTAGCCTTATTCCTTGTCACAACTCCTCGATCATCTCTTTTGCACTTGTAAACCCATTTTGTTCCAACAACAATTTCACCATCCGGTAGATCAACTAGCTCCTAGACATGCAACTTAGAAAACTAAGCTAGTTCTTCCTGCATTGCCTCTACCCATGAACTATCTTTTAGAGTTATTTGGACATTCTTAGGCTCAACTTGTGAGATAAAGCACGAATATAAGCACTTGTGAGTAATCCCCATTGTTGATGGAAAATCAACACCGTTTGACAAAAGCTTGTGTAGAAATCTTAGCTTGATAAATGTTGTACGAACTGCGAATTTATGAGAACTTAATTAAGTTCGCCGGTACTGTTCATGCAAAGTTATACTAAGTTCGCAGGTACTGTAGCAGAACCTATAAATACGTAGTTTCTGTTTTCAGTTTGAAAGGAGTCAACGAGTTTAGAGATTGAGTGAGTGCGAACTTGGAGCATTTTGTAATAGTGATTGAGAGAGTGTTTGGAGCTGAATTGTGTTTCTGTAACCATTGATTAATATCAATAAAATCAGGAACTTATTTATGTTTGCGTTTGATTTTCATTTCACATATTCACAAAATTAACGAACGGATTCCGCACGTTTCGTTAATTCGATTCAAAGACGAGATCAAGAGGACTAACATGTGGTATCAGAGCTTTCTATACAAGACATAGAGGTGATTTGAATCGGAATTTAAGTGAAATTGTTTGAAGCTACGGTCAAGAAACCCACGTGATCAATTCGACGTTAAAAGTTGAAGTTAAGAGCAAATTGAGATCAGATTATGTTTCAGTAAATGATTCCGCATCGAACGAACTAGAATTCGTGAGATTTTAATGGTGAATTTTTGAGTTTCGAAATTTCTTGGTTTACTGCGCACCTTGTGTTCTTGATATGCGAACTTATTCCAGATAACCGTTTCCTGCGAAGTTGTTTTTGTGCGAACTTATCTGTGCGAAGTTAAAAAAAAAAGTTTCATTTCTGGCGGGAAACTCGCGGAAAATTTTCGTATTATCAAATTTTATTTTTAGGCTTCAAAGTGTTCAATTCTAGCTTGGAAAAAGTTTCATTTTACTCGAGCATTTTTTGACGTTTTTGAACAAAATTTTGGAGGGAAAACTTGAAAAAAAATCCAAATTTATTCTTGAAGATTTCATCATCTGGAAGACTAAGTTTCAAGAATTGATTGGATACAAAGATCCAAATTTATGGATATCTTTTAATGAGCGGTATGAGAGACCGAAAATAATAGATCCAGGATTTTGTGACATTATGTATAAACCAAGTAAATTGATGAATGTTGAAGAACGGGGGGAGTTCACCAAAGATAAGAAAGCTTATGAGACACTTATAAGTTGTTTACCAAATCTTTTCCCTCGTGATAAATTTACAACTGCATACGATTTATGGAACTATATTGTTCATACATTTGGAAAAGAAGATGAAATAAAGATATCTGGTTCTGATGAAGAGATTAATAAGAAGTTGCAACAGAAAGATGAGGAGATTAAAGCACTTCAATCCCGGATACTCAACATGGAGACTGAACGCGAAGAGATGCGTTTTTACAAATCGTCGGACTGGAAAAGAAAATTGCAGAGTTTGAAGATCAACAAACAGTGATGAACAAACTTCAAGTTGATCATGATCTTGCAATAAAAATGGTGAAAGCTCTTTATGAGCAAAGTGATAAAGCCTCTTAATCACACACACCGCCTGTGATCGAAAAGAAAAGGGAGAAGATTTACATGGATAAATCTTCTGAACCATTGGTGAGAATGGTTCGTGTGAAGAAAATTTCTCATTTTACATATTACTCTTTGCAAAAGAATAAGAAGTATTCGGAGAAATCTTAATCAACCAAACAACGTAAACATAAACGGTTGATTGCTGTGATGATTTTGGTTATTCTCAAAGTATCAAAAGACCGGTTTCATTTCACAAGCGAACAAGGGCTTTCAAACCGACACAACTACCGGAATCAAGACAAATAAAATCTTGTTATACTCGCGCGCAAATGTTTGCGCTAGCACCACCACGATGTCATCATATGGTGCAAAGGCGGCGTAAACATGTCATCATTTGAGTTTGTGAGTTTATTTGTGTTTTCGTAATTGATTAATATCAATAAAAACGGAAACTTATTTACGTCGCTCGTTCGTATTTCACTTTCACGTATAAAATTAGCGAATTCAGTTCTGCACGATTCGTTAATTCGATTCATCTACGAAATCAGACGGACTAACAAAATAACAGAGCGATCAGCTGCACCCCACTCATCACTCTAAACTGATACAACAATATGAGTACTTATATTCAGTCCACTGATGAGGTGCTGAAGCATTATCCAGATACTTTGAGGCAGGGGGAACAAAATATAGATTACACAATCAAACTCATCTTCGAAAGATATAAATAGATAGATGCATTAAAAGCTCAAGGAGCTGCTCAAAGGAATTAAATTAACTGAAAATAAATTAGCAAATAGTCATTCAGCCAATGGCCCAATTTTAGCAAATTATTTCAATAAAACGTCATTCATTCGAATGAGAGAACTCTTTTAGAAAAGGTTCTTTGTCAAAAGAAAAAGGAAAAACAGTTAAAGAAAACATTCTATTAAAGATGCTCTTAGTTATATATGGCCTATTAATTTGATTTATTTTATATGATATTCTACATGATAATCATTGGAACACATTGGTCGTGATTTGTGTGCATGTGCTTTGAAAAACAAAACAACAGTCTTATTTGAGATGACGTGCAGTTGTTAGTGGACGACTAAACCGGTGAATGTGTTCATACGGCACAAATGTGAATCGTGAAAGGGGGAATCTCATCGGTTAGTGAGAGGGAGGGGACCAACCAAGCCATGGATTAGGTCACAAATATAAAGTTCATTTTATTTTTGGTAATTATGATTATGATATGTCGTTTTGTGGGTGAATTTACTCATGTTATTTTCATAAATCGGGGCCTCGATCAGTTTCATTGTTAAAATGTTATTTTAAGTACGTTTTAGTTTACACAAATGGAGAAAAGTTCATTAAAGTACAAAAAATCGTGCCACGTGTACAAAAAATCCATTTACCCCCAAGATCTTAAAAATTAATTATCTTACAAACGACAAATCAAAAAATTATGAAAATCGTACCATAAAATTCAGCGTTTTCTCGTTTTCGATTAGACATCTCAAAATATATACTTTCGACAAGTTTTTTTTCTTCATTTTTTGGTGGATTTTACAAATTACTAACACATGTGTTAGTGTTTGATTGTACATTTGATTTAGGGTTACGGTTAGCGTTTAGGTTTTAGGTTTTAGCAGGGTTTAGGGTATGGGTTTAGGTTTTAGCAGGGTTTACAGTTTAGGGTTTAAGGTTTAGTAGGATTTAGGGTTTAAGATTTTGTAAACCGTTTAGGGTTTAGGGTTTAGGGTTTAGGGTTTAGGCCCTAAACCCCAAACCCTAAATTCTAAACCCCAAACGCAATATCTGTTAGTAATTTGTAAAACCCACCAGAAAACGAAAAAAAAAATCGTCGAAAATATAACTTGTGAGATGTCTAATCGAAGTGGAGAAAATGCTGAATTTTATGGTGCAATTTTTACATATTTTCTATTACCGTTTGTGAGATATATAATTTTAAAAAAGATGGGGTAAATGGGTTTGTGTATACATGTCACAATCTCATTGGTTCTCTTATATTTTAGATAATTGTTGTACTTTAATGATCCCATCTCTTGTAATAACCATACAAGCATACAAATTTTAATATTTTCACATTACCACTTAATTCTACCTAAATTATTTTTATTTTGTGTAATTATAATTAGAATAATTATTTTAATCAAAGTTTTAAAATCAATTGGACCCGTCGAGTCCAACCAGAAACCGGATGGTGACCAGTTTATTTTAAACCGGTTTTCCGGTTCAGCTAAGTTAAACCGTCAATCCGGACTTATATGACTTATTAGGAACTTTTCATAAGTTTTATCGTATTTATTTGTAATTTATCCATTATTTTTAAGTAATTAATAAAGCTAATAATATATAATTCCATTTGGTTCAATCGGTTCAGAGGTTAGATCATAACTGTACCTCTGACCGGTTCGATTAATAATCTGATTTTTATTACATCGGTTATAATTATACTAGAACTTAATTAATACCATCAAAAAAAAATTCTACAAGAGTTGCAAACTTTGGTGGAGCGCTCCAATAACAATTTGGTCTACCCGAGCATATACAGATCAATTGAATTCAGTGACCTAATTTATTGGATCAAATAATTTACAACACATTACACATGCACGTAAATGACTAAATTAGTATGGTCAAAACATGTTGCGTCTCAAGAATCTTTTCCTTTCTTGTTTAGATAATCAGAAATTAGAAATCAACTGAGATTCAAATGTAAAATTTTCCAGATGCTGGTTCTTTCACCGTGTATCAAATTTCTGCTGGAAAGTGATAAATCCGGCCATTCGAAATTTTAAGGGTATAAAAAGTTGCTCTTGACATCATATATTAGTTCCCCATTTACTACTACTCCCTCCGTCTCAAAAATATAGTCCATATTTTTTTTAAACGTTCCAAATTAACTTTTCACTTTCAAAAATAGATAGGGAACTTTTATCGTTATTATCATATTACTCTTACTTGATATTATTATTATAAACTTTAAAGAATGCAGTAATTAATTGGTTAAGGGTAAAATTGTCAATGAAAAAAGTAAGAGGTAGAAAGCAGTAATGATTATGTTTTTCTTAAACTGTGTGTTTTTTTGTCGGGTAACAATTATTTTGGGACGGAGGGAGTATTAGTTGTTACTACCTCCGTCCCACAAAAAATGTCAAAATAAGTTGAGTAAATGTTAGTTTTGCCCTTATAATCAAATCAAGTTTAACTGAATTTATTTAAGAAATAAATTATTTAAACTACTAAATGAGGGTAATATGGGAAGTTTAACGATTTTAAATCGTTATTTTTTTACAGCTACACAATTATTTTAGAACAGATAAATAGTAATGTTGACATTTATTTTGTGACGGAAAGAGCAATTAACTTGTAAATGTGTAAATCTAATGGTGTGTTTGGCAACAACGGGCATTGGGACTGAAGTTGGACCAGGCTCGGAAGCTGAATTAAGAAGGTTGAAGCTTGTGACTAGAGCTGAAGCTTGGACTTATATTCAAAATCTACTTAAAAAACATCTTATTTAAGGTCTCTTGAGGGTTTATTTTTCAAGAAGCTCATTTTTGTTGTGTTGTCAAATAAAATTTTTGGGTTAAGATTTATTAAAAGTGGCAGCTTAAGCCCATAAAAGCTCCGAACCCCATGCGAAACCCACCGTAAGATTTCTTAATAATGTTAAATAATTGTTTGTTTTCAATCTCAATCTCTATTTATCTTATTATGTATCTCATTTTTGTCGAGGTGATCTCATTGTTTTTCTGTCTTGATGTAATCGCGTATGGTTAAAATTTTGCAAATATAATGACTACCAAACAAAACTGGCAAATAAGGGAAGCTATTGTCATGTATAGAAATTTAGTTAGTAGACTTTGACTTATGTCTGAAAATGATTTCTCAATCCGGTCTTGTTAGCATCAATGTTGACTGTTGTCGTGAGATGCGAATGTCATATCACAGTTTGAAATCTTACCAAACTCATTGGAACGGCCAACATTTTACATTAACTTTTTTAATATAAACAAAAGGAAAACGAAACAGATAGTCACAAGAGAAAACAAACTTTTATTATTAATATTAACTTTCTTTTTTTTTGAAAAAACAAAATTTTATTAAGAAAAACAGATACTAAAAATCACCAATTGATAATCATGAGGTGGTTAAAAAAAGAATGCATACAAAGTTAGAGACGAGGGATCGCTTAAACTTTTAAAATTAAATATCTCACAAACAGTATGTCAATAAATAATAAAAACTATATATTTAGAATCAGATATAATTTATTATTAAAAGTTAAAATTGATTTACGATTATTTATTGATGGTATATGTTAATTAACACGTGATTACAACATAATATTAATTAACATAAATAATTATAAATCACATGTAATATTAATCATATGTGATTTGACATATAATCACATGTAATTTGGTATATAATCATATGTGATTTTTAATTAAAAATTAATATTTGATGAGTAATTTAACAATATATGATAATTCATATATGATTTCAATTTGATATTTACTTTATTTTATTTTATAATTTTAGTCAATAATTTAAAATTTGTATTTGATTACTTTTTTATCATATGTGAATGATACATTGATATTCAATCGCTTGTGATTACAACTAAGTTTTTATGTTTAAATTTTTTAAATCGTCAATTATTTGAATTTAAAATTGGTTGGAGATATAGTCGCGTGTTAAATCTTACGATTTTTTAAAACCCAATAAAAAATGAGAAGTAAAAAATCGTCGAAACTATATCATATGAGATCTTAAAAATAAAATGATGATGATGTTAATAGTGTAATCTTTATAATTTACTGACGTACGATTTGTTTGCGAACTAGTGCTGCGAACTTAACAATGTTTGTGAACTTAATCACAAGTTCGCATGACAAGTTCGCATAATGCTAAGTTCGCATAACCGATTACAAAAAATGCTAAGTACAAAACTCTAACTCTTCAATCTTCAAAACTAATCTTCAACGCCAAGATGTCTGACACACAATCTTGTATTGATAACATCAAGTAATGTCATATTTATATAATGATATTCCCTTATTTTTAAGCATTTTTATTGCAATTTATTTATATATATTACTGATTTCGTATATATTTGCAAAAAGGTGTTTAAATTAAAGAAATAAAGAAAAGGAATGAAAACAGGCTAAAAAACTGAAGAGAATGAAGTGAAGATTAAGAATCAAGAAGATTGGGCTTAAAGAAAAGATTAAACTCAAAAGATTAAGTTATAGGGCCAAGGAAGCAAAGTAAAATCGGATTTGTGAAGATTGAAGTCCAAAAGGAAGGAGCTCAACCCGAGTGCAGAATATTCTAGAATTGCAGTTCAACCGGCGGTTGAAATATTCAACCGGCGGTTGAACATAAATATGAAAGGCGGTGAAGCGCGCGGGTCAAAAACCGAGTTTCATGGGTAAAAAGCCAACCCAACCGGTGGCTGAAATATTCTACCGGCAGTTGAATTTGCGATCTGAAATCTACAAATAGAGGCCATAATCAACCAATAAACCATACAATTTACAATACGAATTAAGTAAAGCTTAATTTGATTTTAGGGTTTAGAAGTCGACTAAAAGAGCAATTTGGAGGCTAGGAAGCTAGGGTTTGAAGGTTTTCAACCCAAACGAAGATTTAGTTCGGTTTTTTGGGTTTGATTCTTAGTCTTTTCTATTTACTATGTGTAATTACATGTTTTTAGATCTGACTTTGATTACTTTGAACATGAGCTAATTCTTTAATTGTATTTGCTTAGATGAATGATTTTTAGATGAAGGTTTTATGATATGTTTATGTTGATTTGAATTATGAATGATTATTGAGTTTATTTGAAAGATCCATATTGATTATGTGTTGATTAAGGTTACTTAACGTGATCAAAAGACTTATGCTATAACTAGAGTTTGTATGAGTTGATTGATTATTTGCAATTAAGTAATTTATTAGTTAATTGTGGCTTGAGACTGTAACCGGTAATAGGTTAAGAGAATAGCAATTAATAGAACCTGATTAATGTGATAATTATTTAATCATTAATTATAAACTTGCGCTAACACGAGGTTGCTAAATGTATCTCAATGATCTGTTGATAGTATTAATTGAATAAGGTTTAGGTTAATAACACATAGAAGAAATTCTAGTGTATACAAGTAGTTACAAGTATTCAAGAGAAATTCTAGTGTATTCAATAAACATATCTGAAACCTGAATCGAGAAATCACGAATCTAAGTAAATACATGCTTCTCTATCTGATTATCTTTAGTTACTTTTTATCTGTTAAATTTTTAAAGTTTAAATCGTTTTTAATTAAAATCGTTCGTACGGAACTAAAACGCACCCTTTATTTATTTGTAATTTGTAATTTAAAGGTTTAATTAATGATTTTAATTTACACCGATTCCTTGTGGTTCTACTCGGTCTTACCTAAGCTATACTATAATACGAACAAGTATTCTTGCCTATCTGTGTTAAAGTTAACTTTAGTATTTTCATTCAATTAAAATTTGTTATTTTTAATCACCACTTAACACGCATCAAGTTTTTGGCAACAATACGGCTGAAATACCCACATCTATACTTAGATACCACATAGACCGCGACAACAAGCTAATTTCGGGACGAAATTTCTCTAACAATGGGAGAATGTAACACCCGACACTTTAAGGTATTGATTTCCTTAAGCTAGAACCTTAATTTCGTGTATTTAGTATTTGATTAGGCTAAATACTTGTAACTACTTGTAACTACTTGTATATGTTTATATGCACATACGTGATTATTTTTAATTACGCGAAACAACCGGACGGACTCCGACAATTTATACGGCGTTGGTGATAACTCTTTCATAAATAACATAAATCTATTTTATAATTAAATAGTAGTTATTTACACATATATTATTATTTCATATAATAATACACGAATTAACTAGACGTTGTGAATAAAACGAATTAACTAGACGCTGTGAATCGAATTCGGCAACCAAACAAAGGTCAATAAATATTTTTATTAAATCAAAATAAAATATTTTAATTATACTTCAATCGAAAAATAACCCAATTCAATCGTTAGTTAAAAACAACTCAAAGAAACGTTATGCGATTTAACGATTTAACACGAAAAACGGGAAAACGATCACAACACGTAACACAGCCTGTAAATCAAAAATTAAATCACACACCCATCAAAGTGGGCCCCACCTGGCCGGCCCCCATGTGTACCCCCCTCCCTCATGCAAATTTCAATCATCACTTTTTCCCTTGATTACCATAACCTCCATTCACACTTCATGCATTTTTTCTCTCTCATTTCTCTAGACTTTCTCCAACCACTCTCTAACACCTTCATTCTCTCACTAAAAATCGGCTACAAGATCTCCAAACACACCTAAAATCATCAAGAAATACTACCAAAAATCTTCATCATCTCGCAAGGAAGTTCAAGATTTTTGCAAGGATTCAAGCTCTACAACACCTCCTTCTTTTCTTTCTTCCATTTCTTTGTAAGAAAACTTATTCCACCTCTAAAATACTTGAATAACATGTTAAAATGTTCACTCAAAAGATTCATGTCCAAAAATAATGTTAAAAACGTTTTTCATCATCAACAACTTACAAAAATGCAACAAGCATTTTCTGTCCAGAAATTGCTACGAATTTCACCTAAGTGTTTCTTATTCAAAACTTAATGAAAATGGATGATTCAAAAGAGAAAACTCAAGCTCAAGAAGTTAGCTTTTAAATCCAACTGGTTTCATAATTTTTGGAGCTCGTTTACTATTTTAAATAATTTTTGAAAGAACATGTGTATAATCTGCCCAGAAAAGTCATAAAATGACTCTTGGGGTTTTAACCATAACTCGAGATATACATCTCTAAATAACTTGAAACCACTTCCAAAATCTCACAAATTTTATTAAGTACAAATGTCGTTTAGACAACTTTCTCTCAAAATATATAGATTTTGCCTTGAAATTAGATCTTGTTGTATGTGTCTAGATTGGTCAATTTTAGACCTCAGAGGACAAATGTAATATTTAAAAATATTTAGACTTGCCTAAAAATTCTAGAAAAATTACTAGAAGTAGTCAAGATATAGAGAAACATCTATGATTTTTTTTGTATTTTATTTCTGACTTATGATTTTTGAAATCGAGCCAACAAAAATGTATATTTTCTGGAAATATAAAAGGGTGGACTGATTTTGCACAAAAATAAAAACCGACACTTGTGAACTTACTAAAAATGGAAGAACTAAATTTTTACAACCCTTAGACATATTTAAGAGTCGTGTAAAGTTTTTCGGGTCAAACCGAGCACATTTGACCATTTTTCCAAAATTGAAAAACATGGCAGAACCTTAGTGTCGCACCTGGCCCAAATTGTGTGCGACACTAACCTCTGTGTTGCTATCTTTAAACGTTGGTAACCTGCGACACTAACCTTAGTGTCGCTACTCTTAAACAATCAGTGGAAACTAGCAACACTAACCCTTGTGTCGCTACCTATAAAACAGTGAAAACTAGCGACACCAACCTCAGTGTCGCTACCTCTAAACCAAACTGTATAAACCAGCGACACTAAGACAATGTCGCTACCACCTCGAGTGTCGCAGTAACCTGCGACACTAACCTCTGTGTCGCTTAACATAATTAATCAAATCTGTATTTTCACAAAATATCACCAACGGGCCGTACATGTTTTCTAAACACAAAACGATAACCGAACAATTGGACATTTCTAGTTGAGTGAACTAGCATAGGTGGACATTAACCCTCCACCTACATGATAGACCTAGGTGGACATTAACCCTCCACCTACACAATTGGTTTAAGTGGACATTAACCCTGCACTTACATAGATGATCTTTTGAGACATCTACTTATATACAACCTTATACGTTTAGGACGTTAGAAGGTTACAACTTGGAACACATTGCTTGTTATTTGATTACTGCTTGCTACTTGCTAAACTCAGGTGAGTTTCATACCCCCTTTTTACTGATTTACCCAGGGGTGAGAATACATACAACTGCTTTTATACCGTTATTTTTATGTGAACACAAGTACTAAAGTTGATATATTGGTTGCATGAGTTATTTGACTAATCCTAAAAGTCCTCCACATCATAGTTTGTTAGTATCGATATAGCGTGAATGTTAGTGAATAGTACTATTTGGGATTGACTCCCCCCGTCCGGGTTAGAAGCACTAACTTGTCAAACGGACGCATTATCATTTGTTCTTGCGAGTGTTGGATTAGGCACTCGCTGGGAGGCACCCCGATCGTGGCACTTGATTGTGACCTGATACCACAGTTAAGCTCGAACTATGAGCTCATGGCAACAATATACCCTATTTTTACTTTTTGTAATCCATTACTTATCATTGTTGAATGATACAAACAGAAATCTTGTGTTCCATACGATGTTATATCAACTGTTTACAAACCTATGAACTCACCAACTTTATGTTGACCTTTTAATATGTATTTCTCAGGGGACCAACTATAGTAGGATGCTCTCGGAAGCAACAGCTTGAGTCGCATGTTTTCACAATCAAATCAGAGATTTGAATGCATTACTACATTTTGTAACTATTATCAGGATTGTAGTAGAAATCTCTAGACTGTTGACTCGAAATTTAATGACTATGTAGACTTCTATAAACATTGTAATTATGAAATGTAATGATTTTTGAAAGCGTCTCATATAGAGGTCGTTTGTTGTAATTCTTGTGTTGTGATATTTGATTTGGTCGTAGCCCCCAACACAACACCCTACCTTCCGCTGCCACGTGTTTTGGGGGTGCGACAGTTAAACACTTTTAAACACAAAATTTCTAATTTTGACATTTCAAGATGATTATCGATATTTGAATCCTCTATAAACTTTCTATACTCTAGTTTAAGAATAACACTTTATTATTATTATGACTATAACTTATGCATCCCATAATTGATATACCCCTGTAATCAAATCATGACCATATTTCTGTATAATGAGTGAGTAATTGAAAAATCATTTTTAGAGTTAAGACGTTGGTGACAGGTCTGTACCTCAGTACAACAAAGCGACATAACTTAACTCGGTTAGAAGTGTAACCCTTCTTACAGATTTTAGTCAAGACAGCGGTGACAGGTCTGTACCTTAAACATGCTTTTCTTTATATAAATATTTTTAGATATTATGATGAAACCAGGTCTGTACTTAGTACAACAGAGGAGTCGATCAACGTATCTTTTAAATGATTTCAATTTAAACCCCAAGATTATAGAATATGACAAGATATCATACAGAAATTAAGACTCATAGTCATATATCAATTTATGTTCCTCATAAAATTATATTCATGTTAGATTATTACTTCTTAAAATTCAAAAACTTTTGTATAGAAAGCCTATCAATACATCATATAATGAAGATGTCTAACACTTTTGTGTAAGATTAGAAAAATTGGATTTAAACATGTTTAATTAGGCCTATCAACATGTCAAAATAGCATTTAAGAATTCCATTTTTTATGCATATTTCTAATATACTATCATCTCCTAAAATAGTATCGCTGAAAATTTTATGCAATATGACAAAAATTTCATAAGGACAAATAAACTTTTTATTTCTTTTTGATTCCCATCCACACACTTAAATTGTACAATGTCCTCATTGTACTTAAACATGAAAAAGGTAAAAGAGAATGAGAAAAGAAATTAAGACGAAAAACTCCCCTGATATGTGAAGTAAATGTTTCCTCGATTTGATTATGAAATATACAACAGCTCACTTTTGTAGGCAATCACGATTGCATTTAGCGTATGCAATAAGCCTTTAAACCCCTCGGTATCCCAAGTGGACGAGTTATAGTCTCGTGAGGGTTTTCAGGGAACACACCCACAAAGTTCAAACCTGCAAAAATAAAGAAAACATAAAAGGAAACACGGGTTGCCTCTCGAAAAGCGCTTGTTTTTGTTCGAGTTACTAGCTTGACTCCACCCTTATTTACTTGAAAATTCGGTGACCTTCCCCACACTTAAGATACAACATGGATGGTAATAATGATAAGTAATCCATAAATGTAAATTTATTGAAATGAAATTAATTAGGGACTTATTGTTTACTGCAGGTATAGGTCCTTTCCATGACGCTCCATGACCTTCCAGAAACTGCGAGAAACTCACTTTCCGCTCGAATTGCCAAAAAGGTTCTTCATATGTTGAAAACATCAAACTTGTACTAAGAGATACTCCAACCGCCGTTTGAGATGACTCAACCGTCGTTTGAATCTCAACTGCCAGCTCGGTTTTAATCCAACCATCGGTTGACAACTGATCACAATCGATTATGTTTTCGTTGTCTTCTACAATCCTTACCATTGCTTGATCATCTCCCTTCAACTGTTGAACTTTCAGATGCAATAACGGAACCTCATCAATATTCAAATCTATAGCAGCTAGCAATTCCTCTTCCGTCATCATACCATCTCGGTTTCATATTTCAAGGAGCTATTCGTCATTTGAACCAAGTAACATGACCAATTCCTCATCTGAATCTTTGTAGTCAAAATTTGGCAAAATCGATCAGTCCACTTCATTTTCTTCTACCCATTTAAACTCACTAAAAAATTCATTAGAAATAAAGGAATTAGAAGAACGAGGATACTTATCGATTTGATGAACCATCCCCTCAAGCCATTGAATGGAAGCTCCTTGACTTTGATCAATCGCTTCAGCTTCTTCCATTCGGTAACTTGTAGTTTCCATGAATTACGTATCTCCAACAATCGTTGGTCGGGATAAGATTGAAATCTGTCATTGCACTTCCTCCATCCTACTAGTGAATTCGATCGGATCCTTCTTCTTTTTATATCTATTCAAAGCAGCTGGATAAGGAGGCGAAGGTGTATAATCTCTAACAATTTCTTTCTTTAAAATCTGTGGGTAGGGTGGTGACGACGTGTAATCCTCGAAATTAGGTTTCTCCTTTGTGTCGTATCCTCCAACCTTAGGTTTGTTAAGATTTTCCACCCTTCTATCTTCCTTGTCTTCCACAATTGCACCATGGTTCCGAAGTTTTGCTTCGAATTCTTCCATTTGCTTTCTTGAAGTTTCGATATATTTACTCATTTGCTCTACTAAGTTCACTATTTTCTCGTGAAATGGTGCATGAGCTCCATTATTGGCATAGAACTCCGATGGTCCTTGTCGAATTTGCTCATTAAACTCGAAATCAATGTCATTATGAGTTCGC
This sequence comes from Gnaphalium uliginosum, assembly GCA_963930675.1. Classification (NCBI taxonomy): domain Eukaryota; kingdom Viridiplantae; phylum Streptophyta; class Magnoliopsida; order Asterales; family Asteraceae; genus Gnaphalium; species Gnaphalium uliginosum. The sequence goes on from OZ005681.1 coordinate 34,656,331, forward strand.
CTCTCATACTCCTCAAGCGTCATGTTAGCAATATCTTCATCCATGTCAGCAGAAGAATCATTACAGTAGTTGGTAGATTCGTTTCTCGCATTTTGCAAACTTGACATTTGAACTCTTCGAACCCGGTTCTCATACTCTTTATACTCTTCAAGTGTCATGTTCTCAATATCGATTGGTTCGTTTCTGCAGTTTCGAAAATTATACGGAACCATACTCATGGTTCAGCACCTTCCTGCAAAACAAAAAAGAAAAACAGTAGAAAACGAAAACAAAAATAAAAACAATCTAAAACAAACAAAACACAAAAATTAACAAAAACCGGGCCCAACCGTGGTTGGATATGGCCAGCAGCCGGTCGAACAAAAAAAACCATTGAGAAGAACTGTCCAACCACCGGTTTAATAATCTCAGCCGCTGGTTGGGACTGAACAGTTCGAGACTTTTTAAGTTTTGAAAATTCTTGACACTTAATTAAAATAACAAATTAATTAATTACAATAGTTAACAATTAAAAGTAATAAGTTCAATCAAAAGTATAAATAATTAAGTAGTACAAATAATTTATTACAGATTCTATTTACAAAGTTAATCAAAAGTCCTCGGTAGCTCCATTGTAAAATACTCAGAAGCGGAGAAGTAGGTCAGCGCGAAGCTTATTAAAACCCACTCCTTAAGAGAAGCAGAACGACGCTCCTTATACCTCTGTTGTGTTGTATTCACAATGGGTGAGCCGATTTTTCAATCGATTAACAATGTACAAAGATATCTTAAAAAAAAAAATTAAAAAGCCAAAAATTTTAATTTAACAAACCGCTTCCTCGGCAGCGGCGCCAAAAACTTGATGCGTGTTAAGTAGTGCTTAAAAAGAATAACAAGTTTTAAATTAAAAATGAAATACTAAAGTTAACTTTAACACAACCAAGCAAGAATATTTGTTCGTATTATAGCATAGCTTTGGTAAGACCGAGTCGAACTCAGGGAAACGGTGTAAATTAAAATAATTACTTAAACTTTAAAATTACAAATTACAAATAGATAAGGGGGCGTTTTAGTTCCGTACGGACGTAGTAAAGTAAAAACAAATAAAACTTAAACAATTAAGGATTAAAAAGTAACTTGAAAGTAATCAGATAGATAAGCATGTATTTACTTAGAATAGTGATTTCTAGATTCAGGTTTCAGATATGTTTATTGAATTGTCGATTGTTTATGTAGGATCCCTGATCTTGGACCTAACCGAATCAACACAAACAATCGAGAGGCGGAATTCAAATGATTGTATATAGTACGTAAAACACAAATGAATCAAACGCAGATCACTTGTATATTAATATGATAATCAATTAGCTTGAATACAATGAAATGCCTTATAATCACTCTCTGAAACCCTGGATTCGTCAACCCTAGAACTGAACACGAGAGCCTCTATTTATAGGCAAACAAAACTGATCATGCGACACAAGTGTTGTGTCGCCTGACCGACTTGTGCGACACAAACTCTGTGTCGCCTAAACACAAAATATAATATCTAAGTCTAAAACTAAACTTGTAATTACATAACCATAAACTATTACAGACCGAGACCAACTAACAGACACCAAATATGCACCAACAAACTCCCCCGTGTCTTCAGCTTGGTCTTTAAGATTTCTTCATTTAGCTCCAGTCTGTCGGGAAACATCCACCAGCATGAATTCCCTTCAAAATGCAGATACTAACAATCATTTGAAACTTTAACGCTTCAGCTCGATCTTCCGCTTGATATTCAATCGGTTTGTCATTTAAAGCTTTCAAATAACTCTCAGACAAATTGATCAAACTGATTGGATCAAAAATGTGAATCTGCTTTCTTGCTAATCCCCACTTATCTTTAATCTCTGGCTCTGAGGTTGGAATAAACATGATTTCAGCTTCACCAGTAGAGTTGTTGATATACCAATAGCAAAGTCTTCGTAGAAAGTTTTGTGGTAATATCTCCAGGGGAATCCTTTTTAAACTATCTACCGGCGGATAAATCATTTTGACAACCGGCTGTCCTGTAACAGGGTCAAACCTTTTCTTTGACTTTCGCCGCTTCCCCAAAAAAGGCTTTATCATATTATACCTCTTCGAATATACTTCTCGCCTAATAATCTTTTGAATATAGAACTTTGGCTGGAAGTATTGAATCCCGTCTGATCTCTTTATCATGAAAACATTGTGGTGGCTATCAAACTTCCAGCTCTTGATTAGCCTAGTGTAGTCTCCTTTAACCTTATAGAACTTACAGGTTGGTGGAGCTACTGCCACAGCCCTTAGCCAGTCTGAATGTTCCCTAAACATTCTAGGAACAGACTGACTAGCTTCATTATCTGGCTCCTTTTCACTATCAGACTCTTCCCAGTCTTCAACGATAGGCGCATCATCATAAATTTCATCTTCACTCTGGACCTCTTCTTCAATATCAGCCTCATCTAAATCTGAATCATGCGTTGGATGCGTATCTTCATTTAATAGACTTTGAAGATATTCTAAATTGGCTTCAGAGTAGTCAGTATTTAATGCGATCGGTTGACCTGGAATTGCTTCTGAAGACGCAAAATAATCCAAACAAATATTCTCATTAATATCCGATTCATTTACATTTTCGGTCTGTGTCCCGGTGGAAGTCCTAGTTGTTGTTTCAATGGCACGCAGGCCTGACTTCCTCGAAATTATAGCTAGGGACTCCAACTCTAAAACCCTAGACTCTAACACAGGAACCCTGGCAGTCTGCAGCTCTAAATCCTTAATCTGTGTAGCTTGAGCTTCCAAAATAGCAGACTGAGATTTTATGAGATCAGCTTGATCTCTTGCTGTTTGCTGCATCTCATCCATACGCCTCAACAACTCTTGAATCACCGAAGGCAGAGGTTGAATAGGAACCTCAACACGGGGAATGTCAACCCGTGGCCTTGAAGAAGAAGTAGTAACAGATGGACGACGGCGAATGAGCGGAGGTTCCCAATCTTCATCAGTAAGGTCGTCATCTCGAACCCTTTTACCCGAATCGAGTCTTACGTAGACCATCCCTGCCCGTTTACGTCTCTGAATGCGCTTAAAGCACCTGGAATCAAAACGACGTATATTCTCCAATGAAGCGTCGGGAGGGACGATCCCTGGAGAAGTCGGTGGAGTGGAACCACTATCATAGGAATCCGTATCCATTTCTTCAACAATATAAGGCTGATCAGCCTCTAAGTTTTCACCAGCAAGATCTTCAACACGACCGAAAGCCTCTATATCTTGCATAACCTCCTCTAGCTGCGGACTTTCAGCATGAATGGGTATATTGACAAAAACATCCTCAGGCTGATAAGGGGCAGCTGAAGCATCCATATAGCCATTGTCAGCCGGAGGGACATAGCCCTCATTCACAATGTGCCCAAAAAGTGGCACGTCAGTCGGTGCCGGGACCCCCTTTGCATATTGGCCGCAGATAGCAAAAATGCGGATATTCATCGGGGTTTGGCGGAACCGGTGAGCAACATTCACCGGAAGCCCCGGAACTAGATGATTTAGCAGTAGTTGTATAAAGCGCAGGTACATGTTCCAGCGGTTGTCCCCGGCGTGGACATTATCCACCATTTCTCTAAAGATATATCCAGAAAAATTAAATGGTTTATTGAAAACCAAGGCAAGCATAGCAGAGGCCGTAGAGTGGCTCATTCCATCGAAGCCAGCCTTCCTGCTTGATAGGCAGACGATCATGATGTGCATTAGATACCTCCAGACTCTTGTGAGATTAGCCTTTCGGTATTGATCTTTTGGAATTCCCGGATATCCCATACGATTCATGCCTCCGTTTATGAATAAGTTCGGGAATTGAATAGGCATATCCAAGTGATCAGCATAACGGAAGAAATCCCGAATCAATTGCTCAGTAATAACCACCTCCCGGTCATCCACCCTTGAAATAATAAGGGTAACGGGCACATCGGAATTTATCACGGCTGAACTCCAGAAGGAACCAACATGATCTTTATATATGGGAGCGGTAGCAGTGATAGCAGTAAAAATCCGCGATCGGCGAAGAAAAGCAATCATCGGCCTGAACGGTGCCGCCGAGTCCCGATCATCGTCAAGGAATGCCACAATATTGTGACGAGGTTCCCAATCATTAACATATATATATGCCAAAGCTAGTGACACCAAAGACAAATAGAGCTCGAAAAGCGTTAGCATTAAAAGCATACACAATATATTTTGACAATTTAAATCAATCTGTGTTATGCGACACATGTGTTTGTGTCGCAAGGTGTATGCGACACAAGCACGTGTGTCGCAGAAATAAATTGGAATAGGTATGCGACACAGGATCTTGTGTCGCTATTCAATAGAGCAACAGAAAGGGTTGTGTCGCATTTGACAATAAATTGAATTAAATTAGTAAGTGCGACAGAAGAGTTATGTCGCATACGTTGAGTCACAAAACAAAGCGACAAAAAACTTGTGTCGCAAATCCTATTTAAATCCAATTAATCTGACACAGCTGCGACACAAGAGGTTGTGTCGCAGGTTGTGTCGCAAAGATGAACACAGACCAACCCAGAATTCTCGATGAACCCAATTTGGGGCTTTTCGAAACCACGTACACCAAAAGGTGCGCTAGAGTGTTTGGAGCATGAAAGCATTTGTTTAACATGTAACACTCACGGAAAGACCATTAATTTGAAACAAAACCGTAACCCACAAAAACCCGTAACTTCAATCAACGATTAAACCAAAAATAAATGTGAAAAAGGAGGTAAAAATGGTACCTATCGGTCGAGAAAGATGATTATAACAAAATGCACGGTTTGGATTGGAATGAAAACAGGTAGAACGCGAAATCGAATCGAAAAATCTTCAACAGTCGTTGTGTCGCTATCAGGAGCTTTGTGTCGCAAGATTCAATGGTTGTGTCGCAATAACAGTGTAGCGACTAAGGAGGTAGGGTCAGGCTTATATACCGTTCCCCTAATTAGCGACACAAGATGCGACACAGAGGGCGACACGAGGCTTATGTCGCACCTCAGACAGTTTGTGATTTTGATTGAATTTCAAATTTCAAGTTCGATACTCGATTCGATAGTAACTTAGAGACTTGGAGAAACTAAACTAAATAAATACAATAAATTTAAACTAAAGATGTAAAAGAGTAAAAAAAAAAAAACGTTGATTCTATATTACAACCAATGTAAAAATTGTAAAATCTTTTTGGTGACGGAATTGTTGAAGTCTGGTTAGGGATCATATCAGGCTAACATACACTTAGTTGAAAATAGTAAACTTTGTTTCAATTGTCAGTATATTGGTCCACTTTAAGTTTACTTAACATATTTAAAGCATCGTTTAGAAAAATTATTTCAAGATGATTATTGGTATTATTACGATATATAATGCATATTAAGATATACATTTGAAATCAAAACATGCTAGAGCAGGAATATGAGATTATCTCTAGAATCAGGTCAGCGGTGACTGGTCTGTTGTTGGTGCATATTTATATGTCTGTCAGTTGGTCTTAGCTTGTAATAGTTTGTTAAGTAATTATGACATTTTGTCTATCATTAGTATATTACAATTTCTGTTTTAGGCGACACAGAGCCTGTGTCGCTTATGCGACACAAGGCCTGTGTCGTATGAGCTGACTGTGCGACACAAAGCTTGTGTCGCAGAGTCAGTTTCGGTTTAGTATAAATAGGTCATTTCGGGCTCAGGTTTAAGGTTGACGAATCTGTGATTATAGAGAGCATTTGTAAGGCATTTCAGTGTATTCAAGCTATTCAGTTATTATATCTATATACATTCGATTTGCGTTTGATTCGTTTGTGTTTTACGTACTTTATAAAATCGTTTGAATTCCGCCTCTCGATTGTGTGTGTTGATCTGGTTAGGTCCAAGACAAGGGAACCTACAAGTGGTATCAGAGCCATAATCTACGGATTTGGTGTTATTGGATCGTGTTTGTACGTGTTTTCGGCTAAAATCGACTAGTTTTTGGAATTATATCTTTACATTTCGTGTTAAAGGTTCATATTCTACATTTTCTGGAAGATTTTGGTGTTAAGATTCGTCTGTTGTTCGTGGTTTTTTGTTAGGGTTTCGAAAGTTTGCGAATTTTAGGGTTTTCTGCCGCAGCTCTCCCCGTTTCTGCGACACAAGCTGCGACACAGCTTTTCTGTCGCATTTAGGGTTTTAACGACACAATCTTCTGTCGCGAGTAGGTTTTAAGCGACACAACGTTTGGTTTTAAGCGACACAACTTCGTTTCGTATATAAGAGTTCTGCGACACAAGCTAGCGACACTAGATTCAAATTTGCGACACAAAGATCGCGACACAAGCTAAATTTGCGACATAGAATTTTTGCGACATAACCTTTGTGTCGCCTGTTTATCTGATACTTAAGTTCTAGCGACACATCTGTAGTGTCGCCATTTGATTCTGCGACACAATCCTTGTGTCGCATAACAGTTTAGTTTGTTCTTTGTGTGTTTGTTTTGTAGGTTACTCAATATGGCATCTTCTTCATTGCAACGTGTTGGAGATCTACTAAAGCAAAACTCTGAAGTCGGAAGTACGAATAAACCACCTATGTATACTATAGGGATGGATTATGCCTACTGGCGTCAACGCTTTGAAGCGTTTGTTTCGTTTAATGATCCCGAAATGTGGGTTGCTTTAACAGAAAGATATGAACGTCCGGTCAGTCCGGGAGTGTATACTGGTACTGCACCCCTAAAGTCAATTAAATCAATGACGCCTGAGGAACGCAAAGCCTTTGAGAATGATAAAAAGGCTCATTCTGCAATCACCATGGCATTACCACCGTCAATTCTCAAACAATTTAGACATTTGGAAGTGGCTTATGACTTATGGAAGGCATTTGAGAAAAGATGTGGAGGTAGTGAACAATATAAGCAGAACAAATTGCGTTTAGTCAAGAAGCAATACGACGTGTTTGATATTCTTCCAAATGAGTCTCTTTCTGACTTATTTTCTAGATACTCACAGTTAGTAAGTGAGCTAACGGAAGGGGGAATAACTCTGGATAAGTCTGAAACTAATAAAAAACTTCTTGAATCCCTACCTGACAAGTGGGATACTCGAGTTTTAATGATGGAAAAGGATCCAGACATTCTAAACATGTCTCTTGATGATCTTATTGGTCAGCTAGAAGCTGATCTTCTGGACATGCAAAGAAAAGAAACAAAGGCGACTGCAAATGTCCAGAATCCTAAGATCTACGGAGTAGATGTTTCATCAACTGGAACATCTGGCTCAGCATTCTTGGCTGGTGGAACCAGTGGCTCGTCAAGTCATCAACCTAGTACTTCTTCTGGTGGTTCTTATTTTCAACCACCAAGTCATCAAGGACCTATTCCTGCAGCTACACAAGATCATGCTGCACTTTTCTCGGCGTTGCTATCCGCCTATGATGACTTTCTATGCAAGAAAGCTGGTTCCATGGACCTGACAGAGGAAGATTTTCGTCAAATAGATGATGACGAACTGGAACGAATGGACTTAAGGTGGAACTTGGCTATGCTTACTCGTAGAGCCAAGACCTATTTTAAGAAAACTGGCAAAAGGTCATTGGAGGACCCTAGTGATAAGGGTCTTGGATTTAACAAGAGCAAGGTTAAGTGCTATAAGTGTCACAACTATGGACACTTTGCTCGTGAATGTGAAACATGACAGCCCTCATCTGGTTTCACAAGGCCTTCTCAGAACAACCCTACAGAGAAGGCTAAAGCTGAAGAAAAGGCAATGGTGTCAGCCGCCTTAATGTTATCAGATGAAGCGTTTGACTGGTCAGAACAAGCTGATGATGACCAACAGAACAAAGCATTCATTGCCAACATTCATGAGGTTGATAATGAACCTTTGTCTTGTATTACATGCATTCAATTAACAGGACAAGTAAACAGGTTAAGAGAGGAAAATGAAAGTCTTATCACTAGCATAGAACAATTAACTGCTTCGAATAATATGTTAAAAGATAATGATAAGATTTGTGATAAAAAGCTAAAAGCTATCTTTGAAGAAAAGAAAGAGCTGAAAGCCAAAATTTTTGAACAGCAAGATGAAATAGGAAGCTATGTTAATATGCTTTCTTTCGTAAAGAAACAACTTGCTGATTCTCAGGCTGAAGTTCTTGAGTTGAACAGAAAATTATCTAACTTTTCAACTTCCTCTCTAGTCTTTGATGAGATCCTTCAGGCACAAAGAAGTGATACGAAAAGCAAGGCTGGACTTGGTTTTCATCAAGTTCCGCCTCCTAAAAATTATTTTCCCATGCCTGTTAAGGATGACATCACTGAATTTATGCCAAACTTTTCAAAGACGGCAATAAATCCTGTGAAATTTGCTCCTGTCAAAATAAGTAAGCCTGTGAAAATGCAGGCTGAAAAAGTTAAAATAACTGACGATCAACCCAGCACTAGTGAGCCTGAACCTGTTAAGGCAAAACCTAGTGAGCCTGAGATTGTTAAGGCTCAAGAGGTTAAATCTGTTGAATCAGTTACTGTTTGTGTCAAGGCTGATTCAGTTAAGCCTTCTGATGTTTGTGAGCCTGTTGTAAACAAGGCTTCGAGCGATTCTCCTGTTATTTTAAAGGAGATTGTTAAAATTGAGGATATAACCAAAGAGGAGTACTCAAAGGTTGAAAAGAAAAATATAAAGCCAACAAATGTAATTATAACTAATCAATCTTCAGTCATGGCTTTAAGTGGAAAAGGCAAAGCTAAGGCTGAGCCTGAAAAGAAGATTTTGAAAATCAAAGAAAATATTAAAAAACATCAAACTTCTTCTAAATCCACTGTTTTCTCTAAACAAGCGTCAAATTCAACATGCTCACATAAGTGTGCATGTGCCTTTGATATTTCTTTCAACCATCCTCATAGGTTTGTTCCAAAATTTCAACAACCTGTTGAGAAAAGATCTTGTTTCTACTGCAAGAAACAAGGTCATTTAATTAATGATTGTCCGTTGCTTGCTAAAAAGCGGTCTGGGAAAGGTGTATCTAAAAGTTCTAAAATTAAAAATTCTTCAGTTAAAGGTTCACGTTCTCCCTCACCTGCTAAGAAAACCAGCAAGGTTGAGCCAACCAAATCATCAATTACTAAGCTCAATGTTGTTGACAAGCAATCTACCAAACCTAAAAAGGTTTGGAAAGTGAAAGAATCATCAAATGATTCTACATCCAACAGTGTCACATCAATCAATACTTCTGATATGTTTAAAAACAAAATTTTGACTGATGTGATCATTGTGGATGATGCGTCTAGAGTGCCCAAGTCTGTAAAGGCTTGGGTCTCCGTTACTAATTAACCTCCTTGTTTTTGGTGTTGCAGCAACCTGAAGCCGTACTTAATAGCAAATGGTATATCGATAGTGGTTGCTCGCGGCACATGACCGGCAATATATCCTTGCTCTCCGATGTTCATGCATATAATGGGGGATATGTTGCTTTTGCTGGTGACAAAGGAGGGGTTATTTCTGGTCAAGGCACACTCTCAAACGGCCGAGTGAGCTTTGAAAAGGTTAATTTTGTAGAACAGCTGCAACACAACCTTCTTAGTGTATCGCAAGTTTGTGATAAATCATACACTACTGTTTTCACGAAAAGTGAGTGTTGCATTCTGAAGCCGGGATTTGTTATTCCCGAGGAGTGGGTGCTACTGAGGGCACCTCGAGACAGAGACACGTACATTCAGGATATGCGTACTGTTGAAACAAAGCAGCAAACGTGTTTTCTGTCTAAGGCTAATGAAAAGGAATCCTTGTTGTGGCACAGACGGATGGGTCATCTACATTTTCGTAAGATGAATTATCTGGTTAAAAATGATCTTGTGCGTGGTGTACCGAAGCAATCATTCGAGCTTAATGATCATTGCGTCCCCTGCCAAAAGGGAAAACAGCACAAGAAGTCCCATAAGTCAAAACTGGTCAACTCAGTTGAAAAGCCATTGGAATTATTGCACATGGACTTATTTGGACCAGTGAGCAAGAAAAGTATAGGTGGAGCATGGTATTGTTTGGTGGTCACTGATGATTACTCGAGGTTCTCTTGGGTTTATTTTTTGGCCTCCAAGGATGAAACTGCTGAAATCCTTATCTACTTGTTCGACAAACTGGAGAATTTGTGCAATTTGAAGATCCAGAAACTAAGAAGTGATAACGGTACGGAATTTAAGAACTCTACACTAGGTCTTTTCTGTTTAAAGAAAGGCATTGATCATCAATTCAGTGCTGCTAGAACTCCTCAACAGAATGGAGTTGCTGAGCGTAAGAATAGGACTCTCATTGAAGCTGCAAGGACTATGTTAGCTGATTCAAAACTGCCTATCACGTTCTGGGCAGAGGCGGTCAACACAGCTTGCTACATTCTTAATCGAGTGTCCATGGTTAAGAAACGCAATAAGACCTCCTATGAGCTCTTCAACAACCGTAAACCAAATTTACAGTTTCTTGAGCCTTTCGGGTGTCCATGTATGATTATGCACACAAAAGAAAGAGTGGCTAAATTTGGTGAAAAATCAAGTGAAGGCTATTTTTTGGGTTTCTCAAATAATTCACCAAATAAACGTGTGTATAACAAAGCTACGAAGAGAGTGGAGGAACATTTTGAAGTAACTTGTTTGCGTTACACTCAACCTTCACAAGGAACGGGACCCGACTTCTTGTTTGATTATGACAGTATGTTTAATTCATTCAATCTTCCTGCTGAAGATGAAATTGAACAGGTGGTGACAATGCTTCATGGTCTTGATATATACTCTGATGTATCCAAGTCTCCTACAAAAACACCACCACCTCCTCCACAAACTACTGAACCAGTTCAAGATCCTGATACAGATCCAGATATGCCGGCATTATCTGATGGTGAAGTAGAATCTGTCATAGAGGTACTTGAAGAAACTTTAGTATCTGGGGGAGATGATACAAATTTGGAAATTGTCATTGAATCTGAAAAGATTCCAAGTAGCCGTGTAAATGTGAATCACCCGGTCGATAATATAATTGGTGATTTACACGATGGAGTTAGAACCAGAGGACAAACCGAGTGCCCATTAGCTCAATTGGAGTCATGCTTTCTTTCTCAAATTGAACCGAAAAATATCAAGGAAGCATTGACTGACTCTCACTGGGTAGAAGCCATGCAAGAAGAGCTCCAACAGTTCAAAAAGTTAGAAGTTTGGGAGCTGGTTAAACTACCTCAAGGATTCTATCCGATTGGTACTCGCTGGGTTTATCGAGTCAAGAAAGATGACCGTGGCGTAGTTGTGAAGAACAAAGCTCGTCTGGTCGTTCAAGGTTTTACACAGATCGAAGGATTGGATTATGACGAGGTTTTTGCACCAGTTGCGCGTTTGGAGTCAATATGGATATTTCTTGCTTACGCTTCATTCAAGAAATTTCGTGTCTATCAACCGGATGTAAAGAGTGCGTTTTTGTATGGGAAGGTCAACAAAGAGGTTTATGTGAAACAACCTCCTGGTTTCGAAGACTCAGTGCATCCTGATTTCGTATACAAACTCGATAAAGCATTGTATGGTCTTCATCAAGCTCCAAGGGCTTGGTATGAAACGTTGTCTCAACACCTGCTCACAAATGGTTACACTCGTGGGCAGATTGATTCAACTCTTTTTATCAAAAAGACAGGAAACGATTTGTTGCTTGTGCAGGTATACGTGGATGATATTATTTTTGGATCGACCAATGAGGTGCTGTGCAGAGATTTCGAAAAAGTCATGAAGTCTAAGTTTGAGATGAGTGCCATGGGAGAACTAAAATTTTTTCTTGGTGTTCAAGTCGAGCAGTCTGATAGGGGTATTTATATTCATCAGACAAAATATGTCAAGGATATCTTGACAAAATATCAGATGCTTGATGCCAGACACTATGGAACTCCTATTGACATTAGTCACAAACTTGGACCTGCTGACGACGAAGATGATGTTAATCAGCGTGACTATCGTTCAATGATAGGATCGCTTATGTACCTTACAGCATCTAGGCCGGACATTTTATTTGCCGTATCCATCTGTTCAAGATATCAAGCAAAGCCCAAAGCTTCTCATGAAAAGGCTGTCAGATGCATATTAGGTTATCTTAAGTGGAGACCCTCCTTGGGTCTCTGGTATTCTAATGAAAACGATTTTGCTCTAACTGCTTTTTCAGATTCGGATTATGGTGGCTGCTCAGTGGACGCGAAGTCCACAACTGGAGGATGTCAGTTTCTAGGAAGCCGATTAGTCTCGTGGCAGTGCAAGAAGCAGACAACTGTCTCTACATCCACTGCTGAAGCAGAATACATTGCTGCTGCCAGTTGCTGTTCCCAGGTTCTCTGGATTCAGCATCAAATGCGTGACTATGGGTTACTACTAACTCTTACTCCTATTCATATTGATAATTCAGCTGCTGTATCTATCATACGCAATCCCGTACAGCATTCAAAAACAAAGCATATTGAAATTCGTTATCATTTTATACGGGATTGCTATGAGAAGCATCTAATTGACCTTGTCCAAATACCTACTCTAAAGCAAAACGCAGATCTTTTCACAAAAGCTTTCTCTCGTAGTCGATTTGATGAGCTTGTCTCTATGATTGGAATGGTGAGTTTAAGCAATGCTTAACTCTCCATTTCTGGTCAGAATTATCTTTTAGACTTGGTTAGATTAAAAAAATAAATAAATAAATAAATAAATAAAAAAAAAAAAATTCCGCAACTGCCACTCTTTCTACTTGTTAGTATTAAAGAAATGCAATAGTTGCAACATTGTTAAACTAGACGTTGAATTGTGTCTGTAAACAATTGGGAAATGATAGTACATCAGAAAACATGCATAAAATGGAATTTTAAGATTTATGTTTGATGTGTAAGTAGATTTATCTAGCATACTTGAAATACCTTTTATAAATATTAGCTTCATCAAATGATATATTGGTAGGCATTTGTTCTAAAGTTACTAAGAAGCTTAACTTTCAAATATGCATATTATTTTATATAAAGCAATATTAATATGTATGACATTAAGTTAAAATAAGGGCAAAAATGTCCAAGATATTTTAACGCTTCGTCTTAATATTTGGATAATAAACATGTTATGATCTAAGATATAGGGTCTTTGTATGGTGTTATCTGGGGGAACATATTAGTTGTCTCCTCTGTTGTATGAAAAAACAGACCTGGTTTCATCTAATATCTTCTTGAAAAGAACTTAGGTACGTAGTCTATGTTAAGTTATAGACAACTATTGCGTACCCGTGGCATATCTAAATTCTAAAATATAATGTACAAATGTACTAGAAAAGTTATAAAAAGATTGCCTCGTACTGGTTTGTGTTAAACTATGGTACTCTGTTGTACGAAAGTACAGACCTGTACCCTCTAGTTTAAAGTGTTCAGACTCGTGTTTGTTCAACCCGAACTATTGTTTATGTGACTCTGTTGTACGAAAGTACAGACCTGTCACCGCTAACTTGGTTCTAAAGTTACGTCCATACCTTCACCTTCTATACAGAAAATACTAACATGTTTCAATCTCAAATGTATATTTTAATGTGAGTTATATAATATAATATGCATGCTAATAATAACACAAGTGGTTCATCTCATTATGAGTTGAAATCATATACTTAAGTACAAATGTTTAGATGGATAAAATATCAATAGTCTTCTTGAACTAATCTTTATAACAGGTGATTTAAATATGCTAAGTAAATTTAAAGTGGACAAACATACTGATAATCGAAATAACACTTACTATTCCTAATAATTGCATGTTATCCTGATATGATTCCTAAAGCAGACTAAAACAATTCTGTCCCCAAAAAGATTGTTTATTTATTTATTGCTTTGAGTATTATAATTCTGTCTTATAAAGAAAATTCCAAAAATATTTTATTTCTGAGTTATTTTATTCAAGTTACATATCATGTTAATATTCAAACGATAAGAATTGATGAGAGTTCTCAAAAGACTTTGAAGATAAATATTATTGGATAAGCTATTGATGAAAGAGATGATGGTCACTGAAGAAGAAGAAGATGAATCACCTGATGACTCAACCGAACCTCAAGCTGAAATGCCTGAATCTCCTAAGGTTCCGGAAACCGTGGAAGAAAGAGCGGCTCGTCTGGCATCCTGGTGGCCTCAAGGTAAAGAAAAGATTGTGCCTGTCACTTGCAGAGATTACAAAGGATTGATCAAAAGCTGGAAAGAACCGATGGAGTTCAATACTTCGAACTTTCATTCAATAAACTGAGCACGTTGCCTAAAGGAGAATTAAATAGGCTTGCTCAGTTACAACTGATAAATCCTGAGAGAAATACCCGTGCAGACTTCATTCAGACTACTCTTCAAAGAGAAATTCGTACAAAGAAGTACAGTTTTATTAAGCCGACATTGGGAAAAAGAATTATCTACAAGAAACGGCTAGATCCTGCTACAAATCAGCCATTAATCAGAATGCGCTATCCTCCGGCTGGTTGTGTGAAGAGGATTATTTTGGAAACTGTTCCCCTGAACTTTCTTAGAAGATTTCACTACTGGGAATTTGATAGCCAGACTGGAGAAGCTGTATTGATTTTTGTGCCAGAGAATGTTGAACCTGAGAAGACTTCTCTCTATGGGTTGAAGAAAGCACAATATCGGATTTTTGATCCTATGAGCTTGATAAATTTATCAAAGGAGGATATGAGGAAGTTGTTTGATAATAGAATAAGATATTACCGAGGTAATCCAACAAATGAAAAGCTTGCTCAACAATTCCAGAAAATTGTAGATATCTGTGTAACCCATGGAATCCATGCGGGTGGCAAATTTCCTACTGGATGGGTTTAGACTGAAGACTTTTTGAAGACCAAGCTGAAGACACGGGGGAGTTTGTTGATACATTTAGAGTGTCTGTCACTTGGTCTAAGTTTCGAGTTGTAATTAATTAGATTAATTTTGTATTAGGCGATATTGTTAATATCGCTTAGGCGATATCACTAATATCGCACAGGCGATATCACCAATATCGCCCTTTAGTCCAGATTAGTTACATATAAATACTTGTTTAGGGTTTCAGTTTGCTTAGCTAGACAACTATTGCGTACCCGTGGCATATCTAAACTCTAAAATATAATGTACAAATGTACTAGAAAAGTTATAAAAAGATTGCCTCGTACTGGTTGTGTTAAACTATGGTACTTTGTTGTACGAAAGTACAGACCTGTACCCTCTAGTTTAAAGTGTTCAGACTGGTGTTTGTTCAACCCGAACTATTGTTTATGTGACTCTGTTGTACGAAAGTACAGACCTGTCACCGCTAACTTGGTTCTAAAGATACGTCCATACCTTCACCTACTATATAGAAAATAATAACATGTTTTGATTTCAAATGTATATTTTAATGTGTTTTATACACTATAATATGCATGCTAATAATAACACAAGTGGTTCATCTCATTATGAGTTGAAATCATATACTTAAGTACAAATGTTTATATGGTTAAAATATCAATATCCGTCTTGAACTAATCTTTATAACAAGTGATTTAACTATGCTAAGTAAATTTAAAGAGGACAAACATACTGATAATCGAAATAACACTTACTATTCCTAATAAGTGCATGTTATCCTGATATGATTCCTAAAGCAGACTTAACCAATCCCGTCACCAAAAAGATGTTATGATTCTGTCGTTGAGTGTAAAATAGATTCAACGGTTTTTAATTTTAAAATTTTTTTTTAATTTTTTATTATTTATTTATTTATTTATTGCTTTATTGTTCTTAATTATACCAAGTCTCTAAGTAAATATCAAATCGGCTTCGACTGTAAACCTTGAAATCAAATTAAAATTTCCAAACAGTCCCAGTTGCGACACAAGCGCTGTGCGACACAAATTTTGTGTCGCTACCCATGTCGCATCTTGTGTCGCTATACAGGGTTGAGGTATAAAAGCCAGACCCTACCTCTTAGTCGCTACACGTTTTTGCGACACAAAAAGCGACACAAGCCTCTCTCTTGCGACACAAGGACTGCGACGTAATTTTCTTTCGATTTTCTATCTTCGGCCGTGTTTCTTTGCAATCCAATCCGTGTTTCGTGTTCATCTAAATTTTCTCGACTTATAGGTACCATTTTCACTCACTTTTACCGTATACTTTTGGTTTAAATGTCAAATGAAACATACGGTTTTTAGGGTTTTTGGTTTGGGGTAAAATTGGACACGGGAGACGTTGCTATCATGTTAAAAATCATAGTTTCATACTCTACAAACGTTGGCGCATCATTTGGTGTCCTCAATTTCGAAAACCCCAAATTTGATTATAGGGTTTTTCTGGGTTTGCAACTGTTCGTCATTGCGACACAAGTTGCGATACAATCACTTGTGTCGCACTTGTGTCTGTCGTTTTTGTTTCTATGCGACACAAACGTTGTGTCGCCTTAGCTTACGACACATAGTTTGCGACATAAGGCTTCTGTCGCTAAATTCAATTAAATTCAATTTTATTGCAAAATGCGACACAACCCATGCAGTCGCTTAATTTGTTAGCGACACAAGCGATTGTGTCGCATAGTTTTTAAAATTGATTTTTGCGACACCATCCTTTGTGTCGCATATGGGTTTAGCGACACAATTATAATGTCGCATTCTTACTGCGACACAATCCTCTGTGTCACATAAGACATTTTATTCAAATTAATTGTCTTCACGTTTGTATACTAACGCTTTTCGAGCTATGTTTTCTTTTGTGTTAATAGCAATGGCAGATATAAATATGAATGATTGGGAGCCGAGGCACAATATTGTGGCTTTTCTTGAGGATGATCGGGATTCGGCTGCGCCTTTTAGGCCAATGATTGCTTTCTTGCGCCGTTCCCGCATTTTTACAGCCATCTCCGCCAATGCACCAATATACAAGGATCAAGTTGGCTCCTTCTGGAATTCAGCTGTGATCAACTCTGATCTGCCTGAAACCCGCATTCTCGCACGGGTAGACGACAAAGAGGTGGTTATCTCCGAGCGGCTTATTAGAGAATTTTTCCAATTTGGTGACCATCCGGACATGCCGATTCAATTTGCAAACTCATTTATAAATGGAGGCATGATCCGTCTTGGGTATCTGGGCATTCCGAAGGATCAATACCGCAAGCCCAACCTAACTAGGGTCTGGCGGTATTTGATGCACATTATGATAGTCTGTCTATCCAGCAGAAAGGCTGGTTTTGACGGCATGAGCCATTCTACGGCTTCTGCTATGCTGGCACTAGTGTACAACAAGCCCTTCAACTTTTCTGGTTATATTTTTCGGGCTATGGTTGACAATGTACACACCGGGGACAACCGATGGAACATGTACCCGCGGTTTATCCAGCTATTACTCAATCATCTTCTTCCGGGGCTTCCGGTGAATGCTGTTCACCGTTTTCGACAAACCCCTATGAATATTCGCATCTTTGCCATCTGTGGGCAATATGCTAAAGGAGTTATGGCACCGGCGGATGTGCCACTATTTGGGCACATTGTAAATGAGGATTATGTTCCTCCGGCGGCCGATGAATTTTTGGATGCTGCTGCTCCTCCACAACATGAGGATGTTTTTGTAAATATCCCGGTTCAAACCGAGTATACACATATAGATGACACATTACATAGTGTTTTGCAGGATATTGATAATTTCCAAACAGTTGACGAGACTGCTGCTGATGCGGCCTCGGATGATACTGTATCCGGGGATCCCAATGACACCCCAACGGATTCAGATGGTGATGTTCCTTCACCGAAAACTATTGAACGCCTCCGAGTCCACAATTCTCTACGATTCGAGCGTGTTCTTCGCCGAATTAGGGCAGGACGGGTGCATGTGCCACCTAACCAGGGAAAACGGTCCCGTAACGTACAGGACTCTGATGATGATATCTTCGAGCCCCGTCCTCGTCCATGAACTCAAGATAACTTGGTTCGTTCTACTACTATATCAACTTCTCAGCCTCAACCACAAATGCTGGATCATATCATGACTCTTCTAGACAGAATGAACAAGCAGTTGGCTGATCAAGCTGCTGTTATTGAAGTTCAAGCTGCTAGAATTTCTGAATTGGAGACTTCAGCTGCTAGGGTTCCGGAATTAGAAAGTAGACTTTTAGAATTAGAAGCCCTTGCAGTTGTTTCGGGGGAGTCAGGCCTGCGTGCCATAGAAACAAAAGAAAGGACTTCCGCCGGAACACAAACAGATGATGTAAATGATGAACCTATGAATTAAAATATCTGTTTAGATTATTTTGGGTATTCTGCACCAATTCCTGGTCAACCAATTGCACTAAATATTGATTACTCGGAGGCCAATCTTGAGTATTTGCAAAACATATTAAATGAAGATGAACATCCGAGGTATGATTCGGATCTTGGTGATGATGATGTTGAAGTTGAAGAAGAGGTGCTGAGTGAAAATGAAGTCTATGATGATGCACCTGTTGTTGAAGACTGGGAAGAGTC
Organism: Gnaphalium uliginosum; assembly: GCA_963930675.1. NCBI lineage: Eukaryota > Viridiplantae > Streptophyta > Magnoliopsida > Asterales > Asteraceae > Gnaphalium > Gnaphalium uliginosum. The sequence continues at coordinate 34,674,834 of OZ005681.1, forward strand.
TGAGAGTGATGAGGAGCCAAACAATGAGTCAAATCAGTCTGTTCGTAGAATGTTTAGGGAACATCCAGACTGGATAAGGGCCGTGGCAGTAGCTCCACCAACCTGTAAATTCTACAAAGTTAAAGGTGATTTTACGGGATTGATAAGAAGTTGGAAGTTTGATTGTGATCAAAATGTTTTTATGATAAAGAGATCAGATGGCATTCAATACTTCCAGCCGAAATTTAAGAAGTTGAGTTCTCTCCCAAAATGTGAAATAAATAGATTAGCTCAACTGGAGCTTATTAATCCGGGAAGAGAAGGAAAGGCCGACTTCATTCAGAAAATTATCAGGCGTGAAGTATACTCAAAGAGATATAACATGATAAAGCCTATTTTGGGAAAACGTCAAAAATCAAAGAAAAGGCTTGACTCTGTTACAGGACAGCCGGTCGTCAAGATAATTTATCCGCCGGCAAATTGTTTGAAAAAGATCCCTCTGGAGATATTACCACTGAATGTGCTGAGTAGATTATGTTATTGGTATATCGATAGTATCACTGGTGAAGCTGAAATCGTTTTTATTCCAGATTCAGAGCCAGAAGAGAATTGGGGATTATCTAAGAAGACAATTCGAATTTTTGACCCGATTAGCTTGATCAATATGTCTGAGAATGATCTAAAAGCTTTAAGCAAAAAGCAGATTGAATACACAATAGAAGATCGAGCTGAAGCTTTAAAGTTTCAAAAGATAGTTAATATATGTGTGTCAAAGGGAATCCACGCGGGTGGTCGTTTCCCGGAAGACTGGAGCTGTTAAACGATTTTTTTGAAGACCAAGCTGAAGACACGGGGGAGTTTGTTGGTGCATATTTATATGTCTGTCAGTTGGTCTTAGCTTGTAATAGTTTGTTAAGTAATTATGACATTTTGTCTATCATTAGTATATTACAATTTATGTTTTAGGCGACACAGAGCCTGTGTCGCTTATGCGACACAAGGCCTGTGTCGCATGAGCTGACTGTGCGACACAAAGCTTGTGTCGCAGAGTCAGTTTCGGTTTAGTATAAATAGGTCATTTCGGGCTCAGGTTTAAGGTTGACGAATCTGTGATTATAGAGAGCATTTGTAAGGCATTTCAGTGTATTCAAGCTATTCAGTTATTATATCTATATACATTCGATTTGCGTTTGATTCGTTTGTGTTTTACGTACTTTATACAATCGTTTGATTTCCGCCTCTCGATTGTGTGTGTTGATCTGGTTAGGTCCAAGACAAGGGAACCTACATCTGTACTTTCGTACAACAGAGTCACATGTACTACGATTCTGGTTGAACAAACACCAGTCTGAACAATTAAACTAGAGCGTACAGGTCTTTACTTTACCATAGTCTAACACAAACCAGTACTAGGTAATCTTTTTCAAGAAAGGTTTTCAATGTATATAATACAATGTTTTTAGATTAGATTACCACGGGTGTGCCATATTTGTCCGTAATTTTACACGGACTGCTCACCTATGTCCTTTTAAAAAAATATATTATTTGAAACCAGGTTTGTACTATCGTACAACAGAGGAGTAAATTTAATATATTTTCCCAGATAAAACCATATTAAAACTCTAAAACTTAAGCTTAAAACATGTTTATCATTCAAATTTTAAGACATGTCAACTATAGGACTTAAATGTCCAAATTTTAACATACTATTATACATAATAATATATTTTATATAAAGCAATATGCAATTTTGATATTAAGCTTTTTAGAGTTTTTAGAAACTTAAGCATAAATGCCAACCAATACATCATGTGATGAAGACAATTTTTAGAAAAGATTTTTAAGTATGGTAGATAAACTTACGGACACAACAAACATAAAACTTATTATTCCATTTTGCATGTCTCCTGATGTACTATCACTTCCCAAATTGTTTACAGACACAATTCAACATCTAATTTAGCAATGTTGCAACTATTACGTTTCTTTATCACTAACGAGTATAAAGATTGGCAGTTGCGTTTTTTTTTATTTATTTTTTATTTTTTGTTTTTTATTTATTTATTTATTTATTTATTTTTATGTATAAATCCAAGTCCAAAAGATAATTATGACCAGAAATGGAAAGTTAGGCACTACCGAAACTCACCATTCCAATCAGAGAAAGCTTTTGTGAAAAGATCTGCATTTTGCTTAAGCGTAGGGATTTGGATAAGGTCAACTAGGTGCTTCTCATAGCAATCCCGTATAAAATGATAACGAATTTCAATATGTTTGGGTTTTGAATGCTGTACGGGATTGCGTATGATGGATACAGCAGCTGAATTATCAATATGAATAGGAGTAACAGTTAGAAGTAACCCATAGTCACGCATTTGATGCTGAATCTAGAGAACCTAGGAACAGCAACTGGCAGCAGCAATGTATTCTGCCTCAGCGGTTGAAGTAGAGACAGTTGTCTGCTTCTTGCACTGCCACGAGACTAATCGGTTTCCTAAAAACTGACATCCTCCAGTTGTTGACTTTGCATCCACTGAGCAGCCACCATAATCAGAATCTGAAAAAGCAGTTAAAGCAAAATTGTTTTCATTAGAGTACCAGAGACCCAAAGAGGGTCTCCACTTAAGGTAACTTAAGATACGTCTGACTGTCTTTTCAAGAGAAGCTTTAGGCTTCGCTTGATATCTTGAACAGATGGACACAACAAACAATATATCCGGCCTGGATGCGGTGAGATACATGAGCGATCCTATCATAGAACGATAGTCTCGCTGATTTACATCATATTCTTCATCAGCAGGTCCAAGTTTGTGACTAATGTGAATGGGAGTTCCATAGTGTTTAGCATCAAGCATTTGATATTTTGTCAAAATGTCTTTGACATATTTTGTTTGATGAATATAGATTCCTTTATCAGATTGCTCAACCTCACACCTAAGAAGAATTTAAGCTCTCCCATTGCACTCATCTCAAACTTAGACTTCATAATTTTCTCAAAATATCTGCACAACACCTCATTTGTCGAGCCAAAAATAATGTCGTCCACGTGTACCTGCACTAGTAACAAATCTTTGCCAACCTTTTTAATGAAGAGAGTTGAATCAATCTACCCACAGGTGTATCCATTTGTCAGCAGATGTTGAGACAACGTTTCATACCAAGCCCTTGGAGCCTGATGAAGACCATATAGTGCCTTGTCTAACTTGTAAACATACTTAGGATGCACCGAGTCTTCGAAACCAGGAGGCTGTTTTACATAAACCTCTTCATTTACCTTCCCTTACAAAAACGCACTATTCACATCCAGTTGATAAACACGGAATTTCTTGTATGATGCATAAGCAAGAAATATCCGTATTGATTCCAAACGCGCAACTGGAGCAAAAACTTCGTCATAATCCAATCCTTCAATCTAAGTAAAACCTTGCACTACCAGACGAGCCTTATTCTTCACAACCACGCCATGATCATCTTTCTTGACTCGATAAACCAAATGCGTACCAATAGGATAGGCTCCTTTACGAAGTTCAACAAGCTCCCATACTTCTAACTTTTTGAACTGTTGGAGCTCCTCTTGCATGGCTTCTACCCAGTGAGAGTCAGTTAATGCTTCCATAATATTTTTTAGTTCAACTTGAGAAAGGATGCATGACTCCACTTGAGCTAACTGTCACTCTGTTTGCCCTCTTGTTTTAACTCCATCTTGTAAATCACCAATAATATTATCGACCGGATGATTCACATTGACACGGATAGTTGGAATCGCATCATGTTCAATGACAGTTTCCAAGTTTTTATCGTCTCCCCCAGAGACAAAAGTCTCTTCGTCTAACTCTGTGACAGGTTCTACTTCACTGTCTGATAATGCCGGCATATCTGGATCTGTATCAGGTTCTGCTGCCTTAATGTTGTCAGATGAAGCATTTGACTGGTCAGAACAAGCAGTTAATGACTGTTAGGTTCCCTTAATCACGGATCTAGACTTGTCGTTTGACTCAATTGAAATGCGGAAACAATCAACACGCAATTGAAACGTAAATACAAACACAACGATTTATAATCTTTTCGTATATATTAACACATGAAGAATAAAGATTACAAACTTACTAACTCTCTCTTCCCACTCTCTCTGCCGTATCTCTCTCTCTCTCTCTAGGGTTTGATCAACCCAAAAACGAAATTCTAACTCGATATATATAGACACCCTACAGGACCCTGCGACACAAGCCCTATGTCGCAGGCCCAGCCCATTGCGACACAACCTTTGTGTCGCTATAGCGACACAGGCTCTGTGTCGCACGACTAGTATATTGTGTATTTTCTATAATTACATTTCATTTACAAACTCGAAAATACAAACTTGATACTTCACACACTCAGACTAATTAACTTTAACAGAACAAACGTTGACCAACTGACTGACACACACTTATGCACCAACAAACTCCCCCATGTCAGTAGCTTGGTCAATTAATCTTCAATTAGTCTTCACCCCATCTTCAAAAATCTTGATGTTCAGTTTCATATGACTAACAACTAATTAGATCTTCAACTTCAGTGACCATCATCTCTTTCATCAATAGCTTCTCCAATAATATTTATCGTCAAAGTCTTTGGAGAACTCTCATCAATAATATTTATCGTCAAAGTTTTTGTAATTTTCTTTATAAGACAGAATTAAAATACTGAAAGCAATAAATAAACAATCTTTTTGGGGACGGAATTGTTTTGGTCTGGTTAGGGATCATATCAGGATAACATGCAATTATTAGGAAATAGTAAGTGTTATTTCGATTATCAATATATTTGTCCACTTTAAATTTACTTAGCATATTTAAATCACCTGTTATAAATATTAATTCAAGACGATTATTGATATTTTTATCCATCTAAACATTTGTACTTAAGTGTATGATGTCAACTCATAATAAGATGAATCACTTGTGTTATTATTAGCATGCATATTATAGTATATAAATCACATTAAAATATACATTTGAACTCAAAACATGTTAGTATTTTCTATATAAAGGGTGAAGGTATGGAAGTATCTTTAGAACCAAGCTAGCGGTGACAGGTCTGTACTTTCGTACAACAGAATCACATAAACAGTAGTTCTGGTTGAACCAACACCAGTCTGAACAATTAAACTAGAGGGTACAGGTCTGTACTTTCGTACAACAGAATACCATAGTTTAACACAAACCAGGACGAGGCAATCTTTGTATAACTTTGGTTTATACATTAGTGCATTATATTTTGTAGAATTAAGAATGCCACGGGTACGTAATAGTTGTCCATAACTTAACATAGACTACGCATATAAGTTCTTTTCAAAAATATATTAGATGAAACCAGGTCTGTATTGACATACAACAGAGGAGACAACTAATATATTCCCCCAAATAACACCATACAAAGACCCTATATTTTAGATCATAACATGTTTATCATCCAAATATTAAGACGAAGCGTCAAAATATTTCGGACATTTTTGCCCTTATTTTAACTTAAAGTCATACATATTAATGTGTCTTTATATAAAATAATATGCATATTTGAAAGTTAAGCATCTTAGTAACTTTAGAACAATTGCCTACCAATACATCATTTGATGAAGCTAATATTTATAAAAGGTATTTCAAGTATGCTAGATAAATCTACTGACACATCAAACATAAACCTTAAAATTCCATTTTATGCATGTCTCCTGATGTACTATCATTTCCCCAATTGTTTACAGACACAATTCAACGTCTATTTTTAACAATGTTGCAACCATTGCGTTTATTTAATACTAACAAGTATAAAGAGTGGCAGTTGCGTCGTTCAAGAATTTGCCTGTTCATATTTTTCAGACTTTTTAAATCAGAATTTTAAAATTACTCCCCCCGAACAGCAAACTCTTTACTCAAAAACAAATAAATAAATAATCATGAAAGAAACAAAAATTTCAAGTCACATATCAAGTCAAACTCAAAAACTTTTAGCACTTTTTAACCACCTCGTATTACTTCAGAATTTCATCCATTCACTCAAACATAAGCACCACACATAAGCACCTTGAAATCAACCTTCTTCGTATCTTTGCAGTCACTAAAAGTATTAGCGATCAAAAACCTGACTGCATCACCACAAACAAACATTAGTACTTATGAGACACCCAAGCCTTGATAGACTTGGGTTGTCCACTTTCATCCATAACCATCACATCAATGAGTTTATGATATTTTAAAAATTCAGGTGATTTCATTGATGTGTCGTTTGTGGATTTAGGTTTCCAAACCTGGTTAGGTTCAGATATTTTGTTTTCAACAATGTTGTGCTTTTGGACTTTAGGTCTACTTGGCACACCTTTGTTTACTCTAACCATAGGTTTTGGAGAGTTGGATGCACAACTAGATACGGTCGAAAACGAACCACGCCTTGAAAATGATTTTTGAAAAGAATTTCTAAAAAATGAAGTTCTTGGCATCCCTCTACCAAACCTATCTAGGGATAATAACCGACAATCCTTAATGATGTATCCCTGTTGACCACAACGAAAACACGACCGCCTTTCTACATACGGCTTTCTCCAGTGACTCCCCTCAAATTGTTTTGATGGAGGACTTACTGAGGGAGGCTTAGAAGTTGAGGCATTTACAGAACATGAACACTTATGTGTACATGTTGATGTAGAGGCCTCTACAGTTGAACAGGTAGATGTTGAAGGTTGTTTGTTAACAGATTTATTGATTATTTTCTCGTTCTTCAGATTATTCACAGATGATTGTGAATTATGTGAAGATTTTTCTTTTGAATCCTTCTTTGAGATTTTAACATATTCAGATTCATTTACAACCTTGTTTTTACCCTTACTATTAAAAACCTTTTCAGATTCATTAGTAATTATATGATTTTCGGGTTTAACATCAACCTTTTCAATTTTAATCTGAGCCTTTTTAGTTAAATCCTCTACCTCAACAGTCTCCTCAACATTAACCGGAGGCACTACGTTACCCTTAACAAACTCAAGTATCTTAACAGCAGGTGTTGTATCAAACACTGGCTCAGCAATAGATTTTGTATCTACCTTTGTAAAGGTAGGTACAAAGTCTTTGGCTGCATCCTTTGAAGGCATTGGCAGATAGTCAGAAGGAGGTGGTACATTGCGGTAACCAAGACCAGCCTTACTCTTCGTATCTATCCTTTGCGATTGTAGGATCTCATCAAAGACCAGTGAGGATGTTGAAAAATTTGACAGCTTTCTTTTTAATTCAATTACTTCGGCCTGTGAGTCAGCAAGTTCCTTTTTCATTATCAGTTTCATATTCATATAACTATCTATTGCATCTTGCTGACTAAAATTTTTGGCCCGAAGTGCTTTTCTTTCTTCGAAAGTAGCATTCAGTTTTTTATCAAAAGCCATTTCATTTTCTTTTAAAATTTTATTTGCCTTATTAAGTTGTTCTAACTCAGACGTAAGGCGTTCATTATCCTCATTGTACCTGTTAACTTTGTTAGTTAATTTGATACATGACACACAAGATAATGGCTCTTCAATAGGTACCTCAGGTTTATTCAAGATGTGAGCCATGAGAGCTTTATTTTCGCTCAGATCATCATGTGCACTCCAATCATAAGCTTCTTCATTTAACATGAGAAAGGCATTTGAAGCGGTAGTAACAGGTTGCTTAGAAGGAGAAGGCTTTGTGAAGCCAGATGGGGGCTGTTTGGTCTTCTCACATTCTTTAGCAAAATGCCCAAGATTCTAACAGTTGTAGCATCACACTTTACTTTTGTTGAAATCCAAACCTTCATCAGTTTCATCTTCCAAGTGCTTTCTCCCAGTTCTCTGCAAGTACCTTTTGGCTCTTCTAGTTAACATAGCCATATTCCACCTGATATCCATTCTTTCCAGATCATCAGGGTCGATCTGCTCAAAATCCCTATCAGTGAGATCAATGGTACTGGTCTTCTTTGATAAGAAACTGTCATAAGCGCTGAGAAAAGCTTGGAAGACAGCAGCATTTTCTTCAGTAGCCGGTGTTGGTGGTGTATTGGAAGAATAATATGCTCTTCCCTGTGATGAAGCACCTGTCTGAGAACTAGATGCTGAGGTACCACCGGACATGAACGCCACCCCACCAGTTCTCTCATCAGTAGGAGATTGAGCCCCATACAAGCTAGGCTCTTGAATATAGGCACTTGATTTAGTTTCTTTTCGTTGCATGTCAAGTGCATAAGCTTGCAGTCTCCCAATGAGATCTTCTAATGACAGTGCCATAACCTCCTCTTGTTCATCCATCGTCATGACACGTTGATCCCATTTCTTAGGTAAAGCACCTAAGAGTTTCTTATTTACATCCTCTGTGGCTAGGATAACTCCACCCTCAGATAACTCATTAACCAATCTTGAATATCTATTAAACAGTTGAGTGATAGATTCATTAGTCAATATATCAAACATCTCAAACTGTTTTTTCACGAGGTCCAGTTTACTCTTTTTATACTTTTCGTTTCCCCCACAACGCTTTTCAATGGCTTGCCAAAGATCGTAAGCAGTGTCATTATGTTTAAACAATCTCATTACATCAGTAGCTAAACTCATTGTTAAAGCAGAGTGAGTTTTCCGTTCTAAATCCCATAACTTCTTCTCTTCTGGAGTCATAGACCTAACGGATTTTCGTGGAGCAACTCCTGGGAAATCTCCATCAGCAAGAGGATGAACATATCGTTCAAGCAAGGGAATCATCATATCAGGATCATTATAGGAGATGAAGCTCTCAAAACGTATTCTCCAATCAACATAATTTGTATTGGAAGTGAATAATGGAGGTTTATTAGTACTACCGATCTCATTGTTATGTTTTAATAATTGACTAAAGCTTTGAAAAGACATTTTTAAACCAACAATGACCAACAAAATAAAGCTTTCATGGCCAACATACATGAGGTTGATATTGAACCCTTCTTTTGTATATCTTGTACTTGTCTGACAGGACAAGTGAACAGGCTAAGAGAAGAAAACGAATGCCTTATCGCAAATATAGAAATGTTAACTGCTTCAAATAACTTGTTAAAATATAATGATAAGGTTTCTGACAAAAAGTTAAAAGCAATTTTTGAAAAAGAAACAATTAAAAGCTAAAATCTTTAGTCAGCAAGATGAAATAGATAGTTATGTCACCATGCTTACTAAGGTAAAGAAAGAACTTTCTGATTCTCAAACCGAGGTTTTAGATTTAAAAAGAAAATTGTCTAACTTTTCAACTTCCTTGTTAGTCTTTGATGAGATCCTTCAGGCACAAAAAACTAATACTAAAAGCAAGGCTGGACTTGGTTACCATCAAGTCCCGCCTTCTAAAGATTATCTTCCAATGCCTACTAAGGATGACATCATAGAATTTATGCCCACCTTCTCAACGATAGATATAAATCCTGTTAAATCTGTTCCTGTCAAAATAAGTAAGCTTGTGCAACTTCAGGCTGAAAAACTTAAGGTAACTGCTGAACAACCTACCACTAGTGAGCCTGAACCAGTTAAGGCAAAAACTAGTGAGCCTGGGATTGTTAAGGCTCAAAAGGTTAAATCTGTTAAACCAGTTACTGATTGTGTTAAAACTGAGTCTGTTAAGCCTATTGATGAGAGTAAGCCTGTTTTAAATAAGGCTACGTGTATATCTCCTGTTATTGTAGAGGAGATTGTTGAAATTGAGGATATAACAGAAGAGGAGTACTCTAAGGTTTTAACTAATGAATCTCCAATTAAGGCTTTAAGTGGAAAAGGCAAAGCTAAAGCTGAGTCTGAAAAGAAGATTTTGAAAATAAAAGAAAATATTAAAAAGCATCAAAATTCTTCCAAATCCACTATTTTATCTGAACAAGTGTCAAACTCAACACGCTCACATAAGTGTGCATGTTCTTTTAATGCTTCATTCAACCATCCTCATAGGTTTGCTTCAACATTTCAACAACCTGTTGAGCAAAGATCTTGTTTCTATTGCAAGAAACAAGGTCATTTAATAAATGATTGTCCATTGCTTGCTTAAAAGCGGTTTGGGAAAGGTGCTCCTAGAATTTCTAAATTTAGAAACTCTTCGGGTAAACCTTCTTCTTTTAGAGGTTCACATTCTCACTCACTCGCTAAGAAGTTCAGCAAGGTTGAGCCAACCAAATCTTCAATTACTAAGCTCAATGTTGTTGAAAAACAACCTTCCAAACCTCAAAAGGTTTGGAAAGTGAAAGAATCATCAAGTGATTCAACATCCAACAGTGTCACATCAGTCAACACTCCTGACGTGTTTAAAAACAAAATATTGACTGATGTGATCATTGTGGATGATGCTTCTGGAGTGCCCAAGTCTGTAAAGGCTTGGGTCTCCGTTTCTAATTAACCTCTTTTTTTTTGGTGTTGCAGCAACCTGAAGCCGTACTTAATAGCAAATGGTATATCGATAGTGGTTGCTCGCGGCACATGACCGGTAATATATCCCTTCTTTCCGATGTTCATGCTTATAATGGGGGATATGTTGCTTTTGCTGGTGACAAAGGAGGAATAATTTCTTGTCAAGGCACACTCTCAAACGGTCGAGTGAGCTTTGAAAAAGTAAATTTCGTGGAACAGCTGCAACACAACCTACTTAGTGTATCACAAGTTTGTGATAAGTCGTACACTACAGTCTTCACGAAAAAAGAGTGTTGCATTCTGATGCCGGATTTGTTATTCCCAATGAATAGGTACTACTGAGGGCACCTCGAGACAGAGACACATACATTCTGGATATGAGTACTGTTGAAACAAAGTAGCAAACGTGTTTTCTATCTAAGGCCACTAAAAAGGATTCTGTACTGTGGCACAGACGAATGGGTCATTTGAATTTTCGAAAGATGAATTATTTGGTTACGCATGATCTTGTGCGTGGTGTACCGAAGCAATCATTCGGGCTCAATGACCATTGTGTTCCCTGCCAAAAAGGGAAACAACACAAGAAGACCCATAAGTCAAAACTGGTAAACTCTGTTGAAAAGCCGTTGGAATTAATGCACATGGACTTATTTGGACCAGTGAGCAAGAAGAGTCTTGGTGGAGCATGGTATTGTTTGGTGGTTACTGATGACTACACGAGGTTCTCTTGGGTTTATTTTTTGGCCTCCAAGGATGAAACTGCTGAAATTCTTATCTACTTGTTCGACAAGCTGAAAAATTTGTGCAATCTGAAGATCAAGAAACTGAGGAGTGATAATGGTACGGAATTTAAGAATTCAACACTAGGTCTGTTCTATTTATAGAAAGGTATTGATCACCAGTTCAGTGCTGCGAGAACTCCGCAACAAAATGGAGTTGCTGAACGCAAGAACAGGACTCTCATTGAAGCTGCACGTACTATGTTAGCTTATTCAAAACTGCCTATCACGTTCTGGGCAGAAGCGGTCAACACAGCCTGCTACATTCTGAATCGGGTGTCCATGGTTAAGAAGCGCAACAAGACCTGTTATGAGCTCCTTAACAACCGTAAGCCAAATTTACAGTTCTCATAGCCTTTTGGGTGTCCCTGTATGATTATGCAAACAAAATAGAGAGTGGCTAAATTCGGTGAAAAGTCAAGTGAAGGTTATTTTTTGGGATTTTCAAATAATTCACCTAATAAACGTATGTATAACAAAGCAACAAAGAGAGTGGAGGAACATTTCGAAGTAATGTGTCTTCGTTATACTCAACCTTCACAAGGGATGGGACCTGACTTCTTGTTCGACTATGACAATATGTTTGACTCATTCAAACTTCCTGCTGAGGACGAAGTTGAACAGGTGGTGACACTGCTTCATGGACATGATATATCCTCTGATGTATCCAAATCTTCTACAAAAATACCACCACCTCCTACTCCCACTACTGAAACAGTTCAAGGCTCTGATACCACTTGTAGGATCCCTGATCTTGGACCTAACTGAATCAACACAAACAATCGAGAGGTCGAATTCAAACGATTGTATATAGTAGGTAAAACACAAACGAATCAAACGCAGATCACTTGTATATTAATATGATAATCAATTAGCTTGAATACAATGAAATGCCTTATAATCACTCTCTGAAACCCTGGATTCGTCAACCCTAGAACTGAACTCGAGAGCCTCTATTTAAAGGCAAACAAAACTGATCATGCGACACAAGGGTTGTGTCGCCTCACCGACTTGTGCGACACAAGCCTTGTGTCGCATACGCGACACAAGCTCTGTGTCGCCTAAACACAAAATGTAATATCTAAGTCTAAAACAAAACTTGTAATTATAACCAAAAACTATTACAGACCGAGACCAACTGACAGACACCAAATATGCACCGACAGTTTATTATGGTGATTTCAACTTATATGGACAGTCTCCTGTTAAGGTTAACTAATCCCTAATAAAACTTACCTTAATACTAGATTCTCTTGAATACACTAAGGCGTGTTATTAACATAAGCTTTATGCTATTATTCCTATCAACAGATCATTAAGATTCACTCTGTGACATCGTGTTAACGCAAGTCTATAATTATTTGGTTTTCATAATTATCATATCGATTAGGTTATATTAATTGCTAGTCTCTTAACCCGTCGCCGGTTACAGTCTCAAGTCACAATTAACTAATAAATTACTTAATTGCAGATAAACAATCAATTCATACAAACGTTAGTTCTAGCATAAATCTTTTGACCACGTTAAGTAACAATTAATCAACACATAATTAATATGGATCTTTCGAATAAACTTAATAACCATTCATAATTTAAATCAACATAAACATATCATGAAACCATTAATATAACATATCATGAAACCATTGATATAAACATATCATGAAACCATTGATATCGGCGATCAGATTTTTATTATGACTTATGCATTTTAGACTTGAGATTCGTCATGACAAGTCAAAATGATATAAGATTAATTATATAAGATTTAGACTTGAGATGTTATATGACAAGTCAAAATGATATAAGTTTTAGACTTGAGATATATTATTTGACAAGTTAATTATGCAATATGTTATAACTTGCAAACGATATATATAATTTAAGGATATAATTGATAGTTAAGTTTGGAAATATAACTGTTCAATTAAGTCTTGGAAATTACGTTATTAATTAATTGTAAACTTGAATGTTTGGTGATCGTTTACGTTCACAATACATTAATGTTTAAATTTAATTAATGTTTGCTAAGTATATTTTATATTATAAGACTTTTGTAATCTTAGATTGATTCAGGGTAATCAATAAAAGATTTATAAGTTTATATAATGTGTTTATAATAGGTATTAAATACACAAAAGGGATTAATAAGGAAATTTTTGGATTGATTCAGGGAAATCAATGAAAGAATTTATGTTATTAATATTTTATTTGTGTTTGTGCCTTTATGGGTCTGGAAATGCTGAAGATATATACGGGTAGTAAAATTTACAAGTGATAACCAAAGACAACTTGAAGATAAAGACCTAAAGACGCTAGAGCTATTGTCAAGGGGGAGTCTGTTGAGACATGCTTTGTGACAACATATCTAGCTTGTAATAGACTTTTGGTAATTGTAATCAAGTTGGTACATTGGTTTTGAATTGTAAATGAAATATATTGCTTGGTAAACATTTTAGGGTTAAATATCAAAATGCTGAAAAATGTTGACCAAGGTTGACCGCGAACCAAGTCAGTTCGCAAGACAAAAATGGCCTGCGAACCGAGTCAGTTCGCTGGGCCAATATGGGCTGCGAACTGAGTCAGTTCGCAGAGCCCAGTGACCTACGAACCGAGACGGTTATATATGCAAATTAGGTTTTAAACCTAAAGGATTTTTGCCAATTCTGATATCCGTGCCTCCTGCGATTCCAGATACTTCTCCAACATTCTAAAGGCTAGGTATTGATCGTTAACATTCGTTATAATCGATACGAAGCAATTAGACAATTGATTCGCTAATATATTGCGAAAGAATTCGTTATAGACCCTATACGAAGTACCTTAATACAGTAGATAACCTCGTTATCGATCCGCCACAACCGGACTTACAATTGGTATCAGAGCCTACGGCTAGATATGCGTAGGTTCGAAGTTATTCGGGTTAATAACGTGTGATTTAGGGTTGTTTTTAGTGCATTACGTACTTATTTACGACTAAAATCATTCTCTGGACGTTTTTAATTTTGTTTACGATTGAAAACTTTAGTTTTAATCGTAAAAATAACTAACACTTTCGTTTTTGGTGTTTTTCAGCCGTTTCGCGAACTGAGATTAGGGTTTCTGCGAACCGAATTGAGTTTCTACGAACCGAACCGAGTTTGCGAACCGAACTGAGAGTTGCAAACTGAGATTTGCGAACTGAGTTGAGTTTCTGCGAACTGAGATCACTTGCGAACCGAACCGAGATTGCGAACCGAACTGAGTTCTTGCGAACTGAGTTGAGTCTTGCGAACTGAGTTCCTGCGAAGTGAGTTCCTGCGAACTGAGTTTCTGTGAACCGAGATTCTGCGAACTGAGTTTCCTGCAAACTAAATTTTTTTGTGACTGTTTAACTTCTGAGATTGACAAAAATGTCTGACTTAAGTAAAATGATTGAGATGGACCACGAGATTGGAAAATCTAATGTTCCACCTAAATTGCTTCGACTTGAGGATTACTATGGATGGAAAGACAGGTTTGAATCATACTGTAGATTCCATGATTTGTCAATCTGGATGTGTATCAAGAATGGATACACTGCACCTACAACTGTTGTTGAAAATGCAACAGTAATTGTACCCTACAATCGGATGAATGGTAACTAGAAGAAAGACTTTGAGATTGAAAACAAAGCTCATTCTTTAATTAAAATGAGTTTACCTAAGGAAATCTATCATCAATTGAAATCTTTTCACACTACTAGAGCACTTTGGATTGCTCTTGAGAAAAGATGTGATGGTAGTCCACAAGTTAAGGCGGGCAAGAAGAATCTCCTTAAGAAGCAGTTTATTGTGTTTAAAGCTTTTAAATGAGAAGATCTTGATGCTTACACCACGAGATTCTACCATCTATTGAGTGAGCTAGATGACCATGAGATTTTCTATTCTGATAAGGAAAAAACCGACAAGTTTATTGAGGGTTTACCATCCAAATGGGAAATGCATGGGGTTATGCTCAAAGATAATGAGGAGCGGTATGCCACAATGACTCTGGAGCAGGCTATTGACAAGCTCAGAGGTTATGATTTCACTAATAAAACTAGAGAAACGGATTCTGATCAATTACAGAATCCTGGGCTATATCATGGAAAATCAACTCTCTTTAATGCATCATCCAGTTCGACCACTACTTTTGTTGATACATTTAGAGTGTCTGTCACGTGGTCTAAGTTTCGAGTTGTAATTAATTAGATTAATTTTGTATTAGGCGATATTGTTAATATCGCTTGGGCGATATCACTAATATCGCACAGGCGATATCACCAATATCGCCCTTTAGTCCAGATTAGTTACATATAAATACTCGTTTAGGGTTTCAGTTTGCTTAGCTTGACACTTTGCATTTTGGCACATACGAATTTTCTTTGGCAGCTTTTGTCATTCTCAGTGTTCCAGTCATTGTAATTCACATTGCTTTATATGATTAATTCAATATATGTGTTTGTGATTTTGTTGTTAAACGTACAATCGATAGCTATTGAATTCCGCGCATTAGTTATTGTTTATTGATTCATTGTTTAAGATCAGTCTTTGTTGCGATCCTACAATTGGTATCAGAGCCATTTAATCATTGGATTAGTGGTTATTGAATCATTATTCGTACGTTTAAAAGTCGTATTAACTAGTTTTTTTCGTATAACCAAATTGTTTTCTATTCTTAAAAAGCTATTTAATCAGTATTTTTTGTGTTTTCTGGATTCGTGTTCGTTGTTTGCTACTCTAAATTTTGAAAATTTCGTTGTCTTTGAAATTTTAGGGTTTACAGCCGTTTTAGCGATATTAAAAGCGATATTATCATAATATCGCCTTTAGGGTTACAGCGATATTACGTGTTCTGTGCTCATTAATTTGAGCGATATCTCTAGCGATATTACTAGAGATATAACCTGGTATCGCCTAGTTAATTTTTGCGATATTGATTCAATATCGCCTGATTAAGTTTAGCGATATTACTCGAAATATCGTCTGTGATATCGCCTGTTTTGTCTGATTTTGATTTGCGCTTTAATTAGCGATATTGATAGTGATATCACCAATATCGCTCAATCATCAGATTGTTAGCGATATTAGCAACATCGCTATAGGGTGTTAGACAGATTTTAAACCTTTTTCAAAAGTTAATTTTAATTAATATAAATTAAAATGTCTACTTTACAAGCTGTTAATGCAATGTTAAAACACAATGCTGAAGTGGGTAGTGCAAACAAACCTCCATTCTTTGCTCCAAGAATGGAGTATTCTGAATAGAGAGGTAGATTTTTATCGTTTGTCGCGTTTACCGACCCTGAAATAGAGATACCTTTACTGGAACGATACGTTAGACCTGTTTCAAGTGGAGAGCATGTTGGTATTCCTCCACCAAAGCCTATTCGTTCCATGTCTGTTGAAGAACTCAAAGCATGGGAATGTGAGAGGAAGGCTCACTCTGCTATAACCATGTCTTTACATGCAGATGCCATGAAAATGTTTAAACAACACGACATCGCTTATGATCTGTGGAATGGCATAGCTGAACGATGTGGAGGTACTACTGAGCACAAGCAAAGTAAACTGGAGTTAGTGAAGAAACAGTATGATCTGTTTGACATCCAGAAGAACGAGACGGTGAAAGATTTATTCTGCAGATATTCGCGTCTTGTAAATGAGCTGACTGAAGGAGGCTACAAATTTAGCTCTATTAAAGTCAACAAGAAGCTACTGAATGCTCTGCCTCCTCACTGGGAAACTAGAGTGCTGATGATGGAGAATGATCCAGACATACTAGCTATGTCTCTGGATTAACTTATTGGGAAGCTTGAAACATGTGCCTTGGACATTCAGAAAAAAAGCACAAGATCTAGCTCTTTGCTTCCTGATAATAGCAATTTTGGATATGGAAGTACAGCACTTCTATCTGGGCCGTCTACATCTTCATCTAAACCCAATTACTCTTCGGGAAATAACTCAGTTGGGACATTCTCTTCTTTTCCATCATCCTCTTCTGCTACTGCATCTCACAATGAGCATGCAGTAATCTTTAATGCCTTTCTATCATCATACGATGATTTTCTTTCAAAGAGGATTAACTCGGTAGATCTTACCGACGAAGATTTTGCGCAAGTTGATCCTGATGAGTTAGAGAGAGTGGATCTTCGTTGGAACATGGCCATGCTGACAAGAAGGACTAAGATGTATTTAAGGAGAACTGGAAAGAGATCTCTTGAAGACGTCACTGATAAAACCAACACGGGATTTGACAAATCCAAGATCAGATGCTACAAATGTCAAAATCTGGGTCACTTTGCACGAGAATGTGAGAAGGGTAGACAACCATCTACGGGTTTTACAAAACCTTCTATCTACAAAAAGGATAATGAAGTAGCCAAGGCAGCCATTCTGTTAGAAGAAGAAGAAGCATATGATTTTTCGGCTATGGATGATCAAGAAAATGTTGCCCTTATGGCAGATGTTCAAAATGAGGTAGAATGTGATTCTTTTAATTGCCAAACCTGTATCACACTAACTGGTAAAATCAACAGGTACATGGTAGATAATGATCGCTTAAATACAGATCTGACCAATCTTATTGAAGCAAACAAAGTTTTAAAAGAAAATGAAAAAGTCTATGTTATAAATCAGAAAACTATTATGGAAGAAAAGAAAGAGTTAAAAGCAATGATTTTTAACAAACAAGATGCGATTGACAGTTATTTAAAACTCATTTCTCATCTTAAAAGGGAACTTGCTGAAACTCAATCGGATATTGTTGATTTAAAACGAAGACTTGCAAATATTTCCACATCTACTATGGTCTTTTCTGATATTCTGCAAAATCAACGGACTGATACAAAGAGTAAGGCAGGAATTGGTTATCACAACCAACCTCCTCCCTCAAACTTGAATCAGCCTATTCTTTCGCAGGAAGAAATTAAAGATTTTGTACCTTCTGTTCTTACGAAGGATACAAATCCTGTGGCAGAACCAGTTAGTGTTGAAATTCCCAATCAGCCTGAAACTGTCAAGGGTGATGATGTTAAACAGCCTAAGCTTGTTAAGGCTGCTGATAACAAGCAACCTGAGTTGCTTAAAGTTTTGAGTTCAAATAAAAGGAAGGCTGAGCTTATTAAGCCTAAAGTTGAACATATCAAGTTTGTCCTTTCAACAAATGTTGAAGAAGTGGTAGAAGTGGAGGATGTAACTCACGAGGTTACACAGAACGTTAAAAAGAATAACTTCAAACCTGAAAAGAAACAAGTCATCCAGGAGAAGTTTAAAAATAATAAAGTTTCAATTAAAAATCCTTCTCCAAAGATTACTTCAACTGTGAATACGTTTACTCCATCATGTTCACATAAGTGTTCATGTGCAGTAAACGTACCTGAAATTAAACCTCGTAGGGTTCCTCTTTCACCTAAACCACTATCAAGTTCTGATCAAACTTTCCGAGAAAAACGATCATGCTTCTACTGTCAGAAGCAGGGTCATCTCATTAATCAGTGTCCTGTGCTTGCTAGAAAATGGGCATCACGATATAGTACAGGTTATAATAAAAGAAGAAATTTTCAAAAGTCAAAACAACCTGGATTATCTCGACATGTTCCAATTTCTAAAGTTAACAACATTACACCTACTCAATCAATTGATCGAAAGGTTAATGTTATTAATAAGCAACCGACTTTATCTCAGAAAGTTTGGATAAAATAAAGTACAAAAAATGTTATGTCATCTGAAGTTATCACATCAATAAAAGATAATGATGTACTAAAAACAAGGTTTTAACTGATGTGATAATAATAGATGAAGTCTCAGGAGTACCCAAGTCTGTCAAGGCTTGGGTCTCCATTTCAAACTAACATTCTTTTTCCTTGTGTTGTGACAGTCAAAGGTGCAGAATAGCAAGTGGTATGTTGACAGTGGCTGTTCGCGACACAAGACAGGCAATATCTCCCTGCTCTCAGATGTTAAACCATATAATGGGGGACATGTTGCCTTTGCTGGTGATACTGGAGGTACAATAACTGGACTTGGAACACTCACAAATGGTCAAGTGAGCTTTGAAAACGTCAACTTTGACCAAACAGCCCCCATCTGGCTTCACAAAGCCTTCTCCTTCTAAGCAACCTGTTACTGCCGCTTCAAATGCCTTTCTCATGTTAAATGAAGAAGCTAATGATTGGAGTGCACATGATGATCTGAGCGAAAATAAAGCTCTCATGGCTCACATCTTGAATAAACCCGAGTCAGGTTTTTGATCGCTAATACTTTTAGTGACTGCAAGGATACGAAGAAGGTTGATTTCAAGGTGCTTATGTGTGGTGTTTATGTTTGAGTGAATGGATGAAATTCTGAAGTGATACGAGGTGTTTAAAAAGTGCTAAAAGTATTTGAGTTTGACTTGATATGTGACTTGAAATTTTTTGTTTCTTTCATGATTATTTATTTGTTTGTTTTTGAGTAAAGAATTTGCTGTTCCGGGGGAGTAATTTTAAAATTCCGATTTAAAAAATCTGAAAAATATGAACATGCAAATTCTTGAAAAATGCAACTGCCACTCTTTATACTTGTTAGTATTAAAGAAATGCAAAAATTGCTACATCTCTAAAAATTGGACGTTGAATTGTGTCTGTAAACAATTGGGGAAATGATAGTACATCAGGAGACATGCATAAAATGGAATTTTAAGATTTATGTTTGATGTGTCAGTAGATTTATCTAGCATACTTGAAATACCTTTTATAAATATTAGCTTCATCAAATGATGTATTGGTAGGCATTTGTTCTAAAGTTACTAAGAAGCTTAACTTTCAAATATGCATATTATTTTATATAACGACATATTAATATGTATGACATTAAGTTAAAATAAGGGCAAAAATGTCCGAAATATTTTAACGCTTCGTCTTAATATTTGGATAATAAACATGTTATGATCTAAAATATAGGGTCTTTTATGGTGTTATCTAGGGGAATATATTAGTTGTCTCCTCTGTTGTATGAAAATACAGACCTGGTTTCATCTAATATATTCTTGAAAAGAACTTAGGTACGTAGTCTATGTTAAGTTATAGACAACTATTGCGTACCCGTGGCATATCTAAATTCTAAAATATAATGTACAAATGTACTAGAAAAGTTATAAAAAGATTGCCTCGTACTGGTTTGTGTTAAACTATGGTACTCTGTTGTACGAAAGTACAGACCTGTACCCTCTAGTTTAAAGTGTTCAGACTCGTGTTTGTTCAACCCGAACTATTGTTTATGTGACTCTGTTGTACGAAAGTACAGACCTGTCACCGCTAACTTGGTTCTAAAGTTACGTCCATACCTTCACCTTCTATACAGAAAATACTAACATGTTTCAATCTCAAATGTATATTTTAATGTGAGTTATATAATATAATATGCATGCTAATAATAACACAAGTGGTTCATCTCATTATGAGTTGAAATCATATACTTAAGTACAAATGTTTAGATGGATAAAATATCAATAGTCTTCTTGAACTAATCTTTATAACAGGTGATTTAAATATGCTAAGTAAATTTAAAGTGGACAAACATACTGATAATCGAAATAACACTTACTATTCCTAATAATTGCATGTTATCCTGATATGATTCCTAAAGCAGACTAAAACAATTCTGTCCCCAAAAAGATTGTTTATTTATTTATTGCTTTGAGTATTATAATTCTGTCTTATAAAGAAAATTCCAAAAATATTTTATTTCTGAGTTATTTTATTCAAGTTACATATCATGTTAATATTCAAACGATAAGAATTGATGAGAGTTCTCAAAAGACTTTGAAGATAAATATTATTGGATAAGCTATTGATGAAAGAGATGATGGTCACTGAAGAAGAAGAAGATGAATCACCTGATGACTCAACCGAACCTCAAGCTGAAATGCCTGAATCTCCTAAGGTTCCGGAAACCGTGGAAGAAAGAGCGGCTCGTCTGGCATCCTGGTGGCCTCAAGGTAAAGAAAAGATTGTGCCTGTCACTTGCAGAGATTACAAAGGATTGATCAAAAGCTGGAAAGAACCGATGGAGTTCAATACTTCGAACTTTCATTCAATAAACTGAGCACGTTGCCTAAAGGAGAATTAAATAGGCTTGCTCAGTTACAACTGATAAATCCTGAGAGAAATACCCGTGCAGACTTCATTCAGACTACTCTTCAAAGAGAAATTCGTACAAAGAAGTACAGTTTTATTAAGCCGACATTGGGAAAAAGAATTATCTACAAGAAACGGCTAGATCCTGCTACAAATCAGCCATTAATCAGAATGCGCTATCCTCCGGCTGGTTGTGTGAAGAGGATTATTTTGGAAACTGTTCCCCTGAACTTTCTTAGAAGATTTCACTACTGGGAATTTGATAGCCAGACTGGAGAAGCTGTATTGGTTTTTGTGCCAGAGAATGTTGAACCTGAGAAGACTTCTCTCTATGGGTTGAAGAAAGTACAATATCGGGTTTTTGATCCTATGAGCTTGATAAATTTATCAAAGGAGGATATGAGGAAGTTGTTTGATAATAGAATAAGATATTACCGAGGTAATCCAACAAATGGAAAGCTTGCTCAACAATTCCAGAAAATTGTAGATATCTGTGTAACCCATGGAATCCATGCGGGTGGCAAATTTCCTACTGGATGGGTTTAGACTGAAGACTTTTTGAAGACCAAGCTGAAGACACGGGGGAGTTTGTTGATACATTTAGAGTGTCTGTCACTTGGTCTAAGTTTCGAGTTGTAATTAATTAGATTAATTTTGTATTAGGCGATATTGTTAATATCGCTTAGGCGATATCACTAATATTGCTTAGGCGATATCACCAATATCGCCCTTTAATCCAGATTACTTACATATAAATACTCGTTTAGGGTTTCAGTTTGCTTAGCTTGACACTTTGCATTTTGGCACATACGAATTTTCTTTGGCTGCTTTTGTCATTCTCAGTGTTCCAGTCATTGTAATTCACATTGCTTTATATGACTAATTCAATATATGTATTTGTGATTTTGTTGTTAAACGTACAATCGATAGCTATTGAATTCCGCGCATTAGTTATTGTTTATTGATTCATTGTTTAAGATCAGTCTTTGTTGCGATCCTTCAACTTTACTAGTTGGTGATACTGGAGAAAAAGGTGAATTGATAACTGAGGATTTGTGTTTTATCGCTTCATCTGGAAGTGAAACAAAAGAAAAATCTACTGAGAAGTCACCTCAAGGGCATCATATAATGCCGATGAGTGTGAAATCTGCTGAACAGCAATTGTCTGTTCTTGCCTCTTTTGTTGCTTCCTATGAGAACTACATTCAGGGGAAAATCAATGATCCAGCTGTGTTTGATGAAGACTATGATCAGATAGACCCTGATGACCTTGAAGAAATGGATCTCCAGTGGCAACTGGCTATGGTGTCAAGGAGAGTTAAAAATTTCTTGAAGCGTACTGGTAGGAAGGTGGTAGGTAATCGACCAGGGTTTGACAAATCCAAAGTTAAGTGTTACAACTGTCAAGGTTACGGACACTTTGCTCGGGAATGTCAACGACCAAAGGTTGATGTCAGCAATGGAAGACAAGGCTGGGGAAGTTCTTTAGCTTCCAAAGCCTTGGTGGTTCAGCAGCTTGATGGTTCTAATGATTGGTCTGCTCAGCCTGAGCAAGCTCTTATGGCTGAGATAGAAAATCAAGAGAAAGCTGCTGAGTCTACATTCTATATGCCGACTGATGTGGATTATCAAGTAAGGGTGCCAGAAGTCACACCAAAAGCAAGTGATGATGATGTGCTGTTCATGGACTCAACTGAGGATATGAGTCCAGATGATTTTGTAGCACATATGGCTGAAGTTCAAACTGACAAGAAAATGGTATGTATTGATATGCTCACTCCTGTTGATGTCTGTGATTTAGTTACTAATTTGCAATCACAAGTTAGCGTATTTGCTGATTCATATAATACTTTGAAATCTGAATTAGAAATAGCTAAAAGTGATGCCCAAAGGTTTAGTGAGGATAAACTAGCTCTGAAACAAAAGATTAAGTCTGATGCTGCTGATAAGACCACTCTAAAAGACAATATAAATGAACAATGTGTTAAAATAGATGGTCTGTATTTAAATCTAAGAGACTTAAATCAAAATATTGCCAATAAAGATAAGGAGCTAGCTGAGTCAAAACTGAAATTAGTTGAGCTTAATCGTAAGTTTGAAAGTTATAGAACCTCATCTTTAACTATGGACTCTATAATTGATGCTCAACGTAGTGTTAAGAATAAGACTGGAGTAGGATACACTGATGTACCTCCTCCTTTTAATTCAAACTACACTACTTCTATTGACTTAGAAATGATGGATATGGATACTAAACCTGAGGATAATGTAACTAAAAAGTCTGAAATGTTTGAGACACAGAAGGTTGTTTATAAGGATCTATCATCTGATGTCAGTAAGAACACATCATTCACTAAAGTACATTTTGTCTCGAGTGGAATGATGGTTGATACTGATATGAATGATGAGATTATTAAGAAACAAGAAAATACACCTTTAGTGTCTAAAACTGAGGCTGAAAACGAAAGGGCAAAAGTGGTTAAGTCACGTAAGCAGATATCGTGCTTCAAATGTCACCAAAAAGGGAATGTGGCTTCTTGTTGTCCTAACAAGAAGTTGGAAGCATCACATAAGCTCGTGAATAACCATGAGACACTGAAGGTCTCTAGTTCAAATGTAGACATGTTAGGTACCAAACAGGGATTAGGTACTAAACCTGTGAACATTCTGAAAAGAGATGTTACTCACATTGTCTCTCCGCCTAAACCTAAACGGCCTTATACTCTAAATGACAATAAGCCTAGAGATAAGACACCGTCAAGATTTAGGACTCCAAGTAGAAACCACAATCAATTTGAAAGTGGTTCTACTTCACGTACACATAGAGTTGATTATGTGCCTAAGAGGTTTTCTACTCACTCTCCTCAGAGGCATAAGACTTCAGATCATCAACAACCTCCAACTTCTTTACCAGTTACCAAGACTATTGACGATAATAGTTATGGTTACTTTAAAGAGGTTCAGATTGTTGATGATAAGGGACAAACCAAGACAGTAATGGCTTGGGTCCCTCTGGAGAACTGATTGTGTTCAACTTTTTATGTGCAAGAGCAGACTGTGAACAAGGACAGTTGGTGGTATGTAGACAGTGGATGCTCTAGGCACATGACCGGTGAAAGAAGTCTACTGAAGGACTTCAAAGGTGTCGCACCCCCAAATTATGATGCAGCGGAAGTCGGGTCGGGGCGCGACTAATTAGGAAATCATTACACAAAGTTACATCGAACGACCACTATATGCGTCGTTTTGAAAATAGTACAAAATAATACAATTGATAATCAAGTTGTTTACATCTATTTCTGAGTTCGCGAATAATCGTAGAGATTTTAATACATAACTAATGATACAAAATAGTAATGCAAGAAAATATCCAATTTTTGTAAATCATGCGACTCGAGCTATGGTGTCCTGGAGTAATCCTACTCCTGTTGTGAACCTGAGAATACATACTAAAATGGTCAACAATAATGTTGGTGAGTTCATAGGTTTAGATATCAAAATATATATGTGAACCACGAGATTTCATATGAGTTGCACGCATGTAAAATAATGTATACTATTGCCATGAGCTCATAGTCCGAAGCTTAACCAAATGAGTTTGCCTCCTGCAGATGCCTAATCCAGAACATCCGTATGAACAAATAATAATGCGTCCGTTTGACCAGTTAGTGCTTCTAACCCGGACGAGGATGGTCAATCCCAAATAGATCTATCCATTAATACTCGCGCTAAGATCCATACTAACGAAACTATGATGTGTAGAGGACTTTTGTGGATTATGAAAGTGAAACTCATGCAATCCGTATATGTGTGTTTTCTGTACTCGTGTTCATGAAAATAGTGTATGTATTCTCACCCCAATATTTAAGAACAATAAAAGAGGGGCTATGAGACTCACCTGAGTCTTGAAAGCGTGCGTTTAAATCAATAAACGTATATCCAAAGATGTAACCTTCTGGCGCCCTAAACGCACAAGGTTATACATGAGTGAATGTCTCAAAAGATCATTCATGCTAGTTGTCCACTCAACTAGTTATGTTAATTATTGTTTGTTCGATGATTTCGTTTAGAGAAACATGTACGGCCCGTTGGTGAAGAGTTTGAAATGATATTAATTCTCAATTAATATTATCATGATTGTTTTGTGTTTCAAGTTGTTAAGGTTAATAAGCCTTAGGTGTTTCCAAGTTGTCTCTGTAAGTATTTAACTTTGATTGTTACGGATAATAAAATAAAGTAGTGAGTTGGTTGATTATTCGGGTTCCAAGTTAATACTGTTGGTTTGGTGTTCAATGGTTAATACTGTTGATTAATGTGTCACTAGAGTTTATACTGTCTGGCTAGTGCGACACTAAGGTTAATGTGACACTATGGCTAATGTCGTTAGTTAGTACTGTTGGTCTTTGTGTCGCTAGTTAGTACTGTTGGTCTTTGTGTCGCTAGCTAATACTGTTGGTTATAAATGTTGCGACATAGAGGTTAGTGTTGCTAGTTACTACTGCTAGTTATAATGTTTGCGACGCAAGGGTTATGTCGCAAGTTAATACTGTTGAGTTAATACTGCTGGTTTCAAAGGTAGCGAGACAAGGGTTGTATCGCTAAGCTTAAGAAGGTTCAGTCTGGTTGTCACAGATTTAAACTCAAAGAGTTTGCGACAGAAGGTTGGTGTCGCTAATTCCACAGACTGAAGTTTTTACATAGTTTCTACTGCTCGTTTAGTTTCTACTGTTCTCTTAGTTTCTACTGTTCTCTTAGTTTCTACTGCTCTTCTTAGTTTCTACTGCTCTTCTTAGTTTCTACTGTTCTCTTAGTTTCTACTGCTCTCCTTAGTTTCTACTGCTCTTCTTAGTTTCTACAGTTCGCGTAGTTTCTACTGTTCTCTTAGTTTCTACTGTTGGTTCTTTTCTTTTATTACTACTGCTAGTTAAATTTCTCGGTTACTACTGCTAGTGTATTTCCTTAGTTAATATTGTTAGTGCATTTCCCTGGTTAATACTGTTAGTGGGTTTTCTTAGTTAATACTGCTAGTGTGTTTCCCTAGTTAATACTGCTAGTGCATTTCCCTGGTTAATACTGTTTGTTTCTGAGAAATCATTTTTGTTCAAGGGTTTCGATTTAGTAGACTTTCGCTTAGGACCCGAAGCTTTTACACATTAAATCTTACTATTTTTACACTCGTAAAAGTAAATCGATTTTTGGTACAAAGTTATAAATGGTTTTCCTGTAAGTTTCCTTAAAATGTTTGTTTTAAGATTCTTTCAAGTGGGTTTTCAGTTTACACTTTGTGAGTGAACTTACTAGCATGTTAAACCCAGAAAATCTTACGAATAACAAGATAAGTTGAGAAAATGTGTTCTTACCCGAAAAGTATGTGATGAACAAAATGTGAACGAAGGTGATGTAGCTTGACTTCCGGTTCCTAGTTAGCTTTCTTGTGAATTTTTGGGAGAGTTTTAGAGAGTGAAAGTGAAAAATGTTTTCTGATTGTGTTTGCCGTGAGGAGAGAAATGAGAGAGGGCTTTGGGTAAAGTTTTCTGAAGATTTTGATAAGTGAAAAGTTGGGTTGTGTGTGTAAGTAACTAAAATCATGATATTCTCTGAAAAAGTGCATGGGGGCCGGTCTAGGGGTCCTAGACTTTGCAGACTTTTATCTTGTGTGGGGTCCCACCTGATTTCTCACTTGTCCATTAATTTAATTGATTGTTTGTTTAATTAAAATTGTTACATTTTAATTTGTGTTTCCTTTATGTTTTCGAGCGGGTTTGCGTTACGTATTGTACGTTTTGTATAAAACGTAAAGTGTTCGTATATTATTATATAATAATAATATAATGTAAATAACTACTATTTAATTATAAAATAGATTCACGTTATTTATGAAAAGGTTTTTCCACCAACGTCCGTATTTACTAAGTCGGATTCCATCCGATTGAAATTGCGTAATTAAAATTTAATTATGTATGAGTGTATAATACAATATACAAAATGATCCGTAATTAGTCCTATTTCACACTAATTACAAGTAGTAATAACCAACGATTAATTACTAATGACGGCCTAATTCGCTGGGTGTCACAAAAGGTGGAATGAAGCAGCGAGTTCATTTCGCTGGTGATAAAGGAGGAGTAATAACTGGGAAAGGAAAAGTTTCAAATGGAACTTTGACTCTAGAGGATGTGAATTACGTTGAAGAACTAACTCACAACCTAGTGAGTGTTTCCCAAGTCTGTGATAAAGGTCATTCTGTACATTTCAATGAGACAGAAGCCTTAGTCCTGAAGCCGGGTTTCACCATCCCAGAAAAATGGATATTAATGAGGGCTCCAAAGAAGAAGGACATCTATGCCATCAACATGGGTGTTCCTAATACTTCAATGGAATCTACATGTTTTTTATCCAAGGCTTCTGAAGCAGACGCACTCTTATGGCACAGGAGAATGGCTCACCTGAACTTTCGTAAAATGAACTATATAACCAAGAATGGTTTAGTTCTGGGTGTACTACAAAAACGTTTTGAGTCTGAAAATAAGTGTGTTCCTTCCATGAAAGGAAAGCAACATAAAAAACCACATAGATCTAAAACTGAAAACTCAATTTCCTCTCCATTTGATTTGCTACACATGGATCTTTTTGGCCAAATAAGCAAAAGAAGCATAGGTGGAAAATGGTATTGTTTAGTTTTTACAGATGATTTCTCTAGATTCTCTTGGGTATTCTTTTTGGGGTCTAAGGATGAAACTCCTGGTATTCTTATGGAGTTCCTAGATCTAATAGAGAATGTCTATAGAACACGAGTTAAGAGAATTCGTAGTGACAATGGAACAGAGTTCAAGAATTCAACGTTCAATGTCTATTGCTTAAGCAAAGGGATACAACATCAATTCAGTGCACCGAATGAACCTCAACAGAACGGTGTTGCTGAAAGGAAAAATAGAACGTTGATTGAAGGGGCTAGAACAATGCTTGCAGATTCAAGGCTTCTGGTCATTTTCTAGGCAGAAGCGGTGAATACAGCATGTCATGTTCTAAACAGAGTTCTTACGGTTAAAAAGCAGAACAAGACTTGTTATGAGCTTTTTAACAATAAGAAACCTAACTTAAAAGGGTTTGAACCCTTTGGAGTTTCATGCACTTTACTGAAGAATAGTAATCAACAGAAATTTGGTGAGAAGGCTGACGAAGGATATTTCCTAGGTTATGTGCCTAATTCACCAAACAAACGTGTCTTCAATAAAGCTACGGGACGTGTGGAAATAGTTTATAACATTGAAGTTACGAGCTACACACATGACGTACATAAGGGATTAGATTGGCAATTCGACTATTCAGATCTCTTTAAGTCTTTTAATGTCCCAATCAGTGACTACAAAGTTGACTCAGAAATCTCTGAAGATTTATTATCGGGTGATGGGGATATTGGCCCTGCACCAACATCGAATGTTCCTAGATATACAACTTCTGTGGATCCTAATCGTGCATCAACGAGTGCCACACAACAATCTTCTGATGAGGTGTATAGTACTGATGAGGATATGCCACTATTGGAAGAAATTGGCACTAATCTAGAAGAAGAAATAGAACTTGAACCGGTGACGACAACAAGAGTCAACAAAAATCACCCAACTGAGAATATCATTGGGGATCCAAATGCATTTGTTCAAACTAGGGCTAGTATATCTGAGTACACTAGCTTGTATGCTGAAATGAAAGAGACAGGGGTTACAAATCTATGTCTATATTCATGTTTTATCTCACAAGTTGAGCCTAAGAATGTCCAAATGGCGTTGAAGGACAACTCGTGGGTAGAAGCAATGCAGGAAGAACTTTCTCAGTTCTCAAAACTTCAAGTTTGGGAGTTGGTTGATTTACCAAGTGGTGAATATCCAATTGGCACTAGATGGGTCTTTAAGTGTAAGAAAGACGATCGGGGAATCGTGATTCGCAATAAAGCTCGTCTAGTCGTTCAAGGTTTCAATCAACAAGAAGGGATTGATTACAATGAAGTGTTTGCACCTGTGGCTAGGCTTGAAACAATTAGGTTGTTCTTAGCATTTGCAGCTTCAAAGAAAATGAAAGTTTATCAGCTGGATGTTAAGAGTGCCTTCTGGTATGGCAAAGTCAAAGAAACGGTGTATTTTTCTCAACCACCAAGGTTTACTGATCCAAAGTATCCAAATACAGTATATCGTCTTGATAAGGCTCTGTATGGATTACATCAAGCACCAAGAGTGTGGTATGAAACGCTATCAACTTATCTTCTTGAGAATGGCTTTACAAGAGGAAGAATTGATAGTACACTTTTTGTGAAATGGAAGAAGCAGGACTTTATACTTGTTCAAGTATATGTTGATGACATTATCTTTGGGTCATCTGACGAAAAGATGTGTAAAGAATTTGAGCAAGTTATGAAGGGAAAGTTTGAGATGTCTACTATGGGAGAGTTGAACTTTTTCTTAGGGTTACAAGTTGACCAAAAGAAAGATGGATTCTTTATTCATCAATCTAAATATACACATGAGCTATTAGAACGTTTCAAGATGGATGAATCTCGTATCTACAAGACTCCTATTCCAGAAAATCACGGATTCGGTCCTGATACATCGAGTGATCATGTTGGGAAAAACAATGATCAAACCTAAGTTATAAATCTGAAGAGTCAAAATCTAACTCAGTTGTATTCAGGAAACTTAGTGAAATTCCTGAGTCTGTGTTTCTGAGTCTGTGCTACACAGACTGAAGAATTGTTTCTGAGTCTGTGCTGCACAGACTGAAGATCCTCACAGACTGAAAGCCATGCTCTTTCTGAAGACTTATGAATTCATCATCTGAAGAATGAAGATTGAATACAGAAGGCTTCACAGACTGAAGTTCACAGACTGAAGATCACAGACTGATGAGCACAGACTGAAGAGCACAGATTGAAGAATGAAAATACAAATTTATAGGAGATATTCTTCTTTCCTTAGGCTAGATACAACTGATAAGATGTTTGAGAAAGGTCAAACGTCATATAAAGGTTCTCTTCTCAGCAAAGAAACCTTTTACCTTTTTGCTTTTTCTATTTTCAAGAAAAGCAAAAAGGAAGGCGTGCAAAGTTGCCCAAGATGCATCTGTTATCCCTTGGACAACTATGTAAGCTGGATAATATAGAGTTACATCCAACTCTATAAATAGCAGTCCAAAAAGCACTGCTATTATCCAAGAAATTCAAGAGAATTAGTATACTAGACCTTTGAGCTTAGGCTAAAGCATTATCACACTTACTGTGAAGTTTGTAGTGATAATTGTATCTTTGTATACTACTTGGATCGTATTCAAACCATCTGTATGGGTTTGAATACCTTGTCATCTTTGTGAGACAAACACTTTATTGTGAATAATACTTTGATTCATAATAAACTCTGTGTTAAAATTAATCTTGTTTTCCGCCTAGATTAATTTAAACTTGTTTGATATAAAACTTGGATATAAACTAACACGTTGAGATAACTGTTATTTAATCTGTATCTAAGTTTTGGGAACCTTGTGACCCAACAACTAGTATCAGAGCAAATAAAGATTTAATCTTTAACGATCAAAGGAACCCAGTTTATCAAACAATCATCTAAACCCATTTTTCTCTACATTTTCTCTTTGAAAAATGACTTCCTCTATTGCTATGGCTGGGAAGGGAATTCCAATCTTCAATGGTGTAAATTTTACCCACTGGAAATTGAAAGCTGAATGGTTTCTTGCTAGCATTCATGATGAAATGCTTAGAGTCATTCAGAAAGGACCCATTATTCCTGGCATAATAGTTCCTGCTTCTTTAGATGCAAATGGTACTATTTTGACACCTGAAAAATTTGTTGAGGCTGCCAAAAGTACCTGGACTGATCTAGACAGGCAACTATATGCATTAGATTTTAAGGCCAAGTCCATACTGGGCAATGCAGTTACTGAGCCTATCTTTGCTAAGATATCTGGCTGCAAAACTGCTAAAGCCAAATGGGATATGCTAACTGACCAATATGATGGTGTAAGTTTAGTACAATCCCAAAAGAAGAAGAATCTCCTAAGAAATTATGAGAACTTCTCTGCTAGTCAAGGAGAGTCATTATCTGATATTCATACCAGATTTCAGATCTTAATCAATGATCTTGAAAGGTATAATATCATCAAAGGACAGTTTGAAATCTGTGCAAAATTTGTTGATGTCATTCCAAACACTTTTTCTGAAGTTATCACTTCATTAATTGTAAGTGAAAAATTGGAGACATATGATCTCTCTGGCTTGTTTGGACTTCTACTAAATTTTGAAGAAACCAAAGCCAGAAAGGATCTAAATGCCAAAAGGATTGCAAAAGATCCATCTGCTGCCCTTGTTGCAACAACAAGGAAAAATAGAGAACTTTTCTCTAGAGCAGATTACCA
Source organism: Gnaphalium uliginosum (assembly GCA_963930675.1). NCBI lineage: Eukaryota > Viridiplantae > Streptophyta > Magnoliopsida > Asterales > Asteraceae > Gnaphalium > Gnaphalium uliginosum. The sequence goes on from OZ005681.1 coordinate 34,706,512, forward strand.
TCTTACTCTTACAGACTCAGAATCAGATGATGAAACTGAGTCTCTAGAAGCTGAAATGGCATTGCTAGCCCAAAGGTTAGAAAAAGCAAGATTCAAAGGTTCAAAAGGAAGGCCAACTTTTGATCCTAAGAAAGCTACTTGCTATAAATGTGGGCAAGTTGGTCATATTTCTTCTGACTGCAGAGTGAAGATTGCAGAATCTTCAAGTTCTGATAAGTGGGAAGAAAAGGCCAAGAAGTACAAGAAAAAGTACTTCAACTCCAAGAAAATTGGAGAGAAACAACAACCAAAGAAACTAGAGAAAGCTTTGGTTGTTGAACAATGGATAGATGAAGAATCTTCATCATCTGAGGATGATGAAGATATGTGCTTAATGGCTATCACAGAGAGCCAGTTTGACAAAGATGTCAAATTTGCAGAAAAGGCATGTGTTCATCCAGACTGGGACAGAGGATCTGCTTACAATGTAAATCATTTTAAACTTTACTATAGTGATGCAGAAAAACAGAAAATGTTTGAACACATCTATGTAGATTTTTTGAAAAGACTAGAGGAAATACAAGATTTAAAAACCAAACTCAGTCAAGTTCAAAAAGATCTACAATCAAAAGTGAATGAAATAAACCAAAATAAACAGTACAAACTTGAGCTTGATGCTCAATATGACCTTCTCAAAAAGATCAAGCTAGAAAAAGAAGCTTATAAAAACAAAGCTGATCATTATGAAAGGATCTGTAAATCTTGGTGTATTTCATCACTTAAAAATGTGGACTGTTTATCCAAACAGATTCCAGCTCAGATACAAGCGGTCATAGGTGATGAGTTTGATCTTAAAAGTCACATAAATTCAGAAATAAACTCAAAACCTAATATATTTGTACCTGAGATTTTACCTCATACTTTTAGTCATACTGTGGGAGACAAAGTTATATTGACAAATGCTTTTGTTAGACCAAAAATAGTTACTAAAGAACTAGTATATGAGACAGAGCCAGACTCTGAAGACACAGACTCAGAAATCTCAGTCTTTGAAACTTCTCAATCTGAACAGCCTGAACTTATAATCACTAATGAATCTTTAGAAACTATAGAACTTGAAAAGAAAAGATTTATAAAAGGCAAAGTTAATATTCCCACAGTACCATCTTTAAAAAGACAAAAAGAGGTAAAAGGAATCAAGAATAAACAGAAAGGTTACAATGTGTTTGAACCATCCACATCTCAGTCTGTAACTGGTCCAGACAATAATATGCCAAATGATAAATCTAAAGGCATAAAACCAGTAACAAAGGAGTTAAAAAGATCTCAGTCTGTGAGATCTAACTGTCAGTCTGGAAAAATAAATTTTCAGTCTGGCAAACTTAACTCCAAATCTGTTTGTGTTAACACTCAGTCTGACTCTCAAAAGTCAAATCTTAACAACCAGACTGAGACCATTAAGCTGCTTAGTGAAAACTTAATGAAGTTAACCACAGATTTTAAAACATTTGTTGAGTCAAAACAAGAGTTTAACAGAGGATCTAGTGCAAATAATAACCCAAAATCCAAAAGGACCATTATGTTGAACAGAAAATGTTACAACTGTGGAAATCTGGGACATGAAGGTATTAAATGCACAAAGTCCATTTTTAAACAGCCAAAGGCTGCTTTGATCAAACAAATGTCTTCTACAAACAACAAAATCAAAAATAGAGAGGTTAAAAGTCAACTTCACAGACTTAGCACCAAAACTGCTAAAGAATTGACTTCAACCAACTCTAAAGAACCCATCAAAAGATGGGTTCCCAAAAGTAACTAATTAATTTTGTTTGTCCTGTGCAGGGTAACAGCAAATGGTACCTAGACAGTGGATGCTCAAGACACATGACAGGTTCCTTGAAGAATCTGTCAGAGTTTGTAGAAGAAGAAGGACCTTCTGTCAAATATAGTGACAACTCTGTTGCCAAGATAAAAGGTTATGGTGTGGTGAAGGCTGGCAATATCAGAATAACAAAGGTGGCCTATGTTGAGGGATTAAAGCATAACCTGCTTAGTGCTAGCCAGATTTGTGATGATGATGGTGAAATCAGAATCAGAAAGAAGGCTGCTGTTATCTATAATTCCAAAGGCAAACCTATATTAGTTGCCAAAAGAGAAAGAGATATCTATCTCTTGGATCTTTCTTCTGCAGACAACAATGTAGAGACCTATCTCTATACTCAGTCTGTGCCAGAACTAAGCTGGCTATGGCATAGGAGGTTATCCCACCTGAACTTCAAAAATATTAACCTCCTGTCAAAGAAGAAACTGGTTAGAGGTCTGCCTGATGTTACATTTGCAAAAGACAAACTTTGTCCTGCATGTACACTAGGGAAACAGACCAAGAACCATTTTCCATCCAAATTGTTAGCTACAATTGAACAACCACTGCATATGCTCCATATGGATCTGTTTGGACCCATGAGCATTAGCAGTTTGGGTGGAAAGAAGTATACACTTGTGGTTGTGGATGAATACACAAGGTATACTTGGGTCATCTTTCTTAAAGCTAAAAGTGATGCTCCTGAAGAGATTATTAATCTAATCAAGAGAGAAGAATTGCAGAAAGATGCACCTGTCAAGCAACTCAGGAGTGACCATGGTACAGAATTTAAGAATTCTACTCTCATTGAATTCTGTACTAACAAAAGCATTATTCAAAACTTTTCCTCTGTCAGAACTCCTCAACAAAATGGTGTTGCTGAGAGAAGAAATCATACACTCATAGAAGCTGCAAGAACCATGTTATGCCATGGTCAAATGAAGGTTTATTTTTGGGCAGAAGCAGTTAACACTGCCTGTTATACCCAAAATAGATCTATTTTGGTCAAAAGGCATGGCAAAACTGCATATGAGTTGTATCATAAGAAGGTTCCAACCATCCATTACTTCCAGACCTTTGGTAGTAAATGCTATATTCTCAATCAAAGAGATCAATTAGCTAAGATGGAACCTAAATCTGATGAAGGAATTTTTGTTGGCTACTCATCTATCTCAAAGGCCTACAGAGTCTACAACAACAGAAGGAATAAAATTGAAGAAACCATCAATGTCACCTTTGATGCTTCCTCTGCTAATGATGAACATGTTTCTCAGTCTGATGTTCATTTGTTAGAAGATTTATCTGTTGTGGGATCTGAATCTCAAATCCCAGTTGTTGTTAACCAACAACAGGACTCTGAAAGTGATAATGAAGATGATCAACCTGCTCATTCTATGAGAATACCTTCATCAACAGAAGATGAATCTATGTCCAGAGATTCAAATTCTTCTGATACATGTGTTCAGTCTGGTAGTTTTCAGTCTGTGAACTCTACAGACTCAGACTTACCCTGTGTAGAAGATGATGCAGAACTCAGTCCTGCTATTCTTCCACCAAATGAGAATGATTTATCATGCAATGATGAATCACTTCTAGGAGTCAAAGAACACAAGTATCATCCAATTACAGAAATAATTGGAGATTATGTTTCTGGTGTACAAACACGAGCTAAAGTGTCAAACTTATCTACTGCAAACTTCTGTTTCTACACAAACTTCCTGTCAATCATTGAACCAAAGAAAGCTGAAGAAGCACTGAAAGATGATGATTGGGTTGAAGCAATGCAGGAAGAGTTAACAGAATTTGACAGAAACAATGTTTGGACCCTTGTTCCTGCTCCAAAAGGGAAAACCATTATTGGAACAAAATGGGTTTACAGAAACAAAATGGACAAGGATGGAGTGATAATCAGAAACAAGGCAAGGCTAGTTGCTCAAGGCTACAAGCAGGAAGAAGGCATTGATTATGATGAAACATTTGCCCCTGTAGCCAGAATTGAAGCAATAAGGTTATTCTTGGCATATGCTGCATTCAAAGACTTCAAAGTCTATCAAATGGATGTCAAGAGTGCATTTCTGAATGGCAACTTACAGGAGGAAGTCTATGTGAAACAACCTCCAGGTTTTGTGAGTTCCACTTTTCCAAATCATGTCTATAAATTGCAGAAAGCACTATATGGGCTAAAACAAGCTCCAAGAGCTTGGTATGACACCTTATCATCCTATCTTCTTAGTAATGACTTTACTAGAGGATCAATTGATAAAACTTTGTTCTTCAAAAGGAACAAGGCAGATGTCATACTAGTCCAAATCTATGTTGATGATATTATATTTGGGTCTACTGATGAAAAATTGTGTAAATGGTTTTCAAACTTAATGTCAAAACAGTATCAAATGAGTATGATGGGTGAATTAACATACTTTCTTGGTCTACAAGTACATCAGAAACCTGATGGTATCTTCATCAACCAAGGTAAATATGTCAATGACCTACTTACTAAATATTCTTTAAAGGACTGTTCAATTATGAAAACACCAATGAGCACTGCAGATAAGTTGGATAAGGATCAGTCTGGCAAGTCAGTCTGTCAAACCACTTATAGAGGTATGATAGGATCTCTACTATACCTCACTGCAAGTAGACCAGATATCATGTTCTCAACATGTTTGTGTGCTAGATATCAATCTGAACCTAAAGAATCGCATCTAAAAGCTGTAAAAAGGATTTTTAGGTACCTAAAAGGTACTCCCAACCTGGGTCTTTGGTATCCCAAAGACTCTGGTTTTGATCTAATTGGATATACAGATGCAGATTATGCAGGTTGTAAATTAGACAGGAAAAGCACTTCTGGTGGATGTCAACTGCTAGGTGGCAAACTAGTCAGTTGGTCAAGCAAGAAACAGAATTCTGTTGCTACATCCACTGCAGAAGCAGAATATGTGGCTGCTGGTAGTTGTTGTGCTCAATTGCTATGGATGCAACATCAACTAGCAGATTATGATTTGGTGTTTACAAAAACTCCAATCATGTGTGATAACCAAAGTGCCATTGCCATCACTGAGAATCCTGTGTTTCACTCCAGGACAAAGCATATTGAGATCAGACATCACTTTATCAGAGATTGTGCTGAGAAAGGTAAAGTGATTCTCAAATATGTGCCCACAAATGACCAATTAGCAGATATCTTTACTAAACCTTTAAATGAAGATAGACTTTTGTATCTGCTTGGTCAACTAAGAATGCTCAACCCCTAGTAAAACCTTGAATCTGTATGATTCAATTCTCAGTCTGTGTCTGCTTTTCAATCTGTATAACTGTATTCTCAGCTACATACAATCAAAAAGCACAGACAAAGAGATGTTTTTGTACATACTTTCTAAGAAAATACCAAAAAGATTTTAAATTCTGTTATTTTCTCTTAGTCTGTCTGTTATATGGCTTAGTCTGTGTGACGTCACCCAGACTCATTGCACAGACTGATTATATACACTCAGACTAAATGCTTTTTAATTTTAATATATTTATTTATTTATTCTATTTTTTTTAATAAACAACAATATCCTTGCATTTAATGCTTTAACCATCTTTATGGTAATAATCATTAAAAGTTTTGGCGCTTGTTGTCTATTTATCTGCTCAATACAAAAAGTGCACGTGCCTTAGCGCTACTGTTGCAGAAACAGGGATAAACCGTCCAAGTGGGTCCCATTTAACGGAAATTTAATTTCTACAAATACCCATTTATGTTTTCCCCCTTTCTTCTTCATTCGTACTTGCACACCAAAAACAAACAGAGTCTATGAACCCTAAATCGCTCAACCATTTTCAAAATCAAGTTCTAAAATTTCTTCAATGGCTGATCAATGGGTTTACACGGCACCTGCCAACATCGCTGCGGCTAAACCCTTCAAACAAGGGAAACAGGTAAAACTCTGTATCAACAATCAAGTACCTACCGTTTCCATCCCTGAATCGAAAAAGAATAAAGGGTTTGAGGAACTAACTGCTTTTATGTCTGCTCATCCATTAAGGGGAGCATTCTTTAACACAGTTCCTCAAATATACCCACATTTTTTAATGGAATGGTGGTATACTTGCTCCTCAAATAGTACCAATACTGCAATTACTGGTACTATTGATCATGGTAAACGGGCAGTTACCATTGATCAGGAGTTAATTAGGAATGTCTTAGACCTGCCTTTGGGAAATAATTTTGAACCTATTCCAACCAAAGAAGCAGCAAGGGCTTCTCTTACTTTGGTTGGATATACCAAAGAAAAAGGCACAATTTTGATGTCAGGATTCACCCCCAAATGGAAATTTTTAATTTCTGGCATCATTAGGAGTCTAGGAGGTAAATCTGGTAGCACAGGGGAGCTAAATGAGTTTGAAACTCAGCTGTTGAGCTCATTCATCACTGGTTTAAACATCAACTTTGCAGAGTTGTATTTTCAAGAAATTTTAAAACTGGTGAAAGAGTCAAACAGAATTTTTAATGTACCTTTTATAAGGCTACTCTCCCTGTGCATCCAATCCAGGTTATCTGGGTCTGTATATATGTCCTTTAATAATAAGTGGCAGATATACCTGTTCCTGTGCTCACATATAAAGTGTTTAACCATCTGGTTCCACTTTCTGGAGCACCTATCACTGCTGCTATGCAGCACTGGATTGATCACCCATATGTTGCTTCTGCATCCATGGAGGGTGATGATTCAAGTGATAGTATGGGTAATAAGACCCAGGCTGTTGAAGATCGTGTGGCTGAAGCAGAGCACACAGACTCCGGGGATACAGACTCAACTCAGTCTGTGCACTTGGAGTCAGACTCAAACATTCCTGAGTCTGTTCCATCTTCAACAAAAGATGCAGGTAGTACTTCTTCTTCATCTGAGGACATGGATATAGATCCACCTTCTTATCCTAGCCCATCCTCACCCACAAAAGAGAGTCCCAAACAAACCAACCCAGATGAGTCACCACTCACTCTGGAGGAATCACCAGACTCAACCCCCAAAAGTATAGCACAAATGGAATCATCATCCATGGAACTGGATGTCAACAGAACACCTTCCAGTGCTGTAGACTATTCCATTACAGCTCTGCTAGAGTCTGTGGTGCCAATGGCTACCCAACTGACCCAACCTACACCTAGTTTAGTCAGCTTGGATACCCACATTGCTGCTGCTACACTGACCCCTGTAGTAAGCATTGAAGAAGATGCTCCAATCCTGAGCACTACCAACCCCCTCTTTACCCCACTCACAATGGCTGGACCCATATTGACCACTGGTCCTGCACTAGTTCACACTCCAGTGAGTCTTTTCTTACACCCGTTTGCACAGATTGCCAATGCCCCAGTCATGTCACAGACTGAGGTACAGATCTCCTCTTCTTTGCTCCATGATCTACCATCTTATCACCAGATGGTTAGTGAGGGCATACAAACTTCAACATCAGTTGCCAGTGATACTGCTCCATTACACCAGGAACTGTTTGAGGCAACAGGTGCAACACAATCATTTCCCCGTGATATCTTATCCTATCACCGGATTAGATCTGAGAGAACAACTACACCACTCAATGCCTATGATCGCTTTTCCATGCACAGGACACAGAGTGAGGAAAAGAGTGCAACACCAAAAGATTCCAGTGATCTTGCTCAGTTTCAACATGAGTCAAGTGAGGAACACATACCATCACCCAATTCTAACCCCTCCAACCAGACCCAGTCTGTGCCTTCTAGTACACTTAATGATGTGCTTTCTGCCATCAACAGGTTGTCTGAATGGGTACAAACTGAGTTCAATAATAATAAGAAAGAGCTAGAGAAGATGAAGCATCTAGTCTCTACTATGGTGGATAAAGTGGATATGCTGGAGGAAAAGGTATCCAATAGGTTAGATGAAATGCAGACCACCCTCTCAAACTTGGTAGATGATGTCAAAAAGGGGGAGAAGATGAAGCATGGGTCTGCAGAAGCTAAAACCTCAAAAGATAAAGATTTAAATAATAAATCCTTAGATTTAGGGGGAGATAGCAGTGAGGGAGATGATGGAGATGATGGACCCAAAGGTGCTAGGGTGAAGTCTCAGACTGAAGCTCAGTCTGTGCCACAGACTGAAGATATGAGTGCACAAACTGAGGGGGAGCAAGAGAGATTGCAGTTAGGTGAACATGCTGAGATGGTTGCACAGACTCAGGGGGAGTCATCCATTGTCTTACACATAGACCCAATTGCAACTATCTCAACCCAAGGTCAGCTGGAGTTGAAAAGACCAAGGGAAGAAGAAGAAGAAGATGTTCAACCTCTGTTAATCAAGAAAGCCAGGAAAATGAAAAGAATGGCCAGGAGGATTCCTGAAAGGGATATCTTTGATTCCCAACCAAAAATGAAGGGGATCAAAACCTGGGACCAGTTCTTAAAGCTGGCAGAAGAACAGGACAATGATGGTGATGATGATGATGCCATCAATCCTGACTGCAGTTCTGAGTCTGAAGTTTTCAGAAGATCAGATGATGCTACTTTTGGAGGTGTAGGTGAAGGAGCCTCAAAAGTCAAGACTGGAGAGTCTCAGTCTGTGCCTTCTGAACCTGCACAAACTGAGACACAGCATCAATCACAGACTCAGAGCTCAGAGCAACCAGCAGCAAGCACTGATGTTCTAATTATCAGTGCTGAAGCCATTCAAGCTGAAGCCTATCCTGCTAGACCAACCACATCAACCAGAACACTGCCTCCAGGTAGAAGTGAGATTGAAGACAAAATGCAATGGAGAAGTGCTCATCTGATAAGCACTTATCCTGGGTCAAACTCTACCATGGAAGAAGTAATGGATAAGGGTAAGGGCAAGGAGATTGCCTTATCCAAGCAGGAAAGATTAAGCAAGATCAAGAAGATGGTGGATGATCATGCTGCTGGAACAAGAAATCCTGAACTGTCAAATCTACAGGATGAGCTCTTGCAACAAGAAGCTACTGCTCAAGGTATGACCTTAACCGAATACTTAACTGTATTATCAATTGAAGAGCAGAAGCTGAAGGAAGCAAGATTTGTTGACATGCTCTCCAAAGAGTTAGAAGATGAAAGTTGTTCACAGACTCAGATCAGAATGAGTCAAGTTGAGCAACAGATCAAAGAAGATGAAGAGCTGTCAATAAGATTACAGAAGATAGAGAGCCTGAAACCAAAGCTACAAGCCACTTTCCAAAAGTCAAAGCTCAAGCAGAAGATCAGAGAATGTCATCTGAACAAGATTGGACAGAAATTAAAGCTGGAGCTGACTTTGACCAAGAGCAAGAAGATGGTATGGGTGGATGAACTGTACACTCTAGGGCTTAAGGAATGGCAATCCATTGCCAATCTTTTGAAGAGCGCAGCTGACAAGGATCTGAAGAAAGAAGTTCTGGATGAGCTATCTTACCTGATTGAGCTAGTTCTCAGTCTGGGGCTCATCTCAGAAGAAGAATACAAGTTGTTTTGCATAGCAAACAACTTTGTAATCAAGAAGAAGTCAGCTGGGTTATCCACAGAGAATGAGCAGAGAAGGGAGCATCCTCTACCCAAAGGTATTGTTTTCATAGATAGATCTTATGTACAGACTGACAACATTGAAGGTCTCTGCTATAGAGATATCAATGGGATAGAGTGCTTCCAGGATCAAAATGGACTATATAGAGAGTCTCTGCTACACTGCATTGCCCTGCTGAAGGAATGCAAACATTCTCAAGCCAGACCATTCAGAAGAAGACTGATCAGCTGGTTATTCAACAACCTTTCCCAACTCAAGATGATGATTGGACTTGAAGATATCTGCAAGAAGATCATCCTAGAGTATCAAGAATTTGAAGACAAATCTGATAAGGAAATGGAAGAACTGTTGAAGAGGAAAGTGGAAAAGATGAAAGAGATCAGGGCTCAGAGAAAGGATTGAAGATTGTTAGATTTTTGATTTACAATCTTATGTAATAATTGTAATATTTTTGTGAACTAACTGTGATTCTGACTTTATATATACATAAGTCTTGATCCATATGTTATGATTCACCTTAGTATTTATTATTTCTCTATTATCTTTTGTAAATAGATTTTGACATCATCAGATAGGGGGAGATTGTTGGGAAAAACAATGATCAAACCTAAGTTATAAATCTGAAGAGTCAAAATCTAACTCAGTTGTATTCAGGAAACTTAGTGAAATTCCTGAGTCTGTGTTTCTGAGTCTGTGCTACACAGACTGAAGAATTGTTTCTGAGTCTGTGCTGCACAGACTGAAGATCCTCACAGACTGAAAGCCATGCTCTTTCTGAAGACTTATGAATTCATCATCTGAAGAATGAAGATTGAATACAGAAGGCTTCACAGACTGAAGTTCACAGACTGAAGATCACAGACTGATGAGCACAGACTGAAGAGCACAGATTGAAGAATGAAAGTACAAATATACAGGAGATATTCTTCTTTCCTTAGGCTAGATACAACTGATAAGATGTTTGAGAAAGGTCAAACATCATATAAAGGTTCTCTTCTCAGCAAAGAAACCTTTTACCTTTTTGCTTTTTCTATTTTCAAGAAAAGCAAAAAGGAAGGCGTGCAAAGTTGCCCAAGATGCATCTGTTATCCCTTGGACAACTATGTATGCTAGATAATATAGAGTTACATCCAACTCTATAAATAGCAGTCCAAAAAGCACTGCTATTATCCAAGAAATTCAAGAGAATTAGTATACTAGACCTTTGAGCTTAGGCTAAAGCATTATCACACTTACTGTGAAGTTTGTAGTGATAATTGTATCTTTGTATACTACTTGGATCGTATTCAAACCATCTGTGTGGGTTTGAATACCTTGTCATCTTTGTGAGACAAACACTTTATTGTGAATAATACTTTGATTCATAATAAACTCTGTGTTAAAATTAATCTTGTTTTCCGCCTAGATTAATTTAAACTTGTTTGATATAAAACTTGGATATAAACTAACACGTTGAGATAACTGTTATTTAATCTGTATCTAAGTTTTGGGAACCTTGTGACCCAACAGATCAGAATGTAGATCCTACTTTATATAGGGCTATGATTGGATCACTAATGTATTTGACTGCATGTAGGCCTGACATTATGTTTGCTGTTTGTATTTGCGCAAGATATCAGGCTAATCCGAAAGAGTCACATATGCAAGCTGTAAAAAGAATCTTTCGTTACCTCAAAGGGAAGCCGGAGCTGGGACTTTGGTATCCGATTGAAGGAGACTTAGATTTCGTTGCTTACACTGATTCGGATTATGGTGGATGCAATCAAAATAGAAAGTCTATGACCGGAGGATGTCAATTCCTAGGAGGTAGACTTGTGTCTTGGCAGTGCAAGAAGCAAAGCTCAGTAGCCATTTCTACATGTGAAGCTGAGTATGTTGCAGCTGGCAGCTGTTGTTCCCAAGTATTGTGGATACAACAGCAACTGCGAGATTATGGGCTAAACTTTACCGACACTCCTATGATGATCGATAATGAATCGACTATCTCTATAACCAATAATTCGGTAAAGCACAGCAAGACGAAGCACATTGATATTCGTCATCATTTTATTAGGGATTGTGCCTAGAAGAAGCTTATTAGGTTAGTCAAAGTTGCCTCTACTAACAACTTGGCAGATCTATACACTAAAGCTTTCGACAGGGCGCGTTTTGAGATATTGATTCAACTTAACGGAATGAGGAATCCAGAATAACTAGACTTCCAAAGGAGTATGTAATAATTAGTAGTAAGTTTTACTTTTATGTGTTAAAAAAAAAGAAGGAAGGCATATGGCATTCATTTGCTTGTTACCTGAGGGGAATCGCCTCCTATAAAATGCAAAAAGAATATAAACCATAAAAAGTTTAAGTTTTTATCTGCTGGGAAATGATAGTACATTAGGATAATAAGTTTAACAATAATAAGTATAAGTCTTAAGTTAGATGTGTTAGTAGATTCTGGTAAGTCAAATTAACGTTACATCTTTACAACCAAGACGGTACTTATATTTATTTCATTATACACCTTTCTCCACATGTTATAATTGGATAAGAATAACATTAAGTCTAGGCGGATTCATTATATGATGTACTGGTAGGCAAATTATGCTATGATTTCTGAGCATTTAATAAGTATTAATTCTCATGTGTGTTATCTAGTGTGAACTACTATATGATGTATGACATAAGTCTTAATTTGTGAATGATAGTAGAGCCATACACTGTTATCAAGAAACTTTGAAAATATGAACAGACAAATAGTTAGAAAAATGGCTATTAGTAAAATTACTTGTGACTCTGTTGTACTAAGTACAGACCTGAAACCTTTAGTTTTGCCAATGGGCTCAAACTTGTTTTGCTCATACTAAGGGATCTTCTGTTGTACTAAGTACAAATCTAGAACCACTAGTATCTTCAAAATATGTTTGATGTTTGTCAAGCCTTAAAATAACTCAAGGATATGTTATATGTTACGAAAAGTGCATCATTTAGTAACCTCTACCTTGAATGTAAAAGATACAGTGTTATGTGTTATACTTGATTTCTCAGTATGTCGTATATTAGGACACATTGGTTAATATGCATACTAACAATAAAGGTTTACTTGGAAATCAGTGTATAATTTGTTTATGTGGATCATAATATCGGTAATCGTCTTGAACTGTCGATGACAAATGAACGTTCACTTTGGTGAATAATTCGTTCTCATTAATATAAATGTATGTTCAAAGAACGTCTTATTTCATGTGGATAAAGGTAACCAAGTTATAATCTTATAAATATAAGTTGATAATTGGTTAAGTTGTAATTTTTCTGTCACTTATTTTGAATTTCATGAGGTATGGATACTAACAATCTTCTTAGACTTGTTTAATAAATAATAAGGTACAGCTTATTCTTCCTAATTTGATCCCTAAGCAGATAAATCCTTAATGCCAAACATATGTATTGTTTATCTTATTTAATAAAATGGTACTTGATATCACTCATTAGTTTGATTATTTATTTATTACGTCATTTATTTTTGTTTGTGTTTATCCATTGGAAGTTAATCTGAAATTTATCGTTTCGTGATTGAATAAATGTGACAAAAACGCAATGGAAATTTCATAATGTTGACTTGTAAAAATACTTATAATGTCAATTTATACGTAAAACTAAATTCGCATTTTTGGTCAAAGTTGCGAAGTTGACAAGTCAACGTTGCGAATCGAGCTTAGAGTATAAAAGGGACAAGTCAACGAGTCAAAACCCTCACTTTCCAATTACCCCTGCGAACTGAGTTTTTGTTACCTGCGAGACGAAGTTTAGTGAACCCAAACGAGCCACCTTTTTCTAAAATTTTCGAAGTTCCAGTTCAAGGATCGGTTTTTCACTCCGGACAGCATTTACTTCTTTCGATTTCGTATCATTTGAAGTAAGTTTCACTCGATTTCACCGTATAATTCATCTTTAATCGACAATATATGTTTCAAAGGTTTTGGTTTCGTATCTCATGGATTCCTTCAAAATTAGTGAAGATTAAAACCTAAAACTCTTAGAACTTGTTAATCGGCCTATAATAAACGTGTTTGTACCATTCAATCGCGATTAAAATTGTTCGATCATCGATTTGGCTCTTGAAATTGTTGCCCAGACGCTCCTGCGAACCGAGATCAATCTCAGTTCGCAGCGAACCCAACCTTTGACTCGGGTTGACCCTGCGAAGCGAACTCAATCGGGTTGACTTCGCTTGACCAAAGCGAAACCAAATGGTTTGACTTCCGTTGACTGCGAAACGAACCCAAATGGTTAACTCGCATTGACCTGGGAAGCGAAACCAAAATGTTTGACTTCGTTTGACCTGCGAAACGAACATAGGGGTTGACTTTTGCGAACTGTATCACCTATTTGACTTTGCACATTAATTTAATTTTCGATTTGAACGTTTGACTTAGTCAATATTCGGTTTACAAATTTCACATTTTTGATGTGTACTCGATTTGTGAACTCTAGGTTTACGAATTAATTACACATTGGGACTTGTTATTTGGTTGTTATACGTTTCGACTTACAAACTTATGTTTATAGGTTAAATACGTATAAATTTACTAAGTTAATTTTCTAGACTTGTATTCGATTTGAGAACTTTATGTTTACAAATGAAGTACAAATGATGACTTTTAACTATCAGTTATACGTTTAGACTTAAGAACTTATCTTTATAAGTTAAACACGAATAAATTTAACATGTTACATTTGTCTTCGATTTTAGATCTTTATGATTACAAGTAAAATACAAATTGCAATTGTTAATTATCTGTTATATGTTTCGACTTAAGGACTTAATGTTATAAGTGAAATGCATATAATATACGAATTCTATTCTATTATATCGAAAGACTTCCGACTCATATGTAGTCGTGCAACGTGTTCCGATTTTTATCGGCGGTATGATTTTTCAGATTATCTACTAGGACTTACGAACCGTATATAATTTAGAGAATATAATTGAAAATTAAGTCTCGTATGCTTAATCGTTCAATTAAGTTCAGTAAATTAAGTTATTAATTAATAGTAAACGTCCATGTTTGGTGATCATTTTTGTTCACAATACATAAACGTTTAAAATTAATTAATGTTCGATAATATGTCCTATTATCTGAGCTAACTGCCATTTGTGTACATCTTTTGATTACAGATATGGCTGCTCGATCTTTCACTCCTGCTCACAACATCTTGGTGAACTTGGATGAAAATGAGCGTGGTGCTGCACGTTTCACAGAGATTCTGACATATTTAGCACGTTCGAGGATTCGATATGCTATTACGGAGTCTCCGCTACTGTCCCGAGATCTTCTGGATCAGTTTTGGAAAAGTATTGCGTATGATGGTGCTGCAAACCCTCCCGTTATCCGTACGAGGGTTAATGATCATCCCGTTGTCTTCTCCGCTGATGATCTGAGACAGATTTTAGATCTGGGTACAGTTGATCAGGAAGTTGGTCCCTCTGTGTATTCCTCTGACTTCATTGAGGGTGCACTTGGTAGAATGGGTTATTCTGGACCCAAGAGAGGCCGCCAGTTTGTGAAGGCATTTGTGCTTGGACAGTGGAGATTCTTATTCCACATTATTGTTACCATCTTCGGTAACAAGAAGGACGGATACGATGAGCTGAGCCCTGAGCTGTTATCTGGCCTACTGTCCCTTGTTTATAATAAACCATACAGTTTTTCGTCATATATCTTCAATTCTTTTGTTGGCCAGATCACTGGCGCGGTGAGATCGAAGTTTATGCTTTATCCGCGCTTCTGCATGCTACTTATTCATCACTGCATTCGGGGCTTGATGAACATTCAGCCAGATTTACATGTTGACCGGATTGGACTTAGAGGATACAACGCATGTTTTCTCCATTCTTCTCGACGTCCAGATCAGGTCAAGCCTGAAGCATTGATCTTTTTGGCCATCTCCTCGATGCTGCCTATATAGCTCCACCAAACAATGGTTAGATGGATGATGGAACTCAACCACAAGTACAACCTCAGCCAGCAGTTGTGGCTCAAAACCCTGAGCCGCAAGAGCTTATAGAAGATGTTCTACATCAGGCTGCTCGACCTGACATTGCTGCTCAGGTTTTACATGAGGTTTTGATACAAAATGATGATGCTACCGATCCTCTCTTAAATGAGATTGATCAATTTCAGGTATTTTTGGTATCATTATTATTCAACTTGTGTGTATTCTATCTATTTACTTATCATCTATTATCAATCATCATGACTAGGCTTCTGAAGCTGTCGACCAGAGGTCATTCGACCTGAGGGTGAACGGGATCAGACGAGTTTGGATGCTGGCCTTCTAGTACTTTACGCAAGGATGGCGCCACTACATCTGACTCCGATAGTGAGGAAACTGATGATGATCTTCCTCGTCTTCCTACTTTTTCGGGTATTCCTGCGGGAATGATCCGGAGGGGTTCCAAGCTGATTATGGATCCTGCCTTAAAGGGCAAGCGCAAAGTTGATGATCTGGATCTTGATTTTTGCTTGATTGACGAGGACACAGATGATGAAGATTGGCGATTTGGCTAGTCCAGTCGCTCAAGATACACAACCGCAGGCTAGACCTACGGCGCAACGTCCGAGTGCTCTGATATCTGAAACCTCAGAGAAGGTTAGAGATACGAGTATTTATAGCTATTCAGAGATTGAGACAGTTTATTCTGTTACTTTTACTGATAACTATGGTCTAACAGGAGCATGTTGTTGATGTTCCTATCACGATTCAGACTACAAAGGCTAGTAGAATCACAGCTCGCTTACTTCTGACAGACGTTGCAACCCAGATTGAACACGACCACACCTACACCCCAGGCTACTACTTCTATGAGAGTTTCTGAGCGGATTTCTAGTTTTGAACTTCGAGTTCAAATATTAGAGACTCAGAATGCTACTCTTGCAAAGGAGCTTGCAACTCAAGGCGAAGTCTATACTCATCTCTTGAAGTCTCATATGCTTTTAATCAGAGAGTCTGAAGATCAGCAGAGACAGCTTGATCGACTACAAGGTCTTGTCACCAAATTATTGAAGGGCAAGTCGCCTCAGGGGAGATCTTGCTATTTAATGAGGCTTGCAGAGAAGATGAATTGAGAAGGAAGAGACGTTATGATACAGATGATGATCCCAATACACAGAAAGATAGAGAGCCGACTGGTCCTTCAACGAGTGGTGAGCTTCCTATAATTCAGGGGGAGTCTGAGCCTACTGGGGCAAGCGGTGATGGTGGTGATGGTGCTGGTACTGCTGATGGTGCTAGCAACGTTGGTGAGAAACTCACCAAAGAATAATTTTAGATGTGTATTCTTAGATTGATTGTAATAATGATTATAATCACTGAAAGACTTACATTAAAAGTTATTTGTTTTATGTCCATATAATATAAGATTAGTTATATAAGATTTAGACTTGAGATGCTATATTACAGGTTAAAATGATATAAGACTAATTATATAAGACTAATTATATAAGATTTAGACTTGAGATTCATCATGACAAGTTAAAATTATATAAGATTAGTAATTGATTGTGATTTCATGAATGAAATAATAAAGAAATTCTTAGATTGATTATCTATTTCAATAAAAGAATTTATATTATTTATATTTGATTCATGACATGTTTATCACTTGTAGATGAAAGTGATACCGACATTGAAGTCGAAGAAGAAGTAGATTACGATCTAGAGGAGGGAGAGTTTGTACCTCCTAAAGATTGGACATCTATTTCTAATTTTGGGTTAGACGAAGGTGTAGATCCAGATGCTAATATCAATGAACACATCGTGAGCCCTTCAAAGACTAAAGTCGTTATTCAGGATGAAGACGGAGAAAGAGTAATTGATTTAGATGAAAATCTAGATGATTCAACTGATTCAGAAGATGATCTTCTTGATAGACTCAAAAATAATCTAATGTTTAGACCTTTGAAGAGAAAGAAAAAGGAAAAGACTAGGATTAGGGAAGTCGATATCACTGGAAAGCGAATACCAAGAAAAGGTATTATTGGATGGTACTACGACGCAGATCTGAAGCTTTTTGCCATAAAACGATTTGATGGTGTTCAATATTTTGAGAAGAAGCTTGCAGTCTTCAGTTTTTTGCCTAGGTTTGAAATCCGAGACTTGGCTAGATTAGAATTGAATAACCCCAATAATGATCCTTTTGGAAGATATGTTGAAAAGATTATCAGGACTGAGGGTTGGTCGATGAAGTTTGAAAGAATTAAGCCAAGAGTCGGAAAGACAATCAAGCTTGATGAAAGAAGCGAAAGAACTGGAAGGCGTCGAAGGAAAAAGATATATCCAGCTGCAAAATGCATACAACAGATTCCTCTGAAAACTATGCCTCAATATATCTTAGGTAAGCTGAAGAGATGGTCTGTAGATTCAGTCACTGGAGAAGCTCTCATGTTTGAACATGATGACGAAGTTGAAGATGAAGAGAGAGAGATCTTAAAGATTTATGATCGACGAAATCTAATGAACTTATCAAGGGCTGACCTATTAATATTACACAAGAATAGGATCACGGCAATTGAAGGATGGGAAGATGTTGCTCGAGATTATCAGTCAATGGTGAAGAGATGCATTAAGCTGAAGATATATGCAGGTAGCAAAATTTACAAGTGATTACCAAAAACAACTTGAAGACAAAGACTTAAAGACGCTAGAGCTATTGTCAAGGGGGAGTCTGTTGAGACATGCTTTGTGACAACAGATCTAGCTTGTAATAGACTTTTGGTAATTGTAATCAAGTTGGTACATTGGTTTTGAATTGTAAATGAAAGATATTGATTGGTAAACATTTTAGAGTTAAATATCAAAATGCTGAAAAATGTTGACCAAGGTTGACCGCGAACCGAGTCAGTTCGCAGGACAAAAATGGCCTACGAACCGAGTCAGTTCGCTTGGCCAATATGGGCTGCGAACTGAGTCAGTTCGCAGAGCCCAGTGACCTGCGAACCGAGACGGTTATATATGCAAATTAGGTTTTAAACCTAAAGGACTTTTGCCAATTCTGATATCCGTGCCTCCTGCGATTCCAGAGACTTCACCAACATTCTAAAGGCTAGGTATTGATCGTTAACATTCGTTGTAATTGATATGAAGCAATTAGACAATTGATTCGCTAATATATTGCGAAAGAACTCGTTATAGACCCTATAACTAGTATTGAGGGATTCCGCACCTTAATACCGTAGATAACCTCGTTATCGATCTGCCACAACCGGACTTACACATCATCTGTTGGTAAACACGATAGTAGCCAGAAAGACAGGGAAAGAGAAGATTCACAAGCCAGATTTCTTCTGTTGGCAAACGCTTGTGAATGTTCCTTGGTGTTTGGCTTATTGGATGGCACGTAAGACCACTGGTACTAGGGCACTGAGCGGTATTTGTGGTGGTCATTTTGTGACCCGGTTGGCCAGGTGGTTTGGAGTTCTCGACGTGATGTTTTAGTCGTATACTCCAGTTAGTCCCGACATACAGCTTTTGGGACAACAACAGCTTTTGGATTTAGATGTGATTAGGAGACCCATTGAGGGAGATTATTTCTTGTGGATGACTCCATTAGCTGAGGGTAGGATACCAGAGCCACGAGTTAGGAGGAGAGCTCGTGTCCCAGCAGCCGAGACAGCAGCAGCACCACTAGAGCCGGAGGATCATTAGGAGCCTGTATATGATATGCATCAGCTCCAGAGACAGATTGTAGAGATTCAAAGTATGTTGGAGCAGCAGCAGATTGCTCATCAGAGACATGTGCAGAGGTTGGCACATCCGTTTGATTACAGTACTTATCTGATGCATCAGCTGATGGGTAGTCCGTCAGCTCATCGAGGACCGGTTCGACCATATGTACCTTGGGATTTTGGTGCCTCCTCTCTCAGCAGCAGCAGCAGGATGATGATGACAGTGATTGATCACTGTGTATAGATATTTTATTATATTCTTTTATTATTATGATGGATACTTGTTTAATTTGGATATTTGTTTTATTATTTTAGGATAATAAATACTTTATTATTATGTTTAATATGTTTAATATATTATGTTTTCTTGAAGTTAGTTTATTTTGGAAGCTGGCATTAACTTATGCTGAATTTTTGAACTTTGTGGGTGTGTTCCCTGAAAATCCTCACGAGACTATAACTCGTCTACTCGGGATACCGAGGGGTTTAAAGGCTAATTGCATATGCTAAATGCAATCGTGATTGCCTACGGAAATGAGCTGTTGTATATTGCGAATCAGACCAAGAAAGCATGTACTTCATATTCAGGGTAGTTTTTCGTTCTAATTTCTTTTCTCGTTCTTTTCACTTTATATGTTTATGTACAATGAGGGCATTGTACAGTTTAAGTGTGGGGATGGGAGTCATAAAGAAATAAAAGTTTATTTGTCCTTTAAAACTAAGTGGAAATTTTTGTGATATTGCATAAAAATTTTGCGATACTATTTTTAAGAGATGATAGTACATTAGAAACATGTATAAAAATGGAATTTTTAAATATTATTTTTGATGTGTTGATAGGCCTAACTAACATTTTCTTAAATCCAAGTTTTCTAATTTTACACATAAGTGTTAGACATCTTCAGTATATGATGTATTGATAGGCTTTCTATACAAAAGTTATTGAATTTTAAGAAATAATAATTGAACGTGAATATAATTTTATGGGAAACACAATTCGATATATGACTGTATAGTCTTAATTCTTGTTTGACCTTGTGGCATATTCTGTAATTTTGGGGTTTAAATTGATATCATTTTGAGGATACACTGACTGATTCCTCTGTTGTACTAAGGTCCCTGGCCTCATCAAAATATCTAAAAAATGAAGAAAAGCAAAAATGCTTAAATAAATATAACTATTAGTCAAATTATGTTGCTCTGTTGTACTCAGATACAGACATGTCTCCGCTGATTTGACTAAAAACTATAAGAATGGTTATACTTACACCTGAGTTAAGTTAAGTCGCTTTGTTGTGCTAAAGTACAGACCTGTCACAATGTCTTAACTCTAAAAATGATTTTTCAATTATTCACACATTATATAGAAATATGTTCATTATTTGATTTCGGGGGTATATCAATTGTGGGATACATAAGTTATATTCATAATAATAATAAGATATTATTCTCAAACTTTAGTATAGAAAGTTTAAAGCGGATTAAAGTATCAATAATCGTCTTGAAATGTCAAAAAATTAGAAATTTTGTGCTTAGAAGTGTTTAATGAGGTTTAAGAGGAATTTTTATCAACAATCAAGATAGATTTAATTGTTCTTAATAAAAAGCATGTTTTCTAATATGATCCCAGAGTAGTTTATAATTATTCGCGAAAAAAGTGATATGTACAATTCTCATCTCCTAGTTATTAAATGATTCTTATAATTTCTTGTGTGGGAGATGAATTTCTAGTTTGTTTTATATTTATCAGTTAATCTACTTGAGGACAGGCAGAACTTAAGTGTGGGGATATTTGATAACATCAAATAATGTCATATTTATATAATGATATTCCCTTATTTTTAAGCATTTTTATTACAATTTATTTATATATATTACTGATTTCATTTATATTTGCAAAAAGGTGTTTATATTAAAGAAATAAAGAAAAGGAACGAAAACAGGCTAAAAACTGCTGAGAATGAAGTGAAGATTAAGAATCAAGAAGATTGGACTTACAGAGAAGATTAAACCCAAAAGATTAAGTTATTGGGCCAAGAAAGAAAAGTAAAATCGGATTTGTGAAGATTAAAACCCAAAAGGAAGGAGCTCAACCCGAGTGCAGAATATTCTAGAATTGCAGTTCAACCGGCGGTTAAACATAAATATGGAAGGCGGTAAAGCGCGCGGGTCAAAAACCGGGTTTCGTAGGTAAAAAGTCAACCCAACCGGCTGCTGAAATATTCAACCGGCAGTTGGATTTGCGATCTGAAATCTATAAATAGAGGCCATAATCAACCAATAAACCATACAATTTACAATACGAATTAAGTAAAGCTTAATCGATTCTAGGGTTTAGAAGTCGACTAAAAGAGCAATTTGGAGGTTAGGAAGCTAGGGTTTGAAGGTTTTCAACCCAAACGAATATTTAGTTCGGTTTCTTGGGTTTGATTCTTAATCTTTTCTATTTACAATGTGTAATTACATGTTTTTAGATCTGGTTTTGATTACTTTAAACATGAGCTAATTCTTCAATTGTATTTGCTTAGATGAATGACTTTTAGATGAAGGTTTTATGATATGTTTATGTTGATTTGAATTATGAATGATTATTGAGTTTATTTGAAAGATCCATATTGATTATGTGTTGATTAATTGTTACTTAACTTGATCAAAAGACTTATGCTATAACAAGGGTTTGTATGAGTTGATTGATTATTTGCAATTAAGTAATTTATTAGTTAATTGTGGCTTGAGACTGTAACCGGTAATAGGTTAAGAGAATAGCATTTAATATAACCTGATTAATGTGATAATTATTTAATCAATAATTATAAACTTGCTTTAACACGAGGTTGATGAATGAATCTCAATGATCTGTTGATAGTATTAATTGAATAAGGTTTAGTTTAATAACACATAGAAGAAATTCTAGTGTATTCAAGAGAATCTAGTATTAAAGTTTATAGGATTAGTTAACCTTAACAGGAGACTATCTATATTTGTTAAAATTACCATAATAAATAATCAACAATTCAATAAACATATCTGCAACCTGAATCGAGAAATCATGAACATAAGTAATACATGTTTCTCTATCTGATTATCTTTAGTTACTTTTTATCTTTTTAATTGTTTAAAGTTTAAATCGTTTTTAATTAAAATCGTTCGTATGGAACTAAAACGCACCATTTATTTATTTGTAGTTTGTAATTTAAAGGTTTTATTAATGATTTTAATTTACACCGATTCCCTGTGGTTCGACTTGGTCTTACCTAAGCTATACTATAATACGAACAGGTATTTTTGCCTGGTTGTGTTAAAGTTTACTTTAGTATTTCCATTCAATTAAAACTTATTATTTTTAGTCAGCACTTAATACACATCATGTATCAATAAACACCCCCTTGTCAGCAGCTTGGTTTATTTGTTAATTATTCAATGCCAGCTACTAGGGAGGTTGCTTCCAGCATGTATACCCTGTGCCCAACATACTTCAACTATCCTCTAAAATTTTAGTGCTCGACTCTCATCTTCTTGGTTATAAATGATCAGATTTTTATTTAAGCATTACAAATCTCGTCTTAAAAGGTTGATTAAACTCAACGAATCA
Organism: Gnaphalium uliginosum; assembly: GCA_963930675.1. NCBI lineage: Eukaryota > Viridiplantae > Streptophyta > Magnoliopsida > Asterales > Asteraceae > Gnaphalium > Gnaphalium uliginosum. Next base: position 34,729,183 of record OZ005681.1, read on the forward strand.
TAGACGTAAATGGTGATCATCTTTGGAAAAAATACATGCTCTGACTCTTTTCTCTCAAAACACTTGGTCTCAGCTTCACCAGTTTTCCTAATGTACGACCAACATTGGAAGTTCTTAGTAAAATTTACTGGAAGCTTTTCTAGCAGAATCTTCTTCAAGCACTTGACCAGGGGATACACAAGCTTCACCCACGGTCTGCCAGTTAAAGGATTTATTTTTTTGTAAATCATCCTTCTTCTAAGTTTTGGAGTTAAACGATCGGATCCATTCTTCACCTCTTTCTACACTATCTTCTCAAACCATATACCGAAGTCGTCATTGGAATGATTAATAAGATCAAGCGAAGTTAATCTATTAATCTCAAGGCAAAGTGCTGAATTCTTTGAAATTTCTTGGAAAGTATTGCAGCTTGTCGGTCTTTTTCACAATTAAAACTTTGTTTTCATTATCATACTTCCAGCTGATTATTTGACCAACACAGTTGTTGTCTTTGACTTCATAGAACTTCTTCTTTATCAGCGGAGTATCTAGTTTTTTCTGTTCTTTAAACCATCCAGTCTTATAAGCTTTACTTTAACTAACCTGATCGTCTTCAATTTCTTCAAGATCTGAATCTACATAATCTTCAACAAGCACCTCTTCTTCTTCTTCTTTTTAGTTCATCTAGTCATTAAACTATATTTCATCAAACCTCTCTTCATTTACATCATCCTCTTCTCTTACCTCTTCGTACTCAATTCCTTCATCATCAGATAATTCAAACACTTCCGGATTGCAAGGTTCATCGTCAAAGTCTGAATCCGGAATTCCAAACTCTAAAACATATTAAAGTGTAGATAAATCTTCATTCACTTGATCTTCTTCCTCAATAATTTGAATAGGTTCAGCTTCAAACAACTGCTTGTTTAAACTTGATTCTTGTCTAGGACCTTCATAGATAATCATTACAAGCAGATTTGATTCTTCAATTTGTTGCTCTACCTCTTGCTCTTGTTCCCTCGAATTTGGTTGATCTGCTCTTGTTCAATAGGAGAGTCATTATCATCATCATCATCATCATTGTCCTCCTCTTCAAGAATATTCTCTCCCTCATTCAAGAATATTCTCTCCTTGATCAACTGTATTCAACTCTAACTCGATGATCCTTAGCTCCAACGCACTTATCTTTTGATTATGAGCATTTATAAGATCATTTTGCTTTTCAAGCTTCTTTCTCTGATTTTCATTAATTTTACCCTAAGTATCTATTTTTCGTTCTAATGACTCTAGGGCTTTTGATTGCACCAAAACTCATTCCCGCAACGTACTCATTGTGGAGAACACCATTTACAATAATGTTGCGGCATCCTGCTATTGTGACTGTGGAGTTGGTTGTGGTTGCTGAATGTCTTCTACTGAAATTGGTTGAGAAGTAGAAGTTTCGGCTTGAACACTCTCTCTCACTTTTCGTTGACGCACTCGTGCCGGATGTTCTTGAGAAGGCACATAATCAGAATCCGAACCCTCTTCTCTGGCCCTCTTCCTACTTTCTTTCTGCATCTCAACCGTTTTCTCAATCCTAGCTAATTTCTTAGCAGACATGTTTGAAGACCTTCGGAGAACTTCTAAAGATCTTTGATCATACACTGTATCCAAATCACTAGAGGATTCTTCAACATTTGTTTCAGTTTCTTCAGAATCTGAGCTTCAGCTCACCACTACTTCCTCATTTCTTTCTTCACCATTTGCTGCCTCTTGTTCTTGTGTAGGTTCATCAAACAAAAAATCTGTATCGAACATCTGTGCATCATCTTGGACAGGAGCATTAATCAATTGTTCTTGCTATGGTTGTCGTGGCTGTTGGACTTCATCTACCCAACTATCATTAGCCGGCTCGATGTAGTTCTCGTTTACAATATGCCCAAACAGTTCTACAATCTGAGGAGCAGGATCTTTCATTGCAGAACAATCTTTGTAAATTCTTTTTGTCATGGGAGTCAGGCGAATAGGCATTTCCGAAAATTGAAGATTCGGAAAAAGATGATTCAGAATAAGTTGCACGATTTTGGAAATAAATAAAATCTGATAGCCGTATGAGTGACATTGTGGACCATGTTTGTAAAAACATATCCTGAGAAATTGTACGGCTTGTTCAATGTTAATGCAATCATAGCTGAGGCTAGCTGATGATTGATGCCATCATATCCTCCTTTCCTTGATCCCAGACAATGTATAAGAGTATGCATCAAAAACCTCCACGATGCACACAATTTAGCCTTTCTGTATTGATCAGGAGACACATTCGGATATCCAATCCGTTGAAAGAAACCACTGATGAGTGTTGGGGGAAAATTGTTCTGTCCTCTTGATGATCTCCAAACTGCAACACCATTCTCACAACCTCTTTTATTACATGCACCTCTTGTTCCAAAATAGCAGATATAATAGTTCGAACATTATCAACTGTTTCATAGCACACGTTGTTCAAAATTGAATTACATGCTCCTAGCAAATCTCCACATCAGCAGTAATTGCATGATTAATCCTTGATCTTTGACGAACAGTGATATTATGCCTTCCATCAAAATTCTTCTTTATAGCATTAGCAGGAAGAGCCAACTGTAATTTATAAGAAATACACATGTGCACAATAGATTGTTAAAATTCAAATTCACATTTTTCACAAAAAAAAAAATTCTAAGTTTTGAATCCTGTAAACTTATGTTAAGTTCACATATACATTACATGCGTACTCGAAACAACTTCGCATAAACAGTTAAACTTTTGATCAAAGCGTTTGAATTCTATGAACTTATCTTAAGTTCGCGAGTACTGTTAATGCGTACTAGTAATAACTTCGCAGTAACACTTTGAAACCCTGGTTAAACTGTTAACCTGCACTGTAGCTGCGAACTTAGGATAAGTTCGCGTGAACAGTTGCAGTTGTTCGAACTCTCAGACGATTTTCTTCCATTTCTTACGATAAACAGAATCAAATATGATCATTTGATCAGTTTATCTTGCAAAAAGGTGTGACATCCGGCAAATTAGGCCATTATTTGTACCTAAGATAGGTTATTATTACTTGTAATTAGTGTGAAATAGGACTAGTTACAGTAACGCATTGTACATTGTATTATACACACATTTGTAATTAATTTTAATTTCGCGATTTCAATCGGATGGAATCCAACACGATAAATACTGACGTTGGTGAAAACTTTCATAAATAACATGAATCCATTTTCAATTAAATAGTCATTATTTATATTATATTATTATTGTACGATAATATACGAACATATTACGTTTTGCATAAAACGCACCATACGCGACGAAAATGCGCGAATCGAACCCGACACCCGAACGAGACCCGACAAATATTTTGAAAAGGTTCAATAATATATTTTAAAATATTTGTTCAACTTAAAATAGCAATTACGTATCAAAACAAAACGCGAAAACTAAATGTTAACGATTAAATTCTAAAACACGCGATTAACGTTTAACCAACCGAGGAAACGTAACACGAAATCTAGAAGCAAATCACGAGCCCAAGACCACAACGGGTCAGGCCCAATTCGGCCAATCCAGGCCCATGAAGCCGGCCCAATGGCCCACCCTTGACCCCTCCCTTTTCCATTTTAACACTTATGCCTTTCTTAAAAATTTCATTCTCACACACACTTTTTGCTCCTAAACTCCCTCCCTCTTCCCTGCAACTCAGACCTAAACCACCACCACCACCACCTCTCTCAGCCCCTTCCAAGGCGCCTAGTCACCACCATCATCATCTACAACAACAAGAAGAAGGAGAACAAATACACAAACAGGAAACATTCACAGCGGCCCTTTCTCTCACGATTTCGACACTAGATCGACGTTAATATACATGTTAGATGTTCGTTTTTTCTAATTATGTCCAAGATCTAAATCGAAAACCATTGAACAATAAGAAAAACCGTCGGATAATAGCTTTAACCACTGGACAAAAATTTACTAGAAGTAGCTAAGACATGTATGAACAACTGGTAATTTTCTGGGATTTTATTTCGAAGCTTTGGTTTGTCAAAACGAGCCACGAAAACAACTCAAAATTTGTGAAAAAGGACCCGTTGACTGTTTTGCAACAAATATAAAATGACACTTTCAGGATAACTACAAAACGTAACGATAATTTTCCTAGGCTCTAAAAACATATTTAAGACTTTCCTAAAAGTTTCGGGTCAAACCGAGCACAATTGACCAAGTTCCCGAAAACGAAAACACATCAGGTCGTCTGTGTCGCAGATGGTACAAAACCATTGCGACACAAGCCCTGTGTCGCAAAACTCAATCTCAGTCTGTTAACATAGCGACACAAGTCCTGTGTCGCAATAACCATAACTAACGGTACTAATTTGCGACACTACCTTTGTGTCGCGACACCTATAACTAGCTGTGTTAACTTGCGACACTAACCCCGGTGTCGCACATCGATTTAAATTCACGACCTGTGACACCAACTCTTATGTCGCATAATTATCTGAAATCTACACCCTGTGACACTACACCTGTGTCGCAACACCTCACAACGACACAACCCTTGTGACGCATAACACAGTTTGATTAAAAATATGTTTTCACAAGTATTGATTTCGCGAAACAACAACTATACTATATACAAAACTATACGAACACTCAATACATATACTCTTATAAGTATACAATGAAACAAAACATAATAATAAGGTCTTCGGGAATTATTATTACAAAACGTCACCAACGGGCCGTACATATTTACTAAACACAAACGATAAACAAACACTTGGACATAACTAGTTGAATGGACAACTAGCATGAATGATCTTTTGAGACATTCACTCATACATAACCCTATGCGTTTAGGGCGCTAGAAGATTATACTTTCGATATACGTTTATTGATTTAAACGCACGCTTTCAAGACTCAGGTGAGTCTCATAGCCACATTTTTATTGTTTTTAACTATTGGGGTGAGAATACACACACTGTTTTCATGAACACGAGTACAGAAACACACATATACGGATTGCATGAGTGTTTTTACTTTCTAATCCACACAAAAGTCCTCTACACATCATAGTTTTGTTAGTATGGATCTTAGCGCAAGTATTAATGAATAGATCTATTTGGGATAGACCATCCCCGTCCGGGTTAGTAGCACTAACTGGTCAAACGGGCGCATTATTATTTGTTCATACAGATGTTCTAGATTAGGCATCTGCAGGAGGCAAATTCATATTGGTTAAGCTTCGAACTATGAGCTCATGCAAGTAGTATACATTTATTTATCGTAGTTTTGCGATGCAAACAACATGGAAATCTCGTGGTTCACATTTATACGTTTGATAACTAAACCTATGAACTCACCAACATTATTGTTGACCATTTTAGTATGTATTCTCAGGTTCACAACAGGAGTAGGATTACTCCAGGATACAATAGCTCGAGTCGCATGATTTACAAACATCGGAGATTTTCCTTGCATTACTATTTTGTAATATTAGTTATGTATTATAATATCTAGAACCATTCGCGAACTCAGAAATTGATGTAAACAATTGGATTATCAATGTACTATTTTTGTACTGTTTTCAAAACGACGCATATAGTGGTCGTTCGATGTAACTTTGTATAATGATTTCTGATTAGTCGCGCCCCGACCCGACTTCCGCTGCATCATAATTTGGGGGTGCGACAGATTGGTATCAGAGCCATAGTTATAGCGAACTAGGTTGCATTAGTGGGCGTAGATTATAACTTTTAAGTAGTATTCCTCATTAGGCATAACTAGCTCAGGAATTTCATCATTCAACTTTAATTTAACATAGCCTGATCAACTATGTACAATTAAATAGAGGCAGAACCAAACTTATCCATACTATACTTATTAGGCTATTGTATGCTATACGTATATATATAGACCTCACGTGCTAAAACTCTGACCACAGAATGGCAGATTTCCCTATCAGAATGACAACCAACGAGGGGGACGAGACTTAAAACCCACCCACACGTGCTCCTTCAGGATCTCGCCGCGCGCGCACTACAAATGATACTAGATCCAATCAGGCTAGACATCGATCAGGGACCACTACCACTACAGACTCACAAGCCAGATGCCGCCGCCAAACAGAAGCTCGTGAGTGGAATTGGCTATCCAATGCATTAGAAACCTAGAGGCGCGAAGTAGGGATGTAGTCTACTGCGGAACCTATGGACATCTCTCCATACACCCAAGAGCCCACACGCCACACCGTCCTAGTACTAGCCGCGAGACTCCATCGCCACGAGAGGAGGCTTGATGCGATGGAGGTGGAATAAACGATACACGGGATCGTATAGCACAATTCTACCAAAACCATGAAGATATTGCAGAGTTCGTGAATCTCACCAATGACCTATCAACCGATACGAGGGACGAAGTCATGGAATTACGGATAATAATGCTGCAATGTGAGCAACGCTCGCAGGAAGCTGAACAACTCTCCCGTCAAATGGAACAACGACTAACTCTAGCCGAAGAAAACGCCAGACAAGCTGGTAGACTAGCAGAGTCCGTCGATCGAGTCATCGCTCTCAAACCCGAATAGGCCGACGTCAGAATTAGCTCGGCAATCGATAAGATAGCCTACCGGGACGAAGTGTACCCAACTATGTACTTGTATTAAACTCTTGTAAACGGCCAGAAGTAATCATTCCTAGCATGTTTTGTAAACTTCGAATTCTGTAATCTTTTGAACTCGTATCTCGAATGACTTCTAATCGTACTATCTTACATCGTTGACTGTCACCTTGTGCCGTTGTATATTATCCCCTGTATATACATTTGTGATAATCTTAATCCTTGTGCGAACTGTCTCACATTTACTTTGATCCCTTTCATTTAAGAATCATACCGCCGCAAAGACAAACTTACACCCCTGCTGAAATAGCCCAACTCATTTTACAAGGAGTTGCCGATGCTCTGGCAGCTCAAGGAGCAAACAGAAATAGTGGGTCGAACCCGCAGGGTGGCAGTGAAGATAACACGAACACGGTACCCACAACCAAACCTTGCTACTACAAAGAGTTCCTAAGCTGCAAACCCCTCAACTTCAAGGGCACAGAAGGAGCCATCGGTCTATTAAGATGGTTTGAAAAGATGGAATCGGTGTTCCGCATCTGCAACTGCACTGAAGATTGCAAGGTAAAGTATTCCACCTGCACCCTCCTAGACGGTGCACTAACCTGGTGGAACACCTATGCTCAAACCATGAGGATTGACGCTGCCATAGACCTAATTCCCTCCTAGACGGTGCACTAACCTGGTGATTCAAAATGTCACTCTAAACCTAGCAAATGAACTCTTTCCATAGACCTAATTCCCATCGAAATCGGGAGCTTTGACATCATCGTCGGTATGGATTGGTTATCCAAAAACCGCGCCGAAATCGTCTGCCATGAAAAACTTGTCCGTATTCCTCTCGTCACCGGTGGAACCTTAATCATACAAGGGGAGACCGGGGGATCGAGAGTAAATATCATCTCATGCATGAAGACTCGAAAATATCTGAGAAAAGGATATCAGGCAATCCTGGCAATCCTGGCACACGTAACTGAGAAGAAGTCGGAGGAGAAGCGACTTGAAGACGTGCCCATCGTACGGGATTTTCCTGAAGTCTTTCCCGAAGACTTGCCTGGCCTTCCCCCGCCTCGACAAGTCGAATATCAAATCGACCTAGTGCCCGATGCAGCACCCGTGGCACGAGCTCCTTACCGTTTATCCCCTTCCCAGTTGCAGGAGTTGTCTACCCAATTACAGGAACTCCTCGACAAGGGATTTATTCTACCAAGTTCCTCACCTTGGGGAGCTCCGATCCTTTTCGTGAAAAAGAAAGATGAATCTTTTCGAATGTGTATCGACTACCGTGAACTGAACAAGCTAACCATAAAGAATCGGTACCCACTCCCTCGAATCGATAACTTATTTGACCAACTTCAGGGATCGAGTGTTTACTTAAAAATCGACCTACGGTCAGGTTATTGTTGACCATTTTAGTATGTATTCTCAGGTTCACAACAGGAGTAGGATTACTCCAGGATACAATAGTTCGAGTCGCATGATTTACAAACATCGGAGATTTTACTTGCATTACAATTTTGTAATATTAGTTATGTATTAGAATCTCTAGAACCATTCGCGAACTCAGAAAATGATGTAAACAATTGGATTATCAATGTACTACTTTTTTACTGTTTTCAAAACGACGCATATAGTGGTCGTTCGATGTGACTTTGTGTAATGATTTCTGATTAGTCGCGCCCTGACCCGACTTCCGCTGCATCATAATTTGGGGGTGCGACAAAAGGATTATATAATAGCTTGGTCCAAGAATACTTACCAAAACGATTATCAAACCCTGAAACCTTAACCCGCAGATTGAAATCGAGACTTAAAACCTAATGAAATGATCTATAAACATACCAGTTAATAGATCTTAGGTCATAGAACACGTTTCGAGCAGAAATCGAGTGAATACATGGTTGGAAAACTCTGAGTTTCGAAAAAATCACAAATACGCAGTTTTTGGTAAAGTAAGAGAAGTGAAGATAACTTCGCAGACCAGATATTACCTTTAACTGTTTATGCGAACTTATGACAAGTTCGCATGAACAGTTTTGGTGAACTTATGATTGCGAATTTATTTAAAACTTTTTGAAAATTTTTCAAGTGAAATTCAAGCTTCTCATGAAGATTAACTCTTTATCATATTCAGGTGACTTAGGAAGAAAATAACATAGAAATAAAATCTTTTTGTGATTTTTCATTTTACTATTTACAAACAAACATACAATCTTTTTGTAATTTCATGTTTTAATATTTACAAATAAAAGTATAATCTTTTTGTATTTTTGAATGTTGAAAACAAAAATAATCACGAAAAATCTTTTTGTGACGGAAATTTCATATGCTATGAGATCATATCAGTACAAATATGTTTTTATTGAAGAAATTTAAGTCTATCTTGATTGCTAGTATATTTGTACACTTTAAACCAATGTAAACAATTTTAAAACACTTTTTCTAATTCTTGGACAATCCAAGACAATTATTGATATTTTTTGTTCACTTAAACACTCTACACTCTAGATACCAATTGTAAAGCTCTATATCAGGATCTAGAACACAATCACGATTGCTTAGATGCAGAATCTCTAAGTAATCGATCAATCAGTGAATCAGCGCAATCAAACAGTAACACGCACGATGTAAATAAGCTATTTCTTTTCTATTATTTCAATCACAATTACAGACTCAACGATCGTACATAAACTAACACCGGACATACATATCTATAGACATTGTTCATGCGAACTAGTGCTGCGAACTTAACAATGTCTGCGAACTTAATCACAAGTTCGCATGACAAGTTCGCATAACATATTACAAAAAATGCTAAGTACAAAACTCTAACTCTTCAATCTTCAAAACCAATCTTCAACACCAAGATGTCTGACACACAATCTTGTATCAACATTTTAGTATAGTGTTCGGTTTAGAAATTAGTTTGTTAGTAGTTAGAAAGAAGTCTTGTAATAGCTTGAATCACATTAGGAGTTCCGCTTTTTAATTATGCTAGATCTAAAATTTATCATAATTAGCGAGTAGTTGCTTTGTATGTTTATTATGATCTAGTTAGATAAAGTTTGGGATGATATTGAAATGTTTATAAATAGTAACTTAGTATTCTAATACACTTTTTATCTATAATTTTATTCCTCTTTATTAAACATCGTCTTTTCAACAGTAAAAGTAATTAAAACCTTGTTATTAAGATGTCACGAATCTTAGCAGGGATAATTAATTATGTGTGTTAGAAAATCTTTTTTGAACATGGTCAAAGTTTTGAAGCTATGAAATACACTATATTAGTGAAATATGTCGTGAATTATTAAAGAATTTTTTGGAAAGTTTTAAGTAAGGTTATTTTAAATCATAAATGGAGTTTCTTGTGCTGAAATTCAAAATGAGTTTATAAATCTAAAATGAAAAATGAAAAATTATTAAGTGTCCTAGTTTGTTTATCACCCTTAGATTTTATCAAACCATCGTAAGGATGCGCTTTGTGGAGGTATATGAGAGTGGGGATTGAGAATGCTAATGATTTGATATATCTTGGTTAGTTATAATTTATTATATCATTACTGACTTTCAAGTAATAAACCATTCTCCACTAAATTGGAAGTAATGATCAAGTAATACAATAACCAACCACTTCCTACATTTGCTCATCCATTTCTTTCACATTAAAAAAAATATATAAATACGTCTCAGTAATTTATTATTTTTATTTTTACATTCCCTCAACATTATTCAAATTAATTAACATCATGTAATATTCATTGCATTCACTTAATATACCCACTACCTTTCCCATTGATATTCCTTTATTTTAACTAAGCGCACCTTAACTCATAATATCAAGTCGAGTCCTGTTCTTGAATGACTATTAGTTAGATATTGTTGTGATGTTAAGAGCGGTCGAACTATGAGAATGATCTCCTACTCTATTCATGCACCTTGGATAGTTCATATTCCAATATGGGTCACTAGTTATTCATAAAACAATGTTGATAGTTGAGCAATTCACTTCGACTAGAATTACAAAAACTTAGTTTCTGGTGACATCTTAATAGAATAATAAAGTAGTAGAGAATCTACTTTTTACACCACAAATATCTAGCCAATTAAGATACAAATCTTTATAAGACATATCCATTACTCAAACTCTAATACAAATATCAATCCCCAAAACTTGGCTAATAAAATCACAAAAAACACCGCATCCCTTCTGAGTATTTCTCATTAAACTTTATTTTCTTTTACTAAGTTTCTTAATATAGAAAACTTAAATATAAATTTCTTACAAAACTCCATTTACTAGCTATTTCAAATTGACTGATTCACCTATGTTTTAAATTATATTGATCTAATGAACGACCCTAGATTATACCAACTTCATATTAGCCCCTTGGTCAAATAGTAGTAGATAATTTAGGTCCCGACATTACAAATATATAACATTCCCATTGATACATCCCGCCTTTGAGGTTCTAAAAGACGTAGCATCTTATGCGGGTAAACCATTAATATAGGAGTTAAGTTAAGGTTTTTAAGAGGAGCTTGTGAGAAATAAGGGAGGGCTTACGAGAGTCGAATTGTTAGTCTCACTTCATCGTGTGTAATGAGTCTCTGGTCACTGAATAGTGTCGAGAGCGACTCCATTATTATACTCTACCGTTGATAGAGAAGTGTCTCCAACTTGTAATCTTCTTTACATATAGTGGATTTTAAGTGGTCGGAGTTTTGTTGATTTTACTCTCACATGAGAGTATTTATTGGCTTATATAATATTGTCTTGAAATCTTATTGCGGTAGTGATCAAAAGCAACAAGTGTCATCAGAGCGAGGTTCAAAGGGGAAATCAAACTACCAGGAGGAAAATAAATATGAGAGAAACGGAAAATTCGTGTGCGGTTCGTCAAAATTTGCACAACGATGGAAGAATTGATGGTGTACGTTCGTTAAAGATCGGATCATTATGAAATTGGGAATATGAGCTTGGAATACATTGATATATGATTTGACTATTATAATTAGGGTTTATTATTTCATTATGCGCTCAACTTTGCATTCATTACTATTGTATGCGCCCAACTTTTATACCATTTATTGTATGATGTGAATCTTTTAAAAACTCTATTGTATGCTCCCAACTTTCATACTTGCTATTGTATGAGATAAACGTTACTAATAGAGTTTTTAAAATGTCTAATTTTTATCATATTACTTAGAACTTTTAGAAGATTCGCCCCATACAATAGGGGCTATGAAAATTGTAAGCATACAATAGAGATTTCAGAAAGTTCACCTCATACAATTGAAGATATGAAAGTTGGATGTATACAATAGTAATGAGTGTAAGTTGAGTGCATAACCAAAATATAATACCTTATAATTATTGATTGGATGTTTCCGTAGAGAGTTATTGACAGTCAAAATTGAGGTAGAATGCTCGAAAGCTGTTATGAGAAAACGGAAGTTGCAGGTTCGTTAATTGTTGGATCGTCTTGATTTTTGGTGAGATGGTTTCAAGACATATATATTCACATTCTGAATAAATGTTTTATTAATCAGAACATCCAAGAACCTCCAACAAGGAGATAATTTTCAAATTTACTGTCAATTTTCAGTTGACATTGAAGAAAAATTTTTTAAGCAAGCTATCAATCTTTCGATTTTGAAGGAACACAATCAATTTGAAGAAGTTATACGTGATGCAAAGTTTCAAATATGATAAGGCTCGGTCAAGTATATTGATCATAAGGTTCCTTGTGTCAAAATATATTTTATCATTGAGATGGTTAGGTGACTGATAAGTGTAAAATTACATATATTTTTATATATTATTTTTTTTTATTTATGTAACACCTCAAATTTTATAAGTTTTATTATATATAAAAATGTATGTTAAATTAAAACTTGTATGTAGGTATTTAGTATTTACAATGCAAATATATTTAGTTGGGTTGAATAGGCAATTGAAATGTAACTTAAGGATTTTTGGGTAAAAAAGCTAGTAAGTTGCGGGCGATTTCCGGCAAGAACTAGGGCGATTTCCGGCAAGAACTCCGGGAAGGGCGGATGAACGGCTTTTTCTAACGATTTATGCCCGGTTTCCATTTATTATGTCTTAGTAAAGCTTCTGGTTAGTGATTTGTACTCTTGTTTGGTGAGTTTTTCGGTCCCTGTGGCCGGCGAATTTTGTTTTTCTGTTCCCGTGAACCAAGGTGTCGGCCGACCAAAATGAAAGAAAAAGGAAGTGCGAAAAAGAAAAAGAAAGAATCAAGTGTTTTGGATTCAAGTAAGGGCGAGTTTAGGGGCTTTGGTGCGTCGGGTCTCTTATCGGATTCGGATTTTGCAGATTGCACAGTGGCAGCTCGGCTGGAGGTTGAAGATGAGCTTGTATGCGACACTAAGGGCGACACAAGCCGCTTCTCTAACCCTAACCCTAGCTGCAACACTAGTGGTTACGACACAAGGGTCTGCGACACAACCGGTTAGGTTAGCTGCGACACAAGGTCCTGCGACACTAGGAACTGCGACACTACCGGCCTGTGTCGCACTCCTCCTGCCTCTGGTAGCAACACTGATGGCGACACTACTAGCGACACTCAGCAGTGTCGCATGGGTAAATCCCACGATTCTCAGGGTGCAAATCCTGAAAATTTAGGCTGTGATGATCTTGGAATTTGGGCTGAAAACTTAATTGCTTCTATGCGTGGGAATCAGGTTGGGGTGCAAGACCTTGGTACACTCTGTACGGGTACTTCATTGGCAAGAGATTAGCTTTTCCCGTAGTCCAAAACTACGTTATGAATGCTTGGAGGAAATTCGGTATCGAGAAGGTTATGATGCACTCCAATGGCTTCTTCTTTTTTAAATTCTCTTCGGAGCATGGTATAAATGAGGTTCTTGAAGGGGGCCCATGGATAATTAGACTGGTCCCTATTATGTTAAGAAAATGGAATTCTGATGCTGATTTAGCTAAGGAGGATCTTACAAGAGTGCCGGTGTGGATCAAGCTCTATGGTGTTCCGCTTTTGGCTTTTAACGAGGTGGGCTTGAGTGGTATTGCTACCAAGGTGGGGACACCTCTTATGCTTGACTCCTACACTAGCACCATGTGCACTGAATCTTGGGGTCGTCTGAATTTCACTCGTGCCATGGTTGAGGTTGTGTCTGGGACTGAGCTGAAGGAAACTATTACGGTTGCTATTCCCAAGCTTGAGGGTGGTGGTAAAACCCTTTATTCGGTTAGGGTGGAATATGAATGGCGACCGCCCAGGTGTAGTACATGCAAAATCTTTGGACATAAAGATGCCGAATGTCCAAAGAATGTGGTTGTTGTTGAAGCTCCAGAGGCAAGCAATCCTGTTTTTGTTGATCTTAAGAAGACTGCTCGTGGCCCTATTAAGCAGGTTGGGAAACCTGTTGATGGGTTCTCTGTGCAGAAACAGAAACCAAAGGTGTTGTATAGGGTGAAAGACTCAGGAATTGCTTCCAAAAAGGCTCCTAATGGTCATTATCCGAAACCGTATTCCAAGAAGGCTTCGGGTATTCCTAAACCTTTATCCTTGGGCAATCGCTTCGGGGCTCTAAGCAGTGATGTGAAAGAGGATGTTCCAAGGAATAGAAAGACCCAACATGGGATGGTAATGGAGATGGCCCAAGTCAGCCTTGTAAGCTTAAAGGGGCGGCTAATGGTAGCGGCTCTGATGCTGATGATTCGAAATCCGACATTGAGGAAGTTTATGATGAGACGGCAGACTATATGAAACTTCCCAAGGGTGGGTCCTTTTCGGATGGGGCAAGCACTTCCAAGGCCTCCACTTTCCATGATTAATCTCTCATCATGGAATATTAGGGGTTTGAACCGTGCCCCTAAGCAAAAGGAGGTTCAGCAGGTGGTTAGTGAAAACAAGTTGTGCCTCTGTGCCATCTTGGAGTCCCATGTTCATGTCTCTAATCTCACGCGTATCTGTTCTAAGGTTTTTAGGAGGTGGAGTTGGACGTCTAACTCCTCTAGGAGTGTTAGTGGCTCTCGTATTATCATTGGTTGGGATCCTGACCAGGTCGACCTTATGATCATTTCCCTCACGGATCAGGTTATGCACTGTCAGGTTCGGATGCGGGATAGGGATCAGTCTTTCTACTGCTCCGTCATTTATGCGGGTAATGCTTATTCCCATAGAAAGGAGCTGTGGGATAGTCTTCGCCTGCATAGTAGATTCGTTGGTGCTAATCCCTGGACGTTATTGGGCGATTTTAATGCCATTCTTAATCTGGAAGATTCTTCCTCTGGTTCTTCCAGGCGCTCTACCTCTATGCTCGAATTCAGGGAATGTGTGGAGGATATTGGGATTGTTGATGTGCAGGCCTCGGGACTCCACTTCACTTGGAATCAACGTCCTCAGTCTGCCTCGGGTATCTTGAGGAAGATTGACCGTATCATGTGTAATGGAGAGTTCTTGGATGCCTTCCCTAGGGCCCGTGCTTTATTCCAGCCATACAGAATTTCTGATCATTCTCCTGCTGTTCTTTCTCTCCCCGTGATTCAAAAGCCTCGTGTTAAGCCCTTTAAATTCTATAATCTGCTTGTTCATAAGCCTGAATTTAAAGATATTGTAATTGATGCGTGGAAGGAGGAGATTGTGGGACATGCTATGTTCCGGATTACCAGGAGGTTGAAGAGACTTAAAAAACCTCTTGCCGCGTTAATGAGGGATCAGGGTGACATCCATAAGAAGGTTGTTAAACTTCGTGCTGAATTGGACGAAGTTCAGAAAGCTCTTGACTCTAACCCCGACTCTGCGCTGAGAGAGAAGGAGAGTCTCTTTCTTCGTGCTTTCAATGCGGCGGTCATTGATGAGAAACGATTCCTGAAGCAGAAAGCAAAGATTGAATGGCTTCGGGTGGGGGATTGCAACTCCAAATTTTTTCACAATGTGGTTAAGGAAAAAGCGTATAGGGGTCGGATTGATCGAGTGCATGACTTGAATGATGTAGTCCATGAGGGAGACTCGGTGCCTAGGATCTTCGTTGACCACTACCAGAAGTTTTTGGGTTGTGCTGGTGATGCTTTGCCGCTGGATAGCTCGGGGCTTTTCTCCCGCAAGCTCTCGAGATCCAAGGCTGAGTTGATGATTCGGCCTGTTACTAAGGATGAAGTTCGGGTGGCCTTGTTTTCTATTGGTGACTGTAAGTCCCCGGGGCCAGATGGTTACTCGGCATCTTTCTTCAAACGGTCGTGGGACACTATTGGTGATGACCTGTTCTTTGCGGTTCGGGATTTCTTTGTTAATGGCCAGATATTAAAAGAAATCAACCACACTGTTATTGCCCTCATTCCGAAAGTTTCTTCCCCTAGTCGGATTAATGATTTTCGGCCTATTTCCTTGTGTAATGTCTAGTATAAGTGCATCAGTAAGCTGATCACTAGTCGAATCAAGGATGGGTTGGAGGATATTGTAAGCGACAATCAATCTGCTTTCATTCCTGGCAGAAGCATTTCAGATAACATCCTCTTAACCCAGGAGCTTATGAGGTGTTACCACCTTAACCATGGAGTTGCTCGTTGTGCCTTCAAGGTTGACATTCAGAAAGCGTATGATACGGTGGATTGGGGCTTTCTCCGGACTATCTTAAATGGTTTTGGCTTCCACCCTGTTATGGTCAATCTAATCATGACTTGTGTGTCTAGCACGTCCTTCTCCCTGAGTATTAATGGGGGTGTTTATGGTTTCTTTAAGGGCAAAAGGAGCCCGCGACAAGGGGATCCAATGTCTCCTTATCTTTTTACCCTTGTGATGGAGGTGCTGACCTTGCTTATTCGAAGGAAGGTTGATGAATCTAATTCCTTTAAATACCATGCGAAATGTGAGAACCTTGGTCTTGTAAACCTGTGTTTTGCAGATGACTTATTTCTTTTTGCACATGGGGATCTGGGCTCGGCCACGGTGATCCAGTCTGCTTTTAAGGAATTTAAAGAAGCTTCGGGCTTGGTTCCAAGTATCCTGAAAAGTACTGCTTTCTTTTGTAATGTTTCCAGTTTTGTGCGACAGAATATCCTCCATATCATGCCTTTCGAGGAAGGTATTCTTCCGGTTCGGTACCTCGGGGTTCCCCTTATCTCTTCGAGGCTCGTCAAGTCTGACTGTAAAGCTCTGGTGGAGAAGGTCCAGAATAGGATTGGGGATTGGAAGAATAAGACTCTCTCCTTTGCTGGTCGTGTTCAACTAATTTCCTCTGTTCTTGCTTCCCTTCATGGGTATTGGGCGTCTATGTTTATTCTCCCTGCCTCTACAATTGGGGATATTGAGAAACTTATGAGGGGTTTCTTGTGGTGCCAAGGTCCGATGAAGGCCGGTAAAGCAAAGGTGGCTTGGGAGGATATTTGTCATCCGAAGCTTGAAGGTGGTTTGGGGATCCGTCGCTTGAGTGAGTGGAATGTGTCTCTTATGGCCACCCACATTTGGAGCATCCTTTCTAGAAAGGACTCCATCTGGGTCAGATGGGTGTATGCTTATAAACTTCGCGATCGCAACTTTTGGGATGTCCCTGCTCAGCGCAGTATGAGCTGGGGTTGGCGAAGTCTGTTACGTATTAGGGATGTCGTGCGGCCGTTGTGTTGGTATAAGATCGGCAATGGAAGGACTGTTTCCGTTTGGTATGACACTTGGTGTAACCAATGTCCTATTGCCCGTGTTTTTTCGGGTCAGCGTGACATTATGCGCCCGGGCTTCTCAACCTCTGACTCTGTCGCTGACCTCATTGAGGGTAACTCTTGGAGATGGCCGGTGGAATGGCTCCAAAGGTACCCTTCTCTCTCTCAGATTGAGGTTCTCACTCTCCTCTCTCAGCCTGACAAGTTATTATGGCGCGATTCGGATGGAAATTTTTTCGATTTTCGGGTTGGTCAAGTTTGGGTTCCATTCGGCCAAGAGGGAGCGTGGTGGATTGGGCTCATGTGGTGTGGTTCTCTCGTTGTATTCCTAGGCATGCCTCTCATATGTGGCTCGTCCTCCGAGGTAGACTGAAGACCCAAGACCGTCTGAGGCAGTGGGATGTCGGTTCGTCCGTTGATTTAACCCTGCTGCGTTGTCTGCTGTGTGGCTCGTGCAAGGACTCTCATGCCCACCTCTTTTTTGAATGTTCCTTCTCCTCACAGGTTTGGTTCAGGGTTATTAGTCATGCGCAGCTGCAGATTGTGTCGGACAGACTTGAAGTTTTTATGCCTTCTTTCTTATCTGCTACGGGTCCGAAAAATATTGACCATGTTGTATCTCGCCTGGTGCTAGCTGCTTCGGCATTCTTCATTTGGCAAGAACGTAACTTTCGGCTTTTTGACAAAGGCAAGAGGTCATGCAGGGAGGTGGCTGATGTTATCATCAATTTGATTCGGCTGAAGTTGGTCTCTTTTCCCTTCAGATCTTCGTCTCGTGCCCTCCGTGCCATGGAGAGATGGAAGATCCCAAAAGGGGTGTGTCCTTCGTCCAGTTGATTTCTCGTCATGCGGGCGCAGTGGCTTATTGCTTGGCTGGAGTTTTGCTGGAGTTTGTTATTGGTTTCTAATGGTAGGGCTTAGTGCTGGTTGTCATATGCAAGACATGTCTTGTGTATGCTCTTAGTCTTTCATATATGTTTGATTAAGTCTTGTGGTGCTACCAAAATTTGTGCTTGTAACGCTTATCATTTGTTATCATTTGTTTTAATAATATATGCCGGGGTAATTTTTCCCCTTTAACAAAAAAAAAAAAGAAATGTAACTTAAGGGAGTGAAAGGGGTGTTTGAGATAAGTTGAGGGGTAAAATGGAAGTTTCCTAATTAAATACTAAATACATGAAAAATCTGGAAGTTTAGTTTTCTTTTGTGTGTGTATATTGTGACACCCGACACTTTAGGGTAATGATTACCTTAACCTAGAACCATAATTACGTGTATTTAGTATTTGATTAGGCTAAATACTTGTAACTACTTGTATATGCCGGGGTATTTTTTCCCCTTTATCAAAAAAACTACTTGTATATGTTTATATACGCTTACGTGATTATTTGTAATTACGCGTAACAACCGGACGAGGTCCGACAATCTATACGGCGTTAGTGATAACATTTCATAAATAACATAAATCTATTTTATAATTAAATAGTAGTTATTTACACTATATAATTATTTCAAATAATAATACGCGAAAAACCTAGACGTTTCGCTTAACACGTAACAAACACAAGGAAAACGCGCGAATCGCGCCCGACAATCAAACGAAACCCAATAAATATTTCGTTAACTCAAAATAAAGTATTTAAATAATACTTCAATGGAAAAATATCTTAAATCAATCGTTAGTTAAAAACGACGCAAATAAACGTTTAGCGATTAACCGAATAACGAAAATAACGGGTTAACGACACAAACCCCTTGTGGGACCCACCTTGGCCAGCCTCCCCTCCCCCATGTGACCACCCCCCTTCACTCCATACATTTTACATGCATATCTCATTTCCCCACCATTTCACTCTTTCCCATTTCCCCTCTTTTCTCTCTAACATCTCTATAAAAACCCACTCTCTCTGACTAAAAATATGGAGAATCCAGCCCCTAACCACCTCCATAATCCTCCATTGACCACCACATCACCACCCTTGACCACCATACAACCACCACTTCAAAACTTCAAGATTATTCAAGGATTCAAGCTCTACAACATCTCCTTCTTTGCCTCCTTCTATTCCCATTGTAAGAAAACTTATTCCACCTTTAAAATACTTGAATAACATGTTAAAATGTTCACTCAAAAGATTCATGTCCAAAAACCATGTTCAAAACGTTTTTCATCATCAACAACTTACAAAAATACAACATGCATTTTCTGTCTTGAAAATACTCCGAAATTCACCTAAGTGTTTCTCACTCAAAACTTAATGAAAATGGATGATTCAGAAGAGAAAACTCAAGTTCAAGAAGTTAGCTTTCATTTCCAACTGGTTTTATAATTTTTGGAGTTCGTTTACTATTTTAAATAATTTTTGTAAGAAGACAGGTATAATCTGCCCAGAAAAGTCAGAAAATGACTCCTGGGGTTTTAACAATAACTCGAGATATACATCTCCAAATGACTTGAAACCACCGCCAAAATCTCACAAATTTTGTTAGGTACAAATGTCGTTTAGATAACTTTCTCCGAAAATGTATAAATTTTGTCCAGAAATTAGATCTTGTAGCATGTGTCCAGATTGGTCGATTTTGGACCTCAGAGGACAAAGGTAATATTTAAAAATACTTAGACTTGCCTAAAAATTCTAGAAAAATTACTGGAAGTATTCAAGACATAGAGGAACATCTATGATTTTTCTTGTATTTTATTTTGGACTTATGACTTTTGAAATCGAGCCAACAAAAATGTACATTTTTTGGAAATATAAAAGGTGGACTGATTTTGCACAAAAATAAAAACCGACACTTGTGAACTTCCTAAAAATGGAAGAACTAAATTTTTACAACCCTTACACATATTTAGACATATTTGAGGGTTTGGTAAAATTTTCGAGTCAAACCGAGTAGGTTTGACTAAGTCAACAAAGACGGGGTTCGGTACTAAAAGCATGATTTACACTAAGTATAGCATTCGTGTAACAACAACTAAACTATATACAACACTACTCGTACACGCAATACACATACTTTTATAAACATACAACGAAACAAAATATAATAATAATGTCTTCGGGAATTATTATTACAAAACGTCACCAACGAGACGTACATGTTTTTCTAAACACAAACGATAACTGAACAATTGGACATTTCTAATTGAGTGAACTAGCATAGGTGGACATTGACCCTCCACCTACATGATTTACTTAGGTGGACATTAACCCTCCACCTACATGATTGGCTTAAGTGGACACAAACCATCCACTTACATAGATGGTCTTTTGAGACATCTACTTACACAGCCTTATACGTTTAGGACGTTAGAAGGTTGCAACTTGGAACACATTGCTTGCTATTTGATTATTGCTTGCTACTTGCTAAACTCAGGTGAGTTTCATAGCCCCTTTTTACTATTTTCTAACTGGGGTGAGAATACATACAATTGTTTTATAGAAACTGTTTTTATGATCACAAGTTCTGATAACAACTTTTTATACGGATTGCATGAGACCCGATTTAATCCGCTAAAGTCCTCTACCCATCATAGTTCGTTAAAATTTGTGCGTGAATATTATTGGATAGATCTATCGGGGTTTGACAAACCCCGTCCGGGCTAGTCGCGCTAGTCAACCCACGACGCAATTTTATTTGTGAATTAGAAGTGTACCGGATTATACACTTACCGGAGGCAAATAACGTTAAGCTCGAACTATGAGACTCATGGCAAATGGTATACACATATTGCATTCGTGCAATACTTTTATTGCTGTAGGCGATACTTTTTAAACTATCATTTTTGAATGATACAACTTGAAATCTTGTGGATCATACTGATAATAACTATTTACAAACCTATGAACTCACCAAATTTATGTTGACCTTTTAGTATGTAT
This sequence comes from Gnaphalium uliginosum, assembly GCA_963930675.1. Taxonomy (NCBI): domain Eukaryota; kingdom Viridiplantae; phylum Streptophyta; class Magnoliopsida; order Asterales; family Asteraceae; genus Gnaphalium; species Gnaphalium uliginosum. Next base: position 34,750,336 of record OZ005681.1, read on the forward strand.
TTCTCAGGTAATCCGCAGCAGTAGGACGCCTTTGGATAGCGTAGCTCGAGTCGCATATATTTTCGAACAACAAGAGATTACATTGCATTTAATATATTTTGTATTATCATTACTTATGTATCTCTACTTATCGGATGCGAACTCCATGGAATTTGTAAAACTACTGAAAACAATTATGTTTTGCGAATATAAACATTTTTCAAACGTCTCATTTAGAGGTCGTTTGCTGTAATCTTGTGTTGTGATATTTGATTTGGTCGGCGCCCCCTTGACACCTCACACTTTCCGCTGCCACGCGTCTTGGGGGTGCGACAGATTGGTATCAGAGCCTAAGGTTATAGCGAACTAGGTTGCATTAGTGGGCCTAGACTATAACCGTTAAGTTAGTATTCCTTATTAGGTATAACTGGTTCAGGAATTTCACCATTCGACTTTAATTAACATAGCCTGATCAACTATGTACAATTAAAGAAGAATCGATGCAAGGTCTGAAATGGTTATCGCAAACGGGAATACGTTAGAAGACTTTGATGACGATAGAAACAGGACCAAGAATTATACGTGTTATACTTATTAGACTATTATATACTATACGTATATATATAGACCTCACGTACTAAAACTCTTGCCACAGCAATGGCAAACCTTCCTATCGTAACTTCAACCGACTTAGAAAGCGAAACTCAAGCCTCGCCCATTCACACCTCTTTGGATTCACGCGTTATACGCACCACTAGGAGGACTGTTGACTCTCCTCGGGCTAGTCCATATCTCTGTACTACTAGCATAGAAAATGGCAACTACTCCCACCGTCAAATCCACGCCAAAATTAGTCTAGTACTCTATTAGAAACCTATTGAGGCGCGATTTGCTCAATTACTTAGCTTTTGTAACTCTCGTAATTTGTCCGGATGTAACAATTCTCGGCATCTTTTGTAAACCTCGAACCTTGTAATCTTTTGAACTCACGTCTTAATGATTACTAATCTTATTATCTTATTATCCCGCGTTGTTGATTTCACTTCGTGCTGTTGTATATTACCTCCTTATATAGATACACCTGTGATAATCATAACCCTTGTGCAAAATCTCACATATCTTTTACCTTCCCTATTTAAGAATCATGCCGCCACGACGACAGACTTTCACCGCTGCGGAAATAGCACAACTTGTCGTTCAAGGAGTAGCCGACGCTTTGGCTGCTCAAGAAGCGGCTAGGAACAATGGTCCTAACCCACAAAATCCTGAGAACCCAGTCAACAACGCACCAGCAACCAAGCCTTGCACCTACAAAGATTTCATGAACTGTAAACCTCTCAGTTTCAAAGGCACCGAGGGAGCCATCGGCCTCATGCGATGGATAGAGAAAATAGATTATGTCTTCCGAATATGCAACTGCATGGAGGAAAACAAGGTTAAGTTCTCTACCTGTACTCTCTCCGAAAGTGCACTCACGTGGTGGAATTCATACGCTCAGACCATGGGAATTGATGTTGCCTATCAACTTCCATGGGAAGACCTCAAGAAAATGTTGAGGGAAGAATACTGCCCTCGAGAGCAACTCCAACAGCTCGAGGAGGAATTCTGGCACCTCACTGTTCAAGGGAATGATATCACCAGCTACACCACCAGATTTCACCAGCTTGCTCTTCTTTGTCCATCCATGGTGGACCCTGAATACAAACGTATCGAGAGATACATTTGGGGACTACCAGAAACGATTCAGGGAAACGTAACCTCCTCAAAACTCGGGACCATCCAAAGTGCCGTCCGCATGGCACATGAAATTATGGCCCAAATTGTCCGCCGTGGGACACCCACTGTGAAAATCACCGGGGGCAACAAACGAAAGTGGTCCGGGAACAACAGCAACCAACAATAGCAAAACAAAAAGGCCGAGTCTGTTAAAGCCTACACATCAGGATCCGGGGAGAAAATGTACCAAGGAAGCAAACCCTATTGCTCCAAGTGTACTCTACACCACGATGGCCCTTGCACTTGTACTAAGTGCAAACGGCAGGGACACATCGCCAAGGACTGCAGAACCCCCAACCCAAAAGCCAACCTTAACGCACCGAAAACCTGTTTTGAGTGTGGTAACCCTGGGCACTTCAGAAATAACCGCCCGAAAGGAACCAACAACAACAACGACAAGAACAACAATAACAACAACAATCCCCGCGGCAGAGCCTTTGTGCTCAACGCAGGAGAAGCCCGCCAGGACCCCAACGTGGTAACAAGTATGTTTCTCCTCAACGATTTAACCGTCTCTGTTTTATTCGATACCGGGGCTGACAAGAGTTTCATATCTGATGAGTTTTGTCCACTACTCAACATCACTCCTACTGCCTTAGATACTAAGTACACCGTAGAATTAGCAAATGGCAAACTAATTAAGGCCGATAGTGTAATACTTAATTGCACTTTAAACCTCGCAAACGAACTTTTCCCTATAGATCTTATACCTATCGAAATCGGGAGCTTTGATATTATCATAGGCATGGACTGGCTGTCCAAACATCATGCCGAAATTGTTTGCTTCGATAAAATCGTCCGTATTCCTCTCATTACCGGTGGAACCTTGGTCGTACAAGGGGAGACCGATAAACCTAACCTCAACATTATCTCGTGTATTAAACCTAGAAAATACCTGCGAAAAGGGTATCAGGCAATCCTCACACACGTAACAGAGAGAAAATCAGAGGAGAAGCGACTCGAGGATGTGCCCATAGTCCGAGACTTTCCAGCAGTCTTTCCCGAAGACTTTCCTGGCCTTCCCCCACCTAGACAAGTCGAATTCCAGATAGATCTTGTGCCCGGAGCTGCACCCGTGGCACGAGCCCCATACCGATTAGCCCCGTCCGAGTTGCAGGAGTTGTCCACCCAATTACAGGAACTCCTGGACAAAGGATTCATTCGACCGAGTTCTTCACCTTGGGGAGCTCCGGTCCTTTTCGTGAAAAAGAAGGACGGATCTTTCCAAATGTGTATCGATTACCGCGAACTAAACAAACTAACCATCAAGAACCGATACCCACTCCCGAGAATCGATGACCTGTTTGACCAACTTCAAGGGTCAAGCTACTACTCAAAGATCGATCTACGGTCTGGTTACCATCAACTCCGCGTTCGAGACACTGACATTCCCAAAACAGCCTTCCAAACCCACTACGGGCATTACGAATTTCAAGTGATGCCATTTGGCTTGACTAACGCACCAGATGTATTCATGGACCTTATGAATCGGGTGTGCAAACCATACCTAGATAAATTCGTTATAGTGTTTATCGACGACATCTTAATCTACTCACTCGACGAAACCGAACATGGCCAACATCTAAAAACCATATTGGAACTACTCAAACGCGAGAAGTTATACGCCAAGTTCTCCAAATGTGAATTTTGGATGCAAACAGTACACTTCCTAGGGCATGTCATGGACAGTCAAGACATACATGTTGACCCAGCCAAGATCGAGGCCATCAAGTGCTGGAAAGCACCTACCACTCCAACCGAAGTACGTCAATTCTTAGGTCTCGCTAGATACTATCAGCGATTCATTGAGAATTTCTCCAAAATAGCCCAACCATTAACCACCCTGACTCAAAAAGATAAGAAATTCGATTGGACCGACAAACAAGAATCTGCCTTCCAACTCCTGAAACAAAAACTCTGCAGTGCACCAATCTTGTCCTTACCAGAGGGCAGCGATAACTTCATAGTTTACTGCGACGCCTCAGCCCAAGGACTTGGTTGTGTGTTGATGCAACATGATAAAGTCATCGCCTATGCCTCACACCAACTGAAAATCCACGAAAAGAACTATTCAACTCACGATCTCGAATTAGGAGCCGTAGTTTTCGCGCTCAAAATCTGGAGACACTACTTGTATGGCACCAAGTGCACCATCTACACCGACCACAAAAGCCTTCAACATATTTTCGATCAGAAGGAATTAAACATGAGACAACGTCGTTGGGTCGAGTTACTTAGTGACTACGACTGCGAAATTCGATACCACCCGGGTAAGGCAAATGTTGTTGCTGATGCCCTAAGTCGTAAAGAACGAGTAAAACCCCTTCGAGTTCGAGCCCTTGGTTTAACCGTTCTCAACAACCTAACTACTCAAATCCTCTCCGCTCAACTCGACGCACTCAACGAAGAAAACGTTAAAAACGAAGCCTTGCGAGGCATGGATAAACAATTTGAAACCAAATCCGACGGAACCCGATACTTCTCCAACCGAATCTGGTTACCAAGCGTTGGGAACCTACGAGATTTGGTGATGGATGAAGCTCACAAATCCCGATACTCTATCCATCCTGGTTCAGACAAAATGTATCACGATCTCAAACAACGATATTGGTGGCCTAATATGAAAGCTGACATAGCCACTTATGTTAGCAAATGTTTAACCTGTTCCAAGGTAAAGGCCGAATATCAGAAACCCTTCGGGTTACTTCAACAACCCGAAATACCTCAGTGGAAATGGGAACAAATAACCATGGACTTTATCACGAAACTACCAAAAACCTCGAGTGGTTGCGATACCATTTGGGTGATCGTCGACCGTCTAACAAAGTCCGCCCAGCGTTTGGCTCGCATCTACATCAAAGAGATCATGGCAAGACACGGTATACCTATCTCAATCATCTCGGATAGAGATGGCCGTTTCACCTCTCGATTCTGGCAAACACTTCAAAAATCTCTTGGTACTCGTCTTGATCTGAGCACTTCTTATCACCCCCAAACCGATGGTCAAAGTGAACGAACCATCCAAACCTTGGAAGACATGCTACGTGCTTGCGTAGTTGACTTCAGAAACAGTTGGGAAAGCCACCTACCCTTGTGTGAGTTTTCATACAATAACAGTTACCACACCAGCATTAATGCTGCACCTTTCGAAGCACTTTACGGAAGAAAGTGCCGTTCACCTATTTGCTGGACCGAAGTGGGCGATAGCCAACTCACCGGTCCCGAAATCATTCAGGAAACGACCGAGAAAATTGTAACCATTCAAAACCGACTAAAAGCCGCTCGTGATCGTCAAAAGAGTTACGCTGACGTGAGACGCAAACCACTAGAGTTCCAAGTTGGGGACAAAGTACTTTTGAAAGTGTCACCTTGGAGAGGTGTCATTCGTTTTGGCAAACGCGGTAAACTAAACCCCAGATACATCGGACCTTTTGACATTCTGGAAAGAATCGGTCCGGTGGCGTATCGACTGCAGCTACCACCACAACTCAGTAGCGTGCACAACACCTTTCACATTTCCAACTTGAAGAAATGTCTGTCCGATGAGACACTTGCAATTCCGCTCGACGAAATCCACATTGATGACAAACTTCATTTTGTCGAGGAACCCGTAGAAATCATGGACCGTGAGGTCAAACGCTTGAAACAGAGTCGTATTCCCATCATTAAAGTCCGGTGAAATTCCAGTCGCGGTCCTGAATTCACGTGGGAACGGGAAGACCAGATACGGCTGAAATACCCACATCTATTCTTAGATGCCACACAGACCACGACAACAAGCTAATTTCGGGACGCAATTCCTCTAACAAGGGGAGATTGTGACACCCGACACTTTAGGGTAATGATTACCTTAACCTAGAACCATAATTACGTGTATTTAGTATTTGATTAGGCTAAATACTTGTAACTACTTGTATATGCCAGGGTATTTTTCCCCTTTATCAAAAAAACTACTTGTATATGTTTATATACGCTTACGTGATTATTTGTAATTACGCGAAACAACCGGACGAGGTCCGATAATCTATACGGCGTTGGTAATAACATTTCATAAATAACGTAAATCTATTTTATAATTAAATAGTAGTTATTTACACTATATTATTATTTCAAATAATAATACGCGAAAAACCTAGACGTTTCGCTTAACACGTAACAAACACAAGGAAAACGCGCGAATCGCGCCCGAAAATCAAACGAAACCCAATAAATATTTCGTTAACTCAAAATAAAGTATTTAAATAATACTTCAATGGAAAAATATCTTAAATCAATCGTTAGTTAAAAACGACGCAAATAAACGTTTAGCGATTAACCGAATAACGAAAATAACGGTTTAACGACACAAACCCCTTGTGGGACCCACCTTGGCCAGCCTCCCCTCCCCCATGTGACCACCCCCCTTCACTCCATACATTTTACATGCATATCTCATTTCCCCACCATTTCACTCTTTCCCATTTCCCCTCTTTTCTCTCTAACATCTCTCTAAAAACCCACTCTCTCTGACTAAAAATATGGAGAATCCAGCCCCTAACCACCTCCATAATCCACCATTGACCACCACATCACCACCCTTGACCACCATACAACCACCACTTCAAAACTTCAAGATTATTCAAGGATTCAAGCTCTACAACATCTCCTTCTTTGCCTCCTTCTATTCCCATTGTAAGAAAACTTATTCCACCTTTAAAATACTTGAATAACATGTTAAAATGTTCACTCAAAAGATTCATGTCCAAAAAACGTTTTTCATCATCAACAACTAACAAAAATACAACATGCATTTTCTGTCCAGAAAATACTCCGAAATTCACCTAAGTGTTTCTCACTCAAAACTTAATGAAAATGGATGATTCAGAAGAGAAAACTCAAGTTCAAGAAGTTAGCTTTCATTTCCAACTGGTTTTATAATTTTTGGAGTTCGTTTACTATTTTAAATAATTTTTGTAAGAAGACAGGTATAATCTGCCCAGAAAAGTCAGAAAATGACTCCTGGGGTTTTAACAATAACTCGAGATATACATCTCCAAATGACTTGAAACCACCGCCAAAATCTCACAAATTTTGTTAGGTACAAATGTCGTTTAGATAACTTTCTCCGAAAATGTATAAATTTTGTCCAGAAATTAGATCTTGTTGCATGTGTCCAGATTGGTCGATTTTGGACCTCAGAGGACAAAGGTAATATTTAAAAATACTTAGACTTGCCTAAAAATTCTAGAAAAATTACTGGAAGTATTCAAGACATAGAGGAACATCTATGATTTTTCTTGTATTTTATTTTGGACTTATGACTTTTGAAATCGAGCCAACAAAAATGTACATTTTTTGGAAATATAAAAGGTGGACTGATTTTGCACAAAAATAAAAACCGACACTTGTGAACTTTCTAAAAATGGAAGAACTAAATTTTTACAACCCTTAGACATATTTAGACATATTTGAGGGTTTGGTAAAATTTTCGAGTCAAACCGAGTAGGTTTGACTAAGTCAACAAAGACGGGGTTCGGTACTAAAAGCATGATTTACACTAAGTATAGCATTCGTGTAACAACAACTAAACTATATACAACACTACTCGTACACGCAATACACATACTTTTATAAACATACAACGAAACAAAATATAATAATAATGTCTTCGGGAATTATTATTACAAAACGTCACCAACGAGACGTACATGTTTTTCTAAACACAAACGATAACTGAACAATTGGACATTTCTAATTGAGTGAACTAGCATAGGTGGACATTGACCCTCCACCTACATGATTTACTTAGGTGGACATTAACCCTCCACCTACATGATTGGCTTAAGTGGACACAAACCATCCACTTACATAGATGGTCTTTTGAGACATCTACTTACACAGCCTTATACGTTTAGGACGTTAGAAGGTTGCAACTTGGAACACATTGCTTGCTATTTGATTATTGCTTGCTACTTGCTAAACTCAGGTGAGTTTCATAGCCCCTTTTTACTGTTTTCTAACTGGGGTGAGAATACATACAATTGTTTTATAGAAACTGTTTTTATGATCACAAGTTCTGATAACAACTTTTTATACGGATTGCATGAGACCCGATTTAATCCGCTAAAGTCCTCTACCCATCATAGTTCGTTAAAATTTGTGCGTGAATATTATTGGATAGATCTATCGGGGTTTGACAAACCCCGTCCGGGCTAGTCGCGCTAGTCAACCCACTACGCAATTTTATTTGTGAATTAGAAGTGTACCGGATTATACACTTACCGGAGGCAAATAACGTTAAGCTCGAACTATGAGACTCATGGCAAATGGTATACACATATTGCATTCGTGCAATACTTTTATCGCTGTAGGCGATACTTTTTAAACTATCATTTTTGAATGATACAACTTGAAATCTTGTGGATCATACTAATAATAACTATTTACAAACCTATGAACTCACCAAATTTATGTTGACCTTTTAGTATGTATTTCTCAGGTAATCCGCAGCAGTAGGACGCCTTTGGATAGCGTAGCTCGAGTCGCATATATTTTCGAACAACAAGAGATTACATTGCATTTAATATATTTTGTATTATCATTACTTATGTATCTCTACTTATCGGATGCGAACTCCATGGAATTTGTAAAACTACTGAAAACAATTATGTTTTGCGAATATAAACATTTTTCAAACGTCTCATTTAGAGGTCGTTTGCTGTAATCTTGTGTTGTGATATTTGATTTGGTCGGCGCCCCCTTGACACCTCACACTTTCCGCTGCCACGCGTCTTGGGGGTGCGACATATATACGAACGGGAGGGGAGGGACAAATCAAGAAGAAATCGAAATTGAAGCAAGGATTATTGATCGATAATCTTGTCGTTATATGGTTATGTTAAGTATGAACTCTAAATATAAAAAATTAGAGAATGATGAAATTGTAGGTGTAGGAAGGTTGAATAGTTGTTATTAAGTTGCTATGAACTCAGAGTAATGACTTTCTTGTAGAAAAGAGTTAAATTTATCATATTATAAGATGTAATGAATTGAGTATAAACATGTAGGTGGAGGAATGTTTTAATGATGATGATAAAATTGTTCTTGTTGTTAAATAACAACTAAATCACCGTTTAGTGTATGTATTGGTATTGTATAAGTATATGAGTAGCTAGTAGAGAAGTTGGTATAGAGAGGTAACACACTTAAATATTAGAGGGTTAAATTTCATGAGTTGAAATTGAGTTGTAAATAATTCTTGTGTATTTAATGTTATGTTTAGGTGATTGAAAGTGGAAAGGATTGTGTTTGCTTAATTGATCACTTTTGCAAGGTAAGTGATAGAAATATATGTAATTAAGTGATAATATTTTGTAATTATATGTAATTAAGTGGTAACACTTGGATTACAATGAGTAGTCAAGTGTGTACCATTTGAGGTTGTTAATGAAATGGTGCCATTAAGATACAAGAGTATTCAATGAGTACCTTAATGGTGGAATTTAAGGAGTGGTGATTGAGATACAAGAGTATTCAATTAACCATGTTCTTGACACCATGAGATGGACTCTCTTGAGTCAATTGTATGAACTTGAGGATCCTTAATTTATTGCCTATGTTGTGAAGTTTTAAAACTTAAGTTATTGTTATGTTCCATACTTACTAAGCGTATTGGCTTACCCTCCTTGTTGTTGATGTTTGTAGGTGAGCCAAGCGGGTCACGGGGTGATTTGGGTAAACAACCCAAAAAGGAATAGCGGTGGACTTGCTACTGGTTAGTAGTAAGTAATCCTTGATCATGCTCTTGATATGTATTGGAACGCCTATTTTGAAAAGCTAGTGATTTATTTAGTATGGTCATCTTTGGATCAATGAATTTGACATGTATGTAATTTTGGAGTCGTTGAAGTATCCTTATGTAAACGTTATATAATAGTGATAGCTGAACCAAGTTAAAGTTTAAGTGTTTGGTGATAAACACAATTGATTAAAATGATGTTTGGGTTATTTTGTGAAATGCCCAATTGGTATGTTGATGTGTTTGAATTTGGTTGTTTTGGGCCAAAAGCTATAACCGTCGAATTATTGTGGAATTGGGAAAAGAGTCATTTGAAATGTGTTCGGTTAAGTCAAATAAAGGAAACTTGTTTGTATTTAATGTGAAGATTTTGTAAATTGATTTATTTCGAGTTAAAAGTTAAACTCGTTTGTATTTGAGTTCAAAACCTGAGTTGTGTAGATTTTCATTTTTTCAGGACTCAGTATGCGATCGCGTAGGGGTCACGCGATCGCTTACCCAGTGAAGAAAATGTCACAAAAACTTTTATGTTATAGGTATGCGATCGCGTACCCTTACCGGGATCGCGTACCTTGTACTAAAATTTGAACAAAAATCTTCCTGGTAATCAGTACGCGATAGCGTACCCATTGGTAGGATCGCGTACCTCTTTTTGTGTACCACATAAAAAATTTTTTGCGGCGTTTCAAGTTGGTATCAGAGCCATGGTTTAACGGATTTGGGTATCGACCGTTAGTGGGTATTTGAACTTAGACCAATTATGTTGTTGATTGAGCATGATTTAGAGAAGTTAGACGTAGGAATTTTATGATTGTGTGGTTAATGGGTTGTCGAAATCTACGAATCAAGATTTACGTGACAACTTTAGGGACATATGAATGTAATGTGATAACCATTGCGCCTGCCAACGTAATGTTCATCACCTTACATTATATGGAACTATGGGAGTCGCGAGATGTCGAGACGATTAAATTAAGACGACTCTTAACTAGTAGATAATAACGTGTAATGATGTAATAAACATGCAAAATGTTAATTGAGTATAAATTGACGTGCTGTGTTTATTTCAGCACCATAATGAGTGAGCAAGAGATTGGATCATTAGGGGGGCCGAGTCGTCAAGACAAGGCCAAGAGTACTAGTACAGAGAGTGATAGGGATAGACCTGAGACTCCTCCTCATGTGTCTAGAACTTCTATATCCGAACTAAGAGACCTTAAAGCTGAAGAGGTCGCTATTGCACAAGAGAGGTCTCTTCCTCTTTTGTTGAGCTGGATTACTGAAACGATTAGGACTGTTGTTACTGAAGAATTCCAAAAGCGTGGTGAAAAAAATGTTACTGAAATACCACCTCATGAAAATGTGGTCCAGGTTGTCGCACCCCCAAATTTACTGTGCAGCGGAAGTCGGATCGGGGCGCGACTAATCAGAAATCATTACATAAGATTACATTGAACGACCACTATATTCATCGTTTGAAAACAATACATAGTATATTACATTGATAATCCAAATGTTTACCAAACTCATGAGTTCGCGAATAATCCTAGAGATTTTAATACATAACTAATGATACAAAATAGTAATGCAAGGAAAATCTCTGATGTTTGTAAATCATGCGACTCGAGCTAGAGTTCCCTGTAGGCCATCCTACTGTTGCTGTGAACCTGAGAATACATACTAAAACGGTTAACAATAATGTTGGTGAGTTCATAGGTTTAGTTATCAAATGTATAAGTGTGAACCACGAGATTTCCATGTTTGTTTGTATCGCAAAACTACGATAAGTAAACGTATCCTATTGCCATGAGCTTACAGTCCGAAGCTTAACCTTAAATAATGTGCCTCCGCAAGTGCCTAATCCAGAACACTCGTTAGAAACAAATACTAATGCGTCCGTTTATACATAACGGTTCGTGATAGCCCTACTACCTCGGACAAGGAGGGTCAGTCCCAAATAGATCTATTCATTAATACTCGCGCTAAGATCCATACTAACGAAACTATGATGTAGAGGACTTCAGTGGATTAGTAAGTCAAACAACTCATGCAATCCGTATACGTGTTTCCGTACTCGTGTTCATGAAAAGCAGTGTATGTATTCTCACCCCAATAGTAAAAAGCAGTAAAAGTGGGGCAATGAGACTCACCTGAGTCTTGGAAGCGAGCGCTTATATCAATAAACGTTTATCCGAAATGTAACCTACTAGCGCCCTAAACGCATAAGGTTATGTGTAAGTGAATGTCTCAAAAGATCATTCATGCTAGTTGTCCACTCAACTAGTTATGTCCAAATGTTTGTTTATCGTTTGCGTTACAAAAAACGTGTACGGTCCGTTGGTGACGTTTTGTAATAATAATTTCCGAAGACATTATTATTATGTTTGTTTCGTTGTATACTTATAAGAGTATATGTATTACATGTAAGAGTAACGTTGTAAATAAATATTCGTTGTTATTTGTGGTTACGCGTGTTTAATACTTTGTGACAACATAAGTTTGATTAAACTGTTTTATGCGACACATAGAGTTAGTGTCACAGGTTACTGCGGCACTTCAAATGGTTGCGACACTGGCTTAGTGTCGCAAGTGGCAAGAATTAAATTTTATTGCGACACTGAAGTTTGTGTCGCAGTCGAGAAAATCAATAAGTGTGCGACACTAAGGTTTGTGTCGCAGGTTATGATTTCAAATAGATGTGCGACAGAGGGGTTAATGTTGCAGGTTAATACTGCCTGTTATAAGTGTTGCGACACTAGGGTAGTGTCGCAGGTTAGTACTGGTATTATAAGTAGCGACACAGGGTTACTGTCGCACCGATTTGGGCATGGTGCGACACTAAGGGTCTGATGTGTTTTCGAGTTCGGAAACTTGGTCAAACGTGCTCGATTTGACCCGAGACTTTTACACGACTCCTAAATTTGTTTTTAGGACTTACAAAATTAGAGTTACGTTTTATGGTTAACCCGAAAGTGTCATTTTTAATTACGTGCCAAAACAGTCCATAGAGTTATTCCACCAGATTTTATACGTTTTTCGTTGCTCGTTTTGACTAGTCAAAGCTTAAAGATAAAATCCGAAGTTGGTACAAAAATCTGCCATCCGAGACAGAATGGAGACATGTTTTTGTAAAATCGTTTTTGGGTATCAAACGGTGTCGAAAAATTACGAAACCACTTGAAAATGAAAGCTAACATCTTAAACTTAAGTTTTGTCTTTTGAATCGTCCATTTTCCTTAAGTTTTGTGTACGAAACTTTTCCTTGAAAACGGCCTAAGTTTCTTCCCAGAACTGTTGTTACTTTTGTGTTTGTAAAAATGTTTTTCGACTTTGTTTTTAGACATGATCTTGTTAGACGAATATTATAACATGAAAATAAACATGTTCTAAGTAAAATAGAAGGGAAACGAAGTTCTTTACAAAGAAGATGATGAAAACACGAAGAAATGGAAGTCATGAGCTCGTTTTCTTGCGTTTTCTTGCAAACCGAAATGGCAGTGCTATGGTGGTTTGTGGTGGTGATTGTGGTGGTCTTGGGTGGTGTTGGGGGGCTGTGGAGTAGCTGAAAATCGCAGCAAGAGGGAAAGGGGGAGAGGTGAGGGAGATTGTGTGTGTTTTGTGGTTTGTGTGTAAAATGGGTGAATGAAAGAGTGAGGGGGAAAGTATGGTGGGGAGGGTGGAGTCTTTGAGCATGGGTACAGATTTTGGGGGCCCACAACAGGTGTGGGTTGCCTAAATATTGTTCCCCAAGTTTACGTCACGCGGGTGCTGGTTTACCCGTTCGTTTCGTCGTTCGTTTAAACGTTAAACGTTTATTAATTATATTTTTCGTTAACGATTTATTCGCACCAATTTTGATTGAAGTTTTATATAAAACACTTTTTTTAGGTTGTTGAAATATGAATCGAGTTTTGTTCAATTGTCGGGCGCGAATCGCGCGTTTTTGTCGCGTAAGGTACGTTTTATACAAAACGTCTAATGTTTTATATATTATCGCAATAATATAGATTAAATAACGATTATTTTATATAATTACGTTATTTAAGAAAATGTTTTTCACCAACGTCCGTATTTATTGCAAATTCGCGTAATTAAAATTAATTACGTACGTGTGTATATAACAATATACAAAGCGTTACTGTACTTAGTCCCATTTCACACTAAATACCAGTAATAATGACATATCTTAGGTACAAATGATGGCCTAATTTGTCGGGTGCCACATAGGTGGAACAACCGGTTGTTAATATTCGAGAAGAAAGGCAAAAATTCACCTATAAAGACTTCTCAGCTTGAAAACCGCCAGAACATCAACGGGAGCCTGATCCCATTAAGTGTTACAGGTGGATTTCGGAGGTATTAGGGGCATTTGATATTTCTGAATGCCTATATAGGTTGAAGGTGATTTATGCTGTGAGTTTGTTGAAGTCGCGTGCTAAAGAATGGTGGGACGTTCAACGTCAAGCCTGTTGGATATAGTGTCCAAGTTCATAACTAATTGGTAAGTATATCACTAAAAGTAGAGTCCTTTTTGGGTCGCCCTAAACGAACATTTAAAGAGAAATAAATGAGAGATAATATTAATTGGAATTAATATTATGGTTAATTATTTGGTTTATTAATTATCATAGTTGACGAATTAATTAGAAACTAAAAGAAATGAAAGGAAAATTTTGAAAGTTCAACCGGCGGCTGGAGTCCAAGAATGTTAAGGCGGTGGAGCACGCGAGTCCAACCGCAAGCTAGATATTCCAACCGGCGGTTGGAGGGGCGAATCCGGCTGTCCCACATTGCTTAAGGGAAGAAACCCTAGCTTCCATCTCCCTATATAAATAGAGGGAATGCCATGGCTTTAAAGTAGACAATTCTCTCTTTCTCATTCCTCTCCTTGTAAGAGTTTACACGATTAAATTCGGGACCTTAGGAGTTGGAATTTTCTCTTTGGTTCGTGGGTGTGAACCATTAGAGGTGCTCTGGTTTGAGTACTCGCCTCCAAGTCAAGAAGGTCTACTAAAGTGGTCTGCGTGTGAGAAATCCGATTTTCTCAAAGGTTAATATTTCTTATTTCTTATTTATTTTGTTTTGTTGCTTATTATTATTAAGTTAAGATTCTTTAGGGTTTAGTTTCCTTAATACATTAGATAAATTGTTATTTCCACATTGTATATTAATCTAGTAGGGGAATAGAAAACCCATTAGTGGTATCAGAGCCTTAGCTTAATAATATAGGCACTTAACATGGAATTACTGCTTAGTTAATGGTTAATCGTAAATAGTAATCCATAGATAAATTTGTATGATCATTAAATGTTAATATGGATCTAGAGTAAATACTAATATTTAAATTGTTTAAATGATACCCCTAAATTTTTAAAATGTTTAAAATAGAACCTTAAACTTTAAAAGTTTAAAGAGACCTATATATATTATGATCAATATATATGTATCATTTAAAGTCTAAATACGTTGTCAGTCAATTTATAAATCGGCTCACCCATAGTGAACAACCTATAAGAGAGGTATAAGGCGGGACGCTTTACTTCCCTAAAGAAGTGGGTTTTTAATATGCTTCGCACTGACCTACTTCTGCGCTTCTTTGTGCGTTCAATGGAGCTACCGAGGACTTTTGATAGGATGATGTCAACATCAAAAGTATTGACTTAAAGTACTAAAACAAAATCCCGTTTTAAGTATAACAAATGTGAATTGTATGCTAGCCCATGAAAACCGCAGATCTCCTCATATGGACTATTAATGGAGCATGTGTGGTTTACCGGTACATTAATGAGAGGACATAAGTGAGAGGTTATGTGAGACTCGCGATTCTCGAGCGTACTCGAGACGGGGACCATGTGGGTTTTACATGGTTAAGTTCACTATATTCATGATCCTCGGCATCCCAGTTATGAATGGTAGATAAGCATATCCGAGATTAACATGCCATTGATTAGATCAATGAATTTCAAAAGTTCTAGGAATTTCATAAAGAATGAAATTGACAAAAGCATTGTCTACCTAAAATAAATTCGTGATATGATTACGGCAAACCTCTTCATAATACGAATTGAAAATATGGATCCTAGCCTTAATTTAGAATTGGGTAAGTAAACAATTAAGGAATATTCATACTAACTAAAATTATTTTATATTATAAATGTCTACTGAAAATGGTACAAATCCACCCGTTCCCAGTTCCGCAAATAACTCGAACTTCTCACTACTCTCAGTTCTTGGGACGGAAAGACTTACCGATCCAAACTATATGGACTGGATGCGAAACCTTAGGTTTACCCTAAGGTACGAGAACAAGGAGTATGTTCTCGATGAGTAGATTCCCACTATTGATAATGATTCAACCCAAGAGGAGATTGAAGCTCACTGAAAACATTATGATGATGCAAACAAAGTGTCTTGTATCATGGCATCTTCCATAAGCCCCGAATTGCAAAAGACTTTTGAGAATACTTGGACTTATGAAATGAACCAACAACTAAAAGAAATATTTCAGGCAAAGGCAAGCAAAGAACGCCTTGATGTGATTAAATCCCTCATGGCTTGCAAACTCAAACCTGGAGCCTCTATTTGTGCTTTTGTCTTGGAGATGAAAGGGTACTTTGATAGGTTGGAATCTTTGAATGTGATGTTTGATACTGAGCTCTCAATAAACATAATTCTATCTCACCTACCAGCTGTCTACAATCAGTTTATAATCTAATATCAAATGAATTTGAATGAGAAAGAAACGTCAATAATGGAACTCCATAACTTGCTGCAAACCACTTAGCAAGGGATCAACAAAGCTGATGTGCCCTCTAACTCAGCAGCTCCTATGTTGGCTATTTGTCACAATGCAAAGAAAAGAAAAACCTGTAAAGGAAAGACTGGAAAGTCTAGTCGTGGTTGCAAGAGAAAGGTTGAATCTGAGATTGCACCTACAAATGATCCAAAGGAAGCATTGTGTTTTTACTGCAACACAAAGGGGCATTGGAAACGTAGCTGCCCAAAATATCTGAACGACCTTAAAGACGGAAAGGTCGAAAAGAGTAGTCACTCCGGTATATTTATGATCGAACTCCATAATACTACAACTTCTGATTTGTGGGTTCTGGATACAGGGTGTGGTATTCACATTTGCACTGTATTACAGGGTCTAAAGGAAAGTAGAAGTTTGAAGCATGGACAGCTCAACTTAATCATGGGAAACAGGAAAATCACGCCCGTGACCAAGATTGGAAAGTTCGAGCTCATGCTGAAGTCTAGAGTTAGGATAGATTTAAATAATTGCTGTTATTCGTCAGAAATGACAAGAAACATAATTTCATTTCATGCGGTTATTCGATTTTCATTTGATAATGAGAATGTAGATATTTTGGTTTATTTAAATGGTAGTTTTATTTTTAAATCTTCTCCTTACAAATGTATATATGAAAATGTTGAATGTGTTAGCAATAAGATTTTAAATGTTGATTCGTAAAATGAGCTTGATAAATTCAAATTGTGGCATTATCGTCTTGGGCACATAAACAGGAAACGCATCGCCCAACTCCAAAAGGATGGAGTGTTGGAATCATACGACATCAAATCGGATGATGTATGCGAATCTTGCAAACTGGGCAAGATGACTAAATCACCATTCACTGGATCATGTGAAAGAGGAGAAGGATTATTGGACTTGGTATACACAGATGTATGTGGACCATTTTGATGCGTCACAAAAGATGAAAATCGCTACTACGTTACATTTACTGATGACTTCAGTAGATTTGGATATGTTTATCTGATTAAACATAAGTCCGATACTTTTGAAATATTCAAAAGATATCAAAACGAAGTAGAGAATCAACAGGGCAGAAAAATAAAGGTACTCCGATCCGATAGGGGAGGAGAATACCTTAGTATCGAGTTTCTTGATCATCTTAGAAACTGTGGAATAGTTTCACAATTGACTCCTCCTAGAACACCACAACTTAATGGAGTTGCGGAGAGGAGAAATAGAACCCTGTTAGACATGGATAGATCTATGATGAGTCGGGCAACACTTCCAATAAGCTTATGGGGTTACGCATTAGAGACAGCCGCACATATCTTAAATCAAATACCCACTAAGAAGGTTTCAAAGACACCTTATGAAATGTGGAAGGGAAAACGTCCTTCTCTTGGTCACATCAAGATCTAGGGTTGCGATGTTTTCGTTAGACGAGAAACTCAGGACAAGCTAGAGTCCAGATCTGAAGAGTGTCTTTTCGTCGGTTATCCACAATAGTCGTTTGGATATCTATTTTATAGACTCAAGAAAAATGTGGTGTTTGTAGCTCGAAGAGGAGTGTTCCTTGAGAGAGAAATGATATCTAAAGAGGACAGTGGGAGTAAGATAGATCTTGAAGAGATTCAAGAATCGACCGATGAAGAACCTATAGTAAACACTGACACTCAACAAGAGGTGGTGACACCTGTTGAACCTGAAGACATATCCTTACCCGTTCGCAGAACAAGTAGTAGAGTCAGCAATCCTCCTCAGTTCTATTATGGTTTCCATATTGAAGAAGAGGACAAGATTAGTGATGGTACACTAGTTGATTTGGATGAGCCTACTAACTACAAGGAAGCGATGGCAGGCCCTGAGGCTGCCAAGTGGAAGGAAGCTATGAAAAGCGAGATTTAGTCTATGTATGACAACCAAGTTTGAAATTTGGTTGACACTACACCAGGTCTTAAGACGGTGGGTTGTAAGTGGATCTTCAAAAAGAAGACAGACATGGATGGGAAGGTACACACTTATAAAGCTAAGTTGGTAGAGAAGGGCTATACTCAAACCCATGGGATTGATTATGAGGAAACATTCTCACCAGTAACTAAGATAAAGTTAATTAGGATAATGCTTGCGATATTTGCATTTCATGATTATGAAATATGGCAGATGGATGTCAAAACCGCTTTTCTTAACGGAAAACTTACAGAGGATGTGTTTATGGCACAACCAGAGGGTTTTTAAAGTGCAAAGTTTCCTAAAAGAGTGTGCAAGCTTGAAAAGGCCATTTATGGACTTAAACAGACTTCTGGTAGCTGGAATCTCTGCTTCCATGAGAAAGTCATACATTTTAGATTTTTTAGAAGCGAAGATGAGTCCTGTATATATGTCAAGGTCAGTGAGAGTGTTGTAGTCTTCCTAGTATTATATGTAGATGATATACTACTCATAGGAAATCATATCCCAACATTACAAAGTGTAAAAGATTGGTTTGGAAAATGTTTCGCTATGAAAGATTTGGGTGATGCAGCATATAATCTTGGTATAAAGATTTACAGAAATAGGTCGAAACGTCTAATAGGACTCAGCAAGGACACGTAGTTAGATAAAATTTTGAAAGGTTTAAAATGGAAAAAAATTCTAAGAAAGGGAATCTACCCTTACATCATGGCATGAAGATCAATAAAGATCTATGTCCGAAATCTGAGGAAGAACTGGACAGAATGAGTCGAATCCCATATGCTTCGGCTATAGGATCGATAATGTATGCCATGACGTGTACAAGGCCTGATGTCTCATTTGCTTTGAGCATGGTGAGTCGACATCAGCGGAATCCTGTTGAAGGTCATTGGACAGTTGTAAAGAACATTCTCAAGTATTTAAAAAATACTAAAGACAGGTTCTTAGTTTATGGCGGAGAAGAAGAACTCAGAGTAACGGGTTATAGTGACGCAAGTTTCCAAACAGATAAAGGTGATAGTTGGTCACAGTAACATGGAAAAGTTCAAAGCAAGATACAGTAGCAGACTCCACATGCGAGTCTGAGTATATTGCAGCTTGCGAAGCTTCAAAGGAAGTCATATGGATGAGGAATTTTATTGGAGATCTTGGAGTTGTTCTAACAGTACAAGACCCCATCGATATATTTTGCGACAATGAAAGTGCAGTCGCTTTGACTGAAGAACCCAATGATCATGGGAAGTCAAAGCGCATAGAAAGGAAATACCATTTTGTTCGAAGAAAGGAAGAAGAAGGACACGTGGTTGTGAAGCATGTACGATTAGAGGATAATCCGGCTGATCCATTCACAAAGGCACTGGCAAGGTCCAAACACGATGAACATGCTTGGAACATAGGTTTAAGAGATAATATAAAGTTTTAGTTGTTAGTTTGAATCTGAAACATTATTGCAATGATTGAAATGTAATAGATTTGGTGATTAAATAATGGAGATTTATTTATTTGAAAGAGTTCTACCATTTACTATTGTTTGTCATTGTGTTTCGTTTTGCATGCTTGGAATTCACTTCCCGAGTAATTAGTTTTACTCGAACCTCCTCAGTCGTTCATACTACAGGAAGTTAGTGTTGATTTAAGACTGTCATGGAGTGTTAGTAGATTGTCATTGGAGAATGCTGCAACACTCATGAGTACTTGATGGGGATTTAAGTATAGGAGAGACCCGTACTTAAAGAGATCACTTCATGGATTAAAAATCACTCGTGATTTTAAGATGATAATATCCTATATTCTTAAAATGGAGATACATTGAGTTTCTAGTTTTTCAAATCTGTTATACTTTAGTTTATTCAAACGTTGCGCGTAAATGCCAGTTATAAAGGGTATGCTAGGTGTAGCATGATGAGTTGACTAGTACTATGTAGTCGAAATTTATTTGTTCCTTTTGCCAAAATAGAAAAGCGATATCATGGGCCATCTGATGATTAAAAGTTGACTCTAAAGTGCTAGGCCTAGCCAAGACTAAGTTGATGTGCACAATTCAATAGTCTCATATTGTCAAAATAATCGGAAATCAGAAAACATAATCTTGAATCTTGAGATTGATTAAAATCCATGTCTCGGGTTCATATGATATCAGTAGAACAAAGGAATATTTGATCACTTATCTAAGGGCTGTCTCTTGATATTATTCAGAGTTCGACAGTTGCGTTGAATGGCACTCTCTGCTTAGTTAATGGGATATACTTAGACCAATAATAGTTAATGACTTGTCCAAGTGGGAGACTGTTGGATATAGTGTCCAAGTTCATAACTAATTGGTAAGTATATCATTAAAAGTAGAGTGCTTTTTGGGTCGCCCTCAACGAACAGTTAAAGAGAAATAAATGAGATATAATAATAATTAGAATTAATATTATGGTTAGTTATTTGGTTTGTTAATTATCATAGTCGATGAATTAATTAGAAACTAAAAGAAATGAAAGGAAAATTCTGGAAGCCAAATCCAACCGCTGGTTGGAAAGTTCAACCGGCGACTGGAGTCCAAGAATGTTAAGGCGGTGTGTTGGGAAAAACAATGATCAAACCTAAGTTATAAATCTGAAGAGTCAAAATCTAACTCAGTTGTATTCAGGAAACTTAGTGAAAATTCCTGAGTCTGTGTTTCTGAGTCTGTGCTACACAGACTGAAGAATTGTTTCTGAGTCTGTGCTGCACAGACTGAAGATCCTCACAGACTGAAAGCCATGCTCTTTCTGAAGACTTATGAATTCATCATCTGAAGAATGAAGATTGAATACAGAAGGCTTCACAGACTGAAGTTCACAGACTGAAGATCACAGACTGATGAGCACAGACTGAAGAGCACAGATTGAAGAATGAAAGTACAAATGTACAGGAGATATTCTTCTTTCCTTAAGCTAGATACAACTGATAAGATGTTTGAGAAAGGTCAAACATCATATAAAGGTTCTCTTCTCAGCAAAGAAACCTTTTACCTTTTTGCTTTTTCTATTTCCAAGAAAAGCAAAAAGGAAGACGTGCAAAGTTGCCCAAGATGCATCTGTTATCCCTTGGACAACTATGTAAGCTGGATAATATAGAGTTACATCCAACTCTATAAATAGCAGTCCAAAAAGCACTGCTATCATCCAAGAAATTCAAGAGAATTAGTATACTAGAACTTTGAGCTTAGGCTAAAGCATTAGTACACTTACTGTGAAGTTTGTAGTGATAACTATATCTTTGTGTACTTCTTGGATCGTATTCAAACCATCTGTGTGGGTTTGAATACCTTGTCATCTTTGTGAGACAAACACTTTATTGTGAATAATACTTTGATTCATAATAAACTCTGTGTTAAAATTAATCTTGTTTTCCGCCTAGATTAATTTAAACTTGTTTGATATAAAACTTGGATATAAACTAACACGTTGAGATAACTGTTATTTAATCTGTATCTAAGTTTTGGGAACCTTGTGACCCAACACGGTGGAGCACGCGAGTCCAATCGCCGGCTGGATATTCCAACCGGCGGTTGGAGGGGCAAATCAGGATGTCCCACATTGCATTAGGGAAGAAACCCTAGCTTTCCTCTCCCTATATAAATAGAAGGCATATCATGGCTTCAAAGTAGACAATTCTCTCTTTCTTTTTCCTCTCCTTGTAAGAGTTTACACGATTAAATTCGGGACCTTAGGAGTTGGAATTTTCTCTTTGGTTCGTGGGTGTGAACCATTAGAGGTGCTCTGGTTTGAAGACTTTCCTCCAAGTCAAGAAGGTCTGCTAAAATGGTCTGCGTGTGAGAAATCCGATTTTCTCAAAGGTTAGTATTTCTTATTTCTTATTTATTTTGTTTTGTTGTTTATTATTATTAAGTTAAGATCCTTTAGGGTTTAGTTTCCTTCATACACTAGATTAATTGTTATTTCCGCATTGTATGTTAATCTAGTAGGGGAATAGAAAACACATCAAAGCCATGGGAACAGAAGCTATTAGTAGCCTCACTTAAAAAGATTTTTTAAGAAGATGTTTGGGGCGGCTTTATCTCCAGAAGCCGAGTTAATAAAGATTCGTTGTGAATTCCTTTATATGAAACAAACAAGTGAGACGGTGAATGAACTAGCTGGAATTTTTCTTGATAGACCATGTTTTATCCTAGAGTACACAGAAAATCCAAGAAGACTCATGAACCATTTCCATGAAGTGTTGAATAAAGATATTTGTAGATTTGTTGATCCGGATTGATGGACAAAGTTTAAAGATTTTGTAAATGAAGCCCGAAAAAGGGAAATAGAAACAAAGAGAGATGACGATACTACCTCAAAAAAAAAAGCTGAACAATCTGTGGGTTCGTCCAAAAAGTTTAAGCCAAGTGGTAGTGGGAGAAAGGAGGAAAGGCGGGAGCCACCAGAATGTCGAAAGTGCCACAAGAAGCACTATGGGAAATCTTTAACGGGAACTAAATCTTGCTACCAATACGGAAGAGAGGGCATTGTCCTGAAACGGGACACATTAAATTCGAGTGTCCTAGATTGAAGAATCACGCCGCTCTCCCCACTCCACGCAAAAACGTTGATAAAAAAACGTGGTGCCTGCAAAGTCAAAAAGTCGTTCTTTCCAACTCACCGCCGATGAAGCTAGGGAGGCCCTCGATGTTTTGACATGTACCATTCTTGTAAATTCCAAACATGCACACATATTGTTTGATTCGGGAGCTTCTTGATCCTTTGTGTCTGAAAATTTTTGCCAAGATTTTTCTATTCCCCTTAGTGAGTTAGACAACCCATTAGATGTAGAGGTTGAGGATGATCGAGTAATATATGTGACGAATGTGTTCCGTGGGTGTCAGATAAAGATTAGTGATGTAGTTTTTGTAATTAACCTTATCCCCATGAAAATGGGTGAGTTTGATATTGTGGTAGGAATGGATTGGGTCGGTAAGCATGGAGCTATTATCCAATGTGAAAAGAAAATCATTCGGGTTACTTCACCATGTGGGGGAGTAATCGATATTCATGGAGAGAAGAGAAATCCTTATTTATCAATATGTACTTACGCTCGAGCTAAGCGACATTTGTTACATGGTTGTCAAGCGTTTCTGGCACATGTGGTTGATCTTCAAAAGCCATCTCCAAGGCTTGATGAGATTCCCGTTGTGAAAAAGTTTCCTGATGTTTTTCCTGAAGAATTACCGAGTATTCAGCCTGATAGGCAAGTCGAATTTCGTATTGATCTGATGTCGGGAGCAACACCAATTCCTAAAACTCCATATAGACTTGCACCGTCTGAAATGTAGGAGTTAATGAAGCAATTGCAAGAATTATTGGACAAAAGTTTTATCCGTCCAAGTAGTTCACCGTTGGGAGCTCCAGTTTTATTTGTTAAAAAGAAAGACGGCACAATGCGAATGTGCATTGATTACCGAGAGTTGAACAAAGTTACCATCAAGAATAGGTACCCCTTGCCTAAGATTGATGATTTGTTTGACCAACTTCAAGGTGCTAGTTATTTTTCAAAAATTGACCTTCGTTCGGGTTATCATCAACTGAAAGTTCGAGAAGATGATGTACCTAAAACTGCTTTTAGAACTCGATATGGTCATTATGAGTTTGTAGTCATTCCTTTCGGGGTAACTAATACTCCAGCTGCTTTCATGGATCTCATGAATCGAGTACGTCGACCAATGCTCGATAAATTCGTGATCGTTTTTATCGATGATATTCTTATCTACTCCAAATCTATGGGCGAACATGAGTCTCATCTAAGACAAGTATTGCAAATGTTGTGGAATGAAAAGTTTTATGCTAAATTTTCAAAATGTGAATTTTGGCTTCGTGAAGTTCAATTCCTCGGTCATGTGGTAAAAGACCAAGGCATTAAAGTTGATCCATCTACGGTAGAAGCAGTGATGAAATGGGATTCTCCAAAGAATCCAACTGAGGTTGAAGTTTTCTTTGTCTAGCGGGCTATTATCGACATTTTATTCAAGATTTTTCCAAAATTGCTACTCCTCTCACTAAACTTACTCGCAAGAATGTTAAATTTGAGTGGGATGATTAACCTGAGCAAGCTTTTCTTACTCTTAAAGAGAAATTGAGTCAAAACCGATCGTAGTACTTCCCGAAGGCACAGAGGACATGGTGGTTTATTGTGATGCCTCTCATAACGGGTTAGGTTGTGTGCTAATGCAACGTGGTAAAGTCATTGCCTATGCATCGCGGCAACTATAAGACCATGAAACAGGTTATCCAACGCATGATTTAGAGTTGGCAGCGGTCATTTTTGCTCTTAAAATCTGGAGACATTATCTCTCTGGTGTGAAATGCACGATTTACACCAATCATAAAAGCCTTAAATATTTCTTCGATCAACGAGACTTCACACGCGACCGACCAGTTCAGTTCACTAAACTCAATATATATAAACTGACACTAGCGACACTTCTCAGTGTCGCCTAAAGCGACACTACTCAGTGTCGCCTAAAGCGACACTAGCAATCTGTCTCTATTACAAGAGGACAAGTGTCGTTTATATTTACACAATCACGCTAAGTTTTGTAGGTTCCCTTGTCTTGGACCTAACCGGATCAACACACACAATCGAGAGGCGGAATTCAAACGATTGTATAAAGTACGTAAAAACACAAACGAATCAAACGCAAATCGAATGTATATAGATATAATAACCGAATAGCTTGAATACACTGAAATGCCTTACAAATGCCCTCTATACTCACAGATTCGTCAACCTCAAAGCTGAGGCCGAAATGACCTATTTATACTAAACCGAAACTGACTCTGCGACACAAGCTTTGTGTCGCACAGTCAGCTCATGCGACACAGGCCTTGTGTCGCATAAGCGACACAGGCTCTGGCTCTGTGTCGCCTAAAACAAACTTGTAACATACATAACACTTCATAATTACATATCTGACTATTACAAGCTAAGACCAACTGACAGACAGACAAATATGTACCAACAAACTCCCCCGTGTCTTCAGCTTGGTCTTCAAAAATCTTCACTCAACTCCAGCCTGCTGGGAATGTGCCACCGGCATGTATTCCCATTTTCAAACAAATCTCAACAATCTTTTGAAACTTTAGAGCCTCTTCTTGATCAAGAACATAATGTTGAATCTTGTTGGCATGAAGGACTCTTAAGTCATATTTCGTTAAATTGATGAGGCTTATAGGATCAAAAACACGAATAATTGAACCTCTTAATTGTTGAGAATAGATCCACTCTCCCGGACCCTGTTCCTGGTCTCTCTCAGTTAGATATTCAATAACAGCTTCACCAGTCTTCGGGTCGTACCACCAATATCTAAATTTCTTTAACAAATTTATTGGTAGTTTCTCAAGTGGAATCGATTTCAGACTTGCAGCTGGCGGATATTTATACTTCACAATAGGCTCTTGAGTTCTTGGATCTAACTTCTTCTTGAAACGATAGCGAACTCCCAGCTCAGGTTTTATCCATACATAGTGTCTGCTGTAGATCTCTTTTCTAAGAACCTTTTGAATAAAAGCGCCTCGACAATCATTTGAATTATTTACCAATTCTAATTGCGCAAGACGATTAAGTTCAACCTTTGGCAAAGTGCTGATGCAATTGAATCTCGGCCTGAAGTATTGAACGCCATCCTTTCTTTTTAATAAAATGAGAGAGCTTTCAGCATCGAATTTCCAGCTATAAATTAGACCAGTGAAATCTCCTCGAACTTTGTAAGACTTACAAATAGAAGACGCCACAGCCACAGTTCGATATTTCACAACAGGCTTGGACTGTACTGATGGCCACGGTTCGGAGGCCAATTCATTTTCATCATCAGAAGAATCCGATTCAATGATAGGTGCATCAGGATCATACGATTCTTCTGGTTGAGCATGAGTAGGCTCACCTTGTCTTTCAATAGGAGATTCCGGATGATTTGACTCTTCATACACATCTTCATCTGAGGGAATCTCCGGTTCAACCTCAACATCCTCAAAGTCATAAGATATATCATCATTATTCACCGGATTTATTAAGCTTTGTAGATACGTGATATTTGCTTCAGAGTAATCTACAGCTATAGGAATCGGTTGACCTGGAATGTTTTCAGACGATGCAAAATAATCTAAAAGTAAATTTTCATTAATGTCTGAATTATTTACATCTACAGTCTGTGTTCCGGCGGAAGTCGTAGTTGTTGTTTCAATGGCACGCAGGCCTGACTCCCCCGAAACTATAGCTAGGGCTTCTAATTCTAAGACCCTAGTCTCCAAAATAGGAACTCTGACAGTCTGCAGCTCCAAATCTTTAATTTGTGCAGCTTGAGCTTCTAGAACCGCAGATTGTGACTGAATTAATGCAGCTTGGGATGTCATCGTTTGCTGCATCGTGTCCAACCGCCTCATTAATTCTTGAATGACAGACGGGAGAGGTTGGACAGGAACCTCCACACGGGGAATGTCAACCCGTGGCGTGGCAGAAGAAGTTGGAGCCGAGTGACGTTGACGAACCATCGGAGGCACCCAATCTTCATCCGTAGGTTCTGATTGACGAGGCCTTTTGCCCACATCGGGTCGCACATAACCTGTCCCTGCCCTTTTGCGTCGTTGAATACGCTTAAAGCGTCTTAAGTCAAAACGACGAATATTTTCCAACGAAGTGTCGGAAGGGACTATCCGAGGGGAAGTTGGTGGAGTTGAGCCACCATCAGAAGAGCTGGCAGCCATGTCTTCGACAATATGCGGCTCTTGTGCCTGGACGTTTTCTCCTTCAAGATGGTCAACATGACCAAAGGTCTCAATGTCGTCCAAAATTGCCTCAAGCTGAGGATTTTCTGCTTGTACAGGCACATTGACAAAAAGATCCTCTGGCTGTGGAGGAGCAGCTGCATCCAAAAATTCATCGGCCGCCGGAGGAACATAATCCTCATTTACAATGTGGCCAAACAGTGGCACATCCGCCGGCGCCGGAACTCCTTTAGCATATTGCCCACAGATGGCAAAGATGCGAACATTCATAGGGGTTTGTCGAAAACGGTGAACAGCATTCACCGGAAGCCCCGGAAGAAGATGGTTGAGCAATAGCTGGATAAACCGCGGGTACATGTTCCATCGGTTGTCCCCGGTGTGTACATTGTCAACCATAGCCCGAAATATATAACCAGAAAAGTTGAAGGGCTTGTTGTACACTAGAGCCAGCATAGCAGAAGCCGTAGAATGGCTCATGCCGTCAAAACCAGCCTTTCTGCTGGATAGGCAGACGATCATAATGTGCATCAAATACCGCCAGACCCTAGTTAGGTTGGCCTTGCGGTATTGATCCTTCGGAATGCCCGGATACCCAAGACGGATCATGCCTCTATTTATAAATGAGTTTGCAAATTGAATCGGCATGTCCGGATGGTCAGCAAATTGGAAGAATTCTCTAATAAGCCGCTCGGATATAACCACCTCTTTGTCTTCTACCCGTGCGAGAATGCGGGTTTCAGGCAGATCAGAGTTGATCACAGCTGAATTCCAGAAGGAGCCAACTTGATCTTTGTATATTGGTGCATTGGCGGATATGGCTGTAAAAATGCGGGAGCGGCGCAAGAAAGCAATCATTGGCCTAAAAGGCGCAGCCGAATCCCGATCGTCCTCAAGAAAAGCCACAATATTGTGCCTCGGCTCCCAATCATTCACATTTATATCTGCCATTGCTATTAACACAAAAGAAAACATAGCTCGAAAAGCGTTAGCATACAAACGTGAAGACAATTAATTTGAATAAAATGTCTTATGCGACACAGAGGATTGTGTCGCAGTAAGAATGCGACATTAAGATTGTGTCGCTAAACCCATATGCGACACAAAGGATGGTGTCGCAAAAATCAATTTTAAAAAAATTATGCGACACAAACGCTTGTGTCGCTAACAAATTAAGCGACTGCATGGGTTGTGTCGCATTTTGCAATAAAATTGAATTTAATTGAATTTAGCGACAGAACCCTTATGGCGCAAACTATGTGTCGCAAGCTAAGGCGACACAACATTTGTGTCGCATAGAAACAAAAACGACAGACACAAGTGCGACACAAGTGTTTGTGTCGCAACTTGTGTCGCAATGACGAACAGTTGCAAACCCAGAAAAACCCTATAATCAAATTTGGGGGTTTTCGAAATTGAGGACACCAAATGATGCGCCAACGTTTGTAGAGCATGAAACCATGATTTTTAACATGATAGCAACGTCTCCCGTGTCCAATTTTACCCCAAACCCAAAACCCTAAAAACCGTATGTTTCATTTGACATTTAATCCAAAAGTATACGGTAAAAGTGAGTGAAAATGGTACCTATAAGTCGAGAAAATTTAGATGAACACGAAACACTGATTGGATTGCAAAGAAACACGGCCGAAGATAGAAAATCGAAAGAAAATTTACGTCGCAGTCCTTGTGTCGCAAGAGAGAGGCTTGTGTCGCTTTTTGTGTCGCAAAAACGTGTAGCGACTGAGAGGTAGGGTCCGGCTTTTATACCTCAACCCTGTATAGCGACACAAGATGCGACATGGGTAGCGACACAAAATTTGTGTCTCATATGCGACACAGCGCTTGTGTCGCAACTGGGACTGTTTGGAAATTTTGATTTCAAGTTTTACAGTCGAAGCCGATTTGATATTTACTTAGAGACTTGGTATAATTAAGAACAATAAAGTAATAAATAAATAAATAAAAAATTAAAAATAAAAAACAATTTAAAAATTAAAAACCGTTGAATCTATTTTACACTCAACGACAGAATCATAACATCTTTTTGGTGACGGGATTGGTTAAGTCTGCTTTAGGAATCATATCAGGATAACATGCACTTATTAGGAATAGTAAGTGTTATTTCGATTATCAGTATGTTTGTCCTCTTTAAATTTACTTAGCATAGTTAAATCACCTGTTATAAAGATTAGTTCAAGACGACTATTGATATTTTAACCATATAAACATTTGTACTTAAGTATATGATTTCAACTCATAATGAGATGAACCACTTGTGTTATTATTAGCATGCATATTATAGTGTATAAAACACATTAAAATATACATTTGAAATCAAAACATGTTATTATTTTCTATATAGTAGGTGAAGGTATGGACGTATTTTTAGAACCAAGTTAGCGGTGACAGGTCTGTACTTTCGTACAACAGAGTCACATAAACAATAGTTCGGGTTGAACAAACACCATGCTGAACACTTTAAACTAGAGGGTACAGGTCTGTACTTTCGTACAACAGAGTACCATAGTTTAACACAACCAGTACGAGGCAAGCTATTTATAACTTTTCTAGTACATTTGTACATTATATTTTAGAGTTTAGATATACCACGGGTACGCAATAGTTGTCTATAACTTAACATAGACTACGTACCTAAGTTCTTTTCAAGAAGATATTAGATGAAACCAGGTCTGTATTTTCATACAACAGAGGAGACAACTAATATGTTCCCCCAGATAACACCATACAAAGACCCTATATCTTAGATCATAACATGTTTATTATCCAAATATTAAGACGAAGCGTTAAAATATTTCGGACATTTTTGCCCTTATTTTAACTTAATGTCATACATATTAATATGGCTTTATATAAAATAATATGCATATTTGAAAGTTAAGCTTCTTAGTAACTTTAGAACAAATGCCTACCAATACATCATTTGATGAAGCTAATATTTATAAAAGGTATTTCAAGTATGCTAGATAAATCTACTGACACATCAAACATAAATCTTAAAATTCCATTTTATGCATGTTTCCTGATGTACTATCATTTCCCCAATTGTTTACAGACACAATTCAACGTCTAGTTTAACAATGTTGCAACTTTTGCATTTCTTTAATACTAACAAGTATAAAGAGTGGCAGTTGCGGATTTTTTTTTTTTTTTTTTTTTTTTTTTTTTTTTTTAAAACCAAGTCTAAAAGATAATTCTGACCAGAAATGGAGAGTTAGGCATTGCTTAAACTCACCATTCCAATCATAGAGACAAGCTCATCAAATCGACTACGAGAGAAAGCTTTTGTGAAAAGATCTGCGTTTTGTTTAAGAGTAGGGATTTGGACAAGGTCAATTAAGTGCTTCTCATAGCAATCCCGTATAAAATGATAACGAATTTCAATATGCTTTGCTTTTGAATGCTGTACGGGATTGCGTATGATAGATACAGCAGCTGAATTATCAATATGAATAGGAGTAAGAGTTAAAAGTAACCCATAGTCACGCATTTGATGCTGAATCCAGAGAACCTGGGAACAGCAACTGGCAGCAGCAATGTATTCTGCTTCAGCAGTGGATGTAGAGACAGTTGACTGCTTCTTGCACTGCCACGAGACTAATCGGCTTCCTAGAAACTGACATCCTCCAGTTGTGGACTTCGCGTCCACTGAGCAGCCACCATAATCCGAATCTGAAAAAGCAGTTAGAGCAAAATCGTTTTCATTAGAATACCAGAGACCCAAGGAGGGTCTCCACTTAAGATAACCTAATATGCGTCTGACAGCCTTTTCATGAGAAGCTTTGGGCTTTGCTTGATATCTTGAACAGATGGATACAGCAAATAAAATGTCCGGCCTAGATGCTGTAAGGAACATAAGCGATCCTATCATTGAACGATAGTCACGCTGATTAACATCATCTTCGTCGTCAGCAGGTCCAAGTTTGTGACTGATGTCAATAGGAGTTCCATAGTGTCTGGCATCAAGCATCTGATATTTTGTCAAGATATCCTTGACATATTTTGTCTGATGAATATAAATACCCTTATCAGACTGCTCGACTTGAACACCAAGAAAAAATTTTAGTTCTCCCATGGCACTCATCTCAAACTTAGACTTCATGACTTTTTCGAAATCTCTGCACAGCATCTCATTGGTCGATCCAAAAATAATATCATCCACGTATACCTGCACAAGCAACAAATCGTTTCCTGTCTTTTTGATAAAAAGAGTTGAATCAATCTGCCCACGAGTGTAACCATTTGTGAGCAGGTGTTGAGACAACGTTTCATACCAAGCCCTTGGAGCTTGATGAAGACCATACAATGCTTTATCGAGTTTGTATACGAAATCAGGATGCATTGAGTCTTCGAAACCAGGAGGTTGTTTCACATAAACCTCTTCGTTGACCTTCCCATACAAAAACGCACTCTTTACATCCAGTTGATAGACACGAAATTTCTTGAATGAAGCGTAAGCAAGAAATATCCGTATTGACTCCAAACGCGCAACTGGTGCAAAAACCTCGTCATAATCCAATCCTTCGATCTGTGTAAAACCTTGAACCACCAGACGAGCTTTGTTCTTCACAACTACGCCACGGTCATCTTTCTTGACTCGATAAACCCAGCGAGTACCAATCGGATAGAATCCTTGAGGTAGTTTAACCAGCTCCCAAACTTCTAACTTTTTGAACTGTTGGAGCTCTTTTTGCATGGCTTCTACCCAGTGAGAGTCAGTCAATGCTTCCTTGATATTTTTCGGTTCAATTTGAGAAAGAAAGCATGACTCCAATTGAGCTAATAGGCACTCGGTTTGTCCTCTGGTTCTAACTCCATCGTGTAAATCACCAATTATATTATCGACCGGGTGATTCACATTTACACGGCTACTTGGAATCTCTTCAGGTTCAATGACAGTTTCCAAATTTGTATCATCTCCCCCAGATACTAAAGTCTCTTCAAGTACCTCTGTGACAGATTCTACTTCACCATCGGATAATGCCGGCATATCTGGATCTGTATCAGGATCTTGAACTGGTTCAGTAGTTTGTGGAGGAGGTGGTGGTGTTTTTGTAGGAGACTTGGATACATCAGAGTATATATCAAGACCATGAAGCATTGTCACCACCTGTTCAATTTCATCTTCAGCAGGAAGATTGAATGAATTAAACATACTGTCATAATCGAACAAGAAGTCGGGTCCCGTTCCTTGTGAAGGTTGAGTGTAACGCAAACAAGTTATTTCAAAATGTTCCTCCACTCTCTTTGTAGCTTTGTTATACACACATTTATTTGGTGAATTATTTGAGAAACCCAAAAAATAGCCTTCACTTGATTTTTCACCAAATTTAGCCACTCTTTCTTTTGTGTGCATAATCATACATGGACACCCGAAAGGCTCAAGAAACTGTAAATTTGGTTTACGGTTGTTGAAGAGCTCATAGGAGGTCTTATTGCGTTTCTTAACCATGGACACTCGATTAAGAATGTAGCAAGCTGTGTTGACCGCCTCTGCCCAGAACGTGAAAGGCAGTTTTGAATCAGCTAACATAGTCCTTGCAGCTTCAATGAGAGTCCTATTCTTACGCTCAGCAACTCCATTCTGTTGAGGAGTTCTAGCAGCACTGAATTGATGATCAATGCCTTTCTTTAAACAGAAAAGACCTAGTGTAGAGTTCTTAAATTCCGTACCGTTATCACTTCTTAGTTTCTTGATCTTCAAATTGCACAAATTTTCCAGTTTGTCGAACAAGTAGATAAGAATTTCAGCAGTTTCATCCTTGGAGGCCAAAAAATAAACCCAAGAGAACCTCGAGTAATCATCAGTGACCACCAAACAATACCATGCTCCACCTATACTTTTCTTGCTCACTGGTCCAAATAAGTCCATGTGCAATAATTCCAATGGCTTTTCAACTGAGTTGACCAGTTTTGACTTATGGGACTTCTTGTGCTGTTTTCCCTTTTGGCAGGGGACGCAATGATCATTAAGCCCGAAAGATTGCTTCGGTACACCACGCACAAGATCATTTTGAACCAGATAATTCATCTTACGAAAATGTAGATGACCCATCCGTCTGTGCCACAATAAGGATTCTTTTTCATTAGCCTTAGACAAGAAACACGTTTGCTGCTTTGTTTCAACAGTACGCATATCTAGAATGTACGTGTCTCTGTCTCGAGGTGCCCTCAGTAGCACCCACTCCTCGTGAATAACAAATCCCGGCTTCAGAATGCAACACTCACTTTTCGTGAAAACAGTAGTGTATGATTTATCACAAACTTGCGATACACTAAGAAGGTTGTGTTGCAGCTGTTCTACAAAATTAACCTTTTCAAAGCTCACTCGGCCGTTTGAGAGTGTGCCTTGACGAGAAATAACCCCTCCTTTGTCACCAGCAAAAGCAACATATCCCCCATTATATGCATGAACATCGGAGAGCAGGGATATATTGCCGGTCATGTGCCGCGAGCAACCACTATCGATATACCATTTGCTATTAAGTACTGCTTCAGGTTGCTGCAACACCAAAAACAAGGAGGTTAATTAGTAACAGAGACCCAAGCCTTTACAGACTTGGGTACTCCAGATGCATCATCCACAATGATCACATCAGTCAAAATTTTGTTTTTAAACATATCAGAAGAATTGATTGATGTGACACTGTTGGATGTAGAATCATTTGATGATTCTTTCACTTTCCAAACCTTTTTAGGTTTGGTAGATTGCTTGTCAACAACATTGAGCTTAGTAATTGATGATTTGGTTGGCTCAACCTTGCTGGTTTTCTTAGCAGGTGAGGGAGAACGTGAACCTTTAACTGAAGAATTTTTAATTTTAGAACTTTTAGATACACCTTTCCCAGACCGCTTTTTAGCAAGCAACGGACAATCATTTATTAAATGACCTTGTTTCTTGCAGTAGAAACAAGATCTTTTCTCAACAGGTTGTTGAAATTTTGGAACAAACCTATGAGGATGGTTGAAAGAAATATCAAAGGCACATGCACACTTATGTGAGCATGTTGAATTTGACGCTTGTTTAGAGAAAACAGTGGATTTAGAAGAAGTTTGATGTTTTTTAATATTTTCTTTGATTTTCAAAATCTTCTTTTCAGGCTCAGCCTTAGCTTTGCCTTTTCCACTTAAAGCCATGACTGAAGATTCATTAGTTATAATTACATTTGTTGGCTTTATACTTTTCTTTTCAACCTTTGAGTACTCCTCTTCGGTTATATCCTCAATTTTAACAATCTCCTTTAAAATAACAGAAGAATCGCTCGAAGCCTTGTTTACAACAGGCTCACAAACATCAGAAGGCTTAACTAACTCAGCCTTGACACAAACAGTAACTGATTCAACAGATTTAACCTCTTGAGCCTTAACAATCTCAGGCTCACTAGGTTTTGCCTTAACAGGTTCAGGCTCACTAGTGCTCGGTTGATCGTCAGTTACTTTAACTTTTTCAGCCTGAATTTTCACAGGCTTACTTATTTTGACAGGAGCAAATTTCACAGGATTTATTGCCGTCTTTGAAAAGTTTGGCATAAATTCAGTGATGTCATCCTTAACAGGCATGGGAAAATAATTTTTAGGAGGCGGAACTTGATGAAAACCAAGTCCAGCCTTGCTTTTCGTATCACTTCTTTGTGCCTGAAGGATCTCATCAAAGACTAGAGAGGAAGTTGAAAAATTAGATAATTTTCTGTTCAACTCAAGAACTTCAGCCTGAGAATCAGCAAGTTGTTTCTTTACGAAAGAAAGCATATTAACATAGCTTCCTATTTCATCTTGCTGTTCAAAAATTTTGGCTTTCAGCTCTTTCTTTTCTTCAAAGATAGCTTTTAGCTTTTTATCACAAATCTTATCATTATCTTTTAACATATTATTCGAAGCAGTTAATTGTTCTATGTTAGTGATAAGACGTTCATTTTCTTCTCTTAACTTGTTCACTTGTCCTGTCAAATGAATGCATGAAATACAAGACAAAGGTTCATTATCAACCTCATGAATGTTGGCCATGAAAGCTTTGTTCTGTTGGTCATCATCAGCTTGTTCTGACCAGTCAAACGCTTCATCTGATAACATTAAGGCGGCTGACACCATTGCCTTTTCTTCAGCTTTAGCCTTCTCTGTAGGTTGTTCTGAGAAGGCCTTGTGAAACCAGAGGAGGGCTGTCGTGTTTCACATTCACGAGCAAAGTGTCCATTGTTGTGACACTTATAGCACTTAACCTTGCTCTTGTTAAATCCAAGACCCTTATCACTAGGGTCCTCCAGTGACCTTTTGCCAGTTTTCTTAAAATAGGTCTTGGCTCTACGAGTAAGCATAGCCAAGTTCCACCTTAAGTCCATTCGTTCCAGTTCGTCATCATCTATTTGACGAAAATCTTCCTCTTTTAGGTCCATGGAACCAGCTTTCTTGCATAGAAAGTCATCATAGGCTGATAACAATGCCGAGAAAAGTGCAGCATGATCTTGTGAAGCTGCAGGAATAGGTCCTTGATGACTTGGTGGTTGAAAATAAGAACCACCAGAAGAAGTACTAGGTTGATGACTTGACGAGCCACTGGTTCCACCAGCCAAGAATGCTGAGCCAGATGTTCCAGTTAATGAAACATCTACTCCGTAGATCTTAGGATTCTGGACATTTGCAGTCGCCTTTGTTTCTTTTCTTTGCATGTCCAGAAGATCAGCTTCTAGCTGACCAATAAGATCATCAAGAGACATGTTTAGAATGTCTGGATCCTTTTCCATCATTAAAACTCGAGTATCCCACTTGTCAGGTAGGGATTCAAGAAGTTTTTTATTAGTTTCAGACTTATCCAGAGTTATTCCCCCTTCCGTTAGCTCACTTACTAACTGTGAGTATCTAGAAAATAAGTCAGAAAGAGACTCATTTGGAAGAATATCAAACACGTCGTATTGCTTCTTGACTAAACGCAATTTGTTCTGCTTATATTGTTCACTACCTCCACATCTTTTCTCAAATGCCTTCCATAAGTCATAAGCAACTTCCAAATGTCTAAATTGTTTGAGAATTGACGGTGGTAATGCCATGGTGATTGCAGAATGAGCCTTTTTATCATTCTCAAAGGCTTTGCGTTCCTCAGGCGTCATTGATTAAATTGACTTTAGGGGTGCAGTACCAGTATACACTCCCGGACTGACCGGACGTTCATATCTTTCTGTTAAAGCAACCCACATTTCGGGATCATTAAACGAAACAAACGCTTCAAAGCGTTGACGCCAGTAGGCATAATCCATCCCTATAGTATACATAGGTGGTTTATTCGTACTTCCGACTTCAGAGTTTTGCTTTAGTAGATCTCCAACACGTTGCAATGAAGAAGATGCCATATTGAGTAACCTGCAAAACAAACACACAAAGAACAAACTAAACTGTTATGCGACACAAGGATTGTGTCGCAGAATCAAATGGCGACACTACAGATGTGTCGCTAGAACTTAAGTATCAGTTAAACAGGCGACACAAGGGTTATGTCGCAAAAATTCTATGACGCAAATTTAGCTTGTGTCGCAAATTTTAAACTTGTGTCGCTTGCTGGTGTCGCAGAACTCTTATATACGAGACGAAGTTGTGTCGCTTAAAACCAAACGTTGTGTCGCTTAAAACCTACTCGCGACAGAAGATTGTGTCGCTAAAACCCTAAATGCGACAGAAAAGCTGTGTCGCAGCTTGTGTCGCAGAAACGAGGAGAGCTGCGGCAGAAAACCCTAAAATTCGCAAACTTCCGAAACCGTAACAAAAAACCACGAACAACAGACGAATCTTAACACCAAAATCTTCCGGAAAATGTAGAATATGAACCTTTAACACGAAATGTAAAGATATAATTCCAAAAACTAGTCGATTTTAGCCGAAAACACGTACAAACACGATCCAATAACACCAAATCCGTAGATTATGGCTCTGATACCACTTGTAGGTTCCCTTGTCTTGGACCTAACCGGATCAACACACACAATCGAGAGGCGGAATTCAAACGATTGTATAAAGTACGTAAAAACACAAACGAATCAAACGCAAATCGAATGTATATAGATATAATAACCGAATAGCTTGAATACACTGAAATGCGTTACAAATGCCCTCTATACTCACAGATTCGTCAACCTCAAAGCTGAGGCCGAAATGACCTATTTATACTAAACCGAAACTGACTCTGCGACACAAGCTTTGTGTCGCACAGTCAGCTCATGCGACACAGGCCTTGTGTCGCATAAGCGACACAGGCTCTGTGTCGCCTAAAACAAACTTGTAACATACATAACACTTCATAATTACATATCTGACTATTACAAGCTAAGACCAACTGACAGACAGACAAATATGTACCAACAAGTTTTCCATACAAGCTTTTGTCACACAAATATGTATCAACAGACGCCGCCTCAATAATTGTTATTAGCCATCTTTGGTGTAGAGAGTAGTCATTGGTGGAACTTCTAATAGCTGTTATTATGATGTGAGGGTCACTATCATATATATCTATCACGGAAATCATCTGTTCATGAGTGGAGACGATTGGAATGCATATGATTTCTTGAGATAATACTAGTGAATCAGGCGGTTCTGGAGGATAAGGGAGAGGAATGTAAAGAATATCCACATGTATGTTGCCTGGGTCACTATCCATAGTAGGAATATCACACTTACGTTCATCAGGGAATTCAACTACGTGGGGTGGTAACTGGGATTCATTAGTGACCTGGGATATCAGATTTGAAGATAGCTTTGGAGTGTCTCTCTTATTGACCTTCTTGACAGGTGAATTGGAATCACTGGATCCAGATATACCTCCTATCTCAAACTGTGCTTGAGGTTCAGATGAAACAATAGTTTGAATCCCTTGAGAGATATAGGTGGCTGCAGCCTCATTAGTTTGCTTGCTTTGTACTCCAAGATCTTCTTCAGATTTCATATGAGAGTTCCTTCGATGTCTTCTAGATCGCAAAGTTGAGAGAAAGTGAGTGGTCTTGCTGGATCGAAGAAAGGGTTAAGCATTCCTTCGAGGGTATAAGCAAAAGAATCATCGGCAAGAGACTTCTCTTCGTCTTTCATTTCTTCTTCCTTCTTAACTTCTAGTTCAGAGGTCTCGTCATATTATGTGACTTGGCTAATAGAGACAGTATATAGCTCAGCATTCACCATTGAAGTGCAATCCGTCTGATCGATCGTGAATGTGTAGCTTTTTCCGTGAGCGTG
Source organism: Gnaphalium uliginosum (assembly GCA_963930675.1). Taxonomy (NCBI): domain Eukaryota; kingdom Viridiplantae; phylum Streptophyta; class Magnoliopsida; order Asterales; family Asteraceae; genus Gnaphalium; species Gnaphalium uliginosum. The sequence continues at coordinate 34,788,548 of OZ005681.1, forward strand.
TAAGCTGATAGTATGAGAGTAGACATCGATGACTGTTCTGGCTGTGTTCATAAATGGTCTACCTAGGATTATAGGGATGTTTATATCTTCCTGAACTTGTTGACTTTAACCATGATGTTCGTAGCTATTCCCTTAGGATATCTAATGGATTGGTCAGCTAGCTGGACGATCATTTTGGTGGGTTTTAGGTCTCCTAATTCTAGTCTTTTAAATAAAGAATGTGGCATTAGGAAGATACTTGCTCCTAGATCGGCTAGAGAGCGGATATCATTGGATTGGTTGATGGAGCAAGGAAGGGTAAAACGTCCGGTATCTCCTAGTTTTTTCGACAGACTATTTTGAATGACAGCTGAACACTCGGTGTTCAACAGGAAATTAGGCACTTCGGGTGCCTTGTCTTTGACGACAGGATTCTCCAAACATATTTGTTATACTTGAAAGCTTTGACCTTATCAGGTTGCTGCTTGAGATGTCCTGGAAATGGTATGCGTACCTTTTGAGTAGATCTCTCTCAACTGTCCCTGTGACAAGAGATTGTTCTTTCATCGGAGAAAGAACTGTAGGTTGGCTCGGTGCCACCTTGGAGTCTTGGATAGTTACTTTGTTGGCTTCCTCGGTATGTGGGCTATGGAAGGTGTTACTAGGCAGACTACCCTGTGGTCTAGTGTTGATATGTTCTGCTAGTCGACCTACTTGGGTCGTAAGACTATTCAATAAGGTTTGTTGCTCTCTTAGGAATAGATCAACCTAGTCTTACCTAGCCGTAATCTGTTGGATGATTTGTGTGAGGGATTCGTCTGGCCTTGTAGGTTCGTAAGGTAAGGGTGGTTGATTGTAACTAAGTAGAGGTTGTTGTGGGTGGATTGGGTATTGGGATTGGTAGGGTGGTTGAATTGGTGGGTAATGGTTAGGTCCGACTCTTGGTGGAGAGGTTTGAATACTATCAGGTGGACGTGATGAGTTCGGAACTGGTCGTAGGAGGCCGTGCCATCAATAGGGTTCTCGTACTCAACTTCTGGTTTTGTACAGTTTAGGCGGGACTGAACATGGTAGACCTGTTGAGGTGGTTTCTTCAGCTTTCCTATTTCATCAGTTAGGGTTCCGATATGCTCAGCATGGGGTTAGATCGCTACAGTTTACATGGGATTGGAAGTAGCCAGTGGTGCCAACGATGAGGAATGCTCATCGGTGTTCCAATCATTATGATGCATGGTCATATTCTTTATTAGATTCCAGGCTTCGTCGTCCGTGCAGAGTGTGAAGTTGCCTCGAGCAGTGGCGTCGAGCTTTGGCTTGTGGTGAGGCGCAAGACCGTTATAAAAGGTGCATAACTGGGTTGATCGATCGATTTGGTGGTTAAGACATCTTCTAAGCAAACTCTTAAATCTTTTCCATGCACTATAGTTAGATTTATCATGAGACTGTCGGAATTTCACGATGTCCTTCTTTAGCTTGATTTGTTTGGATGGGGGAAAGTAGTTAGTTAGGAACTTAGTTTCCGTTTCCGCCCATGAGGTGATAGAGTTGGTCTATAATTCCTCAAACCAAGTTTGGCGTGCATAGAAAGAGAGTAGGGGAACAGATATGAGCGGATAATATCTTGCTCAACCCTGTTTTTCTTAAAAGAGTCGGATAAGGTGATGAATTTATTGAGATGGGAGTCGGGGTCATCGTTCGGTAGTCCATCAAATTGGCAGCGATTGAGGATAGCTGCACTACGTCGTTCTTGATTTCGAACGATGCCCCTTCAATCTCAGGGTAGCGTATTGGTCCTCCTCGACCTTCAATCGAGGGTTTGTTGCTATCAGCTAGAGTAATGCGTGCGGTTGTCTTCGGTTTGTTGGTAGGTAATTTCTTTTCATGTCGTTTGGGTAGGATATCGTCTTCAGGATAAGGGAAAGAAAGGGTTGAAAGAATTTTTAGGGTTTAAGAAGGGAAAAGCATCCTAAAGGTTCACTAAAAGAAAGTCCATCTGGACGCCTCTGAGTCTTACAGTTGATTCCCCGGCAGCGGCGCCAAAAACTACCGGCGGTCTATCAGGAATTACCCTATCGTTGGACCGGTTGCTAGCGACATGTCGGTGGGTTTTAATATTTATAAATGATGGGGACCTAAGTTTTACTAGGGCTATATGACCTAAAGGTTGTATCGCAGCAAGTATGACCTAGGGTCGTTCTTCAAAATCAACTGTATTGTGAAACAAAATAATCAGGATGTCCATATCTATCTAGTGAAGGGGTTTTGAAAATAGTCGGGAGTTGATTTTTTGTTTGTTTTATAAGTTTTACTCGATGATTACTCGTCTTCTTATCTGAATTTATAAACTAAGTTTGTATTTTACATCATAGATTCTCCATTTATGATTTAAACCAACCCTCACTTATATTTAACCAATAAATCTCTACTTTATTCACAGTGTACAATAATTGTTTAAAACAACATTTCCACGGCTTCGAAACCAGACAATGTTATTTAAAATCAGATATTTAATCCAAAGTTTATTCACGCTGTACAATACTTGGTTAGTATTTCCACAGCTTCAAAACCAAAACCATATAATTAATTACCCCTGATATGACATTTTATCAAAAAGGTTTTAACCACGTTTATTGGTGTAAAGGCATTAATTGAAACTGCGGTTTAAAATCATAGATGGACGTGCAATCAAAGCACCGAGTTTTCATTTATAATTAGAATAGTTTGGAACATTATTCCACAACGGATTGTGCACACGGCTTTTCATAGCTTCCACATTCTGTACTACACGCATTGGTATTTCCAGCGCTATACCAATGAATAAGCCGTGTTACGTTACTTCCGTTGCTTCATACTAACATCATCCCAATTAATACGACTAACTACGTCACAACAAACACACAATATAACTACTTACTAATCGTGGCAAGTAATCCTAAATCAAGCATAATAACAATAATAACATGCATTATAATAGATAAGGAAATATATAACCGTAAATAGTGCGTAGTTTGAATATATGTTGAAAGATTACAACGAGCAGAACTTCTGAATATCTTGGACAATATTACAATAATAGCCCCTCCAAGTATCTTCAACAATATTACAATAAAGCCCCTCTGTTTGTCTTGGTTAAATATTAACCAAGAACTAACTAACTACTAACCTAACTAGCTAATTTAGAGAGAGAAGCTAGAGAGAGAACCTAGATAGAGAAAGAGTGTGTGAGAGAGAGTGTGAAGATTGAAATAAGGAGAAGAGGTGTGTTGGAATAAATGAGGGAGGTTGCTATTTATAGGCAAAAGCCGCAAATCCTTTGTACAAGTCCCAAAGCACAAAATACAAACACAAACAAGTACCAAACCACCTAGGAACTTAAAAACGGCACCTTAGAGGCAAGATGAGGCCGTATACGGCACCCTAGGGGCCGTATACAGCACCTAGGGGACGTTTGGTTTTGTTTGCCCGTTGTTCGGTACTTCGTTCGTTGCTGTTTCGGTTGTATCTTTTTCGTTACTTGTCCGTTTGACTTGTTTTTTTTCATCTACGATCTCGTAATTCCACTACGCTTCTAATGATACCAAAATCAGGTATTTTGGATGCCTATAGCTCATTCGTTCTTGGAATACGTTCAGTTGATCTTTAGATGTTGTATCTCCTCCGTTCCTTACATGTTTCTCTTGATTCTTGATTCCCCACTCTCGTAATTACCTATGAATGATATAAGATTAGTTAGGATGTGTATATCATAAGGTAAATAATAGTGAAGGAATCAGGTGAAGTTTAATTGCTTCGTTTTGTATATTATTTGGACGTTTTTAGTGATTTTTACTGCAACACCTATATTTGAACCACTTTGGTGAATTTTAGTAAATAGACGTTGATTTGAGATGTTTTTACCAAATAATAGCTCAAATAGTGAGGAATAATGTATTTAAAAACATGACTTTTTACGTTACATCAGAGATACACCCATAAGATTGTGAACTAGTTGCTCCACATAATTCACATTTTCAAGAGTTATCATCCCGTTGGTAACCTTCCCTTTGCATGTGATGTTACCACCCTTGTCTCCTGCAAAGTTTACATACCCCTTCATTCCTCCTTTGAAATCTAACAACAAACTCCTCCCCTGTCATATGCCTAGAGCATCCGTTATCAACGTACCACCAATTAATAGATTCCTGGACGTCTCCTGTACAACAAAACAAAATAAAAAGTCTTCGTAATATTAAGAACGGTCAGACACTATATGCACCCAAGAACGTTTATGTTCTAAAAGGGATCACTTCACCCCTCACCGGGAAGTGTTGGAAGTTGAGCATGACCTGTCTGATAAGCATCGTTATACCTTAGTTCCTAGTCATATGCTAATTAATAACCCATAGTAGGGAATATAGTGGTTATATCATAAGATAATAGATCCAATAGACTTACTTCAAATAACCGTTTCCTATAAATCATCATTATCATCATCCCATATTATTGGTTACCGAAATCACAAGAATAACTGATTTTCCATATCTGAAATTTCATTATCTTTTATCGCTTTTATTAGTTTACAATAGAAAATCGAAAACAAAACTCCCCAAACACTTTTATAAAACCCTCAGTAGTCAAGATTGATTGTTTGGAACCCCTCCGTTTCAATTCAGCTAGTTTTAAAAAATGACTCTAGGTCATACAATATCACTTGCTAACCCCTTTTAAAACACTCACTGATTGAACGCTCATCGTTGCAGAAAAGAAATAACGAGCAGTGAGCGCGACATCAACCTGCAATGCGAAACAAGTTACAGATTTCGAGAAAGCTCTCGAGGTGAGCATTAGGATCTTCATTATGGTGCCCAGCGAAAGTACAAGTCTTAGCAATCATCTCCACGAACTGAGGTTTAAACTCAAAGTGAAGTGTCTTGTTTTTAGGTTCCTTAAGAATAGGTCTTGCACCAATTGCATTTAGTCTTCCAAAATCTCTCAGGCTTCTTTTGTCACCCATTATAACTAGATCAGACAGGGTATCGGATTCAGAAGCAATTTTGCTGTGTTTTGATTTTCTCAATAAGGATTTCGGATCTTCGATATGCTCAACTAAATCCAGAGGATTATTCTGAGTAGAATGGCTCTGCTCCACAGACAAATACCAATGTAAAATCGAGTGATAAACACATATTACAGTATTGCAAGAAATTACTCGACAAATAACTGGATAACTCATCGATTTGTTCTATCAACATGCAAACAGTTGGCACTTAGTAGGTTCAGATTATTCATTTTGAGAACATATTAAGTAGTAGTAATGGTGGAAAAATGATAATTAGACTAACAGAAAACTAGTAGTTAACAGAATCATTTATAGTAAAAAAAGTTTTACTGTACAGGTAGATGAACTCGGCGTGGTAAGAACTCATCGAATTGATACATTTTTAGGAATCATTTTCATCCTATTATTTTATTAATTAATTACTAATTATATTTTATATTGATTTTAGAAATTTCTTAAGTATTACTATCAGTTTATTATAACTAAATTTAAGGTTTTGTTTTTGTAAAAGGTTAAATAAATCCGAATGTTTAAGCTCGAAGCTCGGCGAGTGTTGCTAATATTCGTCAAGTTTATAATGATTACTAAATTAATTAATCTATTATTATTCTTAACTGGAGTTTAAGTTTTACTTTCTATTTATTACTGTCTAAATAAACTATCCAATTATATCTTAATTGATTTCAAACATTGTTTTTAGTTATCTTCTAAGTTATCTAAAAAAATCATCGAGTTTGGGATTGAACTCACCGATTTTTCAAGAGTTCCATATTAACTAATCCTAATTTGCTTTAGTCCTAAAATAGGTTTCTAATAAATGTACTAAAGTTTTAATTAATTTGCTTAGTTTCGAAGATTAAAAATAGCTAACAATAATAAGTTAATCCTGGTTGTGATTCCTAACTAATCTGTTGAAAATAAAATTGTCCTCGCTCAGCGAGTTTGGGGTTCAGCTCGTCGAGTTCGAGACTAAGCAAATTCAAAACAAATTAATTAGTGTAACCCAAAGTATGTTATTAACATGTAAACTTAATTAAGTTGAACAAATTATTTATCTAAACTAATTATTCCTAATTATCATCACAACACAAGTAACTCGTCACATAATTTATTTATTTCAGAACAATTACACGGCGAGTTGTGGTATCACTCGTCGACTTTTCAGATCACATTTGTTTTTCAAAAAACTTTTAAACGCAAGGAAATTAAACAACTAAATAATGCAATATTTTCATATGAGTGATCAGTTCAAATTAAAACTTATATCACATAATCTAAAGTAATAATTATTAACAAAGATAAGAATTTTCTAAATCATTAAGATCTAAAGCACATAAAGCAAACGATTTATTTTTAAAAAGTATGCATACAGTTAAAACGTAATATCAAATACATAAATTTGGCGAGTTGTTGTAAAACTCGTCAACTAATGCCAAATACTAAATACCAATACAGTTTTTAAAACATGCCTTAAAACGTTGAGTTATGGTTTGGAAAAAGGTTCGTCGAGTTGTGAATGCAGCTTGGCGAGTTTCGGTTCCGGTTTGGTTATGAAAATAAAACGAGGTTTGGGCTTTTGTTTATATAATCAAAGTGTTATAACTTGATTATGATTCTATTTTATTTTTAAGTTTATCTTTTTATATTAATTTATTCTATTTTATCCAAAAATATTTTGAAATGTAGAGTTTGATTTTATCTCAAACTCTGAAAAGGTTATATCTAAAAAGTTAGTTATAGATACTTTGGTTCGTTGTTTTTGTCATACTCGGCGTCTCGGCGAGTTAAACTCTCCGATAAAAATTTAAAGTATTATTTTTTTATCAGAAAAATATTTTTAATTGATTAATTTTAAAAGAAATTTAAAAGTTTATAGCTTTTAAAACTTTCGATAGGATACTCGTCGAGTGACAATGTAATTTGGCGAGTTTTTTTTCTGGAAAATAATTTTTATAAAATGATTTTTTTATCTTCTAAAACTATTAGATTTTTAACATCTACGGGAAAAATTAATGATTTCGCCGGCAGCAGAGTCAAAACATGATGTCTCATACCCGTCATATAAAAATAGAACGGACAGATGGTCTGGGTGTCAATTAAACCCAGGTCAAATTTTAATTAAAATCTTAGCAAGCATACAACATATATATGTCCAATTAACACATAGGCAAAATGACTTATCATTTAATAACATGGTATAGTAAGTTGACCAAGTTTGTCTGAAAGGAATAATATCAAATAATGTTAAAAGTAGACTTGATAATAAATAAAAATAAATAAACAGATATAAATTCAACAAGATATTAAATAAAAAAATGATATACTTTCCCTTAAAAGACTTTTAAAATCAGAATTCATTTATGGTACAATGAAATAAATCACCATAGTATTAATAACGTATATATGGCTACTAATATATCTTAATCAGAATAATAAATCAAAGTATATTAATATTTAATTAACAATGCATAATCAAACATAATATAAAATCCAGACACTCACTCGCTGAATTATGATAGAACTCGCCAAGTTTCTTGTCACATAAACTTCCATTTAACAATTAAACTTAATAAATCATTTTCAAATTCACTAATCCATGTCCTACCTTTAAGCGGAGTGCATGGGTTTGATTTGCAATCAAACATTATAGATTATGTGTCGATCATAAAATAATAATTCATAGAAGTGATATTGAGAAATTCCATAAAATAGTTCTCTTAACAAATCATAATCAATCTACATTTTAATATATTATAACCAATTCATTGACAAATCAATTATACAAATAAACAATCAATATAAAGAAAATCATAATTCAAAGTACAAGATAATTTCAAACCATACTATTACTTTTTCCAATCGACTGAATGAATGTTCATTGCCTTCCTTATAAATGGTAACCTAAACTAACAATATTTCAGAGTATTTTCTAATAATAAGTGAAATGAGGTGTTGTTTAATAATGAAAATAAGCTCTCTATTTATAACTAATCTCTTACCTTCAGCTCGGCGAGCCTCGTCCGGTTCTATCGTCAAATGAATCTAGTCTTATTTCTTTTCAATGTTCGCTGAGTTGTTTCCTCATTTGATTCTATCTCCTCGGGTTTTTGATGTGTTTGAGTCTATCTCTTCTTCTTATTTGAAACATGATATTTATACATAAATACTTGTGTCAACTCGGCGAGTTATTCTTGAGCTCGACGAGTTATGCATCCGAAAATCTTCAAATTTACATTTTAGTCCTTAAATTCCTTCTTTTTCTTCATTTCAGATCCAAACTATAAATATTTCAAATATAAGAAATTAAGTAGCATTTACTCATTGATTTATTACATAAATTGAAACGCCCCAAATTTTTTTTTTTTATGTGGTACGCGATCCTGGCAACTAGTACGCGATCGCGTACTTGACACAAAAAGAGGTACGCGATCCTGCCAAAGGGTATGCAATCGCGTACTCATTACATGGAAGATTTATGTTCAAGTTTTAGTACAAGGTACGCGATCCCGGTAAGGGTACGCAATCGCATACTTATAACATAAAAGTTTCTGTGACATTTTCTTCACTAGGTACGCGATCGCGTGACCCCTACGCGATCGCGTACTGAGTCCTGTAAAAATGAAAATCTGCAAAACCTAGGTTATGAACCCAAATACAAACAGTTTAACTTTTGACTCGAAATAAATCAATTCACGATATCTTCACAAGTTTCCTTTATTTGACTTAACCAACACATTTCAAATGACTCATTTCCCAATTAAACAATAGTTCGACGGTCATGACTTTTGGTCCAAAACAACCAAATTCAAACAAATCAACAAGCCAATTGTACCGTTCAATATTTCTTGGCCCACTATCGGCCGCCATGGAGTGGGTAATATCCCGAGTCTCATGTAAAAGGAAGGATAGGGGGAGGAAGATGAGTATCTAAAGCCGATGGTCCAGTAGGTCCTTGGCTTTTTTGCGTCACCCTATCTTGTTGGAGGCAGATGTTAAAAAAAAAAACTATTTATTAGGTTCTTGCGTCCCTGTGCCTAAAATGATCGTTACAAAATTTTGATTTAGCCAATGATCTAAGCAGAGGTATAATTGGAACAAGAGTCACTTTCAAAAAATAACCCAAACATCATTTTAAAATAACCCAATACGCTTAGTAAGTATGGAACATAACATTAAGATAAGTTTTAAAACTTGACAACATAGCCACTAAATTAAGGATCCTCAATTTCATACAATTGACTCAAGAGAGTCCATCTCATGGTATCAAGAACATGGTTAATTGAATACTCTTATATCTCAATCACCACTCCTTGAATTCCACCATCAAGGTACTCATTGAATACTCTTGTATCTCAATGACACCATTTCATTGACAACCTCAAATGATACACGCTTGACTACTCATTGTAATCAAAGTGTTACCACTTAATTACATACAATTCCAAAGTATTATCACTTAATTACATATAATTCCATTACTTACCTTGCAAAAGTGATCAATTAAGCAAACACAATCCTTTTCACTTTTAATCACCTAAACATAACATTATATACACAAGAGTTATTTACAACTCAATTTCAACTCATGAAATTTAACCATCTGATATTTAAGTGTGTTACCTCTCTATACCAACTTCTCTACTAGCTACTCATATACTTATACAATACCAATACATACACTAAACGGTGATTTAGTTGTTATTTAACAACAATAACAATTTTATCATCATCATTAAAACATTCCTCCACCTACATGTTTATACTCAATTCATCACATCTCATAATATGATGAATTTAACTCTTTTTTACAAGAAAGTCATTACTCTGAGTTCATAGCAACTTAATAACAACTATTTACCCTTCCTACACCTATAATTTCATCATTCCCTATTTTTTCATATTTAGGGTTCATACTTAACATAACCATACAACAACTAGATTATAGGGTGTAGGGTATGATTCTTACCTTAAAATGAAAAATTAGAATATTAGGAGCTCAATTTCAATAATCCTTGCTTCAATTTCGATTTCTTGTTGATCTCTCCCTCCCCTCCCATTCGTATATACACACACACACAAGAAAACTAAACTTCCAGATTTTTCATGTATTTAGTATTTAATTAGAAAACTTCTGTTGCACCTTTCGTACTGGATCTAAATCGAATCAATTCAACAATTGAAAGTGGGGAATACAATCAATTGAACAATGCACGTTAACAATCACACGAAACTAGTCGATTAGCTTTTATATATATCAAACACAACGAATCAACCAAATACAATCAATACCTCACAAATAGCTTGAATACTCTCTAGGTTCATCAACCCTAGAACTGAACCCGTAAGTCTCTATTTATAGCCAAATTCTAAACAATCTGCGACACAAGCTCTGTGTCGCCAAACCGACCTATGCGACACAAGCCTTGTGTCGCTATTGTGACACAAGCTCTGTGTCGCCTAAACAGTGACATCAATTATATATATATATTTAAACAAATAACGTTTTATATCACTGAACAAATTATTACAAACTACTCAGACCTAGACCAACTAACAGACATACAAAACATGTATCAACAAACTCCCCCATGTCTTCAGCTTGGTCTTCAAAATTTCTTCATTCAGCCTCGGTCTTCTAACACTTCCAACTGGCAGGAAAATTTCCTCCAGCGTGTACTCCTTGAGCTATGCAAACGTTGACAACCTTTTGATATCTCATAGCTTCAGTCTTGAACTCTTGACGATAATCAATCTTCATGACATGAAGAGCTTCAAGGTCTTTATTTGTAAGGTTGATCAAGCTCAAAGGATCATACACTCTAATCTTTGATAGTTTGGCTTTCCATAGGTCTTCAGGCTTTGAATCGGAAATATAAACAATCTCTGCTTCGCCTGTATAACCGTCATATGTCCACAGTTGTAATCTGCTCAAAAAGTCAACTGGGAGCTTCTCCAGAGGAATAAACTTTAAAGTCTTTGGAGATTTATATACAATCTTAACCCAGGGCTTGTTGGTAAACGGATGCATCTTGTTTCGGTAAATGTACCTTGTCCCCAGATTCGGTCTCAAAAGATAAAACACTTTACTGTTGACCTCTTTCCTCAAAATTCTTTGTAATTGATTGGCTAACTCGTTGTTCGTGGGATTAATAATGTTCAGTTGCGCCAAGTGCAGTATCTCACAATAAGGTAGTTTGCTTAACACTTTAAAATTCATGGTGAAATACTGCATCCCATCTTTCCTCTTGATACCGATCACTTTATTCACTTCATCAAACTTCCAACTAATAATTTGACCCTTATAGTGTTTGCTGCTGATTTTGTAGAACTTGCAAGTCTTTGACAGATTTGGCTCAGCAGCAGTGGAAGTAGATGTTTCAGTCGTAGCCGGAGTAGGAGTGGAAGTTGCAGCTTGTTCTTCCTCAATAACCTCCTCTGTATCAGAAATCCCCATCTCCTCTCCTAAATTTACTTCGTCAGTATTCACGAAATCTTCGTGAACATTCTCTTCTTCAACATCAACCTCTTCCTCATCATAAACAAACTCCTCATTATCATTATCTATATCTTCTTCATTTATTAGACTTTGTAGATACTCAAGATTGGCTTCGGAGTAATCTACATTTAGGGCAATTGGTTGTCCTGGTATTGGTGCAGAAGACGCGAAATAATCTAAAGAGATATTTTCATTGATAGAATCATTGTTTACATTATCATTGGGAGTCCTAGGTGATGTTTCTAAGGCACTAGGGCCTGACTCCCCCGTAACATTATCTAGGGCTTCCAATTCTAACAATCTAGACTCTAAACCCGGAACACTAGCTGCAGAGCTTTCCAACTCTGAAATTCTAGCAGCCTGCACTTCAATGACAGCAGCTTGATCAGCCAACTGCTTGTTAATTCTGTCGAGAAGCGCCATGATGTGATTGAGCGTTGGAGGTTGTGGCTGAGGAGTTGGTGGAACAGCAGAACGAACCGGAGGCTCGTTAATAATCACTTGCGTGCGAGGTCGTTTGAGAACCAGTTGGTCTGGCTCGTAATCGGGATCATGAATGGGTCGTTTGCTAGTGTTTTTAGGAATATGGACCCGTCCCTGACGTATACGGCATTGAATACGCTCAAAGCGCTTGGTATCATGTATACGCAGGCGGTCGCACGTCCTAGCGTCAGGGACATCCCCTTCAGAGTCGGTGGGGGTGTCATTCAAATCCATGGAGACAATATCATCTGAGTCCGCATCAGCAGTCTCGTCAACTGTTCGGAAATTATCAATGTCCTACAAAATATTATGCAAAGAATCATGAGTAATCTCACCCTCGGTTTGGACCGGAATATTTACAAAAGCGTCCTCGGAGGGAATGGAAGCAGCATGATCATCCAAAAAGGCGTCGGCAGCTGGAGGGACATAGCCCTCATTTATAATATGGCCGAATAGCGGCACATCTGGCGGAGCTGCAACTCCTTTACCATAAGAGCTGCAGATAGCAAAAATCTGCAAATTCATAGGCGTTTGGCGGAAGGTTGCGTCAGGATTCACCGGAAGATCCGGTAATAAATGATTCATCAGCAGCTGAATAAACCTTGGGTACATAACCCATTTATCATTCTCGGCTTTGGCATTATCTACCATCTCGCGAAACAGATAGCCAGAGAAGTTGTATGGCTTATTATAGACCAGGGCCAGCATAGCAGAGACGGTTCGGTGGCTGGCCCCGTCAAACCCTGCCTTCCGGGCAGACAAACACACGATCAGCACGTGCATCAAAAATCTCCAAACCCGAGTGAGGTGCCCCTTGCGGTACTAATCAGCACGTGCATCAAAAATCTCCAAACCCGAGTGTCATGCCACCAGCAATGCAGACGTTGGAGAATTGGGTGGGCATGTCCGAAGTATCATTAAATCGGAGACCTTCGCGAATCAACTGCTTCGTTATAATAACTTCATGATCAAAAACGGTAGAGATAATCCTGGTCTCCTCCAGTTCGGTGTTTACAACCGCATTTCTCCAAAAAGGACCGACGTGGTCACGATAGATAGTGGGAGCAGCAATGATGGCGTAGGCGATCCTAGAACGCCTAAGAAAATGTATCATTTGGTGAAACGGAACTGCCGAATCTCTGTCGTCTTCAAGAAAGGCGTCGGTGTTGTGACGAGGTTCGAGCAACCTCAGGAAAGCATCTTGTCCTGCCATTTCTAAAAAATTCACAAGAAAAAGCACTACAGAAGCGTTAACAATAATTATTCAATGTAAACAATCTGTAAAGGCGACACAAGGCTTGTGTTGCGCAGATGGAGCGACATAGACCTTAGTGTCTCAAACAATGAAGTTAATTAATTGAAATCAGGTAAGATACACAAGCTCTTGTGTCGCAACACAAAGGTGCGACAGAAAAGGGTTGTGTCGCATTTGGAAATTATTTTGAAATTAATTAACTTAAGCGACAGAAGGACTTGTGTCGCAGAAGAGTAGCGACACAGACCTTAGTGTCGCAACCAAACACTTGCAAGGAAATTGAGTTTGATAGCCAAGCGACAGAGTTTGTGTTGCATAAAATAGCGACACAAACCTTAGTGTCGCACCCAAAGTCTGACATTAAATTGATTTGACAAATCCTGTGACACCAAGGCTTGTGTCGCAGGTTGTGTCGCAAAGATGAACATCAAACCGTGCCCAGATCCCGATGGTCGAAAATTTTGGGGTTTTTGCAAACCAAAACGACCACAAGATGCGTAGCATCATCAGGAACAAGAAAATATCCATTTTCTCAAGTTAAGCACACACAAACACCTCAATTTAATCCCAAACCGAAACCCTAAAAAAAACGTGACTTTGATTTGCACTTAAACAAAGATTACGTGGTGAAAAAGGGAGAACATCATACCAGTAGATCAAGAAAAGTAAGGAAAACGAGAATGTGTGGATTGATTGGAACAGAAAACTCTGGAAATGAAGATCAAATTGAAAAATCACACGGGTGGTTTGTGTCGCTAAAACGTGTGCTTGTGTCGCAGGAGTTTATGGTGATGTCGCAGGTAATTAAGAATAGTAAACACGCTAAGGTCGGAGGGGTTTGGCTTTTAAACACTTCCTTAAATAGGAAACATGAAAAGTGTTGTGGATTCCCTGTAACTCTTCGGGTAATTCGAGTCGATAAGCTACCTTTTCTACTCTGGCTAAGATTTTAAAAGGCCCAATAAAACGAGGACTTAGTTTTCTGCGTTTTCGGAATCGAATGATTCCTTTCAATGGCACACTTACAACATGACACCATCTCCTTCCTGAAACTCAATTGGACGCCTTCTTTTATCCGCATAAGATTTTTGTCTATCTTGGGCCGCTTTCAATCGTTCACGAGTTTGATTGATCTTTTTCGTGGTCCTTTATACTACATCCGTACTAACCAATTCTCTTTGGCCAATTTCACCCCAACAAATAGGAGTTCTACACTTTCTCCCATATAAAATCTCGTAAGGTGGCATACCTATGCTTGCATGATAACTATTATTATAGGAAAATTCGGCTAAAGGAAAATGAGAGTCCCAACTACCACCAAAATCAATAGCACACGCTTTTAACATATCTTTCAATGTCTTAATCGTTCGTTCGCTTTGACCATCAGTTTGAGGATGATAAGCCATATTTAAATTAAGACGTGTGCCCATACCTTCTTGGAATTTTGCCCCAAACCTCGAAGTAAATCTACTATCTCTATCGGAGACAATAGATATCGGTACACCATGCCTTGCCACAACTTCACGCATATACAAATCAGCTAGTACTTCAGAAGAGGATCTTCTCTAATTGGTAAAAATAGAGCACTTTTCGTTAATCGATCCACTATTACCCAAAATGCATCATGATGACGAAGAGTTCTTGGTAACTTGGTAATAAGATCCATGGTAATGTGCTCCCATTTTCAAACGGGTATATCCAAAGGTTGAACTTTTCCGTAAGATTTTTGATGTTCGGCCTTCACTTGCAAACATGTTAAACATTGCTCCACATACTTTACTATCTCTTTCTTCATACTCGGCCACCAATAATCAATCTTTAAATCATGATACATCTTGGTAGCACTAGGATGGATGGAATATTTGGACTTGTGCGCCTCGTCTAATAACAAATTCTTAAGCTCTACTGAGTTTGGTATCCAAATTCTGCCATAACGGGTCTTTAAGCCACGTAAATAATCAACAAAATTTGGAATTTGACCCTTAATACGTTCGGCGTTCACATCACCTTTTTGCCATACTTGTTATTGTACTTCTTTAATTTTCTCAAGAAAGATTTGAGTGACCGTCATACGAAGAGATTTAACAGATAAGATATTATAAGACACTTTTCTACTAAGTGCATCCGCCACCACATTTGCTTTTCCCGGATGATAAAGGATTTCACAATCATAATTCTTCACTAAATCAATCAAGACTAAGATTGTGAGTTGAGAGAGTTAGAGTTTGTGAGCTTAGTTGTGTTTCTGTAATTGATTAATATCAATAAAATCAGAAACTTTATTTACGTTGTTCACGGTTTTTGAATTTCACGTATAAATTTAACAAATTCGATTCTGCACGATTCGTTAATCGATTCATCTACGAGATCAAACGGACTAACAAGTGGTATCAGAGCCTTCTATTCTTGAAATCGAGATGATTTGAATCGAGTTTATGTGAAATTGGCATTACATACGGGTACGGAGCTTACGGATTAAATTCGACGTTAAAAGTTGCAATTAAGTGTAAATTGAGACCATAATTCGTTTCAGCTGGTGATTCCGCATCGAACAAACCTAAATTTTTTAAAATTCAACGGTGAAATTTGGATTTCAAACTTTTCGTGTTTTCTGCGTCTTTAGCGACACTGGTTGAAGATAGGCGACACTCGTTGAAGACGGTTATTTGGCGATACTATGACTTATCAAGCGACGCTCCCTTATTGTTCGACACTAAGAAAGCGACACTAGATTATTGTCGCTATATATAGAAATTTGATTCCAACGACACTCTTTTTGGGACACTTAAAAAAAAACAAACCAAAACCAACTCCCAATATTTTCAAAACCTTTTAACTAGTTAGAAACAGACATCATCGACTACTCTGTTTCACAATATAGTTCATTTTGAATAACAACCTTAGGTCATACTTGCTGCTATACAATCTTTAGGTCATATAGCCCTAGTAAAACTTAGGTCCCCAGCATTTATAAATATTAAAATCTACCGAAACGTCGTTAGCGGCCTGTCCAGCGACAGAGTAATTCCTGACCGATCTCTGGCGACGCGTCAATCTCAAATCTGTGATAAAGCATAAAAGTAAAGGGAAGCTAGCATTTATATCACTTAAGGATAACGAAGACGTGGTTTCCCCATGATTTAGGATAGTGTATTGGTCGGATGATGTTTATTGGGGACACATTTAGCTAACAGACAGATAAACTATAGGTGTAAATACTAAGACCCTACTTCTTTAGTCCGGTTCTAAATTAGTATGTCACTGAGTCTTAGGCTATTCTTATTCTGATTAGACCATACTGTTTTAAACCCCCTCACTATCTTTAGAGACCAAGTGACTCCTTTTGGATAGATACATCTTGGGTGCAGGAATGAGGCAACAGACCGCAATTATATATGACCTTCCCGAACTCTTAAGTCTAAATAGTATTATCTAATTGTGTACTAATTTTTAACTTTGTATTCTAAACTATCGGCTAAGTGGAGTTAAGGGGTTTAAGCATCTTAGACTACAACCGAGTCTTTGTTTTCTTTTCAGAACTCCATATTCAATTACTGTAAACACAAATACTTCCGTCATGAATTAGACCCTCCTTTACAATCAGTCATTCATCCCTAGGTGTACTTGCGGTGTACATGACATTTAAGTATTTCCATTGCTTTATAACACTAGGTATATTCGCGGCGTACAGTACTTTAAGTATTTCCACAACTTTATTTCCCTAGGTATATTCACAGTGTACAACACTGTAGTATTTTCACAACTTTAGGGTTCCTAGACCATGTTCTAGAAAGGTCAATTCTAGGTATTCCACGATGAGATAGACCTTGGACATTTCCTTAGCTTTCACGTATTTGTACTTCACCTGAAGGTGTTTCCAACGTTATACTAATATACATGGCCATTTTACGGATATCTCATAGCTTTATACATAAACATAGATAACTATCTACCGTAACTAGGTTTTCATCAAATCCTACAACTAAGATGATAGCCACGTGAAGTTTAGAAAGATAACAAAGCATAACATCATTCTTAATTACAACTATCTCTATCATGGGAAACATACAAGCAACTACTCACAAAGCATGGCAATAAACATTTCTAACATTAATAAATCACAAACATCAAACAAGAACATTATGACAAATTAATAATAGAAAGGATAGATAATACCCGTAAAAATCGTGAGCAGAATAACACTTGTATTTCTTATAAATGTCAGCTTCTACTAATTAAACTACATAACTAATCTAAAAAGAAAAGAGAAGGATTCTCCCCTAATCTTCCCACCAGTTTCAAGGATTTAAATCCTAGAGAGAGAAACTAGAAAGAGATATTAGAGAGAGAACCTAGAGAGAGAAAGAGTGTGTGAGAGAGAGTAGAGAGAAGATTGAGAGTGAAGGGATGATTGAAATAATCTAAAAAGAAAAGAGAAGGATTCTCCCCTAATCTTCCCACCAGTTTCAAGGATTTAAATCCTAGAGAGAGAAACTAGAAAGAGATATTAGAGAGAGAACCTAGAAAGAGAAAGAGTGTGTGAGAGAGAGTAGAGAGAAGATTGAGAGTGAAGGGATGATTGAAATGAGGAAAGGAGTGATGGTATTTATAGGAAATGGCCCCAAGTCCCCTGTACGAGCTCCAAAGCACAAAATACAAGTCCGGAACAGCACCGAACCACAAAATAACTGAAAAACGTCGTCACCTGAGACCACTAGGGGCGATATACGGCACCCTAGAGGCCGTATACAGAACCCTAGAGGCCGTATACGGTATCCCTACGGCCGAATACGGTATGCCCTAGGGCGTTTGGTGGGGGTACTTCGTTAGTTGCTTGTTTCGCGCGTATCTTCTTCGTTTCTTTTTCGTTTGGCTTCATTCTTACGCCTATGATCTCAAAATTCCGTTACGCTTCTAATGAGATCAAAATAATGTATTTTGGATGTGTGTAGCTTATACGTGCTCGGAATGCGTTCGATTGATCTTCAAGTGTTGTGTCTTCTCCGTTCTTTATCCGTTTTGCTTGATTCTTGATTCTTTAATCTCGTAATTACTTATGAATCATAAAATAATGGTTAGGGAGTATATATCATAAGTTAAATAAAAGTAGAGGATCAGGTGAATTTTATTTGCTTTGTTTTGCACGTTATTCGGACGTTTTTAGCAATTTTTGTTGCAATGTCTATATTTGAACTACTTTCATGATTTTTAGTAAATAAACATTGACTTAAGTTTTTTTCACTAATTAATAGCTCAAATAGCGAGGAATAATGTACGTAAAAACATGACGTTACATCAGTGACTGATGATTTCTCACGGTTCTCTTGGGTATTTTTCTTGGGTGCTAAGAATGAGACAGCATGGATACTAATGGAATTCTTAGACCTAGTGGAGAATGTCTATGGGAAAAGAAAATTAGAAGGGACAACGAAACAGAGTTCAAGAATTCGACGTTGGATGTGTATTGCTTGAGCAATGGGATTCAGCATCAGTTCAGTGCACCGTATGAGGCACAGCAGAATGGAGTCGCAGAAAGGAAAAACAGGACGTTAATCGAAGCGGCAAGGACAATGCTTGCGGATTCAAAGCTTCCCATCATTTTTTGGGGGGAAGCAGTGAACACTGCATGCCACGTTTTAAACAGGGTTCTAACGGTTAAGAAACTAATTAAAACATGTTATGAACTGTTAAATAATAGGATACCTAATGTAATTGGATTTGAACCTTTCGGGGTCCCATGCACACTTTTGAAAGTTTTTCACGGATCAATTTGAAAGATTACACTGATTATATCATCGAATCATCAAATTGTTCATCATTTTTCGCGGCCACTGTTCATCATATATTCATTAATCAAATTCGAGGATTTTGTTGTTTTTATAAGAAATTGATGATTTCGATACATTCTTTGATGATCACGAAACATTTTGATCGGATTAACTGATAAAATCAAAATATTTTTGTTGGTTCCCTAAACCTGATCTAAACCGGAACGTTACTATCAATCGAGAGGCGGAATTAAACAATAAGATACGCAAATAACAAACGAATCGAATCAAATCAAATTAAACATATAGGATCAAAAATTCGAAACCTTTGTCTTTTTAAACCCCACATCGACTTGGCCTCTGGTTCTGAATTTGGTACATAGATAATCACAGCTTCACCAGTATTCTCGTCAAATTCCCAGTATTGCAATCTTCTAAGAAAATCCAAGGGAATGATCTCTAGAGGAATTTTCTTCAAGCTTTTAGCTGGTGGATAGATCGTCTTGACGATAGGCCTTTTTGTGACAGGTCAAGCTTCCTTTTGAATATATATCTTTTACCAAGCGTTGACTTTATAAAGTTGTATCTTTTACTATTTATCTCACGACGCAAGGTTTTCTCAAAGAACTCAGCTCTTCCATCTCTCGAAGGATTTATCATATTTAACTGAGCTAGTCGGTTAAGTTCATACTTGGGCAACGTACTTATTCGAAAGAACTTGAGGTTGAAGTACTGAATGCCATCACTTCTTTTAATCATTAATACTGAGTGATTTTCGTCATATTTCCAGCTCTTAATCAAACCCTTGAAGTCTCCACGAACCTTGTAATATTTACACGTTGTAGGAGTAGCTGCCACACCTCGTGTCCAGATAACATTTGGCACCGCCTGTGCAGAAGACGCATAAAGTTCTGTAGAAGGAATATCAGTTTCGTTTAGGGTTGCTTCTGGAGCCGAATCTCTTTCATCTTCTGAATTCGATTCAATAATCGGTGCATCATCATACATGTCATCACTATCAGGTTCTTCATACTCAGTCTCAACATCATCATCAGTATCAAGATTTGTATCCTCAGGCACCGAATCATCTTCATTTAGAAAACTTTGAAGATATTCAAGATTAGCTTCAGAGTAATCAATATTAAGCGCGATTGGTTGACCCGGAATTTGAGTAGAAGACGCAAAATAATCCAAAACCAAATTTTCATTAATATCAGAATCATTTACATTTTCATTGGGAGTCCTAGTTGATGTTTCTAAGGCACTAGGGCCTGACTCCCCCGAAACAATTGCTAGGGCTTCTAATTCTAAAATTCTACGTTCTAAGCCTGGAACCCTTGCAGCAAATTATTCTAACTCCGACAGCCTGGAAGCTTGAACCTCAATAACAGCTGCTTGATCAGCCAGTTGCTTGTTCATTTTCTCAATCATTTCCATAATTTGACTAAGCGCTTGCGGTTGTGGCTGAGGAGTCAATGGAGCAGTAGAGCGAGCACGATCAGAAGATGGCTCTTGTATCACAACTTGTGAGCGATTGCGCTTGGTTCTCGGAGGCTCTGGCTTGTAATCAGGATCTTCAAGAGGGCGCTTGCCGGCATTTTTTGGAACGTGAACACGACCCTGTCGTATACGGCGCTGAATACGTTCAAATCGTTTAGTATCATGTATACGTAGGCGTTCACATGTACGATCATCCAGAACAGCCCCTTCAGAGTCAGTTGGGGTGTCATTTTGTCACTCCCCCTGATTTGTACAGCGGAAGCGGTTCGGGTCGGGGCGTGACTAATCAAGTAATCACAACACAAAGGTAAAAGCGAACGACTCTATATGAGACGTTTATAAAATAGTACAAAAGTAGTTACATTGAAATACTTTAAAAGTTTACATTAGCCTCGAGTTCGCGAAATAATATCCTCAAGATTCTAGTAAATAACGAAATATTTCAAAAATAATATATGAACATCTTCATATACGTATAATGCATGCGACTCGATGTAGCTAGCAATCCTGTGGGCAATCCTACTGTTGCTGAGTACCTGAGAATACAAAGCTAAAAGGGTCAACCAAACGGTTGGTGAATCTCACAGGTTTAACAGTAAAAACATAGTTATGAAACACAAGATTTATCCGTGATTTGCAATCAAGCAAATAAAGTAAACAAAATTAATGTTTCCGAAATTGCCATGAGCCCACGGTTCGAAGCCTAACCCGTTTTGTGCCTCCCGGAGGTGTCTAATCCGAAACACCTTTATGACAAATAATAGAGTGCCCGTTTTTAACTTGGTTATAGCTAGTAACCCGGACGGGGGTGTCATTCCCATAATAGATCTATTCTCTAGCACTCGCGCCTTCGCAGTTAACGAACCATGTGTGTTGAGGACTTTTAATGGATTAAAAACAACTCATACAATCTTGTAAAAATAATCGAGTACTTGTGTTCATGAAAAACAGTTAAGCATTTGTATCTCACCCCAAAGTATATAAAACAGTAAAAGTAAAAGTGGGGTTGGAAGACTCACCTGAGTTTAGCAAAAAAAAAAAAGCAAGCAATAATCAAATAGCAAGCAATGTGTTCCAAGTTGCAACCTTCTAACGTCCTAAACGTATAAGGTTGTGTAAGTAGATCTCAAAAGATCATCTATGTAAGTGGAGGGTTAATGTCCACTTAAGCCAATCATGTAGGTGGAGGGTTAATGTCCACCTAAGTTAGTTCACACAATTAGAAATGTCCAATTGTTCAGTTATCGTTTGTGTTTAGAAAAACATGTACAGGTCGTTGGTGATATTTGGTGAAAACACAGATTTGATTAGTTATGTTATGCATATTTCTATTTTCCAGTTAGGGGTAATTAATCAGTGTGGCAAGGGCGAAGCCCATTAATGACGGGGGTTCGGGGGCAGCGCCCCTGGTAGCGGGGTCCAAGGGGTGGCAACCCCTGGCGGGGTCCAAGGGGCAGAGCCCCTGGCTGGGGTCGAGCTGTATTGCTTTAAGGAAAACGTATCGATTTTTGTGTTTTTAGCGACACAGGGCTAGTGTCTCTATATGCGACACTAAGGGTTTATGCGACACTAAGGGTTTATGCGACACTAAGTCTTGTGTCGCTAATGTGACGTTTCGGGTGTATAGCGACACAAAAGCTTGTGTCGCTAATGTGACGATTCGGGTGCTATAGCGACACAAAGGCTTGTGTCGCAAATGTGACGATTCGGGTGCTATAGCGACACAAAGGCTTGTGTCGCTAATGTGACAATTCGGGTGCGATAGCGACACAAAGGCTTGTATCGCAGACTACTGGACTTCTGCGACACAGAGGCCTAAAACAGGTCAGTTTTACGCATTTTATTTCGGGTTCCAAATGTTCGAGTTAGAATTTAAGAAAAATATATGTTGTTCCTTTATGTCTTAACTAACTAATATAATTTTTACAGCAATTTTGGGTAGGTGTATATATTTTTAAAAATTACATTTGTCACCTGTGGTCAAAAAGTGACCATTCAAGACACATGCAAATGTTCTCGTTTTCTGGGCAGAATGCGTACACTTTTAGACAAAATCATCAAAACGACTTTTGCACCTAACAAAATTTGTGAACTTTTGGCGGTGGTTTCATGTCATTTGGAGGTGTACATCTCGAGTTATGATTAAAACAGGAAAGGTGAAATTTCTATCCTCTTTTACAGCCTGAACACATATTTTTGTAAAAATCGTTTCCGGTATCAAACGAACTCCAAAAATTATGTCACCACTTGGAAATGAAAGCTAACTTCTTAAGCTTAATTTTTGCCTTTTGAATCGTCCATTTTGGTCAAGTTTTGAGGGAGAAACAGCCTCTCAAAGTCGAGCTACTTTTCTGTCCGAAAATGCATGTTGTGTTCTTGAACATTTTAAGCCATGAAAAACGTTTTTATGTTATATTTTGGACATTTCTTTGTTATATGAACCCTTTAACATGTTTATAGAAGTATTTTAGAAGGGTTTTTAAGTTCTTACAAAGAGGAGGATGAAAACACAAGGAGAGGGATGTTGAGAGCTCGTTTTCTTGCGTCTTCGGCTTGATTTCTTCTTGGAAGTATGGTGAATGATGAGGATGGTGATGGTGGCCGGATTTTTGGTTGGTGGTGGTGTAAAAATGGGCAGATTTTAGAGAGAGATTTGGAGAGTAGAGAGAAGTTGAGAGAAAAGTGTGTGTTTTGTGTGTGAAAAATGAGAAGTGGGGGAGGAGATGATGATTAAATAGGGTGGGCCTTGGGCTAAGGTCTTGGGCCGATTTTTGGGCCTCTTGGGCTGGCCTTGGGCTCAGTTGGGGCGGCCCAATTGGGTCCTTGGGTTTGCACATTTGTTTTCTCAAGCTCGTGTTACGTTATTTGATCGGTTAATCGTTATTCGCGCGCGTAATAAAATTAAATCGTTAACGTTAAACTTTTGTGCTTTATTTTTGATACAAATCACTAATTTAATTTGACCAATATATTTACAACACTTCATTGAACTTTCTTGAAATATTTGTCGGTTTCGTTCGGGTGTCGGGCGCGATTCGCGCGTTTTCGTTGCGTTTGTTACGTTTTAAGCAAAACGTCTGGGTTTTTCGTATATTATTATTTAATATCAATAATATAGGGTAAATAATTACTATCTAATTTATAAATTAGGTTTACATTATTTATGAAAAGTTATCACCAACGCCGTATAGATTGTCAGACGCAGTCCGTTCGTTTCGCGTAATTGCAAATAATTACGTATGTGTATATACATATATACAAGTAGTTACAAGTACTTAGCCTAATATATATCTAAATACATGTAATTACACTATTGTTAAGCTCAAATAATTGTCCTAATTTGTTGAGTGTCACACATTTGGATGCACAAAAAGAGTATCATCCGAGTCCGCAGTATCAGCAGTCTCGTCAACTGTTCTGAAGTTCTCAATATCAGTCAAGACATTTTGCAACGGGTCATTGACATTTTCACCTTCTTCAAAAACAGGAATATTTACAAATACGTTAGCGTCTTCATGTGGTTGTGGAGGAACCACCGGATCCTGAGTTTCGTCATTTTCAGGCGGGACGTAACCCTCATGTATAATATGTCCAAATAAAGGAACATCAGCCGGTACAGGAGCCCCTTTGCGTATTGTCCGCAGACAGCAAAGATACAGATGTTCATAGGGGTCTGACGAAAACGATGAGCTACATTCAACGGCAGACCAGGAAGTAGGTGATTGAGTAGCAGCTGAATAAACCGAAGGTACATATTCCATCGATTGTCCCCAGTGTGTACATTATCCACCATCGCCCTAAAGACATAGCCAAAGAAATTGAAGGGCTTGTTGTAAACCAGAGCGAGCATAGCGGAGGCCGTAGAATGGCTCATTCCATCAAATCCTGCCTCTCTGCTTGATAAGCACACAATCATTACATGCATTAAATACCTCCAGCCCCTTGTGAGATTGGCCTTTCGGTATTGATCCATGGGAACTCCCGGATATCCAAGACGGATCATGCCTCCATTTATAAATGTGTTCGAGAATTGAATAGGCATATCCGGGTTGTCGTTGAAGCCAAAAAAATCACGAAGCAATTGTTCAGTGATAACCACCTCCCTGTCATCCACCCTTGAGATAATGCGTGTAACGGGTAGATCGGAATTTATCACAGCTGAATTCCAGAAGGAACCAACTTGATCCTTATAGATGGAAGTGGTGGCGGTGATGGCAGTGAAAATTCGAGAACGGCGAAGAAAGGCGATCATTGGCCTGAATGGCACAGCCGAATCCCTGTCATCGTCCAGGAACGCCACTATATTATGTCGTGGCTCCCATTCATTTGCATTGACATTTGCCATATCTATTTACACAAAAGAACAAATATAGCTCGAAAAATGTTAGCATTAAAAACATACACAATAAATTTCCACAATTAAATCAATGTGTGATGTGCGACACAGGTGTTTGTGTCGCAAGAAGTGTGCGACATAAGCACTTGTGTCGTTATACGAGTGGCGACATAAGAAATGGTGTCGCAAAAATCAATTGGATAAGTTACGCGACGCAAGAGGTTGTGTCGCTATGCAATTGAGCGACAAAAAGAGTTGTGTCGCATTTTGCAATAAATTGAATTAACTTAATAAGCGCGACAGAAGAATTACGTCACATAAGTTGAGTCGCAAAACAAAGCGACACAACCCTTGTGTCGCATATCCAATTTAAATCTAATTAGCTTGACACAACTGCGACACAAGAGCTTGTGTCACAGGTTGTGTCGCAAAGATGAACACAGACCAACACAGAAATCACGATGAAAACGTTTTGGGGCTTTTCGAAAACACGTACACCAAAAGGTGCGCCAGAGTGTGTAGAGCATGAAACAAGTAATCTTAACATGTATTACGCACATAAATGCTGCTAATTTGGAATCCAACCGTAACCCCCAAAAACCCTAAACTTTAATAAACGATTAAACGAATTATAGACAGGGAAAGGAGGTAAAATGGGTACCTATAGATCGAGAACAATGAGTAGAACAAGATGCACGGTTTGAATTGGAATGAAAACAGGTAGAACTCGAAATGAAATCGAAAAATTTACAACAGTCGTTGTGTCACTATCGGGAGCTTTGTGTCGCAAGATTCAGTGTTTGTGTCGCAATAACAGTGTAGCGACTGAGAGGTAGGGTCAGGTTTTTATACCTTTTCCCTAAATAGCGACACAAGATACGACATAGGTGGCGACACAAGACTTGTGTCGCCACCAGACAGTTGTTGATTTTCGATACGATTTCAAGTTTCAAGTTCGATAACCGATTTGATAAACCTAATAAATATACAAGATTAAAAGGTAAAAACCGTTGATTCTATCTTACAATCAACGAAAAAATCATAAAGTCTTTTTAGTGACGGAATTGTTTAAGTCTGGTTAGAGATCATATCAGGCTAACATGCACTTAGTAGGAAGTAGTAAGCTTTATTTTGATTGCCAGTATATTTGTCCACTTTAAGTTTACTTAACATATTTAAAGCATCGTTTAGAAAAATTATTTCAAAATGATTATTGGTATTGTGTGAATCGTTATTATTAGTATGCATATTACAATATATAATGCATATTAAGATATACATTTGAAATCAAAACATACTAGAGCAAGAATATGAAAGTATCTTTAGAATCAGGTCAGCGGTGACAGGTCTGTACTACGTACAACAGAGTCACATGAACGATGATTCGGGTTGAACAAACACCAGTCTGACCAATTTAAACTAGAGGGTACAGGTCTGTACTTCCGTACAACAGAGTACCATAGTTTAACACAAACCGGTACTTAAGTATCTAAACCATGAATCGTTATTATTAGTATGCATATTACAATATATAATGTATATTAAGATATACATTTGAAATCAAAACATGCTAGAGCAAGAATATGAAAGTATCTTTAGAATCAGGTCAGCGGTGACAGGTCTGTACTACGTACAACAGAGTCACATGAACGATGATTCGGGTTGAACAAACACCAGTCTGACCAATTTAAACTAGAGGGTACAGGTCTGTACTTCCGTACAACAGAGTACCATAGTTTAACACAAACCGGTACTTAAGTATCTAAACCATGAATCGTTATTATTAGTATGCATATTACAATATATAATGCATATTAAGATATACATTTGAAATCAAAACATGCTAGAGCAAGAATATGAAAGTATCTTTAGAATCAGGTCAGCGGTGACAGGTCTGTACTACGTACAACAGAGTCACATGAACGATGATTCGGGTTGAACAAACACCAGTCTGAACAATTTAAACTAGAGGGTACAAGTCTGTACTTCCGTACAACAGAGTACCATAGTTTAACACAAACCGGTACTAGGTAATCTGATGTATAGATTTTCTTGCATATTTATACAATACTATAAGTTTGCAAGATTACCACAGGTGTGCCATATTTGTCCATAACTTGATACAGACTGCTCACTTATGTCCTTTTCAAAAATATATCAACTGGAACCAGGTATGTACTTTCGTACAACAGAGGAGGCAATTAATATATTTCCCCAGATAAAACCATATTAAAATTCTATAGCTTAAGATTAAAACATGTTTATCATTCAAATATTAAGACATGTCAAATATAAGACTTAAATGTCCAAATTTTAACATAATGTCATATATAAGAATATGTTTTATATAAAGCAATATGCAATGTTGAAATTTAGGCTTTTTAGAGGTTTTAGAAACTTAAGTATAAATGCCTACCAATACATCATGTGATGAAGACAATTTTTAGAAAAGATGTTTTAAGTATGTTAGATAAACCTACTGACACATCAAACATAAAACTTAGAATTTTCATTTTGTGCATGCCTCCTGATGTACTATCATTTCCCAAATTGTTTATCGACACAATTCAACGTTCATTTCTTTAATACTAGCAAGTATAAAGGGTGGCAATTGCGATTTTTTTTTTTTAAATCAAATTAAATATAAACTAAATCCAAGTCCTAAATTAATTATGATCAGAAATAGGAAGTTAGGCACTACCCAAACTTACCATTCTAATCATAGAGACTAGCTCATCAAATCGGTTACGAGCAAAGGCCTTTGTGAAAAGATCGGCGTTTTGTTTAATCATAGGGATTTGGACTAGGTCAATTAAGTGCTTCTCATAGCAATCCCGTTTAAAATTAAAACGTATTTCAATATGTTTTGTTTTGGAATGTTGTACGGGATTGCGTATGATGGACACAGCAGCTGAATTATCAATATGAATAGGAGTAAGAGTTAGAAGTAACCCATAGTCGCGCATTTGATGTTGAATCCAGAGAACCTGAGAATAGCAACTAGCAGCAGCAATATATTCTGCTTTAGCCGTTGAAGTAGAGACAGTTGTCTGCTTCTTGCACTGTCACGAGACCAATCGGCTTCCTAGAAACTGACATCCTCCGACTTTGCATCAACACTACAGCCACCATAATCAGAATCTGAATAAGCAGTCAGAGCGAAATTATCCTCATTTGAGTACCAGAGACCCAGAGATGGTCTCCATTTGAGGTAACACAATATACGCCTGACTGCTTTTTCATGAGAAGTCTTTGGCTTTGCTTGATAACGTGAACAGATGGACACAGCAAACAATATATTTGGCCTTGATGCTGTGAGATACATAAGCGATCCTATCATAGAGTGGTAGTCTCGCTGATTTACATCATCTTCTTCATCTGCTGGTCCAAGTTTATGACTTATGTCAATAGGAGTTCCATAGTGTTTAGCATCAAGCATCTGATATTTTGTCAAAATGTCTTTGACATATTTTGTCTGATGAATATATATACCCTTATCAGATTGCTCAACTTGTACACCTAGGAAGAATTTGAGTTCTCCCATTGCACTCATCTCAAACTTGGACTTCATGATTTTCTCAAAATCTCTGCACAGCGTCGCATTTGTCGAGCCAAAAATAATTTCGTCCACGTATACCTGCACAAGTAACAAATCTTTGCCGGCCTTCTTAATGAAGAGAGTTGAATCAATCAGCCCACGGGTGAATCCATTTGACAGCAGATGTTGAGACAGCGTTTCGTACCAAGCTCTTGGAGCTTGATGAAGACCATACAATGCTTTGTCCAGTTTGTAGACATAATCAGAATGCACTGAGTCTTCGAAACCGGGAGGCTGTTTCACATAAACTTCTTCATTGACCTTTCCATACAAGAACGCACTCTTCATATCCAGTTGATAAACACGAAATTTCTTGTATGAGGCATAAGCAAAAAATATCCGTATCGATTCCAAACGTGCAACTGGAGCAAATACCTCGTCATAATCCAAACCTTCAATTTGTGTGAAGCCTTGTACAACCAAACGAGCTTTGTTCTTCACAACCACTCCATGATCATCCTTCTTCACACGATATACTCAGCGTGTACCAATAGGGTAAAATCCCTGAGGTAGTTCAACTAGCTCCCAAACTTCTAACTTCTTAAACTGTTGGAGCTCCTCTTGCATGGCTTCTACCCAGTGAGAGTCAGTTAAGGCTTCCTTGACATTCTTTGGTTCAACTTGAGAAAGAAAGCATGACTCCATTTGGGTTAACAAACATTCTTGAGAAGTTGAAGATGATGTTTTTGTTTGTCCTCTCGTTTTCACCCCATCTTGCAAACACCAATAACATTATTAACCGGATGATTCACATTTACACCATGAATTGGAATCTCCTCATGTTCAATGATAGAATCCAAATTTGTATCATCTCCCCCAGAGACAAAAGTCTCTTCGTCTAAGGAGTTTACTGGTTCCACTTCACCATCTGATAAACCAGGCATATCTGGATCTGTATCAGGTTCTTGAACTGTTTCAGTAGTTTGAGGAGGTGGTGGTGTGGTTTTTTTAGATGACTTGGGTACATCAGAAGACATATCAAGTCCATTTAGCAGTGTCACCACCTGCACAATTCATCCTCAACAGGAAGGTTGAAGGAGTCAAGCATACCATCATAATCAAACAAATGATCACGTCCCTTTCCTTGTGGAGATTGAGTGTAGCGTAAGCACATTACTTCGAAATGTTCCTCCACTCTCTTTGTTGCTTTGTTATACACACGTTTATTAGGAGAATTGTTTGAGAATCCCAAAAAATAACCTTCACTCGACTTCTTACCGAACTTGGCCACTTTTTCCTTCGTGTGCATAATCAGACAGGGACATCCAAAAGGCTCAAGAAACTGCAAATTTGGTTTGCGATTATTAAGAAGTCCATAACAGGTTTTGTTGCGCTTCTTAACCATAGACACTCGATTAAGAACATAACAGGCTGTATTGACCGCTTCTGCCCAGAAAGTGATAGGCAGTTTAGAGTCAGCTAGCATGGTCCTAGCAGCCTCAATGAGAGTCCTGTTCTTGCGTTTAGTGACTCCATTCTGTTGTGGAGTCCGCGCAACACTAAACTGATGATCAATGCCTTTCTTTAAACAGTACACCCCAAGTGTTGAGTTCTTAAACTCCGTGCCATTGTCACTCCTCAGTCTCTTGATCTTCATATTGCACAAATTTTCAAGTCTGTCAAACAACTAAATAAGAATCTCAGCAGTCTCATCTTTGGTAGTCAAAAAATACACCCAAGAAAACCTCGAGTAGTCATCCGTAACCACCAAACAATTCCAAGCACCTTCAAGACTCTTTTTGCTGACTGGTCCAAATAAATCCATGTGCATTAATTCCAACGGTTGTTCAACGGAATTCACTAGCTTTGACTTATGGGATTTCTTATGTTGTTTCCCTTTTTGGCAGGAAACACAATTGTCGTTTAACCCGAAGGATTGCTTCGGTACACCATGCACAAAATAATTTTTAACCAAGTAGTTCATCTTGCGGAAATGAAGATGACCCATACGTCTACGCCACAGCAGTGATTCCTTTTCAGTAGCTTTAGACAGAAAACATGTGAGCTGCTTTGTTTCAACAGTGCTCATATCCAGAATGTATGTGTCTCTGTCTCTAGGTGCCCTCAGTAGCACCCAATCCTCGGGAATTACGAATCCCGGCCTCAGAATACAACACTCCTTTTTCGTGAAAACAGTAGTGTATATTTTATCACAGACTTGCGATACACTCAGCAGGTTGTGTTGTAGTTGTTCCACAAAATTAACTTTTTCAAAACTCACTTGTCCGTTAATGAGTGTTCCCTGACTAGTAATTACCCCTCCTTTATCACCAGCAAAGGCAACATATCCTCCATTATAAGCATGAACATCAGAAAGAAGGGATATATTGCCGGTCATGTGCCGCGAGCAACCACTATCGATGTACCATTGACTATTCTTTATGGCTTCAGGTTGCTGCAGCACCAAAAACAAAGAGATTAATTAGAAACGGAGACCCAAGCCTTTACAGACTTGGGAACTCCAGAGGCATCATCCACAAGGATCACATCAGTCAAGATTTTGTTTTTAAACAAGTCAGAAGTGTTGGCTGATGTGACGCTGTTGGATGTTGAATCACTTGGTGATTCTTTCACTTTCCAAACCTTTTTAGATTTGGATGGTTGCATGTTAACAACATTGAGCTTAGATGTAGAAGATTTGGGTGGCTCAGTCTTGTTGATGTTCTTAGCGGTTTTGGGAGAACTTGAACTTCTCATAGAAGAAGGTTTACTCAAAGAGTTTTTAAATTTAGAAATCCGAGGAACACCTTTCCCAAACCGCTTTTGAGCAAGCAGCGAACAGTCGTTTATTAAATGACCTTGCTTCTTACAGTAGAAACAAGATCTCTGCTCAACATGGGGTTGAAATTTAGGAGCAAACCTATGAGGATGGTTGACAGAAGCATTAACAGAACATGCACACTTATGTGGACATGTTGAGTTAGATGCTTGAGAAGATGAATTGGATGATTTAGAAGAATTTTGATATTTTTGAATATTATCTTTAATTTTCAAAATCTTCTTTTCAGGCTCAGCTTTAGCTTTGCCTTTCCCATTTAAAGCCATGTTATTGTATTCATTAGTTATAAGCATATTGTTAGGCTTTATGTTCTTCTTTTCAACCTTAGAGAATTCCTCTTCAGTTATATCCTGAATTTCAACAATCTCCTCTACAATAACAGGAGATTCACATGAAGTCTTACTTGACTTGGGTTTACTAACGACTACAGGCTTGACAGGCTCAGCCTTAGTCTCACTCTCATCAACAAGATGAACTGATTCAACCTCCTTAGCCTTTACAAGCTCAGGTTCACTAGATTTTACCTTAATTGGCTCAGGCTCACTAGTGGAAGGTTGTTCAGCAGCCACTTTAACATTTTTAGCCTGAACTTGCACAGGCTTACTTATTTTTACTGGGGCAGATTTAACAGGATTTATGTCTATCTTTGAAAAGGTAGACACAAATTCGTTGATGTCATCCTTAACTGGCATAGAAAAATAATTTTTAGGAGGCGGGACTTGATGATAACCAAGTCTAGCCTTGCTTTTAGTATCAGTCCTTTGTGCCTGAAGGATCTCATCAAAGACTAAGGAGGATGTTGAAAAGTTGGACAATTTTCTCTTTAAGTCTAAAACTTCAGTTTGAGAATCAGAAAGTTCTTTTTTTACAATTGTAAGCATTTTGAGATAGCTGTCTATCTTATCTTGCTGACTAAAAATCTTAGCTTTTAGTTCTTTCTTTTCTTCAAAAACCACTTTTAGCTTTTTGTCACAGGCCTTATCATTCTCTTTTAACAATTTATTTGAATCAGTTAATTGTTCTATATTAGAGATAAGGCGTTCATTATCCTCTCTTAACCTATTAACCTGGCCAGTCAATTTAATACAAGAAATGCAAGACAAAGGTTCAATATCAACCTCGTGTATGTTAGCCATGAGTGCTTTGTTTTGTTGGTCATCCTCAGCTTGATCTGACCAGTCGAAAGCCTCATCCGACAACATGTAGGCAGCCGACACCATTGCCTTTTCTTCTGCTTTAGCCTTTTCAGCAGACCTGTTTTTAGTAGGCCTTGTGAATCTAGAGGGAGGCTGCTTAGTCTCACATTCACGAGCAAAGTGCCCATAGTTTTGACACTTGTACCATTTCACTTTGCTCTTATTAAAGCCCAAACCCTTATCGTTTGGGTCCTCCAGTGACTTCTTTCCAGTTCTTTTGAAATATGTTTTGGCTCTACGAGTAAGCATGGCTAAATTCCACCTTAAATCCATTCTTTCCAACTCATTATCATCAATTTGACGAAAATCTTCCTCAGACAAATCCATAGAACCAGCCTTCTTACACAGGAAGTCATCATAGGCAGATAGAAATGCTGAGAAAAGTGCTACATGATCTTGTGTAGCAGCTGGTAGAGATCCTTGATGACTTGATTGCTGAAGGTAGCACCACCAGAAGTAGCACTTGTTTGTGGACTTGATGAAATGCCAGACCCACCAGCTAAGAATGCAGACCCCGATGTCGCATTAGATGAAATGTCCACTCCATAGATCTTAGGATTTTGGACATTTGTAGTAGACTTTGTTTCTTTTCGTTGCATGTCCAAAAAGTCAGCTTCCAACTGTCCAATGAGATCATTGAGTGAGATATTCATAATGTCTGGATCTTTTTCCATCAGCAGTACCCTATTTTCCCACTTTGTAGGTAGAGATTCTAGGAGCTTTTTGTTGACTTCAGTTTTATCCAAAACAACTCCTCCTTCAATTAACTCACTAACTAACTGTGAGTATCTCGAAAACAAGTCTGAGAGAGACTCATTTGGTAGAATATCAAAAACATCATATTGCTTCTTGACCAGTTGCAATTTATTCTTTTTGTATTGTTCACTTCCACCACATCTCTTCTCAAAAGCCTTGCACAAATCATAAGCAATGTCGAGATGTCTAAATTGCTTAAGAATTGAAGGTGGTAGTGCCATAGTTATGACAGAATGAGCCTTTCTATTGTTATCAAAGGCTTTTCGTTCATCTGGAGTCATAGACTTAATAGGCTTCAAAGGGGCAGCTTCAGAGTATACTCCAGTGCTAGCAGGACGTTCATATCTCTCAACCAACGCTACCCACATTTCAGGGTCATTGTAAGATACAAACGCTTCAAACAGTTGACGCCAGTACGCATAGTCCATACCAAATGCATACATAGGTGGCTTGTTTGTGCTACCTACTTCTGAATTTTGTTTCAATAGATCACCGATACGTTGTAGCGAAGAAGAAGCCATTTAACAACCTGCAAAACAAACACACAAAAACAAAAGAAACTGTTATGCGACACAAGGTTGTGTCGCAAAATCAGATGGGGACACTAAAGATGTGTCACAATGAATAAATTTAAACAGTCCAATTGGCGACACAAGGGTTGTGTCGCAGTCCAATAGCATAGGAAATGTTATGTCGCAAAAGTTCTATGTCGCACGTTATGTCCCAAAATAAAGCGACACAAAATTTGTATCGCAAGCTTATGTCGCTAAAACCCTAAATATGACACAATGCAGTGTCGCAGAAACCCTACACACGACACAAAGACTATGTCGCAGCTTGTGTCGCAGCTTCGAGGAGAGCAGCGGCTGTAAACCCCAAAATTCGTAAGTTTTCGAAACCTTCACGAAAAACCACGAACGATCGACGAATCTTAACCCAAAAATCTTCAAGAAAACTCAGAATATGTTCCAATAACACAGTTTATGAAGATCTAAACACCAAAACTATTCGATTTCAACCGAAAAATGTATTAAAACGATCCGATACCACACAATCTGAAGATTATAGCTCTGATACTACTTGTTGGTTCCCTAAACCTGATCTAAACCGGAACGTTACTATCAATCGAGAGGCGAAATTCAAACGATTGAATAAGATACGCAAATAACAAACGAATCAAATCAAATCAAACTTGTATATTACTGATATAAACAATTAGCTTGTTACAAAGAATGATTACACAGATGCTCTTGATAACCCTAGATTCGTCAACACTTCAACTGAGCCCGAATGCATCTATTTATACCGAAACAAAACTGACCCTGTGACACAAAGGATGTGTCGCACAGTCGACTCATGCGACACAAGCCTTGTGTCGCATAAGCGACACAGACTTTGTGTCGCCTAAACAAAACTTGTAATTACTATTATAAAATAAACATCGTAATTACATATACAAAACTATTACAGACTAAGACCAACTGACAGACACATTAAATATGCACCAACAATTTTCATGATCAAATCATCAAAATTCAGAAAACCGCGAATATACTGTACTTGATTTTAACATTTGATTTGATCAATTCGCATTGTTTTTTATTCAATTCTGATTACAGGAACATTTATAAATGATTAATACATGTTTTCATCGGATCAATTTCATCGGATCAATTACATCTTTAATCAAATTTAAATGTGTTTTTGATTTCAATTTCTTGAACCGAGATGCTTTTTGGAAAATTCATTAATCTTGTTGATTTTTACTTTATATTAATCCTTGCTTTCGTTAGATTAGTTTCGTTTCATCATCAGGAAGCGTAATTGATCATTAAATTGTTTCAATTTGGATCGGAATTACTTGACCGAATAATTAGTGAAGAACAGAGTAAATTGTATTTTGCGAACTTGATATTGTGACACTATAATTGATCTTGCGTACTTGTTTAACAAATTCACATGTGTTGATCAAATTGATTACAAACTTATATGATTTGCGAACTTAATTGGTTTGCGAACTTGATTGCGAACTTATCTGTTCAGAATTGTGTCGCATGTCCTGTTCACAGCGTCACAAAATTCTTGTTGATTCTGTTCAGAATTGTGTCGCATGTCCTGTTCACAGTGTCGCAAGATTCTTGGTTATCTGATTTGCGAACTTGTGTATATGTTCTTACATTCGATTTGATTAAGTGTTGCATAAACACTAAATCCGGCACGGGTTATTTGAATTTGTACGCGTACTTGGTTTGTACACGTTGTAATCGACACGGGTTGCGCGTACTTGGTTATTTGAATTTCTCGCGATATTCGGATTTGTTGGATTGATTGTTACTCAGATTACGAATTGTTTGAACATAGTTTCGGTTAAAGATTAACGAATTTTCAAAAATCGGGTTTGTCAAAGTTGTCGGATTATTCGGATTGTGAAATAGTTTACACGGGTAAACTATTCGAATTGGCGCGTATTGGGTCACATTTTGATAAGTGACATTTTTGAATGTTTGTTTATAAATTTCTCGTTTAACATTTTGCAAAAAGATTTTAAAACAAAAAAGATTTAGTTTTTGCTAAAATTTTTGAGAAAATTTGTACTAAAATTTGAGCTAAGCAAGATGGGGTTCTTACACTGGAGTGATTTTGATGTCTGGAAAAATGAGATTCTGGTTTTCATTGCACAAAAACATCCAGATTTGTGGATTCCAATAACTAATCGATACGAGGGACCGAAACATAACGGACTTTACCGTCCAAGGTTTGCGTCAGGTGATGAAGGGAGAAGATTTCTCAAAGACGGG
Source organism: Gnaphalium uliginosum (assembly GCA_963930675.1). NCBI lineage: Eukaryota > Viridiplantae > Streptophyta > Magnoliopsida > Asterales > Asteraceae > Gnaphalium > Gnaphalium uliginosum. Next base: position 34,824,530 of record OZ005681.1, read on the forward strand.
AGAGCAAAAGAGGTACTTACTGAGTACTTATCCAAATAAGTCATTTCATGTTGCAAAAGTTATGACACGTCGTACTATTTATTGGAAGGTCTGTCGATCATGTTTGGACAAACTGATAAATTGAGATCAAAAGGTTCAGACGAAGAGATTAACCGAAAGATGTTGAAGAAACACGATCAGGTTGATTCTAATTCAAATTCAGCTTCTCTCGCATGTTAAGTTGTCGTTAAAAATAACAAGTTTTAATTGATTGAAAATACTAAAGTTAACTTAAACACAACCAGGCAAGAATACCTGTTCGTATTATAGTATAGCCTTGGTAAGACCGAGACGAACACAGGGAATCGGTGTAAATTAAAATAATTAATTAAACCTAAAATTACAATTAAATAAGGAGTGCGTTTTAGTTCCGTACGAACGATTTTTTAATAAGAAAACTAATTAAAATAAAAACAATTAAAGAGATAGAAAGTAACTTGAAAGTAATCAGATAGATAAGCATGTATTTACTTAGAATTGTGATTCCTCGATTCAGGTTTCAGATATGTTTATTGAATTGTTGATTGTTTATTATCGTGATTTCAACTTATATGGACAACCTCCTGTTAAAGTTAACTAATCCCTAATAAACCTTACCTTAATACTAGATTCTCTTGAATACACTGAAACGTGTTATTAACATAAACTTTATGCTATTAATCCTATCAATTGATCATTAAGATTCATTCAGCGACATCGTGTTAACGCAAGTTTATAATTATTGGTTAAATAATTATCATATCAATTAGGTTATATTAATTGCTAGTCTCTTAACCTATTACCGGTTACAGTCTCAAGCCACAATTAACTAATAAATTACTTAATTGCAGATAATCAATCAACTTATACAAACGTTAGTTATAGCATAAGTCTTTTGACCATGTTAAGTAACAATTAATTAACACACAATTAAGATGGATCTTTCGAATAAACTTAATAACCATTCATAACTTGAATCAACATAAACATATCATAAAACTTTCATCTAATAATCATTCATCTAAGTAAATACAATAAAAGAGTTAGCTCATATTTATAGAAAACAAAACCAAATCTAAAAACATGTTATTACACATAGTAAATAGAAAAGATTAAGAATCAAACCCAAGAAACCGAACTAAATCTTTGTTAGGGTTGAAAACCTTCAAACCCTAGCTTCCTAGCCTCCAAATACCTCCTTTAGTCGACCTTTAAACCATAGAATCGAATTAAGGGTTACTTAATTCGTATGTAATTGTGTATGGTTGTGGGTTGATAATGGCCTCTATTTATAGAGTTCAGAATCAAGATTCCAACCGCCGGTTGGATTTTTCAACCGCCGGTTGGGTTGGATTTCTACCCCAAAACCCGGCTTTTGACCCGCGCGTTCGACCGACTTCCATATTTGAGTTCAACCGCCGGTTGGATATTCCAACCGCCGGCTGAATGTGGTTCCAGAACATTCTGCTCACGGGTTGGGCTCCTTCTTATTGTTGGGCTTCTATCCGATTTTCTTCCTTTTATTTAGCCCAATATCTTATTTTCTTAGGGTTCTTCTTCCTTCAAAGCCCAATCTTCTTGGTCTTTAATCTTCTCTTCATTTTCTTCAGTTTTCAGCTTGTTTCCGTTCATTTTCTTTATTTCTTTAATTCAAACCCCTTTTTGCAAATATAAACGAAATCAGTAATATATATAAATAATTTGCAATAAAAATGCTTAGAATTAAGGAAGTATTATAATATAAATAAGACAGTATTTGATGTTATCAATCACTATCTAAGTTTGATAACTGATATTGAAAATCTCAAGCATGCAAATTGTGTTTTAAAATCAAATGAAAAACTTTATGAAGAAAAATCTAAAGTTTTGAATATTAATAATCAAGAGTTGAAAATCACGATTTTAAATAAGCAAGCTGGAATCAATAATTATATTACTAAGTTTAATAGTGTGAGTAAAGAATTGGCTGAACCTAAGAGTGAGATTTTGAATTACAAGCGTAAACTTTCAAATTTCTCAGCATCTTCTTTGATTTTGGATGAGATTATTCATGCACAGAAAACGGATACGAAATCCAAAGCTGGCATCGGGTACCATTTAGTACCTCCTCCTTCGAGTTACGTACAAATGCCGGTTAAGGATGCAATTAAGGATTTAGTTCCTATAACTCCCTTAGTTGTCAAGTCGATTTCTGTCATTAACTCAGTTAAGCATGTTGAGATAGATCTCGAATTAAAGAGAGACACTGAGAAAATCATACTTCTTGAAGAGAAATTGAAAAATATTTAAAATGAGAATGTGATCTTGAAAAGTCAAAATGATTTGCAAAGAACTGAAAAGAATAGACTTCTTTTCCCAAATGAACCAAAAGGATTTTTGGTTTATCCACCGAGGGAAGGTTTGAGTTTTGGTAAATATAATTCCGAGAATAAAGGATCTTTACCGATCCCTAAGGTTTATACTAAAGATTACTTTGGTCCTGAATTTCAAATGTCATTTCTAACAAGTTATAATAAAGCAAAAGAGTTTGAGGACTTCAATCGTATAAGAACTGATAATGTTACAAATTCCATTTAACTATGAGAAACTTAACTTAAGTTAAGCAACTCGAGAGTTAACACTTTCAGATGAATATTTGCCGAGTTACTCAAGACAGGAACTTGATCAAAACTTTGTTTTAGATGAAGTTATTTCTCAAATATTATATGTTCCACAATCCGTTTTAATTAAAAAAGATTGATCAATTAAGATCAAAATTGAAACAAAATAATACTAAAATGGAAAATTGGTATTAAAATAATTATAATGTCACGACTGAGTTCCTGTCCAAGATTGATGAACTTCAAAGGCTTAATGCTTCATTAAATCTAAAATTGGCATTAAAAGTTTCTGAATCAAAACCTGAACCTAATCATAAAAAGGGAAAAGTTGTTGACAAAATGCAAGAGAGTCAAAAGAAGAAAGTTCCAAAGAAGAATTTCACAGGAAATTTCTCTAAACGTTTTTCAAAAAGAGTTTCCCAGTTTACTAATTATTCTTTATAAAAGAGTAAGAAGTATTCTGATAAACTTCATTCAAATGGAACATTTCTTCTCCGAGGTCAAATGATTGTGCTTTAACGAAAACAATTTCTTATTCTTCAAAGCAAATGTTTGTTTAGAAACCAAAACAACGATTTTATGAAATATCTTCTAAGGAAAAATCATTCACCTATTCAAGAGCTCAAATGTTTTCACTTGCATCATCAAATATTTTTCACTCGATGCAAGAAATGAATGATTTTGTAACTCACGTTCGAAGAAAAGCAGCATTAATTCCAACAAAATTATTTTCGAGTGAAACACCGAGTTTCATCTCACCATGGAATTTAATGTCTGTGAATCAAATAGACACAACTTACAAGTGGGTTTTAAAGATTTCAAAACCCACTGGCGCCGTTCTCAAATGGGTTCCTAAAGTTGTGGTCTAATTTTCAATATTTTGACTTATGGACACATCAGTTCATAACTCGTTCTTCATCGAATGACTCTTGTATATTTTAGTACAAGACTCGTGCTTAAACAAATGGTTGTTGTTTATTTTTGTACAAGACCCAGTCTTAAATATAAGGCTTTTGCATACCTCATTGCAAAGCTCGTTTTTTTTTATAGCTGGGCGTTATTGAAAAATTTAAACTTGTTAGTGAAAATGATTTCAATATCTGAAATCGAGCTGTCATTACGCGTATGGTATTTTTGAGGGGAAGCTCGTACAATCTATTTTCAACAAACAACTCACCTTACTGTGCATCTTATTGTTGTGATATCCTTATTGGGAATGGTTCAATTAGAATAGTTTACCTCCTGACTTTCACATGTATTTTTATTCAATGGGCATGGTCTCTCTTAACGAGTTTCCTCCTGACTTTCACTGATTAAAATATATGCGGGAATGGTAAAACTAATAATCCTTCATGGATTTACACTAAAATACATGCATATGTAAAGCGGAAGTATGTGATTTCGAAATTGAAACTTCTAAGTGTTCTAATCTTAATTCAAACAGTTTGGTTGATTTTCAAATGTTTTTCGATATTTCTACATATCATCTTTTGGCAATCTGCTGTAATCTACAATGAGTGAATTAGATTTTCCAGTTCTTCTATGATTCACCAGAACCGGTGTAATCTACTCCAGAAGCAACTGATGCGTGTTAAGTTGTCGTTAAAAATACAAGTTTTAAATTAAAAAGAAAATACTAAAGTAAACTTAAACACAACCAGGCAAGAATACATGTTCGTATTATAGTATAGCTTTGGTAAGACCGAGTCGAACTCAGGGAAACGGTGTAAATTAAAATAATTAAATCTAAATTACAAATTACAAATAGATAAAGGTGGAGCGTTTTAGTTCCATACGAACTTGACGCGGGGCCGCCTTGACGTTCATTTTTTTTTGTCGATTCCTGTCGTAAGGGAATCGCGATCGCCGGACGGCCGCGTCGTGGGTGAGTTTTAAATTTATTAGTGTTGGGGACCTAAGTTTTACTAGAGCAGTAGCAGTAGTATGACCTAGGGTCGTTCTTAAGGCTAATCGTAATATGAAACAGCGATGTCGAGAAGAATAGTTCAATTTAGTGATGGGTTTTAAAATGGTTTTGATTGAAGGTTTTTCTTAGGTCTGAAATTAAACTGAATTAAATAAGCAGCAAATAAAGATGATAGGTTTAAATCAGATATGGATAGGAGTGCTTGTTATGATTTCGTTAGCTTTTTACGTGAGATGATGCTTTATCTAATATAAAAACTTATCTGAATATTTGTGTCTTTTCTAACTTAAATGTTTGCAGTATAAACACTAGCACCGTACTATCCGGTTACCCAAACAATATGTCACTGAGTACTAGGTTATCATGAATTCTGATCAGATCGGGCTGTTTAGAAACCCCCCTCACCGTCTCTTAAGAGACCAAGTGACCCTCTTTGGATATATGTAACCGGGTTGCAGGAATGAGGCAACAGACCGCAATTTATTCTCTGATGTTTCTTAATACTACAAGGGCATCTAAGTTAGGTAAGGCATTTAAGAATATGATAGGGTTTTGGTGGCTGTTAACCTTACACTAATGGAAGTAGTTTATTCCAGAGCTGGGAAATAACCAGGATGCGACACAGTCTTCAACCTTCGACCTTTCCGTGGCTTCCACATATTTGTACTACACCAAGATGCGGTTCCAACGCTATACCAAGTATTCAGCTGCTTTACGGTCTATCCAGTGTCACATACTTTTTTGGTCACTCTTGAATAAGTATTCTTGTATTTGTATTACAGTTCAACCATCTATGATAATTAAACAACCCGTTCACTTTATATTTCTAGAACCCAAGTAAATCCCTGATTGATTCACGGTGTACTATACGAAAGGTTTAAACTGTATTTCCACAGTTACAAAATCAGACCATGCTTTTAAGAAAACACAGATAGGTAATTACCGTTTGATCAAGGTTTGCGAATTCTTGTCATAACGATTTTAACCACGTTTACTGAAGGAAAGGTGATAGTTTAATTTATAATCATAAACATAAGGTTTAACAGCACACTGAGTTTTCAACGGTTTATTAGCATCACCCCAAATATCAACAAGCTAACTACATCACAACAAGCACATAAACGAAGTACTCACTAAGCATAGCAATAAATCCTAAATCTAGCATTATAACAATAGCATGCATCATTATAAAGGAGAAGGAAATATATAACCGTGGTTAATGCGTATATTGAATAGATGCTGAAGATTACACGAACGGAACTCCGAAATATCTTTTACAATATTACAAACGCTCCCCCAAGTATTCCAACAATATTACAACGCTACCCATACCGTTAGTCTAGGTTAAATATTAACCAAGAACTAACTAAATCTAACCTAAAGCTCTAACTACTTAACTTTAGAAAGAGAAAGTAGAGAGAGAGTGAGAGAGTGTGAGAGAGAGTGAGAAGATTGAAGGGATTGAGAGATTTTGAATTGATGAGAAATGAGGAGGGGAGGCATGGTATTTATAGGAAAATCACCAAGGAACCCAGTACAAGTCCAGAAGCACGAAATACAAGCCCGGAACAGCCAAGAAAGCACAAAATACTGAAAAACGGCATCACCGGAAGGCCAGGGAGGCCGTATACGGCACCTAGGAGGCCGTATACGGTACCTAAGAGGCCGTATACGGTACCTAGGGGGCCGTATACGGTATCCCTAGGCCGTTTGGCCATTTCCCCGTTGTTCGATTTTTCGTTCGTTGCTTGTTTCGCGCGTATCTTTTTCGTTTCTTGTCCGTTTTGCTTGATTAGTTCGCCTATGTTCTCGAAATCTCGTTACGCTTCTAATGACACAAAAATCATGAATTTTGGATGTGTGTAGCTTGTAGATGCTCGAAATGCATTCGATTGATTTCCGGATGTTGTATCTTCTCCGTTCTCGATCCGTTTCTCTTGATTCTTTAGTCTTGTAATTACCTATGAGTCACAAAATAATAGTTAGGTAGTGTATATCATAAGGTAAGTAAAACAGGTGGAGTCCGGTGAAGTTTATTTGCTTTTGTTTTGTATGCTTTTTAGACGGTTTTAAGCGATTTTTGCTGCAACGTCTGTTTTAGAACTACTTTAGTGATTTTTAGTAAATAAACATTAATTGAAGATGTTTTCACTAAATAATAGCTCAATTAGCGAGGAATAATGTACGTAAAAATGTGACTTTTTACGTTACATCAAATATCCCACACTTAAACGTTGCTTGTCCTCAAGCAACAACTCAGTAGTATTTTGTAAAAATATTTTAGCATTGTTTTGGACGAGTTGAAATATTTTCAAAGAAGCACCGATTTCTCACGTAGGTAAGTTATTCCAAGAAAATAAGGAAAGATGAAGTTTTCATTTTCATAAACAATAAATGATTTTCTTAGGCATACTTCCAACTCTCGATTATGGAGTATACATGACTAGGTGATCTCCCTAGAGGTGGTCGCTCAATTCACTCAGAGTGTATCGGGTTACCTATCGTTCAAGAACAATTGAAATCTCTCAATAGCCAGTCATGTAGTACTCATCATCATAAGCTTGATCGAGAATCGGATCTCCGTCACTTAGGTGAGGACGGTGCTAATTATCCCAAGACATTCAAGAGGGTAGTCATGGTAAGTGAGGGTTAAGGGGTATGGATAGTAGTGAGATTTTTGTTGCAAGGGTTTCACTTTTCTTAAAAACTTCTAAGATCATGAAAAACTTATTTAGAATAGAACGGAGATTTGATAGATGTTTTGTCTTCTATCGGGTATTTCTTTTGGGTATGATACTTCTGAAGCACTTAGCTTTATTTGATTGGATTTTAATTTTTCTTTTCTGAATTTCTTTTGCTAGAGAATTTCCAAGGATATTTTTTTTTTCAAAAATCCTTCCAAAACTATGTTCTTTTTATCTTTGACTATTTCGAGTCTTTTCAAGGTGCCAATTTTTCGCACTAAGTGCCAATTATACGCACCATTGTTCTCTCGCCTTTGTTAGGGTGTCAATTTTACGCACCGAGGCTTTTTGAGAGATAAACCTTTCGGGGAACACGAAAAAAGTAGGATAATTTAGAAGGATATTCCAAAAGATGTTTTTCATAACCCTACAATTCTAAGATAAGTTTTTATGGGTATTTTGGTGGAGGTAGGTTAATAGATGGGGGTTTTGAACGATAATTTGGTTTAGGCACAAAAGGTTTTCTAATCGTATCTTCGATACTAAAAATGAGTATCGGCCGGTTTTTAAGCTTGAAAAGTAGGCTAAAAAAGGTGGGTTAAATCCTAGGGAATGTCAAGGTCCTCTAATTGCACCTGTACCGCGTACGGTACTCACCAATGTGATCTTGAAACGTATGTCAGGAGCAAGTTCTGATTTAGAGATACATGCATCGGCACACACAACACATGAAATATTGAAGCATTTCAAAAGAATGCTTTTTATTTAGGCTCAAAAAAACCTCACTACAAATAAAATTGGATCGTATGTAACTAGTCATGCGATGCCCCTCTTAGATTATCATTTATTACTTAAGAAATTTATACTTTATTTTCCCTAGGTTCCAAAATAGCTTACTTATTTTTGAAAATGGTATCTCCTAAAAATATTAAAACTCGGAAAGTTTAGAGGTAATCAAGTGATTAGGCTCATACTTTTCGATTTTTTTTTTTTTTTTAATTTGAAAAATTTTGAGAAACATTTTTATGAATTTGCTATTTCGACATAAAAATCAATCTAAGGTATTCTATACCTGCTATCCCACACTTACAGGAACATTGTTCCTAATGTTCTCTTTAGTAGAGATTTTAATAGAAGTAAAAATCCCACACTTAGAGTTTGAACATATAAGAAAATGTTTCTCGAGTGTTGCATTTGGGCTGGAATCCCACACTTAGTGATAAGCTTAGGATAGAGAATAGATTACTATTATTTTAACATGCTAAACAAAATATAAGAGATAAGAATCTTAAAGAGCGGATAAAGGGCAAAGAGACTCCCTAGATAGCGAGTATCGAAGCTGAGATTCTGAATTTTGCTTCTTCTTGCTACTTTTTCCTTCATTTCATCTTTCACCGCTACTTTCTTTGTGAACTAATCTCGTAGGCGTGAACACATTGGATGTGCCTATTTTAACAACTCAATATTTTCGCAAGTAAAAAGTGAACATCACTATCTCAGAATTTTTGAAAAGATATTTTCTAATACGAAACAATATTATAAAACATGTATTTTAAACGAGTTTGAGCATAATGCATAAAAGTAGTATGCAGGTACCTCAAGTGCTCGAATCGCATGAGTTATTAGTTTTTAAAGTGATTTCCTAAATTCTGAGATTTTTGCAAAAAATTGAGTTTGTGATTTGGATAAAAGTATTTAGGGCACATCCAAGTGTGGAGGATAGTCGGAGATTTTCTTCACTTATTGACACAATTCTCAACACGTCTTATTCCACGTGTTGCCTCTCGAGAAGCGTTGCTTTTAGAGTCGTGAGCTCGACTTTGCCTTCCTGTCGATCAGAGTGAAGCGGGGCTCCCAGGGCCGGAAGTGTTAGGTAGTGGAGCCCTGGGGTTTGGTGGATAAATCCTTATGAAGTGGCGGAACATGTTTGGTGTAATATCTGGGATCCTTGCTGCAAATGTTGGGAAACTAAGGATGTGTTTCTCCGTAACTTGATGTAAGTGCAGAAGGTCCCAGGTAATGCCTTCTGCTGCTTGGGCAATGGTTCTGTGAGGGTTGATTGCAGAAACTCCATTGGCTTTGATTCTTTCATGCTCCGGGTGTTCCTGTCTCAACAAGTCCATAAATCCGAGAAATCGCAGATGGAGTTTATCATGGTCTGCAAATATAGGATTTCTCCCGAACTCACTTATGGATTCGTAGATGCCGCGGATGAGCTTTTTCTGATGATCGGAGAACGTGAGGTTAGAATTATGGAATGTATCTATCAGTATGTTATAGACCTTGCATAATCCGTCATGGAATAGCTGCCTATGCTCTCCTGGCTGGACAGTACCGAAGATCTCGTTAAGTCTGTCCGTGATAAAGTTCGCGGTGTTAACCATCGAACCTTCTGCTATTGATGAAGGGATTTCTCGTGTCCTTTCGTCAAGGCTCACGTACTCGAGCTCTTCGATGACCTTGTGGGCGTGGTACTCGATGGTGCAGTCAATGTAGAATCCGTGCGGTGTAGGGTCGTCAACATGATCATTATCGGCCATGGATGTCATCAATCCCCGTAGATCATTCATCATCTGAATGTCCACTTCCTCAGCTGGATTACCAATAGCATCATCCAAATGACCCCGATATGAGTGTAAGAAACTGCTTTGATGGGCCGAATATGGAAATGCTGACTGAATCAACGTCTCATATACTTTTAGGTATATGGCCTTCTGTTCCTCAAAAAATTCTAATTCTTCTAAAGTAGGTCCGTCATTTTCATGACTTTCCTGTAGTAATTGAGACGCAAGATTTTCGGCGAAGGCATGGATGCGGTTATGGAGAAAGTGAGATCCTAGCGTACTGTTGGTGGCTCGATAAATGGTGTTTTCCGCCTCGATCTTCTCCATTATCTCTCTTTGTCGTGGTGTGTACTCATTGGTAGATTCTCGGATGATGGCCATTGTAATATGGGGATCATCCTCGAACCTCTCAATAGCACTGATCATCTCTTCATGATTGGAAATAATGGGGATTCGAACGGGTACGAGGTCATAGTTTTGAGTAGGTGGTGTAGGGATGGGAGTCGAGCGGATATCAATCGGAATGTCAGTATAGATGACGTCTTCTTCAGCAGTCTCTATTACTGTGGTGTCAGAATCCTGAGAATCGGGAAATTCTACAACGTCAGAAGAAGGCTGAGTGTTGTCAGTAATCTGTGATATCGGCTGTGAGGAGATCATCTCTATATCTCTATCCTGAAAGTCAGAGTCATGGCTAGATGTACCTCCCGTTTCAAAGATGGTTTGAGGTGCGGAAGCATCAGAGGTTTGAATCCTCTGGGAAGGTATCAGCCTAGACTCTTTAAAAGCTGCGATCTTTCTCAGGAGTTTGTCTCGTACTTATGGATGTTCATTAGATAGACTAATGATTTTTTCGATGTCTAGCAGAGTATCGAGACGAGATGAGACTAGAGGTTTGGCAGGATCAATAACAGATGCCACTAGATTCTCCATGATGCGGGTATAGTTGCTATTGTGGGAGTTGTTAGTTGGTGGTTCCTCCTCAGGTAGATAAGTTATTTCTTCAGAATTTTCGATTTGCATGAGATCTGCCGTCGGATTGTGATTATCCGGGAAATAGCGATAGGATTGGGTAGACTCATCATCCTCGGTTTCTTCATTCATTTCTTCTGGTTCTTCCGATTCTTCTTCTTACTCTATCTCTTCTTCGGATTCGTCCATTTCCTCTTCAGATTTCGATTCTTCTGTGGATGAGATGAGGCAAGTATGATCATCGGGAATATATGGAGTCGGGTCTGATGTGTCTTAGTCGGAAGTATCATCGTCCGATGTGATTCTGCCCATGGTTATTGTGTAAATCTCTGCTTTGTCAGCTGCAGAACATTCAGCTTGATTAATCTTGAATGCTATAGTCTGTCCATGTGCTCTCAGGCCAATAGTCTGCGAATAAACATCAATAATAGCACGGGCTGTATCCATAAAAGGCCTGCCTAGGATAATTGGGATGTTAATGTCTTCCTGAATATCCATCACTACAAAATCAGTAGGGAACCAGAATCAATCAACTTTAACTATTACGTTTTCAGGTATCCCTTTAGGATATCGGATTGATTGGTCAGCTAGCTGAACACTCATGTTAGTTTGTTTTAGATGTCCTAGTTCTAATCTTGTGTATAGTGATAAGGGCATAAGGTTGATACTTGCTCCAAGATCGGCCATGGAGCGTATCATGCCTGAATGATAGATAGAGCAAGGCAAAGTGAATCGACCGGTGTCTCCTAGTTTTTCCGGCAGAGCATTTTGAAGGATGGCTGAACATTTCGCGTTCAGAGAGATTTTAGGTGCCTCGGGCACTTTCTCCTTGGTGGCTAGCATTCGTCGGATATACTTTGAGCCGGAAGGGATTCTAGACACGGTGTCTCAGAATTTTCCGTCTAACTTGAATGATTTGTCGTTGTATTTTTGACGTAGACGATTTGGGAAGGGAACTTGAACTTCTTGAGTAGGAGTGAGCACGGATTGAGTCTCAACTGTCGTCGGGACAGGAGAATGTTCCTTCACCGGAGAAGAAACGTCAGAATGGCTCGGTGTTATTGGAGAATCCGTGGAGTTCATAGTTTTAGCTTCCTCAACGTGAGGGTTATGGATAGTGTTACTAGGAAGGGTTCCTTGTGGTCTAGTGTCAAGACGATGAGCTAATTGCCCAATCTGGTTCTCAAGGCTTTTGAGAACCGAGAGTTGGTTTCTCATGAATAGGTCGGATTGGTCTTGCCTAGCCGTGGTCTTAAGGTTGAATGAGCTTTGACTTTGGATGAATTTAGCAAGGTTCTCGTCTGTACCAGTGCTTGGCACAATAGTCTTTGGGGGTTCACCAGGCTGGATATCATCGGGTGCGGTCAAAGATAAAGGTTGGTTATAATTTAACTGGGGTTGTTGTGGGTAGGTTGGATATCGTGGTTGGAATCTAGGTTGGTATGGTTGGTTGTTCCGTGGCGGATACTGGTTTCCTTGGTTTCTAGGTGGCGAAGTTCGAGAGAATCCCGGTGGATTCTGGGCTCGAGAAGGAAATTGGGCATAGTAGACGGTACCGTCAGTAGGATCCTCGTACTAAACCTCATATTCGTCAGTAGGGTGGTTGGTGCAATTTTGGCAAGCCTGAACTTGATGGACGTGCTGCGGTTGTTTCTTCATCTCTCCAATTTGCTTCGTCAGAGTCTCGATTTGCTCACTTAGAGATTTGATGGCTTCGTTTTGGTTGGTGTTATAACTGGAGAGAGGTAAAGATGAGGAATGCTCATCGGACTTCCAATCGTGGTGGTGCATGGTCATGTTCTCGATCAGACTCCAAGCTTCCTCAGCGGTGAGCTGCATGACATTACCTTGAGCAGCGGCGTCAAGGGTAATGCGGTGGTTTGGAGCAAGACCGTTATAGAAGGTGCACAACTGGGTAGTTTTCTCCATTTGGTGGTTAGGACATTTCTTCGGTAGACTCTTGAATCGCTCCCATGCGGTGTAGATAGACTCATCATGAGCTTGGTGAATGTTTGCGATGTTGTTTTTGAGTTTGGTTTGTTTGGACGGGGGAAAGTATTTCGTTAGGAATTTTGTTGCCATAACCGTCCAAGAGGTGACTGAGCCAGTCTCGAGTCCCTCAAACCAAGTCAGGGCATGTAAAGCGAGAGAATAGGGGAACAAGTAGAGTCGGACTATGTCTTGCTCAACCCCATTCTGCTTGTAGGAATTTGAAACTTGAATAAATTTGTCGATATGGGCATTGGGATCATAACGAGGTAAACCGTGGAATTGACAATTTTCTTTGATGAGTTGAACGATGTGGTGTTTGAGTTCGAAAGATGCTCCGTCGATCACGGGATAGCTAATCGGTCCTCCTCGTCCTTCGATGGATGGTTTGGTGTTGTTGGCGAGTGTAAGACGAGCGGCCATTTGATGGAGACGTCTTTCTCTACGGATGGTGCGGATGATAGACTCGGGATCGGGTACGAAAATGAGTGGCTCAGATCCGGACGATCTGGTCGGGTATCGAAGAATATTTGGAGAAAGAATTTTTGGTGGTTATAAGAAAAGATAACTATCCTAAGGGTATCACTAAAGAGAAAATTCGTCGGGACGCCTCTGGATCTTACGATTAACTCCCCGGCAGCGGCGCCAAAAACTTGACGCAGGGCCGCCTTGATGTTCGTTTTTATTTTTGTCGATTCCTGTCGTGAGGGAATCGCGATCGCCGGACGGCCACGTCGTGGGTGAGTTTTAAATTTACAAGTGCTGGGGGCCTAAGTTTTACTAGAGCAGTAGCAGTAGTATTGTTGGTGCATAAATGTGTGTCAGTCAGTTAGTAAACGTTTGTTCTGTTAAAGTTAATTAGTCTGAGTGTGTGAAGTATCAAGTTTGTATTTTCGAGTTTGTAAATGAAATGTAATTATAGAAAATACACAATATTCTGGTCTTGCGACACAGAGCCTGTGTCGCTATAGCGACACAAAAGTTGTGTCGCAATGGGCTGGGCCTGCGACATAGGGCTTGTGTCGCAGGGTCCAGTAGAGTGTCTATATATATCGAGTTAGAATTTCGTTTTTGGGTTGATCAAACCCTAGAGAGAGAGAGATACGGCAGAGAGAGTGGGAAGAGAGAGTTTTGTGATTTGTAATCGTTATTCTTCAAGTGTTTATATATAAGAAAAGATTATAAATCGTTGTGTTTGTGTTTACGTTTCAATTGCTTGATTGATTGTTTCCGCCTTTCAATTGAGTCAAACGACAAGTCTAGATCCGTGATTAAAGGAACCTACAAGTGGTATCAGAGCCTTTGGGCGTTTGTTTAAAGATTTGACCGTTAATTGAAATGTTTTCGGTTTGATTCGTGGTGTTTTTGGTGGTTTGATCAACGCATTGGGGCCAATCAGTTGAATATCTAGCTTCTGGAAGTGTATTTCTAGGTTTGTTCATCAATTATCGTTCGAAATTCGTTAGGGTTTCGAAAATTTTCGATTTTTAGGGTTTTTGGAGCTGCTGGCCGCGACATTGCGACACTAGGTGTGACACAAGCCTTAGCGACACAAGCAGCGACATAACCTTTGTGTCGTATTTAGGATTTTCGCGACATAAGCTTGCGACACCAGATCGGATTTTGCGACACTAGGAGCGACACAATACTTAGCGACACAGGCTGCAACACAAGTGTGCGACGCAGACTGCGACACAACCTGCGACACTAACTTTCTGTCACAAAAAAAAAAAAAAAAAAAAAATGTCTCTTCAAAGCTTTAGTCAATAATTAAAACATAACAATGAGATAGGTAGCACTAATAAACCTCCATTATTCACTACCAATACTAATTATGTTGATTGGCGAATACGTTTTGAGAGTTTCATTTCCTATAATGATCCTGATATGATGATTCCCTTGCTTGAACGATATGTTCATCCTCTTGCTGATGGAGATTTCCTAGGCGTTGCTCCACGAAAATCTGTTAGGTCTATGACTCCAGAAGAGAAGATGTTATGGGATTTAGAACGAAAAACTCACTCCGCTTTAACAATGAGTTTAGCTACTGACGTAATGAGATTGTTTAAACATAATGACACTGCTTATGATCTTTGGCAAGCCATTGAAAAGCGTTGTGGGGGAAACGAAAAGTATAAAAAGAGTAAACTGGACCTCGTGAAAAAACAGTTTGAGATGTTTGATATGTTGCCTAATGAATCTATCACTCAATTGTTTAATAGATACTCCAGATTGGTTAATGAGTTATCTGAGGGTGGAGTTATCCTAGCCACAGAGGATGTGAACAAGAAACTCTTAGGTGCTTTACCTAAGAAATGGGATCAACGTGTCATGATGATGGAAGAACAAGAGGAGGTTATGGCACTGTCATTAGAAGATCTCATTGGGAGACTGCAAGCTTATGCACTTGATATGCAACGAAAAGAAACTAAATCAAGTGCCTATGTTCAAGAGCCTAGCTTGTATGGGGCTCAATCTCCTACTGATGAAAGCACTGGTGGGGTGGCTTTCATGTCCGGTGGTACCTCAACATCTAGTTCTCAAACAGGTGCCTCATCACAGGGAAGAGCATATTATTCTTCCAATACACCACCGACACCGGCTACTGAAGAAAATGCTGCTGTCTTCCAAGCTTTTCTCAGCGCTTATGACAGTTTCTTATCAAAGAAGACCAGTACCATTGATCTCACTGATAGGGATTTTGAACAGATCGACCCTGATGATCTGGAAAGAATGGATATCAGGTGGAATATGGCTATGTTAACTAGAAGAGCCAAAAGGTACTTGCAGAGAACTGGGAGAAAGCACCTGGAAGATGAAACTGATGAAGGTTTGGGTTTCGACAAAAGTAAAGTGCGATGCTACAACTGTCAGAATCTTGGGCATTTTGCTAAAGAATGTGAGAAGACCAAACAGCCCCCATCTGGCTTCACAAAGCCTTCTCCTACTAAGCAACCTGTTACTACCGCTTCAAATGCCTTTCTCATGTTAAACGAAGACGCTTATGATTGGATTGCTCATGATGATCTGAGCGAAAATAAAGCTCTCATGGCTCACATCTTGAATAAACCCGAGGTACCTATTGAAGAGCCATTATCTTGTGTGTCATGTATCAAATTAACTAAAAAAGTTAACAGATACAGTGAGGATAATGAACGCCTTACGTCTGAATTAGTACAACTTAATAAGGCAAATAAAATTTTAAAGGAAAATGAAATGGCTTTTGATAAAAAACTAAATGCTGCTTTCGAAGAAAGAAAAGCACTTAGGGCCAAAATTTTTAGTCAGCAAGACGCAATAGATAGTTATATGAATATGAAACTGATAATGAAAAAGGAACTTGCTGACTCACAGGCCGAAGTAATTGAATTAAAAAGAAAGCTGTCAAATTTTTCAACATCCTCACTGGTCTTTGATGAGATCCTACAATCGCAAAGGACAGATACGAAGAGTAAGACTGGTCTTGGTTACCGCAATGTACCACCTCCTTCTGACTATCTGCCAATGCCTTCCAAGGATGCAGCCAAAGACTTTGTACCTACCTTTACAAAGGTAGATACAAAATCTGTTGCTGAGCCAGTGTTTGATACAACACCTGCTGTTAAGATGCCTGAGTTTGTTAAGGCTAACGTAGTGCCTCCAGTTAATATTGGGGAGCCTGTTGAGGTAGAGGATTTAACTGAAGAGGCTCAAATTACGATGCAGCGGAAGTCGGGTCGGGGCGCGACTAATCATGGATCATTACACAAAGTTAAGGCAAACGACTCTATATGAGACGTTTTGAAAATAATACAAAGTAATTACATTAGTAATTCAACCGTTTACATTAAGATTTGAGTTCGCAAATAGTTCAAGAGATTCTAATACATGACCAATGTTACAAAATAGTAATGCAAGAAAATCTCTGATGTTTATAAGCATGCGACTCGAGCTATCGTGTCATGGGGTAGTCCTACTCCTGTTGTGAACCTGAGAATACATACTAAAACGGTCAACATAATGTTGGTGAGTTCATAGGTTTGAAACAGTTATCAAAAGTTGGTAATAATCACAAGATTTCATCAGTGTTGCACGAATGCAAAAATAAAAGTATATTATTGCCATGAGTCTCACAGTTCGACGCTTAACCTAGTTTGTGCCTCGGGCAGATGCATAATCCAATACACCTGTAACAGTCAAATATTAATGCGTCCGTAGGTCGGCTAGAGCGACTAGCCCGGACGGGGATGTCAATCCCCGATAGATCTATCCAATAATACTCGCGCTTATACAATTAACGAACTATGATAAAGTGAGGACTTTTAGTGGATTAAAGGTCTCATGCAATCCGTATAAGAGTTGTTTCAGTTACTTGTGATTATAATAAACAGTGTATCTAATCTCACCCCATAGTATAAAACAGTAAAAGTGGGGCTATGAGACTCACCTGAGTCTTGAAAGCAGTTGTATCAAAGGTGGGTGTTCGTGTCCCAAAGTGCAATCTCCTAGCGCCCTAAACGCGTAAGATTGTATGTAAGTGGTGGGTTAATGTCCACTTAGGTATGCAAGTGGAAGGTTAATGTCCACTTGTGCTAGCCATCCACTCAACTAGTTATGTCCAAAGTTTGTTTGTCGTTCGCGTTTAGAAAACATGTATGGCCCGTTGGTGAAACGTTCGAAAAGGATATTAATTCTCTAATTAATATTATCATAATTGTTTTGTGTTTTAAATTGATGTGGTTGATAAATTTTAGGTGTCTCCAAGTTGTCTCTGTAAGTATTTAACTTTGCTTGTTACGGATGATAAAATAAAGTAGTGAGTTGGTCACGTAGTTATATGTATTATTATGAATAACACGTTTTGCGAGAATATGTTTTGGATTCATCTGCCTAGCGAACCGAGATGTTGCGAATTGAAATGTGGCGAAGTGAATTCAAATGTTGCGAAGCGAACTGAGATTACCTCTAAAGTTCACAGACTGAAGGTGTTTCACAGACTGAAGATGTTTCACAGACTGAGGGGTTTCACATAGTTTCTACTTCTCTTCTTGGTTTCTACTGCTCGTTTAGTTTCTACTGATGACCAAGTTAATACTGCTAGTTCATGTACTTAGTTCCCACTGTTAATGTAATTCCCATGGTTTCTACTGTTGGTTCATTCTTCCTTCGTTTCTACTGTTCGTTAGTTTCTACTGTTAGTTTGTTATTCCTTTGTTTCTACTGCTAATTCAATTCCTTAGTTAATACTGCTAGTGCATTTCTTTAATTAATACTGCTAGTACATTTCCTTAGTTAATACTGCTAGTGTAAATGTTTAGTTAATACTGTTGAGTTAATACTGTTGGTTTCAAAGGTAGCGACGCAAGGGTTGTGTCGCTAAGCTTCAGTCTGGGTGGCACAGGCTCAAACTCAAGGGTTTTGCGACATAAAGGTTGTGTCGCTAAGCTTCAGTCTGGGTGGCACAGACTCAAACTCAAGGGTTTTGCGACATAAAGGTTGTGTCGCTAACTTCAGTCTGGGTGGCACAGACTCAAACTCAAGGGTTTTGCGACATAAAGGTTGTGTCGCTATAATCACAGAACGAAGGCTTCACAGACTGAGATCGATTGCTGCGACACTAAAGCTAGTGTCGCTAAGTCCACAGACTGAGCTCACAGACTCAGCTTTCAGTCTGTATTGGAGGGTTTTTATGACAAGGTCTAACGTTCTTATCTTTATCCGAAATCCTTACACTTTAAATCTCAATGTTTCAATACTTTGTGAAAAGTAAGTTTTATAAATTTTTGACAAACCCGAAGGTGTTCGATTCTTGGGGCAGAAATACAACGATTTCCCGGGAGGTTACTTTTAAAATCTTTGTTTTTAAGGTAATTTCAAGTAAGTTTTCATTTCGGACCTTGTGAGTGAACTTGCTAGCACATTAAATCCACAGAATCTTACAAATAACAAGGAAAGTTTGAAGAAAGTGTGTTCTTACCAGAAAAGTATGCGATGAGTAAGCTGTGAGTGAAAAATCGTGAAGCTTGACTCCTAGTTCTCCGTTAACTTTCTTGTGGTTTTTGGTGAGATTTGAGAGTAAAATGAAAGAAGCTGCTTTCTGTTTGTGTTTGTTGTGAGAAGAGAAATGAGAGGAAGTTTTGGTTAAAGTTCTGAAAGTTTTGACTAATGAAAGATTAGGTTGTGTGTGTAAGTAACCAATATGATAACTTTGCATTGGGGAATGTATGGGGCCGGTCTAGGGTGTCTAGGTTGTGTGAGACTTTTAACCAAGGTGGGCTCCACCTGATCTCTTTTACTTTTCTCTTTTATTTTAATTCAATTGTTTGTTTAAATTAAGATTGTTACATTTTAAATTATGTTTTCATCACGATTTCGAGCGGGTTCGCGTTGCGTATCGTACGTTTTGCATGAAAACGTCAAGTGTTCGTATATTATTATACCTATTAATAATATAGGGTAAATAACTACTATTTAATTATAAAATAGGTTTACATTATTTATGAAAAGGGTTTTCACCAACGTCCATATAAATCGAGTCGGACTCCATCCGATTGAAATTGCGTGATTAAAAAATTAAATTACGTATGAGTGTATAATATAATATACAAAATGTTCCGTAATTAGTCCTATTTCACACTAATTACAAGGGATAACAAATTACGATTAATCACTAATGACGGCCTAATTCACCGGGTGTCACACACTGGAAAATGCCGTATGTGGAAAGGCGGTCGTGTTATCGGTGTGGTCAACAGGGCCACATCATTAGGGATTGTTGGTTACTATCCCTAGATAGGTTTGGTAGAGGGATGCCAAGAACTTCATTTTTTTGAAATTCTTCTCAAAAATCCTTTTCAAGGCGTGGTTCGTTTTCGTCCGTATCTAGTTGTGCATCCAACTCTCCAAAACCTATGGTTAGAGTAAACAAAGGTGTGCCCAGTAGACAAAACATCTGAACCTAACCAGGTTTGGAAACCTAAATCCACAAATGACACATCAATGAAATCATCTGAATTTTTAAAATATCATAAACTCATTGATGTGATGGTTATGGATGATAGTGGACAACCCAAGTCTATCAAGGCTTGGGTGTCTCATAAGTACTAATGTTTGTGTGTGGTGATGCAGTCAGGTTTTTGATCGCCAATACTTTTAGTGACTGCAAGGATACGAAGAAGGTTGATTTCAAAGTGCTTATGAGTGGTGCTTATGTTTGAGTGAATGGATGAAATTCTGAAGTGATACGAGGTGGTTAAAAAGTGATAAAAGTATTTGAGTTTGACTTGATATGTGACTTGAAATTTTTGTTTCTTTCATGATTATTTATTTGTTTGTTTTTGAGTAAAGAATTTGCTGTTCGAGGGGAGTAATTTTAAAATTCTGATTTAAAAAGTCTGAAGAATATGAACAGGCAAATTCTTGAAAAACGCAACTGCCACTCTTTATACTTGTTAGTATTAAAGAAACGCAATAGTTGCAACATTGTTAAAAATAGACGTTGAATTGTGTCTGTAAACAATTTGGGAAATGATAGTACATCAGGAGACATGCATAAAATGGAATTTTAAGGTTTATGTTTGATGTGTCAGTAGATTTATCTAGCATACTTGAAATATCTTTTATAAATATTAGATTCATCAAATGATGTATTGATAGGCATTTGTTCTAAAGTTACTAAGAAGCTTAACTTTCAAATATGCATATTATTTTATATAAAGACATATTAATATGTATGACACTAAGTTAAAATAAGGGCCGAATTGTCCGAAATATTTTGACGCTTCGTCTTAATATTTGGATGATGAACATGTTATGATCTAAAAATTAGGGTCTTTGTATGGTGTTATCTGGGGGAATATATTAGGTGTCTCCTTTGTTGTATGAAAATACAGACCTGGTTTTATCTAATATATTCTTTAAAAGAACTTAGATGCGTAGTCTATGTTAACCTATAGACAACTATTACGTACCCGTGGCATTCCTCAAATTCTCAAAATAAAATGTACAAAAGTGCAGAAAAGTTAAAAAAAGTTTGCCTCGTACTGGTTTGTGTTAAACTATGGTACTCTGTTGTACGAAAGTACAGACCTGTACCCTCTAGTTTAATTGTTCAGACTGGTGTTTGTTCAACCCGAACTATTGCTTATGTGACTTTGTTGTATGAAAGTACAGACCTGTCACCGCTATCTTAGTTCTAAAGATACGTTCATACCCTCACCTTCTATATAGAAAATACTAACATGTTTTTGATTTCAAATGTATATTTTAATGTGATTTATATACTATAATATGCATGCTAATAATAACACAAGTGGTTCATCTCATTATGAGTTGAAATCATATACTTAAGTACAAATGTTTAGATGGATAAAATATCAATAATCGTCTTGATCCGATCTTTATAACAGATGATTTAAATATGCTAAGTAAATTTAAAGTAGACAAATATACTGATAATCGAAATAACACTTACTATTTCCTAATAATTGCATGTTATCCTGATATGATCCCTAACCAGACCAAAACAATTCCGTCCCCAAAAAGATTGTTTATTTATTGCTTTCAGTATTTTAATTCTGTCTTATAAAGAAAATTACAAAAATATTTTATTTCTAAGTTATTTTATTCATGTTACATATCATGCTCATATTCAAACGATAAGAATTGATAAGAGTTCTCCAAAGACTTTGAAGATAAATATTATTGGAGAAGCTATTGATGAAAGAGATGATGGTCACTGAAGTTGAAGATCTAATTAGTTGTCAGTCATATGAAACTGAACATCAAGATTTTTGAAGACCAAGCTATCTCTATGGGGAAGTTTATTGGTGAAGACTAATTGAAGATTAATTGACCAAGCCGCTGACATGGGGGAGTTTGTTGGTGCATAAATGTGTGTCAGTCAGTTGGTCAACGTTTGTTCTGTTAAAGTTAATTAGTCTGAGTGTGTGAAGTATCAAGTTTGTATTTTCGAGTTTGTAAATGAAATGTAATTATAGAAAATACACAATATTCTAGTCTTGCGACACAGAGCCTGTGTCGCTATAGCGACACAAAGGTTGTGTCGCAATGGGCTGGGCCTGCGACATAGGGCTTGTGTCGCAGGGTCCAGTAGAGTGTCTATATATATCGAGTTAGAATTTCGTTTTTGGGTTGATCAAACCCTAGAGAGAGAGAGATACGGCAGAGAGAGTGGGAAGAGAGAGTTTTGTGATTTGTAATCGTTATTCTTCAAATGTTTATATATAAGAAAAGATTATAAATCGTTGTGTTTGTGTTTACGTTTCAATTGCTTGATTGATTGTTTCCGCCTTTCAATTGAGTCAAACGACAAGTCTAGATCCGTGATTAAAGGAACCTACAAGTATGACCTAGGGTCGTTCTTAAGGCTAATCGTATTATGAAACAGCGATGTCGGGAAGAATAGTTCAATTTATTGATGGGTTTTAAAATGGTTTTGACTGGAGGTTTTTCTTAGGTCCGAAATTAAACTGAATTAAATAAGCAGCAAAAAAAGATGATAGGTTTAAATCAGATATGGATAGGAGTGCTTGTTATGATTTCGTTAGCTTTTTACGTGGGATGATGCTTTATCTAATATGAAAACTTATCTGAATATTTGTGTCTTTTCTAACTTAAATGTTTGCAGTATAAACACTAGCACCGTACTATCCGATTACCCAAACAATATGTCACTGAGTACTAGGTTATCATGAATTCTGATCAGATCGGGCTGTTTAGAAATCCCCCTCACCGTCTCTTAAGAGATTCCACCTCCAGCTCAAGCACTTCTATCGATCCCTATTAAATGAAGGTTGAACACCAACCCGCCAAGTGACCCTCTTTGGATATATGTATCCGGGGTGCAGAAATGAGGCAACAGACCGCAATTTATTCTCTGATGTTTCTTAATACTACAAGGGCATCTAAGCGAGGTAAGGCATTTAAGAATAAGATAGGGTTTTGGTGGCTGTTAACCTTACACTAATGGAAGTAGTTTATTCCAGAGCTGGGAAATAATCAGGATGCGACCTTCGACCTTCGACCTTTCCGTGGCTTCCACGTATTTGTACTACACCAAGAGGTGGTTCCAACGCTATACCAAGTATTCAGCCGCTTTACGGTCTTTCCGGTGTCACATACTTTTTTGGTCACTCTTGAATAAGTATTCTTATGTTTGTATTACAGTTCAACCATCTATGATAATTAAACAACCCGTTCACTCTATATTTCTAGAACCCAAGTAAATCCATGATTGATTCACGGTGTACTATACGAAAGTTTTCAACAGTATTTCCACAGTTACAAAATCAGACCATGCTTTTAAGCAAACACAGATAGGTAACTACCGTTTGATCAAGGTTCGCGACTCCTTGTCATAACAGTTTTAACCACGTTTACTGGAGGAAAGGCGATAGTTTAATTTATAATCATAAACATAAGGTTTAACAGCACACTGAGTTTTAAACGGTTTATTAGCACCACCCCAAATATCAACAAGCTAACTACATCACAACAAGCACATAAGCGAACTACTCACTAAGCATAGCAATAAAACCTAGATCTAGCATTATAACAATAGCATGCATCATTATAAAGGAGAAGGAAAGATATAACCGTGGTTAATGCGTAGATTGAATAGATGCTGAAGATTACACGAACGGAACTCCGAAATATCTTTTACAATATTACAAACGCCCCCCAAGTATTCCAACAATATTACAACGCTACCCCTACCGTTAGTCTAGGTTAAATATTAACCAAGAACTAATTGAATCTAACCTAAAGCTCTAACTACTTAACTCTAGAGAGAGAAAGTAGAGAGAGAGTGAGAGTGTGAGAGAGAGTGAGAAGATTGGAGGGATTGAGAGATGATGAATTGATGAGAAATGAGGAGGGGAGGCATGGTATTTATAGGCAAATCACCAAGGAACCCCGTACAAGTCCTGAAGCACGAAATACAAGCCCGGAACAGCCCAGAAAGCACAAAATACTGAAAAACGGCATCACCGGAAGGCCAGGGAGGCCGTATACGGCACCTAGGAGGTCGTATACGGTACCTAGGAGGCCGTATACGGTACCTAGGGGGCCGTATATGGTATCCCTAGGCCGTTTGGCCATTTCCCCATTGTTCGATTTTTCGTTCGTTGCTTGTTTCGCGCATATCTTCTTCGTTTCTTGTCCGTTTTGCTTGATTCGTTCGCCTATGTTCTCGAAATCTCGTTACACTTCTAATGACACCAAAATCATGAATTTTGGATGTGTGTAGCTTGTAGATGCTCGAAATGCATTCGATTTATTTCCGGATGTTGTATCTTCTCCGTTCTCGATCCGTTTCTCTTGATTCTTGATTCTTGATTCTTTAGTCTTGTAATTACCTATGAGTCACAAAATAATAGTGAGGTAGTGTATATCATAAGGTAAGTAAAAGAGGTGGAATCCGGTGAAGTTTATTTGCTTTTGTTTTGTATGCTATTTAGACGGTTTTAAGTGATTTTTGCTGCAACGTCTGTGTTAGAACTACTTTACTGATTTTTAGTAAATAAAGATTAATTTAAGATGTTTTCACTAAATAATAGCTCAATTAGCGAGGAATAATGTACGTAAAAACGTGACTTTTTACGTTACAATTAAACAATTAAAAAGATAAAATTAACTTGAAAGTAATTATATAGATAATCATGTATTTACTTAGAATAGTGATTTCTAGATTCAGGTTTCAGATATGTTTATTGAATTGTTGATTGTTTATTATGGTGATTTCAATTTGTATGGACAGCCTCTTGTTAAGGTTAACTAATCCCTAATAAAACTTACCTTAATACTAGATTCTCTTGAATACACTGAGGCGTGTTATTAACATAAGCTTTATGCTATTATTCCTATCAACAGATCATTAAGATTTACTCTGTGACATCGTGTTAACGCAAGTCTATAATTATTTGGTTTTCATAATTATCACTTCAATTAGGTTGTATTAATTGCTATTGGTCTTAACCTATTACCGGTTACAGTCTCAAGCCACAATTAACTAATAAATTACTTAATTGCAGATAATCAATCAATTCATACAAACGTTAGTTCTAGCATAAATCTTTTGACCATGTTAAGTAACAATTAATAAACTCACAATCGATATGGATCTTTCGAATAAACTTAATAACCATTCATAATTTAAATCAACATAAACATATCATGAAACCATTATCTATTAATAATTCATCTAAGTAAATACAATAAAAGAATTAGTTCATGTTTGAATTAAACCTAACCAAATCTAGAAACATGTAATGAAACATAGTAAATAGAAAAAAATAAGAATCAAACCCAAGATACTGAACCAAATCTTCGTTAGGGTTGAAAAGCTTCA
This sequence comes from Gnaphalium uliginosum, assembly GCA_963930675.1. Classification (NCBI taxonomy): domain Eukaryota; kingdom Viridiplantae; phylum Streptophyta; class Magnoliopsida; order Asterales; family Asteraceae; genus Gnaphalium; species Gnaphalium uliginosum. The sequence goes on from OZ005681.1 coordinate 34,849,633, forward strand.
AACCCTAGCTTCCTAGCCTCCAAATAACCCTCAAAGTCGGATTCTAAACCCTAAAGTCAAATTAAGGATAACTTAATTCGTTTGTAAAAGTGTATGGTTAAAGGTTGAGAATGAGCCCTATTTATAGATTTCAGGTCGGCGAATCCAACCGCTGGTTAGATTATTTAACCGCCGGCTGGGTTGAGTTTTTACCCGTTAACCCAGTTTTTGATCCGCGCGCTCGACCGCCTTCCATTTTTAGCTTCAACTGCCGGTTGAAAGCTTCAAACGCTGGTTGAACTTTAATTCCAGAATATTCCCATTGTTGGGCTAGGCTTCTTCTTGGGCTCCATCTTTAATTCTTTAATCCGGTTTTCTTCTATAATTTGGCCCAATTCCTCTTATCTTTTGGGCTTGTCTTCTTTTCAAGTCCAATCTTTTTGGGTCTTCAATCTTTTCTTTATTTTCTTCAGTTTTGAGTCGGTTTTCGTTCCTTTTCTGCATTTCTTTATTTCAAAGGCCTTTTTGCAAATACAAACGAAATCAGTAGCATTTATAATTAAATTGCAATAAAAAGGCTTAAAAATAGGGGAATATTATTATATAAATATGACATTATTTGATGCTATCAAGTATCCCCACACTTAAGTTCTGCTTGTCCTCAAGTAGATTTCTGATATAAACCAAACTAGAATTTTTCTCTCCCATAGGATATTGTATATATCATTTAATTCGCGAATATCTTTTGAACTATTCTGAGATCATATTAGACAATATGCTATTAATTAGGAACAATTAAACATATCAAGATTGTTGATATAAATCCTCATTAAACCTTACTAAACACTTTTTAAACACAAAATTTCTAACTTTTGACATTTCTAGATGATTATCGATATTATAATCCTCTATAAACTTTCTATACTCCAGCTCAAGAATAACACCTTATTATTATTATGAATATAACTTAATGCATCCCACAATTGATATACCCCTGTAATCAAGTCATGATCATATTTCTATATAATGAATGAGTAATCGAAAAATCATCTTTTTTAAGAGTTAAGACATTTGTGACAGGTCTGTACCTTAGTACAACAGAGCGACATAACTTAACTCATTTTTAGAAGTGTAACCCTTCTTACACATTTTAGTTAAGACAGTGGTGACAGGTCTGTACCTCAGTACAACAGAGCGACATAACTTGACTAACCTTTATATTCTTTTAAGCAATTTTTTGCTTTTCTTTATATATATATTTTTTTCTTAGATGTTCTGATGAAACCAGGTCTGCACTTAGTACAACAGAGGAGTCGATCAGCGTATCTTTTAAATGATTTCAATTTAAACCCCACGATTATAGAATATGACATGATATCATACATAAATTAAGACTATATAGCCATATATCAATTTGTGTTCCTTATAGAGTTATATTCAAGTTAGATTATTACTTCTTAAAATCCAAAAACTTTTGTATAGAAAGCCTATCAATATATCATATAATGAAGATGTCTAACACTTTTGTGTAAAATTAGAAAAATTAGATTTAAACATGTTTAGTTATGCCTATCAACATATCATAATAGTATTTAAGAATCCCAATTTTTATACATATTTCTAATGTACTATCATATCCCACAAATAGTAGTATCGCAAAATTTTATGTAATATGACAAAAATTTCATAGTTTAGCTTAATAAGGACAAATAAACTCTTTATTTCTTTTCTATTCCCATCCCCACACTTAAATTGTACAATGTCCCCATTGTACTTATACATAGAAAAGCGCAAAAGAATGAGAAAAGAAATGGAAATGAAAAACTCCCCTGATATGTGAAGTACATGTTTCCTCGATCTGATATAAAATATACAACAGCTCACATCCGTAGGCAATCACAATTGCATTTAGCGTATGCAATAAGCCTTTAAACCCCTCGGTCTCCCGAGTGGACGAGTTATAGTCTCGTGAGGGTTTCCAGGGAACACACCCACAAAGTTCAAACATAGGATAATATAGCTTTAAGAAAAAATAAAAGAAAATGTTAAATAATTAAACAGAATAAGAAAATGTTAATTATCCTAAACAAATAAGAAACAAATAGTTAAGGTTAAACAGTTATCCGACAATAAATCAAAATAAAAAATAAGAAAAATATCTAAAATACAGTGCTCAATCACTGTCATCCTGATCCTGCTGCTGCTGCTGTGAGGAGAAACCAAAATCCTATGGAACATAAGGATGGACCGGGCCTGGGTGAGTGGTCGGACTGCCCATAAGCTAGTGCATCAGGTAAGTGCTAAACTCGAAGTGATGAGCCTGCTCCTGAACATGCATCTGATGAGCAATCTGCAGCTGCTCCTGCATCCTCCTGATATCTGCAATCTGAAGCTGAAGTTGATGCAGATCATAAACAAGTGATGGTGGATCCTCCGGCGCTGGTGGTGCTGGTGCTGTATCAGCCGTTGGCACACGAGCTCTCCTCCTGACTCGTGGCTCTGGTGCCCCTCCTGCAGCTAGTGGAGTCGCCCATATAAAATAATTTCCCTCGATGGGCCTTCGAATAATGTCAATATCGAGCAGTTGCTGTTGTCCCAAGAGCTGTATGTCGGGACTGGCGGGTGTACACGACTGAAACATCGTGTCGGGGACATCGAACCATCTAGCTAATCAAGTCACAAAATGACCTCCACAAATGCCGCTCAAGGCTCTCGTACCAGTGGCTTTCCGAGCCATCCAATATGCCAGACACTAGGGAACATTTACCAGTATTCCCTGAATAATGCAGTGAAGATAGAAAAAGTCAGGCCTGTGCACCTTTTCCTTCCCCGTCTTCCGCGTAACTATCGTGTTGGATAGCAAACGATGTACCAACTTGTGGACCGGATCTCTCACCATCAAATCTAAAGGTCCTCTCTCACCATAGTCGTCATTCTCAATCTCGGACCAAAACTGGCCCACCTCTAAAGCAGAATACTTTTCACAGCGAGCAGATGTGAAATGAGCAAGAAAATTAGAGTTGGATTCCTCATCTAAAGTATATAATCCCATAGTACGTGAAAACTCAACCAAGCTCAATGCACGAGGCATCCCGCCTAGCTGAAATGTCAGCCTGTGAAGTCGGACATCATCATCGTCGATGTCAAATCTGACTGTGCTGTAAAACTAGACCACGAGCTCCTAGAAAATGATCTCGTGGATGCTGAAAAGTCGTCTCCAACATAAGAGACGTAGCCCACATTGCCAGTTGGCAATATATAACTGGCGGCCAGAAGATGCTCGAGTGTCTGTACGCCCGATGCTAAAGTGTTCGGGTCTAACACCTGATCAATAAAGCCCCAATCCAGTACATCTGGTGCTATAATATGCTAATCGATATTAGCAGCTAATCGATCGCGAAATCCTGCTCGCTGTGATATGGTGTAAGCGGCATGATCGAACTCAAAAATTGGGTGAGTTCGAATAATGGGGTTGGCTACAAATGCCTCCCCTCGGTTTCTTCGACTGTTGAATATCAACTATAAAAGAAAATTTACAAGTTAGCGATAATAATATATTTATAATAGTACAAAATTTTTTAACAATCTAGACCAACATTTTAGACATAATATATTACAAAGACATAGTAATAACTAAGTATAATTTCATAGCATTACAACAACTACAATTTAGACAAATAAAATTCAAAGCGTTATACTAGTATTATAGATATAATATTGCAAACATATACAAATATTAACAATAATGTAACAACTATACAAGCGTTATAACTTTAATCAAACTAAGTTAAGCACTCTAATGTGGGTTAAATATTAATTTGAACTTAAACTTTTGCTTATTAATAAAAATTAATAAATTACACTATATTTATTTAATAATTAACAATGAAACAATTTTTAATTTCTGGAAAACATATCCAGCCGCCGGCTGAATAATTCAACAGGGAGTTGGACACCTGAGCCGTCGGTTACACCCCCTTATTCCCCAAATTCCAGCCAAAACTCTTTTTCCAATTTAAAATTCCAACCAATTGCATTTCAAACTCATATAAATTCTTGCAAATCTTTCAAAACATAAGGAATACATATATCAATCCTAACTATATCATAATTCCCTACAAATACGACTCCTAACCGAAATCGAATCTAACATCACAATCTATTTAACTTGGGTTCATACAAAAACTAATTACACTTTGGAGTGTACATTCCCCAAAACATGAAACCCTAATTGTAATGCAAAAATAAAGAAATAATAATGAGCAAGGGACGAAATGTGCATACCTTTGCGGAAGAACAAACGAATTTGCAGAGAAAATAATGAGAGAATTGATGGTGGCCGCAGTTTTGTGTTTTTAGTTTTGAAGAATTGTGAGGAAGAAGAAGGATCTGTGACTGCTTTAACGTTTGTACTTTCAACCGGCGGTTGAGTTATAAAACCGGCGGTTGGGGTGTTTAGCCCAACAGGCCCAATTGTGTGAGTCCAAATAGTTTACGGCCAAATTCGATTTAAAGTCCAACCGTCGGCTGGCAAAGTTAACCGGTGGTTGGCTTGATTTGTCACAGAAACTCTAACTCGTTTATAATTTTTAAATTTTGTTTTTATTATTAAGATTTTATTAATCCTTTTATTATTAAACAATTTATACTTACCTCAAGACAGGGGTGCATCCACAATTCTTTAACTAATCAACAACATCAACTTTGATTAAAAAATTATTTCATAACAAAAATTGAATACATAAACACTAACTAGAGACTAAATGCTAAACAAAAGAAATAGAAAATAAATGCGTAGGAAATCTTATTCTTAGTCAGTCGGTGCGGTCAACTCAGACTTCGTTTAATGCTGGAGCACGGAACCTCTTTCTCAAATCCACTATCACTTTTTTCTTCTGCTCTTTCGGATAAAGCTGCAAACAGTGGTTTAGTAATGTCAGATATAGCAGATGAGTAATCTTGAAAACTCTTGTGATGAATTTCTGCGGCCTCTTGTAAATTATCGAATTCCTTAGTAATTTTAGCCACACCTTTTTGCCACTTTTCCTTCTTCATCTATAACCTTGTATCCTCCTACAATCTTTGTTTCTCGTTCTGGCAACACGTGTCTCAGTGCATCCATAAATCTATAGAACCCTAGCTGCAAGTTAGCATAATTCCTGATGGTTGGGGTCCTAATGGTGTTGCTAATGTCCTTTAAAATGATGTTAATTAACTCCTTTAACTGTAATGGAAGAAGTAATCCAGAGTTCCAGAACATGCCTAGCATTCGGTTATAAATCTCGAACATTCCTAAATGAAACAAATTCTGGTGAGATTCGAAATGGACGCCATGGTAAGCTGACTTCAGCTCCTTAATTACATAAGTAGCCAGGCGCACTTTCGGCTCGTCTTGAAATTCTTCGGGAATACGCATACGATTTTCGTCAGAAGTAGGATAAAATAGGTCATCAATCATTTCCTGCACATAATATTCCAAGGTGCAACGCACATAAAACTTATCATTGCTGAGGTGATCCTTGGCCTTCATTAGTTCCATAAATTTCTGTATGTGTCCTAGTGCCATGATGTCTCTCAAATCACTCAGATTGCCTGTGATCCTGTAGGATCCCTGATCTTGGACCTAATCGAATCAACGCTAACAATCGAGAGGCGGAATTCAAACGATTGTATATAGTACGTTAAACACACAACGAATCAAACGCAAATCAAAAGTATATTGATATAATAACCGATTAGCTTTAATACACTTGAAATGCTTTACAATTGCTCTGAGAAACCCTAGATTCGTCCACCCCAACACTAAGGCCAAATGCACCTATTTATACCGAAACCGAAACTGTCCTACGACACAAGGGATGTGTCGCACAGCCGACTCATGCGACACAAGCCTTGTGTCGCATAAGCGACACAGGCTCTGTGTCGCCTAAAACAAAACTTGTAATTTTCTTATAATAGACAAAACGTCGTAATTACATAACAAACTATTACAAGCTAAGACCAACTGACAGACATATAAATATGCACCAACAAACTCCCCTGTGTCTTCAGCTTGGTCTTCAAAAATCTTCTAACACTTCCAGTTAGCTGGAAAATTTCCTCCAGCATGTACTCCGTGAGCCACGCAAACATCTACAACCTTCTGAAAATTTATCGCCTCAGCCTTAAACTCTTTATTATATTCAATCTTCTTAGCTTGAAGAGCTTTAAGATCATCCGTTGATAGATTAATCAAACTTAACGGATCATACACTCTTATCTTGGCAAACTTGGCTTTCCACAAATCTTCAGGCTCTGTATCAGGGATATATACAATTTCAGCTTCGCTTGTGTAGCCATCATACACCCAATATTGTAGCTTCTTCAAAAAATCTACCGGAAGTCTCTCCAAGGGAATACACTTCAACGTTTTTGGAGATTTATACACAACTTTAATCCAGGGCCTGTTGGTAAGAGGATGTATCTTATTCATATATATGTACCTCGTCCCCAGATTTGGTCTCAAAAGATAAAACTGTTTGCTGTAGACCTCTTTCCTCAATATCCTCTATACTTGATTTCCCAATTCATTGTCTGAGTGATTTATGATGTTTAGTTGAGCCAGATGAAGAATCTCACAATATGGCAATGTGCTCAAAACCTTGAAATTTGTAACAGAATCTCACGATGACTTTGTAAAATTTGTAACAATTACTTTGTACACTTCGTCATACTTTCAGCTGATTATTTGACCTTTCCATCGTTTGCTACTGACTTTGTAAAATTTGCGGGTCTTAGACATATTTGACTCAGCAGCCGTGGAAGTAGACGGTTCATCAGTATTTGGAGCAGGAGTAGAAGCTTTAGGAGATTCAGACTCAACAACCTCTTCAACGTCAGAAACTTCCATCTCATCACCCAAATTTACCTCATCTGCATTTATATACTCTTCATTTACATTTTCTTTTTCGATATCAATATCCTGTTCATCAGACACAAATTCCTCATCAACCGTTTCTGTATTTATCTCATCTTCATTCTCATTTAACAAACTTTGCAAATACTCAAGATTAGCCTCCGAGTAATCAATATTAAGCGCAATAGGTTGTCCCAGAATTTGAGCAGAAGACGCGAAATAATCTAAACTGATGTTTTCATTAATATCAAAATCATTTACATTTTCAGTCTGTGTTCCGGCGGAAGTCCTAGTTGTTGTTTCAATGGCACGCAGGCCTGACTCCCCCGAAACTACAGCTAGGGCTTCTAACTCTAAGACTCTAGTCTCCAAAACAGGAACTCTGGCAGTCTGCAGCTCCAAATCTTTAATATGTGCAGCTTGAGCTTCCAGAACCGCGGATTGTGATTGAATTAATGCAGCTTGGGATGTCATCGTTTGCTGCATCGTGTCCAACCGCCTCATTAATTCTTGAATGACAGACGGGAGAGGTTGGACCGGCACATCCACACGTGGAATATCGACACGTGGGCGGGAGGAAGTAGATTTATGGCGAACCAAAGGAGGTTCCCAGTCTTTGTCAGTCGGGTCGTCATCACGAACCCTTTTTCCAGTGTACGGGCGAACATAGACCATCCCTTCCCGTTTGCGCCTCTGAATGCGCTTAAAGCGTCTTATATCAAAACGTCGGATATTTTCCATTGAAGGTTCGGGAGGGACGATCCGAGGAGAATTTGGTGGGGTGGAACCACCATCAGAAGAATCGGTATCCACCTCCTCAACAACATAAGGCTGATCAGCCTGTAGGTGTTCCGGCGCCATTCCAGCAGGCTCTTCGACACGGCCAAAAGCCTCAATATCTTCCAAAAATGCCTCTAGCTGGGGATTTTTTTCTTGAACAGGCACATTTACAAAAATATCCTCTGGCCGAGGAGCAGCTGCAGCATCCAAAAATTCATCGGCCGCCGGAGGAATATAATCCTTATTTACAATGTGCCAAAAAAGTGGCACGTCCGCCTGCGCCGGGACCCCCTTAGCATATTGTCCGCAGATGGCAAAAATGCGAATATTCATCGGGGTTTGGCGAAACCGGTGAGCAGCATTCACCGGAAGCCCCGGAAGAAGATGGTTGAGTAATAGCTGAATAAACCGCGGGTACATGTTCCATCTGTAGTCCCCGGTATGAACATTATCTATCATAGCCCTGAAAATATAACCTGAAAAGTTGTAGGGCTTGTTGTACACTAGTGCCAGCATGGCAGAAGCTGTAGAATGACTCATGCCGTCAAATCCCACCTTCCGGCTAGATAGGCTAAAGATCATAATATGCATTAGATACCGCCAGACCCTAGTCAGGTTGGCCTTGCGGTATTGATCCTTAGGGACACCCGGATAGCCAAGACGGAGCATGCCACCATTGATAAAAGAATTTGAGAACTGGATGGGCAAATCCGGGTGGTCAACAACTTGAAAGAATTTGCGAATCAGCTGCTCCGAAATAACCACCTCCTTGTCATCTACCCTTGAAATAATGCGAATCACGGGCAGATCAGAATTTATGACAGCTGAATTCCAGAAGAAACCAACTTGATCTTTGTATATTGGAGCAGTGGCTGAGATAGCGTTAAAGATGCGGGAACGGCGTAAGAAAGCAATCATCGGCCTAAAAGGCGCAGCCAATGTATGGAGAGCATGAGACCATGAGTTTTAACATGTTAAGCAACAAATTCCATGTCCAATTTTACCCCCATGAGACCATGAGTTTTAACATGTTAAGCAACAGATTCCATGTCCAATTTTACCCAAAAACCAAAAAAACCTAAAAACCGTATATTTATTCAATGATTTAACAAAAATTACACGGTAAAAGGGGTAAAAATTGGTACCTATAAGTCAAGAACAGCAAGGTGAACAACAATTACGGATTTGATTGGAACAAAAACGAGCAGAAAGATGAAATCGAATAAAAATTACGTCGCAGTCCTTGTGTCGCTAATTTGAGTGTTGTGTCGCTATTTCTGTCGCAAAAACATGTAGCGACTGAGAGGTAGGGTCTGGCTTTTATACCTCAACCCTTTATAGCGACACAAGATGCGACATTGGTAGCGACACAAAGGTTGTGTCGCATTGCGAAACAAGGCTTGTGTCGCACCTTGGACAGTTTGTGAATTTTATTTGATATCAAGATTTACACTCGTGAACCGATTTGATATTTACTTAGAGACTTGGTATAACTAAGAACAATGAAATAACAACTTACAAACGAAAAAATTAAAACCCGTTGATTGTATTTTACAATCAACGACACAAGCATAACATCTTTTTGGTGACGCAATTGTTTAAGTCTGCTTTAGGAATCATATCAGGCTCACATGTACTTATTTGGAAATAGTAAATTTTATTTCGATTATCAGTATGTTTGTCCACTTTAAATTTACTTAGCATATTTAAATTACCTGTTATAAAGATTAGTTCAAGACGATTATTGGTATTATATCCATCTAACCAGTTGTACTTAAGTATATGATTTCAACTCATTATTGAGATTGAATCACTTTGTTATTATTAGCATGCATATTATATTATATAACTCACATTAAAATATACATGTGAACTCAAAACATGTTAGTACTTTCTATATAGAGGGTGAAGGTATGGACGTATCTTTAGAACCAAGATAGCGGTGACAGGTCTGTACTTTCGTACAACAGAGTCACATAAGCAATAGTTTAGGTTGAACAAACACCAGTCTGAACACTTTAAACTAGAGGGTACAGGTCTGTACATTCGTACAACAGAGTACCATAGTTTAACACAAACCAGTACGAGGCAATCTTTTTATAACTTTTCTTGTACATTTGTACATTATATTTTAGAATTTAGAAATGCCACGGGTACGTAATAATTGTCTATAACTTAACATAGACTACGTACCTAAGTTCTTTTCAAGAATATATTAGATGAAACCAGGTCTGTATTTTCTACAACAGAGGAGACAACTAATATATTCCCCCAGATAACACCTTACAAAGACCCTATATTTTAGATCATAACATGTTTATCATCCAGATATTAAGACTAGGTGTCAAAATATTTTGGACATTTATGCCCTTATTTCAACTTAATGTCATACATATTAATATGTCGTTATATAAAATAATATGCATATTTAAAATTTAAGCTTCTTAGTAACTTTAGCACAAATGCCTACCAATACATCATTTGATGAAGTTAATATTTATAAAAGGTATTTCAAGTATGCTAGATAAATCTACAGACACATCAAACATAAATCTTAAAATTCCATTTTATGCATGTCTCCTGATGTACTATCATTTCCCCAATTATTTACAGACACAATTCAACGTCTATTTTATCAATGTTACAACTATTGCATTTCTTTAATACTAACAAGTATAAAGAGTGGCAGTTGCATTTTTTTTATTTTATTTTATTTTATTTTTTTTTTTATTTGAACTCACCAAGTCTAAAGGATAATTCTGACCAGAAATGGAGAGTTAGGCATTGCTCAAACTCACCATTCCAATCATGGAGACTAGCTCATCAAATCGACTACGAGAGAAAGCTTTTGTGAAAAGATCTACGTTTTGCTTAAGAGTAGGGATTTGGACAAGGTCAATTAGGTGCTTCTCATAGCAATCCCGTATAAAATGATAACGAATTTCAATATGTTTGGTTTTTGAATGTTGTACGGGATTGCGTATGATGGATACAGCAGCTGAATTATCAATATGAATAGGAGTAAGAGTTAGAAGTAACCCATAGTCACGCATTTGATGCTGAATCCAGAGAACCTGGGAACAGCAACTGGCAGCAACAATGTATTTTGCCTCGGCGGTTGAAGTAGAGACAGTTGTCTGCTTCTTGCACTGCCACGAGACTAATCGGCTTCCTAGAAACTGACATCCTCCAGTTGTTGATTTTGCGTCCACTGAGCAGCCACCATAATTAGAATCTGAAAAAGAAGTTAAAGCAAAATCGTTTTCATTAGAGTACCAGAGACCCAAGGAGGGTCTCCACTTAAGGTAACCTAAGATACGTCTAACTGCCTCTTCATGAGAAACTTTAGGCTTTGCTTGATATCTTGAACAAATAGACACAACGAATAATATGTCCGGCCTAGATGCTGTGAGGTCAATAAGCGATCCTATCATAGAACGATAGTCACACTGATTAACATCATCTTCGTCATCAGCAGGTCCAAGTTTGTGACTAATGTCAATGGGAGTTTCATAGTGTCTAGCATCGAGCATCTGATATTTTGTCAAGATATCCTTGACATATTTTGTCTGATGAATATAAATACTCTTATCAGATTGCTCAACTTGAACACCTAGGAAGAATTTAAGTTCTGCCATTGCACTCATCTCAAACTTAGATTTCATGACTTTCTCGAAATCTCTGCACAGCACCTCATTGGTCGAACCAAAAATAATGTCGTCCACGTATACCTGCACAAGCAACAAATCTTTTCCTGTCTTTTTGATAAAAAGAGTTGAATCAATCTGCCCACGGGTGTAACCATTTGCCAGCAGATGTTGAGACAACGTTTCATACCAAGCCCTTGGAGCCTGATAAAGACCATACAATGCTTTGTCGAGTTTGTAGACATAATCAGGATGCACCGAGTCTTCGAAACCAGGAGGCTGTTTCACATAAACCTCTTCGTTGACCTTCCCATACAAAAACGCACTCTTTACATCCAGTTGATAAACACGAAATTTCTTGAATGAAGCATAAACAAGAAATATCCGTATTGATTCCAAACGCGCAACTGGAGCAAAAACCTCGTCATAATCCAATCCTTCGATCTGTGTAAAACCTTGCACCACCAGACGAGCCTTATTCTTCACAACCACGCCACGATCATCATTCTTGACTCTATAAACCCATCGAGTACCAATCGGATAGAATCCCTGAGGTAGGTTAACCAGCATCCAAACTTCTAGCTTTTTGAACTGTTGGAGCTCCTCTTGCATGGCTTCTACCCAGTGAGAGTCAGTCAATGCTTCCTTAATGTTTTTCAGTTCAATTTGAGAAAGGAAGCATGACTCCATCTGAGCTAACTGGCAGTCTGTTTGCCCTCGTGTTCTAACTCCATCTTGTAAATCACCAATAATATTATCGACCGGGTGATTCACATTGACACGGCTAGTTGGAATCTCTTCATGTTCAATGACAGTTTCCAAGTTTGTATCGTCTCCCCCAGAGATCAAAGTCTCGTTGTCTACCTCTGTGACAGATTCAACTTCACCGTCTGATAAAGCCGGCATATCTGGATCTGTTTCAGGGTCTTGAACGGTTTCAGTAGTGGGAGAAGGAGTTGGTGGTGTTTTTGTAGTAGACTTGGATACATCAGAGTATATATCAAATCCATGAAGCAGTGTCACCACCTGTTCAACTTCATCCTCAACAGGAAGTTTGAATGAGTCAAACATACTGTCATAGTCGAACAAGAAGTCGGGTCCCGTTCCTTGTGAAGGTTGAGTATAACGCAGACATGTTACTTCAAAATGTTCCTCCACTCTCTTTGTTGCTTTGTTATATACACGTTTATTAGGTGAATTATTTGAAAAACCCAAAAAGTAGCCTTCACTCGACTTTTCACCGAATTTAGCCACTCTTTCTTTTGTGTGCATAATCATACAGGGACACCCGAAAGGCTCAAGAAACTGTAAATTTGGTTTACGGTTGTTAAGGAGCTCATAACAGGTCTTATTGCGTTTCTTAACCATGGACACTCACTTCAGAATGTAGCAGGCTGTACTGACCGCTTCTGCCCAGAACGTGATAGGCAGTTTTGAATCAGCTAACATAGTCCGTGCAGCTTCAATGAGAGTCCTGTTCTTACGTTCAGCAACTCCATTTAGTTGAGGAGTTCTTGCAGCACAGAACTGATGATCAATGCCTTTCTTCAAAGAGAACAGATCTAGTGTAGAGTTCTTAAATTCCCTACCGTTATCACTTCTCAGTTTCTTGATCTTCATATTGCACAAATTTTCCAGCTTGTCAAACAAGTAGATAAGGATTTCAGTAGTTTCATCTTTGGAGGCCAAAAAATAAACCCAAGAGAACCTCGAGTAATCATCAGTGACCACCAAACAGTACCATGCTCCACCTATACTCTTCTTACTCACTGGTCCAAATAAGTCCATGTGCAATAATTCCAACGGCTTTTCAACAGAGTTGACCAGTTTTGACTTATGGGTCTTCTTGTGTTGTTTCCCCTTTTGGCAGGGAACGCAATGGTCATTAAGTTCGAAAGATTGCTTCGGTACATCACGCACAAAATCATGCTTAACCAAATAATTCATTTTCCGAAAATGCAAATGACCCATTCTTCGGTGCCACAGCAGAGATTCTTTTTCAGTGGCCTTAGATAGAAAACACGTTTGCTGCTTTGTTTCAACAGTAAGCATATCCAGAATGTATGTGTCTCTGTCTCGAGGTGCCCTCAGTAGCACCCACTCTTCGGGAATAACAAACCCCGGCTTTAGAATGCAACACTCACTTTTAGTGAAAATAGTAGTGTACGACTTATCACAAACTTACGATACACTAAGAAGGTTGTGTTGCAGCTGTTCTACAAAATTTACTTTTTCAAAGCTCACTCGGCCGTTTGAGAGTGTGCCTTGACCGGAAATTATGCCACCTTTGTCACCAGCAAAAGCAACATATCCCCCATTATACGCATGAACATCGGAAAGCAGGGATATATTGCCGGTCATGTGCCGCGAGCAACCACTATCGATATACCATTTGCTATTCATTACGGCTGCAAGTTGCTGCAACACCAAAAAACAAAGAGGTTAATTAGAAACGGAGACCCAAGCCTTTACAGACTTGGGCACTCCAGAAGCATCATCCACAATGATCACATCAGTCAAAATTTTGTTTTTAAACATATCAGAAGTATTGATTGATGTGACACTGTTGGATGTAGAATCACTTGATTGGATGTAGAATCACTTGATGATTCTTTCACTTTCCAAACCTTTTTAGGTTTGGAAGGTTGCTTGTCAACAATATTGAGCTTAGCGATAGGTGATTTGGTTGGCTCAACTTTGCTGATTTTCTTAGTGGACAAGGGAGAACGTGAACCTTTAAAAGAAGAAGGTTTACTCGAAAGATTTATGATTTTAGAAATTCTAGGAACACCTTTCTCAAACCGCTTTTGAGCAAGCAACGGGCAATCGTTTATTTAATGGCCTTGTTTCTTGCAATAAAAACAAGATCTTTGCTCAACAGGTTGTTGAAATTCTGGAACAAAACTATGAGGATGGTTGAAAGAAGCATTAAAAGCACATGCACACTTATGTGAGCATGTTGAATTTGACACTTGTTTAGATAAAACAGTGGGTCTAGAAGAATTTTGATGCCTTTTAATATTTTCTTTTATTTTCAAAATCTTCTTTTCAGGCTCAGCTTTAGCTTTGCCTTTTCCACTTAAAGCAATGATTGGTGTTTCATTGGTTATGATCACATTATCTAGCTTTATGTTTTTCTTTTCAACCTTAGAGTATTCATCTTCGGTTATATCCTCAATCTCAACAATCTCCTCTACAGTAATAGGAGAATCACACGTAGCCTTATTTAAAACAGGCTCACAAACATCGGAAGGCTTAATAGACTCAGCCTTGACACAAATAGTAACTGGTTTAACAGATTCAACCTCTTGAGCCTTAACAATCTCAAGCTCACTAGTTTTTGCCTTAACAGGTTCAGGCTCACTAGTGCTACGTTGTTCAGCCGTTACTTTAACTTTTTTAGCCTGAAGTAGCACAGGCTTGCTTATTTTGATAGGAACGGATTTAATAGGATTTATGTCTATCTATGAAAAATTAGTCACAAATTCAGTGATGTCATCCCTAACAGGCATGGGAAAATAATTTTTAGGAGGCGGAACTTGATGATAGCCAAGTCCGGCCTTGCTTTTCGTATCAGTCCTTTGTGCCTGAAGGATCTCATCAAAGACTAGAGAGGAAGCTGAAAAGTTTGATATTTCTCTTTTTAAATTAAGAACTTCAGCCTGAGAATCAGCAAGTTGTTTCTTTACTGAGGAGAGCATATTAACATAACTTCCTATTTCATCTTACTGTTCAAAAATTTTGGCTTTTAATTCTTTCTTTTCTTCAAAAATTGCTTTTAACTTTTTATCACAAGCCTTATCATTATCTTTTAACATATTATTTGAAGCAGTCAACTGTTCTATGTTAGCTATAAGGCGTTCATTTTCCTCTCTTAGCCTGTTCACTTGTCCAGTCAAACGAATACAAGATATACAAGAGAAGGGTTCATTATCAACCTCATGTATGTTGGCCATGAAAGCTTTGTTCTGTTGGTCATCATCAGCTTGTTCTGACAAGTCAAATGCTTCATCTGACAACATTAAGGCAGCAGAAACCATTGCCTTTTCTTTAGCTTTAGCCTTCTCTGTGGATTTGTTCGGAGTAGGCCTTGTGAATCCAGAGGAGGGCTGTCTTGTTTCGCATTCACGAGCAAAGTGTCCATAGTTTTGACACTTGTAGCACTTGACCTTGCTCTTGTTGAATCCCAGACTCTTATCATTTGGGTCCTCCAGCGACTTCTTTCCTGTTTTCTTAAAGTAGGTCTTGGCTCTTTGAGTAAGCATAGCCAAGTTCCACCTTAAGTCCATTCGCTCCAATTCGTCATCATCGATTTGACGAAAATCTTCTTCGGTCAAATCCATAGAACCAGCTTTTTTGCAGAGAAAGTCATCATAGGCGGATAGCAACGCCAAGAAAAGTGCAGCATGATCTTGTGAAGCTGCCGGGATAGGCCCTTGATGACTTGGTGGTTGAAAGTAAGAACCACCAGAAGAAACACTTGGTTGATGACTTGAAGAACCACCAGTTCCACCAACCAAGAATGCAGAGCCAGATGTTCCAGTTGATGAAACATCCACTCCGTAGATCTTAGGATTCTCGACATTTGCAGTAGCCTTGGTTTCCTTCCTTTGCATGTCCAAAAGATCAGCTTCTAGATGTCCAATAAGATCATCAAGAGACATATTCAGAATGTCTGGATCCTTTTCCATCATTAAAACTCGAGTATCCCACTTGTCAGGTAGGGATTCAAGAAGTTTTTTATTTATTTCAGTTTTATCCAGAGTTATTCCCCCTTCCATTAACTCACTAACCAACTGTGAGTATCTAGAAAACAAGTCAGAAAGAGACTCGTTTGGAAGAATATCGAATACATCATACTGCTTCTTGACTAAACGCAATTTATTCTGCTTATATTGTTCACTACCACCGCATCTTTTCTCAAATGCCTTCCATAAATCATAAGCGATTTCCAGATGTCGAAATTGCTTGAGGATTGACGGAGGTAATTCCATGGTGATTGCAGAATGAGCATTTTTATCATTCTCAAAGGCTTTGCGTTCCTCAGGAGTCATTGATTTAATTGACTTTAATGGTGCTGAACCGGTATAAACTCTAGGACTGACAGGACGTTCGTATCTTTCGGTCAATGCAACCCACATCTCGGGATCAATGAAAGAAACAAACGCTTCAAAGCGTTGACGCCAGTAGGCATAGTCCATACCGAGATTATACATAGGTGGTTTATTCGTACTCCCGACTTCAGAGTTTTGCTTGAGAAAATCTCCAACACGTTGTAATGAAGAAGATGCCATTTAGAGAAACTGCTAAACAAACACACAAACACACAAGACAATGTTATGCGACACAAGGGTTGTGTCGCTAAGTCAGTTGGTGACACTAAAGATGTGTCGCAAAGATTTAAACAACAATTAAACAGGCGACACAAGAGTTGTGTCATAGAAACTGATGTCGCTAAAGAGTTATATCGCAAAATCCAAGACTTATGTCGCTTTTCGTGTCGCTGAAACCCTACACGCGACGGAAGCTGTGTCGCTTAAATCCTAAATGCGACAGAAGCTGTGTCGCTTAAACCCTAAATGCAACAGAGGTTGTGTCGCTGCTTGTGTCGCAATGTCGGGGAGAGCTGCGGCTGAAAAACCTAAAATTCGCAAAATACGAAATCCCAACGAAAAACCACGAACAATGGACGAATCTAAACACCAAAATCTTCTAGAAAATGTAGAATATTGATCCTTTAACACAAAATGCAAAGATCTAATTCTAAAAACTAGTCGATTTTAACCAAAAACACGTACTAACACGATCCGATAACACCAAATTCGTAGATTATGGCTCTGATACCACTTTTAGGATCCCTGATCTTGGACCTAATCGAATCAACGCTAACAATCGAGAGGCGGAATTCAAACGATTGTATATAGTACGTTAAACACACAACGAATCAAACGCAAATTAAAAGTATATTGATATAATAACCGATTAGCTTTAATACACTTGAAATGCTTTACAATTGCTCTGAGAAACCCTGGATTCGTCCACCCCAACACTGAGGCCAAATGCACCTATTTATACCGAAACTGAAACTGTCCTGCGACACAAGGGATGTGTCGCACAGCCGACTCATGCGACACAAGCCTTGTATCGCATAAGCGACACAGGCTTTGTGTCGCCTAAAACAAAACTTGTAATTTTCTAATAATAAACAAAACGTCGTAATTACATAACAAACTATTACAAGCTAAGACCAACTGACAGACATATAAATATGCACCAACAGATCCATCTCGCGCTTTCTTTCATTTCTTCCAGTAGTTGCTTTTGATTATCTGAATAAGGAAATGTGGATCTCTCAAAAGCATGGTACACACAGTTATAGCTATTTCGCTGTTCTTCACAGTCAGAATCGAGTGTCACTCCTGGTATCAAACTTTCTTTCAGCTCAATTATCTTATCCTCGAAAATTAGTGGATCAAAATCTTCCTCAGCATTGCGGAACTTCTCGTATTCCTGCTCAAGTTGTTCAATAAGATGCTTTTGGTAATCGGTATATTTGATAGTGGATGCCCTGATAGTAGCAATCAAAAAGCGAATATCGCCTTGATGATATTCTAAGCAATCAATCATATCGTCGGGATCGGAGAACACATACGGTTAGTAGTCCGAGAGAAGTGTCAAACTCCTCCAGTTCTTCTTCTGCTGCTGAATTAACTGTCTGAATCAGCTGCATTGGACTTTCGCTGACCTGACTGTCTGTAAAGTCCATGTTTTCCAATTGCATTTTTTCCATTTTGAAAATAGCTAAATACTTTCTATATACACAAATTATCACATAAGTTAGATAACATATAAAAATAGGTATAATAACAGTTAGAGTTTACACTTATACGGATAATTAATTAAATTAAAGTTTAATTTATACAATGTTCATCGAAGGTCCTCGGTAGCTCCATTGATCATACACAGAAGCGGAGGAACAGGTCAGCGCAAAGCGTATTAAATACCTATCCCTTTTGGGAAGCAGAGCAACCCTCCTTATACCTGTGTTGTATTCACAATGGGTGAGCCGATTTTTCAATCGATTAACAATCGATTTTTCAATCGATTTTTCAATCGATTAACAATCGATTAGCAACCCTCCTTATACCTGATTTGACAACCGTTTCCCGGCAGCGGCGCCAAAAACTTGATGCGTGTTAAGTTGTCGTTAAAAATATAAGTTTTAAATTAAAAAGGAAATACTAAAGTAAACTTAAACACAACCAGGCAAGAATACATGTTCGTATTATAGTATAGCTTTGGTAAGACCGAGTCGAACTCAGGGAAACGGTGTAAATTAAAATAATTAAATCTAAATTACAAATTACAAATAGATAAAGGGGGAGCGTTTTAGTTCCGTACGAATGTAGTAAAGTAAAGCGAATAAAACTTAAACAATTAAGGAGATAAAATTAACCTAAAAGTAATCAGATAGATAAACATGTATTTATTTAGAATAGTGATTTCTAGATTCAGGTTTGTTGGGAAAAACAATGATCAAACCTAAGTTATAAATCTGAAGAGTCAAAATCTAACTTAGTTGTATTCAGGAAACTTAGTGAAATTCCTGAGTCTGTGTTTCTGAGTCTGTGCTACACAGACTGAAGAATTGTTTCTGAGTCTGTGCTGCACAGACTGAAGATCCTCACAGACTGAAAGCCATGCTCTTTCTGAAGACTTATGAATTCATCATCTGAAGAATGAAGATTGAATACAGAAGGCTTCACAGACTGAAGTTCACAGACTGAAGATCACAGACTGATGAGCACAGACTGAAGAGCACAAATTGAAGAATGAAAGTACAAATGTACAGGAGATATTCTTCTTTCCTTAGGCTAGATACAACTGATAAGATGTTTGAGAAAGGTCAAACATCATATAAAGGTTCTCTTCTCAGCAAAGAAACCTTTTACCTTTTTGCTTTTTCTATTTCCAAGAAAAGCAAAGAGGAAGGCGTGCAAAGTTGCCCAAGATGCATCTGTTATCCCTTGGACAACTATGTAAGCTGGATAATATAGAGTTACATCCAACTCTATAAATAGCAGTCCAAAGAGCACTGCTATTATCCAAGAAATTCAAGAGAATTAGTATACTAGACCTTTGAGCTTAGGCTAAAGCATTACCACACTTACTGTGAAGTTTGTAGTGATAACTGTATCTTTGTATACTACTTGGATCGTATTCAAACCATCTGTGTGGGTTTGAATACTTTGTCATCTTTGTGAGACAAACACTTTATTGTGAATAATACTTTGATTCATAATAAACTCTGTGTCAAAATTAATCTTGTTTTCCGCCTAGATTAATTTAAACTTGTTTGATATAAACTTGGATATAAACTTGGATATGAACTAACACGTTAAGATAACTGTTATTTAATCTGTATCTAAGTTTTAGGAACCTTGTGACCCAACAACTGGTATCAGAACAAATAAAGATTTAATCTTTAACGATCAAAGGAACCCAGTTTATCAAACAATCATCTAAATCCATTTTCTCTACATTTTTCTTCCTTAAAAAATGACTTCTTCTATTGCTATGGCTGGGAAGGGAATTCCAATCTTCAGTGGTGTAAACTTTACCCACTGGAAATTGAAAGCTGAATGGTTTCTTGCTAGCATTCATGATGAAATGCTTAGAGTCATTCAGGAAGGACCCATTATTCCTGGCAGAATAGTTCCTGCAACTTTAGATGCAAATGGTATTATTTTGACACCTGAAAAATTTGTTGAGGCTGCCAAAAGTACCTGGACTGATCAAGACAGGCAACTATATGCATTAGATTTTAAGGCCAAATCCATATTGGGCAATGCAGTTACTGAGCCTATCTTTGCTAAGATATCTTGCTGCAAAACTGCTAAAGCCATATGGGATATGCTAACTGACCAATATGATGGTGTATGTTTGGTACAATCCCAAAAGAAGAAAAATCTTATAAGAAATTATGAGAACTTCTCTCTTGGCCAAAATGAGTCATTAACTGATATTCATACCAGATTTCAGATCTTAATCAATGATCTTGAAAGGTATAATATCATCAAAGGACAGTTTGAAATCTGTGCAAAATTTGTTGATGTCATTCCAAACACTTTTTCTGAAGTTATCACTTCATTAATTGTAAGTGAAAAATTGGAGACATATGATCTCTCTGGCTTGTTTGGACTTCTACTAAATTTTGAAGAAACCAAAGCCAGAAAGGATCTAAATGCCAAAAGGATTGCAAAAGATCCATCTGCTGCCCTTGTTGCAACAACAAGGAAAAATAGAGAACTTTTCTCTAGAGCAGATTACCATCTTACTCTTACAGACTCAGAATCAGATGATGAAACTGAGTCTCTAGAAGCTGAAATGGCATTGCTAGCCCAAAGGTTAGAAAAAGCAAGATTCAAAGGTTCAAAAGGAAGGCCAACTTTTGATCCTAAGAAAGCTACTTGCTATAAATGTGGGCAAGTTGGTCATATTTCTTCTGACTGCAGAGTGAAGATTGGAGAGAAACAAGAAAAGGCCAAGAAGTGGGAAGAAAAGTGGGAAGAAAAGGCCAAGAAGTGGTCATATTTCTTCTGACTGCAGAATCTTCAAGTTCTGATAAGTGGGAAGAAAAGGCCAAGAAGTACAAGAAAAAGTACTTCAACTCCAAGAAAATTGGAGAGAAACAACAACCAAAGAAACTAGAGAAAGCTTTGGTTGTTGAACAATGGATAGATGAAGAATCTTCATCATCTGAGGATGATGAAGATATGTGCTTAATGGCTATCACAGAGAGCCAGTTTGACAAAGATGTCAAATTTGCAGAAAAGGCATGTGTTCATCCAGACTGTGACAGAGGATCTGCTTACAATGTAAATCATTTTAAACTTTACTATAGTGATGCAGAAAAACAGAAAATGTTTGAACACATCTATGTAGATTTTTTGAAAAGACTGGAGGAAATACAAGATTTAAAAACCAAACTCAGTCAAGTTCAAAAAGATCTACAATCAAAAGTGAATGAAATAAACCAAAATAAACAGTACAAACTTGAGCTTGATGCTCAATATGACCTTCTCAAAAAGATCAAGCTGGAAAAGGAAGCTTATAAAAACAAAGCTGATCATTATGAAAGGATCTGTAAATCTTGGTGTATTTCATCACTTAAAAATGTGGACTGTTTATCCAAACAGATTCCAGCTCAGATACAAGCGGTCATAGGTGATGAGTTTGATCTTAAAAGTCACATAAATTCAGAAATAAACTCAAAACCTACTATATTTGTACCTGAGATTTTACCTCATACTTTTAGTCATACTGTGGGAGACAAAGTTATATTGACAAATGCATTTGTTAGACCAAAAATAGTTACTAAAGAACTAGTATATGAGACAGAGCCAGACTCTGAAGACACAGACTCAGAAATCTCAGTCTGTAAAACTTCTCAATCTGAACAGCCTGAACTTATAATCACTAATGAATCTTTAGAAACTATAGAACTTGAAAAGAAAAGATTTATAACAGGCAAAGTTAATATTCCCACAGTACCATCTTTAAAAAGACAAAAAGAGGTAAAAGGAATCAAGAATAAACAGAAAGGTTACAATGTGTTTGAACCATCCACATCTCAGTCTATAACTGGTCCAGACAATTATATGCCAAATGATAAATCTAAAGGCATAAAACCAGTAACAAAGGAGTTAAAAAGATCTCAGTCTGTGAGATCTAACTGTCAGTCTGGAAAAATAAATTTTCAGTCTGGCAAACTTAACTCCAAATCTGTTTGTGTTAACACTCAGTCTGACTCTCAAAAGTCAAATCTTAACAACCAGACTGAGACCATTAAGCTGCTTAGTGAAAACTTAATGAAGTTAACCACAGATTTTAAAACATTTGTTGAGTGAAAACAAGAGTTTAACAGAGGATCTAGTGCAAATAATAACCCAAAATCCAAAAGGACCATTATGTTGAACAGAAAATGTTACAACTGTGGAAATCTGGGACATGAAGGTATTAAATGCACAAAGACCATTCTTAAACAGCCAAAGGCTGCTTTGATCAAACAAATGTCTTCTACAAACAACAAAATCAAAAATAGAGAGGTTAAAAGTCAACTTCACAGACTTAGCACCAAAACTGCTAAAGAATTGACCTTAACCAACTCTAAAGAACCCATCAAAAGATGGGTTCCCAAAAGTAACTAATTGATTTTGTTTGTCCTGTGCAGGGTAACAGCAAATGGTACCTAGACAGTGGATGCTCAAGACACATGACAGGGTCCTTGAAGAATCTGTCAGAGTTTGTAGAAGAAGAAGGACCTTCTGTCAAATATGGTGACAACTCTGTTGCCAAGATAAAAGGTTATGGTGTGGTGAAGGCTGGCAACATCAGAATAACAAAGGTGGCCTATGTTGAGGGATTAAAGCATAACCTGCTTAGTGCTAGCCAGATTTGTGATGATGATGGTGAAATCAGAATCAGAAAGAAGGCTGCTATTATCTATAATTCCAAAGGCAAACCTATATTAGTTGCCAAAAGAGAAAGAGATATCTATCTCTTGGATCTTTCTTCTGCAGACAACAATGTAGAGACCTGTCTCTATACTCAGTCTGTGCCAGAACTAAGCTGGCTATGGCATAGGAGGTTATCCCACCTGAACTTCAAAAATATTAACCTCCTGTCAAAGAAGAAACTGGTTAGAGGTCTGCCTGATGTTACATTTGCAAAAGACAAACTTTGTCCTGCATGTACACTATGGAAACAGACCAAGAACCATTTTCCATCCAAATTGTTAGCTACAATTTAACAACCACTGCATATGCTCCATATGGATCTGTTTGGACCCATGAGCATTAGCAGTTTGGGTGGAAAGAAGTATACACTTGTGGTTGTGGATGAATACACAAGGTATACTTGGGTCATCTTTCTTAAGGCTAAAAGTGATGCTCCTGAATAGATTATTAATCTAATCAAGAGGGAAGAATTGCAGAAAGATGCACCTGTCAAGCAACTCAGGAGTGACCATGGTACAGAATTTAAGAATTCTACTCTCATTGAATTCTGTACTGACAAAGGCATTATTCAAAACTTTGCCTCTGTCAGAACTCCTCAACAAAATGGTGTTGCTGAGAGAAGAAATCGTACACTCATAGAAGCTGCAAGAACCATGTTATGCCATGGTCAAATGAAGGTTTATTTTTGGGCAGAAGCAGTTAACACTGCCTGTTATACCCAAAATAGATATATTTTGGTCAAAAGGCATGGCAAAACTGCATATGAGCTGTATCACAAGAAGGTTCCAACCATCCATTACTTTCAGACCTTTGGAAGTAAATGCTACATTCTCAATCAAAGAAATCAGTTAGCAAAGATGGAACCTAAATCCGATGAAGGAATGTTTGTTGGCTATTCGTCTATCTCAAAGGCCTATAGAGTCTACAACAACAGAAGGAACAAAATTGAAGAAACCATCAATGTCACCTTTGATGCTTTCTCTGCTAATGATGAACACATTTCTCAGTCTGATGTTCATTTATTAGAAGATTTATCTGTTGTGGGACCTGAATCTCAAATCCCAGTTGTTGCTAACCAACAACAGGACTCTGAAAGTGATAATGAAGATGCTCAACCTGCTCATTCAATGACAGTACCTTCATCAACAGAAGATGAATCTGTGTCCAGAGATTCAAATTCTTCTGATACATGTGTTCAGTCTGGTAGTTTTCAGTCTGTGAACTCTACAGACTCAGACTTGCCCTATGTAGAAGATGATGCAGAACTCTGTCCTGCTATTTTTCCATCAAATGAGAATGATTTATCATCAAATGATGAATCATTTCTAGGAGTCAAAGAACACAAGTATCATCCAATTACAGAAATAATTGGAGATTATGTTTCTGGTGTACAAATAAGAGCTCAAGTATCAAGCTCACCTACTACAAATTTCTGTTACTACACAAACTTCCTGTCAATCATTGAACCAAAGAAAGCTGAAGAAGCCTTGAAAGATGATGATTGGGTTGAAGCAATGCAGGAAGAGTTAACAGAATTTGACAGAAACAAAGTTTGGACCCTAGTTCCTGCTCCAAAAGGGAAAACCATTATTGGAACTAAATGGGTTTACAGAAACAAGATGGACAAGGATGGAGTGATAATAAGGAACAAGGCAAGGCTAGTTGCTCAAGGCTACAAGCAGGAAGAAGGCATTGATTATGATGAAACCTTTGCCCCTGTGGCCAGAATTGAAGCAATACGATTATTCTTGGCATATGCTGCATTCAAGGACTTCAAAGTCTATCAAATGGATGTCAAGAGTGCATTTCTGAATGGCAACTTACAGGAGGAAGTCTATGTGAAACAACCTCCAGGTTTTGTAAGTTCCCCTTTTCCAAATCATGTCTATAAATTGCAGAAAGCACTATATGGACTAAAAGAAGCTCCAAGAGCTTGGTATGACACCTTATCATCCTATCTTCTTAGTAATGACTTTACTAAAGGATCAATTGATAAAGCTTTGTTCTTCAAAAGGAACAAGGCAGATGTCATACTAGTCCAAATCTATGTTGATGATATTATATTTGGGTCTACTGATGAAAAATTGTGTAAATGGTTTTCAAACTTAATGTCAAAACAGTATCAAATGAGTATGATGGGTGTATTAACATACTTTCTTGGTCTACAAGTACATCAGAAACTTGATGGTATCTTCATCAACCAAGGTAAATATGTCAATGACCTACTTACTAAATATTCTTTAAAGGACTGTTCAATTATGAAAACACCAATGAGCACTGCAGATAAGTTGGATAAAGATCAGTCTGGCAAGTCAGTCTGTCAAACCACTTATAGAGGTATGATAGGATCTCTACTATACCTCACTGCAAGTAGACCAGATATCATGTTCTCAACATGTTTGTGTGCTAGATATCAATCTGAACCTAAAGAATCGCATCTAAAAGCTGTAAAAAGGATTTTTAGGTACCTATAAGGTACTCCCAACCTGGGTCTTTGGTATCCCAAAGACTCTGGTTTTGATCTAATTGGATATACAGATGCAGATTATGCAGGTTGTAAATTAGACAGGAAAAGCACTTCTGGTGGATGTCAACTGCTAGGTGGCAAACTAGTCAGTTGGTCAAGCAAAAAATAGAATTTTGTTGCTACATCCACTGCAGAAGCAGAATATGTGGCTGCTGGTAGTTGCTGTGCTCAATTGCTATAGATGCAACATCAACTAGCAGACTATGATTTGGTGTTTACAAAAACTCCAATCATGTGTGATAACCAAAGTGCCATTGCCATCACTGAGAATCATGTGTTTCACTCCAGGACAAAGCATATTGAGATCAGACATCACTTTATCAGAGATTGTGCTGAGAAAGGTAAAGTGATTCTCAAATATGTGCCAACAAATGACCAACTAGCAGATATCTTTACTAAACCTCTTAATGAAGATAGATTCTTATATCTGCTTGGTCAACTAGGAATGCTCAACCCCTAGTAAAACCTTGAATCTGTATGATTCAATTCTCAGTCTGTGTCTGCTTTTCAATCTGTATAACTGTATTCTCAGCTACATACAATCAAAAAGAACAGACTAAGAGATGTTTTTGTACATACTTTCTAAGAAAATACCAAAAAGATTTTATACCTTATGTTATTTTCTCTCAGTCTGACTAATTATATGTTTCAGTCTGTGTGACTTCTTCCAGATTAGCTACACAGACTGACCATATTCATTCAGACTAGACCCTCTATTTTTGTGCTTTATTAATTCATAAGGTTAGTATTTTAGTACTATTAGTATTAATACTGCTAGTTACTTTTAGTACTGCTGGTTAATACTGATAAGACTTTTTAATACTGCCCCCATGAATTCGTATTTTTGCACTGCTGGTAAAGATTGGTACAATTAACACTATTAATGTAGCAAGTTACTACTGTTAGTTCACTTTAGTACTGCTCACACCAGTTACCACTGTTAGTTAATTTTAGTACTGCTTTCGCAAGTTACCACTGTTAGTTGATGTTAGTACTACTTTCACAGTTACCACTGTTAGTTGATTTTAGTACTGCTTTGGCAAGTTACCACTGTTAGTTTACTTTAGTACTGCCTTCGCAAGTTACTACTGTTAGTTAATTTTAGTACTGCTTTCACAAGTTAGTACTGTTAGCTATATCAATCTGTTACCACTGCCGGCACAACCTTCTTTTATTTTTATTTTTTTTATTTTCTTTAATAACAATAAATAAACAACAATATCTTTGCATTTAATGCTAAAACCATTTTTATGGTAATAAT
Source organism: Gnaphalium uliginosum (assembly GCA_963930675.1). NCBI lineage: Eukaryota > Viridiplantae > Streptophyta > Magnoliopsida > Asterales > Asteraceae > Gnaphalium > Gnaphalium uliginosum. Next base: position 34,876,241 of record OZ005681.1, read on the forward strand.
CATTAAAAGTTTTGGCGCTCTTTGTCTATTTATCTGCTCAATACAAAAAGTGCACGTGCTTCAGCGTTACTGTTGCAGAGAAAGGGATCAACCGTCAAATGGGTCCCATTTAATGGAAATTTAATTTCTTCAAATACCCACTTCTGTTTTCCCCTTTTCTTCTTCACCTGTACTTGCACATCCAAAATTACACAGAGTTTGTAAGCCCTAACCTAAATCGCTCAACCATTTTCGAAACCAATCTCACAAATTCTTCACTTAAAATGGCTGATCAATGGGCTTACACGGCACCTGCCAACATCGCTGCAGCTAAACCCTTCAAACAGGGTAAACAGGTAAAACTCTGTATAAATAACCAAGTTGCTACCATTTCCATCCCTGACTCTAAAACGAATAAAGGGTTTGAGGAACTAACTGCTTTTATGTCTGCTCATCCATTAAGGGGAGCATTCTTTAACACAGTTCCTCAAATATACCCACATTTTTTAATGGAATGGTGGTATACTTGCTCCTCAAATAGTACCAATACTGCAATTACTGGTACTATTGATCATGGTAAACGGGCAGTTACCATTGATCAGGAGCTAATTAGGAATGTCTTAGACTTGCCTTTGGGAAATAATTTTGCACCCATTCCAACCAAAGAAGCAGCAAGGGCTTCTCTTACTTTGGTTGGATATACCAAAGAAAAGGGCACCATTTTGATGTCAGGATTCACCCCAGATGGAAATTTTTAATCTCTGGCATCATTAGAAGTCTAGGAGGAAAATCTGGTAGCACAGGGGAGTTAAATGAGTTTGAAACTCAACTGTTGAGCTCGTTTATCACAGGTTTAAACATCAACTTTGCAGAGTTGTATTTTCAAGAACTTTTAAAACTGGTGAATGAGTCACAACGAATTTTTAATGTACCTTTTATAAGGTTACTCTCCCTGTGCATCCAATCCAGATTAACTGGGTCTGTGTATATGTCCTTTAATAACAAAACTGCAGATATGCCCGTACCTGTGCTCACATATAAAGTGTTCAACCATCCGGTTCCACTTTCTGGAGCACCTATCACTGCTGCTATGCAGTAATGGATTGATCACCCATATGTTGCTTCTGCATCTATGGAGGGTGATAGTTCAGGTGATAGTGAGGGTACTGAGACCCAGGCTGTTGAAGATCGTGTGGCTGAAGCAGAGCACACAGACTCCGGGGATACAGACTCAACTCAGTCTGTGCACTTGGAGTCAGACTCAAACATTCCTGAGTCTGTTCCATCTTCAACAGAAGATGCAGGTAGTACATCTTCTTCATCTGAGGACATGGATATAGATCAACCTTCTTATCCTAGCCCATCCTCACCCACAAAAGAGAGTCACAAACAAACCAACCCAGATGAGTCACCACTCACTCTGGAGGAATAACCAGACTCAACCCCAAAAAGTATAGCACAAGTGGAATCATCATCCATGGAACTGGATGTCAATAGAACACCTTCCAGTGCTTTAGTTCATTCCACTACAGCTCTGCTAGAGTCTGTGGTGCCAATGGCTACCCAAGTGACCCAACCTACACCTAGTTTAGTCAGCTTGGATACCCACATTACTGCTACTACACTGACCCCTGTAGTAAGCATTGAAGAAGATGCTTCAATCCTGAGCACTACCACCCCCTCTTTACCCCACTCATAATGGCTGAACCCATAATGACCACTAGTCCTGTACTAGTTCACATTCCAGTGAGTCCTTTCTTACACCCCTCTGCACAGATCGCCAATGCCCCAGTCATGTCACAGACTGAGGTACAGATCTCAACTTCTTTGCTCCATGATCTACCATCTTATCACCAGATGGTTAGTGAGGGCATACAAACTTCAACATCAGTTGCCAGTGATAATGTTCCATTACACCAGGAACTGTTTGAGGCAACAGGTGCAACACAATCATTTCCCAGTGATATCCTATCCTATCACCGGATTAGATCTGAGGGAACAACTACACCACTCAATGCCTATGATCGCTTTTCCATGCACAGGACACAGAGTGAGGCAAAGAGTGCAACCCCAAAAGATTCCAGTGATCTTGCTCAGTCTCAACATGAGTCAAGTGAGGAACACATACCATCACCCAATTCTAGCCCTTCCAACCAGACCCAGTCTGTGCCTTCTAGTACACTTAATGATGTGCTTTCTGCCATCAACAAGTTGTCTGAATGGGTACAGACTGAGTTCAATAATAATAAGAAAGAGCTAGAGAAGATGCAGCATCTAGTTTCTACTATGGTGGATAAAGTGGATATGCTGGAGGAGAAGGTATCCAATAGGTTAGATGAAATGCAGACCATCCTCTCAAACTTAGTAGATAATGTCAAAAAGGGGGAGAAGATGAAGTATGGGTCTGCAGAAGCTAAAACCTCAAAAGATAAAGATTTAAATAATAAATCCTTAGATTTAGGGGGAGATAGCAGTGAGGGAGATGATGGACCCGAAGGTGCTATGGTGAAGTCTCAGACTGAAGCTCAGTCTGTGCCACAGACTGATGATATGAGTGCACAGACTGAGGGGGAGCAAGAGAGATTGCACTTAGGTGAACATGCTGAGATGGTTGCACAGACTCAGGGGGAGTCATCCATTGTCTTACACATAGACCCAATTGCAACTATCTCAACCCAAGGTCAGATGGAGTTGAAGAGACCAAGGGAAGAAGAAGAAGATGTTCAACCTCTGCAAATCAAGAGAGCCAGGAAGATGAAAAGAATGGCCAGGAGGATTCCTGAAAGGGATATCTTTGATTCCCAACCAAAGATGAAGGGGATCAAGACCTGGGATCAATTTATGAAGCTGGCAGAAGAACAGGACAATGATGGTGATGATGATGATGCCATCAATCCTGACTGCAGTTCTGAGTCTGAAGTTTTCAGAAGATCAGATGATGATGAAGATGATGCTACTTTTGGATGTATAGGTGAAGGAGCCTCAAAAGTCAAGACTGGAGAGTCTCAGTCTGTGCTTTCTGAACCTGCCCAGACTGAGACATAGCATCAATCACAGACTCAGAGCTCAGAGCAACCAGCAGCAAGCACTGATGCTCTAATTATCATTGTTGAAGCCATTCAAGCTGAAGCCAATCCTGCTAGACCAACCACAACAACCAGAACACTGCCTCCTGGTAGAAGTGAACTTGAAGATAGAATGCAATGGAGAAGTGCTCATCTGATAAGCACTTATCCTGGGTCAAGCTCTACCATGGAAGTAGTTATGGATAAGGGTAAGGGCAAGGAGATTTCCTTATCCAAGCAGGAAAGGTTAAGCAAGATCAAGAAGATGGTGGATGATCATGCTGCTGGAACAAGAAGTCCTGAACTGAAAGATCTACAGGACGAACTCTTGCAACAAGAAGCTACTGCTCAAGGTATGACCTTAACCGAATACTTATATGTATTAACTCTTGAAGAGCAGAAGCTGAAGGAAGCAAGATTTGTTGACATGCTCACTCAAGAACTACAAGAAGAAAGCTGTTCACTGACCCAAATCAGAAGGAGTCAAGTTGAGCAACAAATCAAAGAAGATGAGGAGCTGTCAACAAGGTTACAGAAGATAGAGAGCCTGAAACCAAAGCTACAAGCCACTTTCCAAAAGTCAAAGCTCAAGCAGAAAATTAGAGAATGTCATCTGAACAAGATTGGACAGAAATTAAAGCTGGAGTTGACTTTGACCAAGAGCAAGAAGATGGTATGGGTGGATGAACTGTACACTCTAGGGCTTAAAGAATGGCAATCCATTGCTAATCTCTTGAAGAGTGCAGCTGACAAAGAATTGAAGAAAGAAGTTCTGGATGAGCTATCTTACCTGATTGAGTTAGTTCTCAGTCTGGAGCTTATCTCAGAAGAAGAATACAAGTTGTTCTGCATAGCAAACAACTTTGTAATAAAGAAGAAGTCAGCTGGGTTATCCACAGAGAATGAGCAGAGAAGGGAGCATTCTCTACCCAAAGGTATTGTTTTCATAGATAGATCTTATGTACAGACTGACAGCATTGAAGGTCTGTGCTATAGAAATATCAATGGGATAGAGTGCTTCCAAGATCAAAATAGACTATATAGAGAGTCTCTGCTACACTGTATTGCCCTGCTGAAGGAATGCAAACATTCTCAAGCCAGACCATTCAGAAGAAGACTGATAAGCTGGTTATTCAACAACCTTTCCCAACTCAGGATGATGACTGGACTTGAAGATATCTGCAAGAAGATCATCCTAGAGTATCAAGAATTTGAAGACAAATCTGATAAGGAAATGGAAGAACTGTTGAAGAGGAAAGTGGAAAAGATGAAAGAGATCAAGGCTCGGAGAAAGGACTGAAGATTGTTATATTTATAATTTTTACAATCCTATGTAATAATTGTAATATTTTTGTATACTAACTATGACTTTGACTCTATATATAAGTCTAAAGATTCATAAGTTATGTTGTACTTTAGTATTTATTATTTCTCCTTTATCTTTTGTAAATAAATTTTGACATCATCAGATAGGGGGAGATTGTTGGGAAAAACAATGATCAAACCTAAGTTATAAATCTGAAGAGTCAAAATCTAACTTAGTTGTATTCAAGAAACTTAGTGAAATTCCTGAGTCTGTGTTTCTGAGTCTGTGCTACACAGACTGAAGAATTGTTTTTGATTCTGTGCTGCACAGACTGAAGATCCTCACAGACTGAAAGCCATGCTCTTTCTGAAGACTTATGAATTCATCATCTGAAGAATGAAGATTAAATACAGAAGGCTTCACAGACTGAAGTTCACAGACTGAAGATCACAGACTGATGAGCACAGACTGAAGAGCACAGATTGAAGAATGAAAGTACAAATGTACAGGAGATATTCTTCTTTCCTTAGGCTAGATACAACTGATAAGATGTTTGAGAAAGGTCAAACATCATATAAAGGTTCTCTTCTCAGCAAAGAAACCTTTTACCTTTTTGCTTTTTCTATTTCCAAGAAAAGCAAAGAGGAAGGCGTGCAAAGTTGCCCAAGATGCATCTGTTATCCCTTGGACAACTATGTAAGCTGAATAATATAGAGTTACATCCAACTCTATAAATAGCAGTCCAAAGAGCACTGCTATTATCCAAGAAATTCAAGAGAATTAGTATACTAGACCTTTGAGCTTAGGCTAAAGCATTACCACACTTACTGTGAAGTTTGTAGTGATAACTGTATCTTTGTATACTACTTGGATCGTATTCAAACCATCTGTGTGGGTTTGAATACTTTGTCATCTTTGTGAGACAAATACTTTATTGTGAATAATACTTTGATTCATAATAAACTTTGTGTCAAAATTAATCTTGTTTTCCGCCTAGATTAATTTAAACTTGTTTGATATAAACTTGGATATAAACTTGGATATGAACTAACACGTTAAGATAACTGTTATTTAATCTGTATCTAAGTTTTGGGAACCTTGTGACCCAACAAGGTTTCAGATATATTTATTAAATTGTTGATTGTTTATTATGGTGATTTCAACTTGTATGGACAGCCTCCTGTTAAGGTTAACTAATCCCTAATAAAACTTACGTTAATACTAGATTCTCTTGAATTCACTGAGGCGTGTTATTAACGTAAGCTTTATGCTATTATTCCTATCAACAGATCATTAAGATTTACTCTATGACATCGTGTTAACGCAAGTCTATAATTATTTGGTTTTCATAATTTTCACATCAATTAGGTTGTATTAATTGCTATTGGTCTTAACCTATTACCGGTTACAGTCTCGAGCCACAATTAACTAATAAATTACTTAATTGCAGATAATCAATCAATTCATACAAAAGTTAGTTCTAGCATAAATCTTTTGACCACGTTAAGTAACAATTAATAAACTCACAATCGATATGGATCTTTCGAATAAACTTAATAACCATTCATAATTTAAATCAACATAAACATATCATGAAACCATTATCTATTAATAATTCATCTAAGTAAATACAATAAAAGAATTAGTTCATGTTTGAATTAAACCTAACCAAATCTAGAAACATGTAATGAAACATAGTAAATAGAAAAGAATAAGAATCAAACCCAAGATACTTTTGAAAAGCTTCAAACCCTAGCTTCCTAGCCTCCAAATAACCCTCAAAGTCGGATTCTAAACCCTAAAGTCGAATTAAGGATAATTTAATTCGTTTGTAAAAGTGTATGGTTAATGGTCGAGAATGAGCCCTATTTATAGATTTCAGGTCCGCGAATCCAACCGCCGGTTGGATTATTCAACCGCCGGCTGGGTTGAGTTTTTACCCGTTAACCTGGTTTGTGACCCGCGCGCTCGACCGCCTTCCATTTTTAGCTTCAACCGCCGGTTGAACTTGAATTTCATAATATTCCCATTGTTGGGCTGGGCTTCTTCTTGGGCTCCATCTTTAATTCTTTAATCCGGTTTTCTTCTATAAATTGGCGCAATTCCTCTTATCTTTTGGGCTTGTCTTCTTTTCAAGTCCAATCTTTTTGGGTCTTCAATCTTTTCTTTATTTTCTTCAGTCTTGAGTCGGGTTTCGTTCCTTTTCTGCATTTCTTTATTTCAAAGGCCTTTCTGCAAATACAAACGAAATCAGTAGCATTTATAATTAAATTGCAATAAAAAAGCTTAAAAATAAGGGAATATTATTATATAAATATGACATTATTTGATGCTATCAGCAATCTACCAAAATTTAGAACGCGAGGGTCCAATAGGTCTAGATGAGCGGGATCATGATCAGGGGATCTTGATGAGGAAGCATATGAGATAAAAAAAATCTGAGAGGTCATGGAGTATGGGGTGAAGATTAGCATTCATTAAAAATGCAAACATTGTGTGATGAAAATTACAAATGATATTTGATGGAGGAGTTGAAAATTTCAAGAGGTTGAGGAGTGTGTATTCTAAACTTAAATCGGCAGGTTACCACATATGCTATCGGACTTCATTTGTTGATTTTTGATATTGAAGAAGACATCATGGACCCAGTGATGCAATGCACATAACCCTCCTAGCCACTCAAGTGCTTCTTAAAAGGTCCTTGTTTCATTGAAACAGGAGGACAGTCAGCTCGGAGATTGTTGATATTGAAACAGGAGGATAGTCAGCTCCAGTCTCCGACTTCTTTTCTATGCACTATCGAGTCTAGATCCTAACGTGTTAATAACACATTATTCATTTAGGACACATGAGTTAAAATACACTACATATATCTTTGTGACATTATTGCAAGTATGTGTGACTTTTTCGGAACATTCATAGTAATATCTCATATAGATATTCCATGATGATTGAATGGAAATCCTACCAATGCTATCATCAATGCCAACATTGAAAGTAGGTCACTAAATTGATTCATTTAGTTGTTTCAATTTATGTGTTAACTAGTAATCTATGTGATCCAGTTGTTAGTAATTTTATAAATGTGTTTTCAAAACTTACAAACAACGTTAACTTGTGCAAACGAGTAAAATGTTGTATTACCATGTTCCATTGTTTGGTGCTTATTACAATATTCAAACAGTTCTAGTTGGGAGATTTCTATTCTTGTTGCTAATTGCAAGATTCAACTGTTCGTTGGAAGATTGGTTTTGGTGCTCATTCGAAAGAAGATGGGATTTAGGGGCATATGTTGATAGATTAGTCTTCAAACTTAATAGATTTCAGCTCATGATGCTCACGATACATCATAAGCATCATGAATGGGAGATGAAATTAGGTGTGTCATGAGGGGGATGAAAGAAAATATGTGTTTGAAGTGGGGGAGATGAAAATTCTATCTTCGTCAAGAAATAGTTGTGTAGAAGGGTGTTGAAAAGGAAAGATGGAAGATATTTCAAGATAAATCTAAAAGTTTTTCGTTAGGATTTAAAGAGATTTCAAGACAAATCTAAAATGTGAAGTTTGAAAGACGAAAGTATGAATTTTGCTCAAGCTACTTAACAAATGGAACAAATGTTTTATGAGAGGGTTGAAGATAGCTACTGGTTTGAGGGGGAGCGATAAGAGAAAATTTATTTTAAAAAGTGTTGACTCAAGCGAAAACAATCAAGCTTCTGAAAAGATGAATAAAAGATGAATATCAGTTTAAGGGGGAGCTTGAGTTTAGAAAGTCAAGAAAAGTTAAACGGCAACACATTCGTTGAAATGATATATTTCAATTCAAGATTCAAGAAGGTGATGATCAAAGATCGAGCCTAAAGGAATCATTTCATACAAGTGTTCAAGATTAGTCTTCAAGGATGTCTTAGAGTCACTTTCAAAAATAAAGACGTTTTTCCGCTGCCGCTACTCAAAAGACTCTGGACATTCAAGGCATCAAAGATAAAAACCAGAGTTGAAGACAATCAAAAGCTATGATTCACCAGAACCGGTGTAATCTATGTGGAAACGTTAGGTATTCACTCTCGAACAGACGTTAGAATTCGAGTGTACGCTAAACCTTTACCAAATCAAGCAAGGTCGCGATCAATCGCTAACCTAGAACCACCATTGGTGGTTGGCTGATTTTCGGTCAAAGAGAGAGGGGGCAGTCGACAAAAGAGAGGAGGGAGAAGTTAGGGATTTTAGCTTGTTGATCAATTCTCAAATGATCCCCTAGTCCTCCTTTTATAGTTAAGAAGAAACTTGTCCACCAAGTTTAGTATTTACACTATAATCCCTCTAGTTTAATCATTGTTAAACTAGCTCATAGTTACTAAAGCACACAATCCTTTCGTATATAAGTAAATTAAATATCATTACTCTTTTATTAGCCATAATCCTTCGGCGCATATGAAAGTGTCTTTATATCACTTTTAATTATATACTTATGATTCTTATCTTTCAAATAACATTAAGGATGTTTATAAAGAAATCTCATAGCTAGGATCCATCACTTATCTCATAGGGTCCATTTGTATCCATTTTCTTGTTCTATACAATCCCAAAATTCTGCATACCAAGGTTCTAACACAAACTTGTCGGCTATATAACATGAAATGACTTGCACGTACAACCATACAAAATTTATTGCACTAAAGGCCATAGCGGGGTAACAATCACATTTAAATGCCATTATAAAATACGTGCAAGCTCGAACCAGCATGACTTGGCCCATCAAGGTTTGTATAACCAGATAAACTAACACCTGTAAAGAAACGTAAGTTAAGTTCGGTACTCACACGATATATTGTACCCATCAAATCAAAAGGTTCCAAAACATGACCTTCCATATATATAAAGCCGACTCGAATTTCTTTACAAGTGTTCGCGTGCTATGACCTACGCAAACCAGTTTGTTACACGTTTTCAAGAAATCAGCAGTACCATGTGAGTTGGTAAGGGTTATGTCTTAATCTTTGAAACTTTTCGATCATGCGTAAGGGGAATTAAAAGATTTTGACTTCTTAGGCCTTGGTTGAGTGTGATATAACGACGTGGAAGAATGAAAAAAAAAACAACCCACTAACAGATTGATGGGCCTTTTAAGTTGGCCATGATTTAATAAAAAGTTAGAAATTAATATCCAAAAAAATTGTAATGTTGCATACGCACACTAGAGATCTTGTTAATTTATTTATAATATACTATACGTTTATAGGTATGTTAGTTAGAGGTTAACAACTTAACATATATGAAAAAAAGCTTACTGTCTGGAAATGCAACTAACTAAGGTCGAATATCTATTGTGTATACCCAACTTAAGTTTGATGATGTGTCAAACTCTCCGGATGCCACGTGGCATTTTAGACAAACGACACATCAGCAAAATACATTAAAACACACTTTTTGAAAGTTTGATACATTAAAAATAACAAACCTAGGTTGAGTGCACACAATAAATATCGCGCACAAGTTAGTTGCATTCTCAGACACTAAACTAAACCCATGAAAAAAAGGTCAAACTTATTAGATGATAGATTAGAATGACCTAAAACTTCTAATCGGACTTGGATTATTCTAATCTATCGTCTAATAAAACTTTATTGAAAAATATTAATCACCATAAAAACGCTAAACAACTATAATTAATGTCTTTAATTTTAACCCTATGTAGCATAAGAGCTATTATCGGTTCAATACTATTTTAAATAGAACAAAATGGAGTGAGATTCGAACTCTGAACTTCCGGTCAAGTTGTAAACACGTTTGTTTCCCTTCGAAATTGTTTACGACGTATATGCTTTCATCTTTCATCATTTAATTAATTATTAATGAGTTAACTTATGTAATGTTAATATTACTTAACTTATATAATGTTAAAGCTACATGTAGTAAAATTGTTTACAGTTTAAGTACAAATTTTCTCACGTTGACATCAACAATTCATCCTGTACACTAACATTACCAACTTTACATAATGAGAAAGACGAGTTTACTTAGTGAATAATTTCATAAATGATACATGTGGTTTATAGGAATTATAAAAATTCTCCCTCAATTGTTTTTCTGCATTTTCAGTCTAATAACTACATTTTTATTTCATGGATAATCACTTGTCCACTTAAGATGATTGAAATACCCTTATTTGAATAAAATTAAACAAATGAGAGAAAGTAAAGATAAAAGGTATTTTAGTCATCTTAGATGGACCAGAGACCATCCATTAAACAAAAGTATAGTTATTTGACTGAAAATGCGAAAGAAAAAAATGTTGAGGGGCACAATTGTGTGATTTCCTCTGATTTAATTTAATTGCTAACAATCACCAATGGCGCGATCGTTACTGTTTCTAGCAAATTAATATTGTCGTTGCAGTTGAATTTTCCATCAACCAAGTTATTATTAACATATAAGTATAATATAAGGTATGTGATAAGTATAATATAAGGTATGTGATAAGTATGTGATAAGCTAAAAATGATAGCAAAAGCACTAGTACGTAGTTCTCTCAAACCATTAACTTTTAACTTGTTAGGTCAAAACTCGTCTAATACATGATCTTAGTGGTGGAGAAAAGGCCGAGGGACGTAATGGTGGTCGATTCCTCTCAGTCACACAACCAACTCAAACAATGTATTATTTATTAGTTTAACTGAAAATTAATCACAGTGTAAGCTATTTTTCCATTTGGCTCTATTGGTGCATATTGTATTGTGTCAGTTAACTTGGTCATAGTATTGGTGCATATTGTATTGTGTCAGTTAACTTGGTCATAGTTTGTAAGAAGTTAAAATTGTAAAAATCTATACTTACTGAACTTTCTGATTGTATAGCGACACTTGCTAAGTGTCGCTATAGCGACACTAGGCAAGTGTCGCATAGGTCGGCACGGGCAAGTGTCGTACAAGAGTCAGTATGTATATGCGTTTAGAGTTTCAATAGGAGACATACGAATCTGAGAGAGGTGTAGGAGTTATGTTGTGTAATTCGTCTGTAATCATAACGTTCAATCTTAATACAACGGAAGCTTTGAATAAAGTGTGTTTTGTATTTGATTTACGATTACATTATACGTTCATTAATTGTTCTTCGGATTCCGCACGTGTAACGAGTATACGATTCATTAGATTCTGTGTCAAAGAACCTACACTATCGTCATGTGTCCATTGATTCATTACTATTCTTATGCATAAATCATATAGATCATAGAATTAAGTACCATCCTTCTTAAATTCAAATCCTGAATTCGTCCCCTGCATAATCTTAACTAAACTTAAAAGCTTGACTTAAGCCCATCAAAATCTTAATAAAACTTAAACTCAAATCCTGAATTCGTTCCTCATAATCTTAACAAAAACTTAACAACATTTCTTCATATCGACTTTGGTTAAGTTTGTAAATAACCGATATGAAAGATACAGGCCTTAAGCCCATCACAAAGACGTATAGTACATAACAATACTTGTAATTAAAAACGCTTCATACATTAATGTACTATTCAAGTAGCTAGAGGATGTAAAATTGCTCTTCCAAAACCATAAACTTAGGATGATTTGAAATATTGATTGATTTTCTAAGCTTTTTAACAAATTAACCAATGGCCAATGTTATGTAATTAAGGAACTAAAGGATGAACGTACGGCTTTTTCATAAGGCACTGAGATAACCCATTATTTTGTATGGATTTAAAACATAATTTGCTTTATTTATTATGTTTAGAAAACAGTTGTGTACGTATACATAGAGTTTGGTTATCGTAAAAAGGTGTTTAAAATAAAAAAGATATATAAAAAGTGATGTACAAAGATTTTCTGTGTATATATGATGATGCACAACGAGATTGATACATACATTGAGATATAGTACAAAGTAGTAAACTGATACATATTAATTTGATACAATGAGCATAATTCATGTTCCTTTGCTGGAAGTCACAAATAGCCTACGATTTGAACAATTGATAATCGTTAATTGTATGTATGCAAAGCTTATATGACTCAAATGCCCTTTTATTTGTAAATGATTTTGTTTATTTGGAAGGGACAAATGTCACTCTAATATGGTTTTTTACCCCTTTTTAGTTTAGTGATCTTTTTAGTTGAACCAAAACCTATATATATATATATATATATATATATATATATATATATATAGGGTTGGGTTCTAGTGAAAACAAGGAGATAAAATAAAAACGGTGAAAACGATCTCAATTTGTATTCACAATTTTTTTAGTTGTGAACTTTTATTTTTTTCGCTTCACATACGTTTTTTTTATTGTGAACCCTTACATTTTTTTTATTTTCTAAAAAATTTTCGTTGTGAACCTTTTTTTTTTTACTTCACAAAAAGTTAGAAGCTTAATTTTTTTAGCTTCACATAAATTGATGAATATGTGTAGCTTAATTTTCAACCTTCACAATTCATAAATTTTATGTGAAGCCAAAAAATATAAGCTTCACATTTAAAAATTAAGTGTGAAGCAAAAAAAAAATCAACTTCACACTTTATAAAATTGTGAAGGTTAACTGTTTTCACCGTTTTTATTTTATCTCCACCCTTTTTATATATATATTTTGATCCAAGGACTGTGATCTGTTTTCGCCGTTTTTATTTTATCCTCTTGTTTTTTCACATGATCACAATCCTATATATATATATATATGTATATATACACTTTAATTAATATTAATATATACTTTATATACCGAAATAATTAGGCACTGATGCACATATAATAGTATAACATATAGTGCACATGGTCAAGGTGTCTACTCAAGTAAATGGACTAATTAATTTGGTGTTTTTTTCATCGTGTGCACGTTTTTGGCCAAGAGATACCACTCCATACCTTTTTGACTAACGATTTCATAAACAATAGTAAATAAAAGATTTTTGATTTATCTATAAATCATTGCGATTTTGGCTCCCTCTTTTCCCCTCTAAGGCCCACTTATGAAACCACCAAGAAATTAATTAAATGTCATATTATTATGTCGGCTCGTTAACGGCCTTCTGATTGGTCAATTTGGTGTTTTACACATCACCCATGTGTTTAAAATTAATCTCAAAGGATTGGTCTAATATAATTAAATCATTCATACGTCACGTTCATTAAACATTTTGTGTTTTATATTGTTATTACACTGAGATTGAGGTTTAAATTTAAATGAAATTTTTTTTTAGAGAATTGAGGATTTAATAGAAATGTGATACGTGTCACAAAACTCACTTTCTTTCACCTTTTCTAAAATTTAAATATCTCAATAATGGCTCATTGAAAAATTATAAAAATTGCACCAAAAAAATTATTATTTTTTTCTCTTCGATTAGACATTTCACATGATATACTTTCGATGAATTTTTTTTTATGATCATACAATATTAGTAACACATGTGGTACTCGTTGGTAACACAAGTGTTACTCGCTAGTATCATATGTGTTACCTGCTTGTATCACATGTGTTAACTGTTGGTAACACACGTGATAGTTGTTTACAATACCCAATGAAAACGGAAAAAAAAGTTTGTCGAAAGTATACCTTGTGAGATCTCTAATCGAAGTGAAAAAAAACGTTGATTATTATGGTTCAATTTTTTATGATTTTTCGACTTACCGTTTGAGAGATATTTAATTTTTAAAAACGTGAGGGAAAGTGAAATTTATAACACATGACGCGTTCTCATTGCTTTCTTCATTCTCACGAAAAATTATGTACTCGTTTGAATCTCACGTTAAACATGATTTAAAAGATCGTTCGTGAAACATATGATTCTACCATATACATGGTATCTTTATCACCTCACGTACGTGTGGTGTGCAAAATATAAATGAGTATAACCCATATTCACGTAGTGTAGTGTGCTTAATTTATCTCTTCTATAGTAATTCTGAAAAACGAGGTAAAAATGTTAGTAGAAAGCTCCGATGGCGCTATGGGGTTAAAAAGGGTTGATCCTTCCACTACGGATACTCTTAATGGGAATTTTTTTGAAAATTTTCTTTGTGTGCATCTTAATCATTAAAATTAAATTTACAATTTATTGTTCTTTTTTTTTTGTTTAAGCCAAAATTTTAATCCGATTAAAGTAGATCCATCTATAATTTTTTTATTTTCTTTAAACAAAACACGAGCTAGTTTGATCAAATAATAATAATAATCTCGTTAATTATTTTATTTTTTATTTTTTATTTTTTTGTAAGTGTGAGAAAGGATATCCTGATGAACGCATTTAATATTTTTATAATTTTGGTTAGGTCATTATTTCAATATAATGTGCTATCTTACTATAAAAGCATTTCAATATTTTTAATAAAAGAACACAACACTTTAAATAGAATTTTAATAATTGGTTTACTTATGTAGACAAGGATTTAGAAATGTAAATTCCATCGGTTTGGAAATACGAGAATCCTAATGGTCAATAAATATTTTGTAGGGTAAAAATGTCTCATTTGAGGTGAAGGATCATAAGTTTTTTTTTACTAGCATTTTATAATAAAATTGTAAGGATTAAAATGTAGTGATGTTAACATACAGTGATATTTATAGGTATAAAATTCAGTGTTGATAAAATGCAGTATTGTTAAAATGCAATAGTTATCGTTAATCACAATAAATTTGTCCTAAAATTCAATATAAAAGGTCTTCTTTTCATTTTCCTCAAACGAGGCCTTCTCACATATCCTACACCATTTTTTTTATATAAAAGAAAGTTATGTTTTAAATCTTAAAAGAGAAGAAACAAGATACGCAAAGATTAATTTTTCTTTCTATGTTTTTTTAATACGAACAAAAAGAATATTAATTTTGCCTAAAATATAGATCTAAATTTATGTTAAAAAATTTGATTAGTTGAAATATAAACGTGTATCAATAGAATGAGAGATAATTAGTGAGTTTTATTTTATATTAATTATACTTTATCCGTCTCAATTTAATTGCCCATTTTACTATAATCATTGAACCTTCAACTCTACCATTATTTATTACTCTTAATAACTAATTTATTAAATATTTCGAGTCAAACTTGCCTTAAATATAATGACAAAAATGATATTTACGTACTTTATCTTAAATCTAACAAATATTGTTGAGTGACAATATAATTGAGACGGATGAAGTATAATTTAGGGAGACAGTTAATTAATCTATATTTTAGGCCTATTTAAGGCCTATTTGAGCCCGTTTGTTTTTGACTTATTAGTTGAATACTAAAAAGGCATTTTTTAACTAAGTCATATAATGTTGTTTATTTTTAGTTATTCGTATATTCAATACATAAAAAAAGACAAAAAAATGAATTACGTATTACTTATTCGTAACAAATATTATATATTTAGACGATTTATCTGTTCAGAACTTATCAATAAACAATCCTAAATAAAACTCCCAGACAATATAAGTAGCTTTTTTTTCATTCTTTTTTTTTTTTTTTTTTGGTGAAAAAGAACATCATGTTATATATTTCAACAAAGTTTAAAGAAAACATGCAAGAAAACTTGTAAGAGACTATAAGTAGGTGGGCTTGGGGAAGATTTGCAAGAGACTATAAGTAGGTGGGCTTGGGGAAGAAATGTCAGTTAATGTAACAGCCCAGTTCATAAAAACACAAAAGCTAGTATACAATATGGTCCTAGGGAATGGGTCCAATACATGGGCTTAAATGTTAAATACAATATGGTCCTTAAATGTTAAATACAATATGGTCCTAGGGGATGGGCCCAACACATGGGCTTAAATGTTAAGTCCATACTCTGTTCACCCAGCGAATTGTGGAAAGTTTTTTTATATAGTGAAATATTGGACAAGATAATGGATCTTCTTGACTCATGGGCTTCAATGAACTTCAAAGGCTCACAGCATTCTCTTTTTATGCGTTTATCTACATGGCCCTTAAAGTTATTTTGAAATATACTCGTAATTTTTTTTAGATTTGCAAAGGCCTAAAAATTTTTTAGGAGATGGTGCAACGGTGTAACTTTATACTCTTTATCTTTGGATCTCATGAAGATTTTTGAAAGATGATTTATGGTCACTTTTGATGTATTTAGGGTTGCCATACATAAAAATAAGTCCAACTTATAATGACTTAATTTGACATAGGAAAGTCATGTGTAGATTGTTCTAAGCCAGATTTATTTTGATTTAACATAATTATTGTTAAGATCGATAGTTAGCCCAACATATAAGCCTAGCATTTGGTAACTCGTCTACCTCGGGTTCAACTATCATGATAGATCAATGTCATGCTCGTTTTGTGGCGCCAAGGAATGTGAGATCTCATGAATATCATTGAAGGGAAGGAGCAGTTAGAGCGGTCGATCTGGGCTACATGAGTTGGACTTCGTTCACTAAAGATTGGCGTCACTGTTTCGTCACGCTGCGTTATCCACATCCGAGCTACAACCGTAGTTCTGATACCACTTGTTAATACCGATACTTGGTCCAACAACATGTCCAACAACATGTCCAACATATAAGCGTAATTGAGGTTCCACTCTAAAACTAATTGGTGATAGAGGGAGTTTGTTATAAGCTTATATGCAGACATTATTTTGTTTTAGTTTCTAATAGGTACATGGGTTTATACCCAACAATTATGAGATCGTGTTCCTTTAAATATAAATAGCTATATGATTAGTTGTTTCCTTGGGGTTCGACTACATACTTATCATGTGTAACTTGATCACATATAGTTCAATCTCAATTTCCGTTTTCTCCCTACGCGTGATCATCAACATTGTATACGTGCATTACGTTTATACAAATACACATAAGTCATTAAATTGGTATACGAGTCGTTACTGATTTACATCTTGAATTTGGTATTCGGGGTTGTAACTGAATCCGACACGAGGTTTGCCCATGCTGAAGTTAAGTACCCTTGCATTCATGTTGTATTGTATTTGTCCCTCATAAAGAAGTTTTCTTATGTAGTGCTCTATGTCTGAACCAATAAGTCGTAGAGTGTACTCTGTCAATGGTGCACCCTGTTTCAACAAAATCACAAAATTACATCTCAATTTAATTGTTAAAATTTTTACGTTGATATGTTTTAAAATAATTATCCGCTTTCAGTTTCAACCAATCATCATCGTATTACTTGATTAACACTTTTATTAAACTAAGTGTTTTTTTAATATTGAACAAGAATTACATATGACCTTTAATCATATACGTTGGCGTTTAACTCGATTTACTCGATGGTTTTATTGTTTAGCCACAAAAAGTTTAGAACATACCTTTTGGGAATATTTCAATCAGTTGACTTAGCATATTCTAACTCATCTTAAACAGTATAACATCATTTTTACATTTACAAGCTACTCAAATTATCATTTTTACACTAATTTTACGGTGCAATGTAGTCCAACTTTGTTTTGGAAGGTTCATTGATTCAAACTTTCACTGTGTTTTAGGATAAATTTACTGCAAGCAATTATGTCAGTGTTAGAGATTATCAAAATAATCCAATACATGAGCATTGCTAGATGAAAAATGAAATTTGCACATTTTTGGAAGAGCGATAAGTTGGCAATCAAATTCCCAAATTATCAGAATCAATCGATTATCGCGGGTATGATGCTAGTTGTCTATAAAAACGTTTAAAAAATAAAAAATTCCTTGGCTCGAGTTGCAAAAACTTATTTTTACTCCATTTTACGCGATACCAAAAACATTTACCCCCTCCCAAAGTAAATTCGTAACAAAAAGAAACTAAGATAATTGGTAATTAGGCATTACCTCGTAGTGATCGACGAGCTCCTGAAAGTAAGAATAAACCATGTTACATGTTTCGGGTGTCCAAACAAACTCATCAGTCGGATCAAGAATTAGTGTTAGCTTATCAGTTTGAGTTTGATCGAAAGCACATGTCTCAGGGTCGATATAGGCTGCAAAAATCCTCACATGTCTTGTAGTGCAGCTCAACCATTGTCCTCCGTAATCTCGAATCATGTTTTTACTTTCGACGTTGGATTGTGGCTCAACGGGCCTCGGTTGTGTCACACCCTTGACTGGTTTCACTTCTTTTTCTTCTTCATCTTCTTGTTGTGCTGAAATTGATTCTTGAACTTCTTGTTGAGCAAATACTAAGAACCGTTTGTTGTTTCTTTTTTTGGGTACTAAGATTTCTGATTTGTTCAAGGGGTTCCAACCCACCATGGAAGCCATCGATGATAATGATGACGCCATTTTTGGGTGTTTGGTTTTTGGTTCAAAGTGTTTGGTGATTATATGGTTTAATATTTTACATGTTTCAAGTGTGGATAAGCTTTTTTGGTTTTTTGTTTCATGGTATGTGAACTGTGAAGGAGTAGGCTACGAAGAGTTTGTGGTAGGAAAGTGTTCGAAAATTTGGCCGATTGTGAGTTTTTCTATATCCACCTTAAATAACTTTTTAACTTCTTAAATTTACTTGAATTATTTTTTACCAAAGTAACATTTTCTTTCTCTCTTTTTAAAATATAAAATTAATACTTAAGTTTTTTTTTTATCAACTGAATGATTTAGGAGGTGTTATCTAAAATAAGTCTTTAAAGAGTTTTTTCTCTTCTCTTAAATCACTACTTGGTCATTATACTTGAACCTAATTTACCATCCTACTCATATTTATTTAAACAACTAGTTTCTGGGAGGAAACTATTTTAAATGGTAAATATTTGTAACAAGCTACATTGTAACTCGTTCTCATTCTTTTAATAATAAGTTTCAGAAAAGAGACAGTTATATAGAGGATCACTTTTCGTGGCAATTTATTGTTAGGATTGCGAATCTTAACGAATCAAAAAATAGAAAAAGTGAACCAGTCATTATCGCATGTTGAAAATCTGGAGAAAGGTTGTTTCGCCAACCTTGATCTAGAAGTACCTCTTTTCTCAAACTAAGTTTGAGGTGTGGATTTATCAGAGGTTTGAATTCTCTGGGAAGGTATCAGTCTAGATTCCTTATAAGCCGAGATCTTTCTCAAAAGTTTGTCTCGTAGCTCTGGATGTTGCTTAGATAAAACAATAGTTCTTTCGATATCTAGCAGAGTATCGAGACGAGGGGAAACTAGAGGTTTGGTAGGATTAATAGCAGATGCTATGAGTCTCTCCATGACAAGGGCATAATCATCAATGTGAGAGTTCTCAGTAGGTGTTTCTTCGTCTGAATCACTATCAGGCAGAGAGAGAAAATCTTCAGTGTTCTCGATCTGCGTAATCTCTAAGTAATGATATGCTCGGGTGGATTCGTACTCATCATCTTCTTCCATTTCTTCTGATTCTTCTGTATCCTCTTCTTCTTCTATCTCCTTTTCAGATTCTTCCATTTCTTCCTTTGTCTCTTATTCTGATTCTTCTGTTGCTGAGATGAGGTAAGTATGGTCATCAGGAGTATATGGATCTGTCTCTGACGCGTCTGATTCGGAAGTGTCATCGTCTGATGTGACTCTGCCCATGGATATCGTGTATATTTCTGCATGTTCAGCTACAGAACAGTCGGCCTGATCAATCTTGAATGCTATAGTCTGTCTATATGCTCTACGGCTGATAGTCTGAGAATATACATCAATAATGGCACAAGCAGTATTCATAAAGGGCATGCCTAGGATAATTGGTATGTTAATGTCCTCCTGAATATCCATCACTACAAAATCAGTAGGGAACCAGAACTTGTCAACTTTAACCATTACATTCTAAGCTATCCCTTTAGGATATCGGATTGATTGATCGGCTAGATGTACGCTCATTTTGGTTGGTTTCAAAACTTCTAGTTCTAATCTTGTGTAGAGCGAGAAAGGCATAAGATTGATACTAGCTCTAAGACCGGAAAAGGAGCATATTATGCCTGAGTGATAGATAGAGCATGGTAATGTGAATCGATCGGTATCTCTTAGCTTTTCCGGCAGGGCATTTTGTACGACGGCTGAACATTCCGCATTCAGTAAGATCTTAGGTGCTTCGGGCACTTTTTCCTTAGTGGCCAACATTTGTCGAATATACTTTGAGCCGGAAGGGATTCTAGACACGGTGTCTAAGAATTTTCCATCTAGCTTGAATGAATGATTTGGCGTTGTATCTTTATCGTAGATGATTTGGGAAGGGAACTTGAACTTCTAGAGCAGGAGTAGGCATGGACTGAATCTCAACTGTCGTCGGAACAGGAGATGTCGCACCCCCAAATCTCGTGTGCAGCGGAAGTCGGGTCGGGGCGCGACTAATCATGGATCATTACACAAAGTTATGGCAAACGACTCTATATGAGACGTTTTGAAAATAGTACAAAAGTAGTTACATTGATATAATTAAGGTTTACCTCAGTCTCGAGTTCGTGGGATGAAATCCTGAAGATTCTAGTACATAACGATTATACCAAAATAATGTAAGAAAATCTTCTTATACGTATAATGCGTGCGACTCGAGCTAGCAAGCAATCCTGTGGGCAACCCTACTGTTGCTGAGTACCTGAGAAATACACGCTAAAAGCGTCAACAATAATGTTGGTGAGCTCATAGGTTTACGTAGTTAAAATCATAGTATGAACCACAAGATTTCAGAGTTATCGTAGTAGCACGAATGCCAAAGTAAAACATAGTATACTATTGCCATGGGCTCATAGTTCCGAAGCTTAACCGTAGTTGGTGTCTCCTGTTAAGTGTATAAACCAGTACACTCGAATTACGAATTATTATGCGTCCGTATAGTAGTTAGAGCGACTAACCCCGGACGGCGGACTGTCAGTTCCCGATAGATCTATCCATAATGTTCGCGCTTAGTATTAACGGGCTATGATATTTGTTGGAGACCATCGTACTTGGTTTAGTTTACCCATGCAATCCGTATAAGTGTTTTCATAGTACTTGTGTTCATAAAAACAAAGCAGTGTATTCTCACCCCAAAGTAAGTAAAACAGTAAAAGTAAAAGTGGGGCTATGAGACTCACCTGAGTCTTGAAAGCGAGCGTTTAAGTTAATAAACGTTTATCCAAAGTGTAACCTTCTGGCGCCCTAAACGCACAAGGTTATGTGTGAGTGAATGTCTCAAAAGATCATTCATGCTAGTTGTCCACTCAACTAGTTATGTTAAATGTTGTTTGTTCTATGATTACGTTTAGAAAAACATGTACGGCCCGTTGGTGAAGAGTTCGAAGTGATATTAATTCTCAAATTAATATTTTTATGTTTGTTTTGTGTTTTAATTTGATAAGGTAAACATACCTTAGGTGTTTCCAAGTTGTCTCTGTATGTATTTAACATTAGTGTCTCAAACATAAAATAGAGTAGCGAACTTGTGATATGTTCGCTAGTGAATATGTTCGCCCGTTAGTGCTGCCGGTTGGTTATTCAAGTTTCAAGTTATTACTGTTAGTTTAGTGTTCAATAGTTAACACTGTTGATTAATGCGTCACTAGGGTTTATACTGTTGGCTAGTGCGACACTAAGGTTAATGCGACGCTAAGGCTAGTGTCGCTAGTTAATACTGTTGGTCTTTATGTCGCTAGTTAGTACTGTTAGTGTAAGTGTTGCGACACAAGGGTAGTGTCGTAGTTTAATACTACTAGTTATAAATGTTGCGACACAAAGGTAGTGTCGCGGGTTTGAAATGCTCGTTATGAATGTTGCGATACTCGGGTTGTGTCGCATCGAGTTTCTACTGCTCACTTAGTTTCCACTGTTATTACTGTTGGTATGTTTTACTCGGTTACCACTGTTTCCACTGCTAGCACGTTTTCCTTTATTACTACTGTTAGCACTTTTCCTCGGTTACTACTGCTAGTTCATTTCCTTGGTTACCACTGCTAGTTCATTTCCTTAGTTACCACTGCTAGTTAGTTTCTTACTTACCACTGTTAGTTCGTTTCTTAGTTACCACTGCTAGTTCATTTCCTTAGTTACCACTGCTAGTTAGTTTCTTAGTTACCACTGTTAGTTCATTTCCTTAGTTACCACTGCTAGTTAGTTTCTTAGTTACCACTGTTAGTTCATTTCCTTAGTTACCACTGCTAGTTAGTTTCTTAGTTACCACCGTTAGTTCATTTCCTTAGTTACCACTGCTAGTTAGTTTCTTAGTTTTAGTTTATTTCCTTAGTTACCACTGCTACCCTCGTTTCCACTGCTCGTTATTAGTTTCTACTGTTCGTTTCTGAAAATCAAATGAGTTTGCTTTGGTCCCGAAACTATTACAGGACAAATATCAATATTTTTGCACTCGTAACAAGTAAGTTTTCATATATTTTGGTAATCCCGAAAGTGTTCGATTTTTGGCACAGGAATACAAACGATTTCTCTGGTAGATTTAAAATGTTCGTTTTAGGGTAACTTCGAGTGGGTTTCCAGTTTAAACTTTGTGAGTGAACTTACTAGCATGTTAGATCAACAAAATCTTACGAATAACAAAATAGGTTGAGAAAAGTGTGTTCTTACCCGAAATATGTGTGACGAACGAGATGTGTAGGAAAATGGTGAAGCTTGACTCCTTGTTACCAGTAAGTTCTCTTGTGGTTTTTGGTGAGAATTGAGAGTAAAAGTGAAGATGGGAGGATTTCTGGTTGTGGTTGCCGTGAGGAGAGAAAATGAGAGAAAGTTTTGGGTAAAGTTCTGAAAGTTTTGACCAATGGAGGGTTAAGTTGTGTGTGTAAGTAACCAAAATGATGATATTCCATTGGGAAATGTGGGGGCCGGCCTAGGAAGTCTTGGGCTTGCAGAACTTCTATTTCAATTGTGGGCTCCACCCGATTTCCCTCACTTGCCCAAATTCATTTAATTAGTTTGTTTGTTTAACAAAAATTGTCATATTACAAATTTTAAGCGTCCTTTTAGTTGTCGGGCGCGATCCGCGCGTTTGCGTTACGTACAATGCGTACGAGATATTATTATAATATGAATTAAATAACGACCAATTAATATAGTTGCGTTATTTAAGCAAAGTTTTTCACCAACGTCCGTATTCATAGTTTTGAAATCTTTCAGATCGTTTAGCGTAATTATAATTAATTACGTGCGTGTGTATATATATATACTAAACGCTACTGTACTTAGCCCTATTTCAACTAAATACCAGTAGTGATAATCAAGCTTAAGGTAATTTAATACGCTTAAGTGTCGGTTGTCACAGGAGAAGGGTCCTTCACCGAAGAAGAAACATCATAATGGCACGGTGCCATCTGAGAATCCGTGGGGTTCAGAGTTTTAGCTTCCTCAACGTGATGGTTAAGAATAGTATTGCTAGGAAGGGTTCCCTGCGGTCTAGTGTCAAGATGATGGGCTACTTGACCAATCTAGTTCTCAAGATTTTTAAGAACTGAGAGTTGGTGTCCTAGGAAAAGGTCAATCTCGTATTGCCTAGCCGTGGTCTTAAGATTGAAGGTGTTTTGACCTTGGATGAATTTAACGAGGTTATCGTCTGCACCAGTGATTGGCACAAAAGTCTTTGAAGGCTCACTAGGTTAGATGCCATCAGTTGCGGTCAAAGACAAGGGTTGATTATAGCTTAGTTGGGGTTGTTGAGGGGTATGGTATTGAGGGATATCGTGGTTGAAATCTATATGGAAAAGGTGGTTGGTTGTTTCGTGGATGGTATTGAGTTCCTCGATTTCGAGGCGGGGAGGTTCGAGAGAAGCCAGTGGATTCTGTGTTCGAGTAGGGAATTGGGCTTAGTAGACAGTACCGTCAGTGGAATCTTCGTACTCAACCTGATATTCCTCTATAAGATGGCTGGTACAGTTCTGGCAAACCTGAACTTGATGGACCTGCTGCGGTTGCTTCTTCAGCTCCCCAATCTACTTCGTCAGAGTCTCGATTTGCTCGCTCAGAGATTTGATGGTTTCATTTTGGTTGGAGTTGTAAGTGGGGAGAGTTAAGGATGAGGAATGCTCATCGGTCTTCCACTCATGGTGGTGCATGGTCATATTCTCGATCAAAAGTAATGCGGTGGTTTAGAGCGAGACCGTTATAGAAGGTGCACAACTGGGCAGTCTTCTCCTTTTGGAGGTTTGGACATTTTTTTAACAAACTCTTAAATCGCTCCCATGCGGTGTAGATAGACTCATCATGAGCTTGGTGGAAATTTGAGTTTAGTTTGTTTAGACGGGGGGAGTATTTTATAAGAAACTTCGTTGCCATATCTATCCAAGAGGTGACTGAGCCGGTCTCGAGTCCCTCAATCCAAGTCAGAGCATATAAAGCGAGAGAGTAGGGGAATAGGTCTAGTCAGACTATGTCTTGCTCAACCTCACTCTGCTTGTAAGAGTTTGAGACTTGAATGAATTTGTCAATATGGGCAATAAAATCATCACGGGGTAAACCGTTGAATTGACAGTTATCTTTGATGAGTTGAACGATATGGTGTTTGAGTTCGAAAGATGCTCCGTCGATCACGGGATAGCTAATCGGTCCTCCTCGTCCTTCGATGGATGATTTGGTGTTGTCAGTGAGAGTAACACGAGTGGTCATTTGTGCGAAACGGAAACGTCTTTCTTTGCGGCTGGTTCGGATGATTGACTCGGGATCAGGTACGACAATGAGTGGCTCAGATCCGGACGATGTGGTCATACATCGAGGAGTGTTTGGGGAAAGAATTGTAGGTGGATATAAGAAATTAAATCTATCCTAAGGGGTATCATAATAAAGAAAGGTTCGTCAGGATGCCTCTGGATCTTACAATTAAGCTCCCCGACAACAACGCCAAATACTTGACGGGCTTCCTATAGTCGTCGATTCGGGAAGGCACGTCTGGGGTTTTATATTTTTAATTGTTGGGGACCTAAGTTTTACTAAAGTAGTAGCAGTAGTATGACCTAGGGTTGTTCTCTGAAGCTAATTGTATTGTGAAACTGAGATGTCGAAAAGAGCGGTTCGATTTAGTGATGAGTTTTAAAATAGTTTGAGTGGGGGTTTTTGTTCTTAGGTCCGAAGTTAAATTTAAGTAAACAAACAGTAAATAAATAAAGTAGATTTAAATCGGTATGGAAAGGAGTGCTTGTTGCGACTTCATTAGCTTATACGTGGGGTATTGTTTCTATGGGTGAAGTATGAAAACGTCTTATAAATGTTTGTAACTTACTTGACTTATATGTTCGTAGTGTAAATACTAGCACCCTACTATTCGGATACCCGAACAGTATGCCACTAAGTACTAGGCTATTGTGAGTCTGGTTAGATCAAGCTACTTTAAACCCCCCTCACTGTTTTTAAGAGACCAAGTGATCCTCTTTGGATATATGTATCTGGGGTGCAGGAATGAGACAGCAGACCGCAATTTATCTTCTGACCTTTCTTAACACTACGAGGACATCTAAGCTAGGTAAGTCATTTAAGAGTAAAACGAGGTTTTGGTGCTATTAACCTTGCATTAATGGTAATGGTTAAGTCCAGAGTTACTGAATAACCAGGCTGTGATACAGTTTCCAACCTTCGGCTTCTTCGTGGCTTCTACGCATTTTTACTGCACATGAGGGTGGTGCCAACGCTATACCAAGTATTGTTTAAAATCATAGATGTAAAGTTAAACAGCACACTGAGTTTTCAACTTTGTATTAAAGTAACATTACCCTAAATATTAACAAGCTAACTACATCACGACAAGCACATAAGCTAATACTCACTAAGCATAACAATAAATCCTAAATCTAGCATAATAACAATAACATTAACATGCATCTTTATAAATGATAAGAAAAGATGTAATCGTGATTAATGTGTAGATTGAATATATGTTAAAAGAATACACGAACGGAACTCCAAAATATCTTGACAATATTACAAATAAGCCCTTTAAGTATTCCAACAATATTTCAAAGTTACCCCTCTGTTAGTCTTGGTTATATATTAACAAAGAACTAACCGATTCTAACCTAAATAACTAACTACTTAACTCTAGAGAGAGAAAGTGTGTGTGTAAGAGAAAGGTGTGAGGGAATGAAGATTGAGTGTGTTGGGATGATGGAATGATGAATGGAGAGACCCTCTATTTATAGGGAAGCCTCAAACCTCATGTACAAGTCCCAAAGCACATAATACAAGCACAAATCAGCACCCAACAATTGCGTTATATAGGTAGAAAAGTAATACCTACTTTTAACGTGATGGCAACTTGCGATTTCAATATGTGTTTTACATTTATATCGGTTGGTTGGGAGGGATCAGCACACGACACACGTGTTTTTCTTCATGTGATCAACACACCATCAATGAACTTCCCACAACCACCTGAAGATATTCGTATCTTTTATGTTATTTTCATGTTACGTATATAAGTTATAACCTACTTATTATTTGTCTAACCTTTTTACCAGGAAGATATTATTTGGTTGATAAAGGATATCCCGATAGGAAATGATATCTTATTCCATATTCTAAGACAAGATATCATAAATCTCAATTTCAAAATGAGCCGCCAAATAACATGCAAGAAGCTTTCAACCGTTCTCATTCATCTTTACGTAGTTCTATTGAGAGGTCATTTTGGATTTTAAAGAAACGGTGGAGAATCCTCGAAAGAATACCCCAATTTAGTTTGCATACTCAAATTGATATTATTATTGTTGCATTTGCTTTGCTCAACTACATTTGTAATAGCTCAGAAGAAGATATGATATTTACTAGTTATGATGAATATCCAAATTATATGCCACACGATGAACTTCATGATGTTCATATATATCAAATAAACAACGAAAATATATCAAAAGGAACAAATAATGAGATGAAACAGATTCGTAATGATATTGTTACGTTAATATGGAATGCACGTCGACAATGATTTATAAGGAGCGTATTATGTTTATGTTTGTCTTTGATCTGTTTCAAGTTGTCTTTTATATGAATATTGACTATTATATTTCCATTCGATAAAGTGCTTTATTTGTATATAAATATTATTCATTAAATTTTTTTTAGCTTTATTTATCATTTACTCTATATTGATGTCCTTTTATGTCATTTTACACTTTAAAGTTGCAGTGTAGCTAGTTTGTCAAACAGTTTTGTTCAAATAAAATTACAACTTACAACTCCAACCTACGCTACAGCTAGTTTTGTCAAAAAGAACCCTACAAAACCCTACATTGACTAGATCATTAACAGAATAACTATCAAACACTCATAGACCAATCAACGAAATGAACAAACTTTGCTAAACCATATCTAAGACTCCTGACAAAATTTTAAGTCAAATGATTATCAAAACAACACATAGAAAATTTTAGTATATTCGTTGGTATAAAAAAATTTCAGAGTAGAAAAAAATATATAATACAAAACCGGTAGAGTGAAACTTAGATAAAATGCAACGCAATAAAAAAAACACAGAATACATGCAACCACAAAGCAATTATATAAATTAAATCGACAAGAAAACAACATGGGAAAAAACAAAACAAAAAAAAAAAACACCATTTGATATATTAGACAAAACGGATACACCATCCAATTGATTCACCATATTTTCTTTGAGAGTCACCAGTGCCCAACGCTACTCACAAACAGAATTGCAGTACAAAAAATATGTAAATTCATTAGTATCAAATTAATAACATAAACATACACATACTACAAAACTTGAAGAAATAAAAAATATATGAAATCAACAAATATATAAAATTAAGAACAAAGACACCAACAGTAAATACTTGTAAACGAAAACGTAAAAGATAAATTACCATTGTCGTAATCTGGGTAACTCCAAGACAAACAGGCTGTTGCGCGAGCTTTCAAATTTCGATTCTGTAAAAAAAATATTTTACATAAATATGGTAATATGACTGCAAACAAAAAAGACTAAACCCCAAACCCTAAACTCTAAACCCTAACCCCTAAACTCTAAACTCTAAACGCAACACTAACACATGTGTTACCAATTTGTAAAATCTAATAAAAAATAAAAAAAAAACTCTTCGAAAGTATAGCTTGTGAAATTTTAAATCGAAGAGGAGAAAACGCTGAATTTTATGGTGCAATTTTCATAACTTTTTGATTTTTCGTTTGTGAGACATTTAGTTTTTAAAAAGATGGGGAAAGTGAGTTTTTGTGACACGTGGCGCATTCCTATTGGTTTCCCTATTCTCAACACTTTTGTCATTCTCAATTGAACCTCACCCTATATTATCAACAATCACCGGATCGTCTCCATAAAACAACTCGGTAAAAAAAATAACCTTAAATATATACTAGATCACCTTGGTAAAACAAGACGCTAAAAAAACAAGATTAAAGATAAATCAAACCGGCATGGAAATACAGGTACTAACCTCAACAATCCAAGATGCTCTCCATATACCATTGAGGTAATATTTTACACTATCAAGTATCAGCGTTGACATCAGCAAAACAACAACGTTAAAAAAGACTGATTACACAAAACAGCACCGAAAAGAATAAATATAAATCGTTTGAGAGAGAATTCAAATGAGAGAATATGATAAAATAACAAGGTACTATTTATACAAACAGGAGGAGAGTGAAAAGAATTCGGGAAAAAGCACACGAGAAAGATTAAAAAATGAATAAAAATGGAGAAACGATTTTGTAACGATTTCAGACATCGCAACTTGTACATGTCTTATATATATATTTTTTTTTGGTATTTTGTTTTAGTTATTTTGTTAAAAGAGTAAATATGTGATTTTTTATTTTATAAAATAATATATCGTAGTGTCAATCATATAAATTTTGATTATAATTTACACAATACGTATCAAATAGATATGAAACTTGTATATTTTACCGCTACATTGCGCGGACATTCTTCTAGTATATATATATATGTATGTATGTACATTACAAGTGTGTGTTAAATAAATCATAAGTCAAATTAATACTATATTGATACTTAAATAACTAAAATATAGCGTTGATCTTTAAATTAATACAAAGAAAAAACTTTTTATCAAGGGTTTTTCTTTCTTTTTTAAAGAAAACACTAATTTATTAATTAAGGGTAAAACTCTGTTAAAAGTAAGAAAGAGAAAACAATAATAATTATGTTTTTATTAAATTGTGTATTTTTTGTCGACTAACGATATTGGGATCGAGGGAGTATTAATCTAAGTGCAATTAGTGTACGTCGGTGGAGATTTCTTATTCACTCAAAGATAGTGATCCCCCAGCGTTCCATTAACCCGATCGTACCGCGATCACGTACGGTCAATCATGTATTTTCGGTGGGTACGGAACCATGTTACTATGGTTTTTACGCTACTCGATTTCTAATTAACCTAATTCGAAGAGGGTCAATCGGTCATTAAATCTTGGCATAAATATATATTGGATAAGTAGCAACCGAATCAATGACAAATAGTGTAAAGAATTTGATTACCGAGACAAATTCAGTAGGCGATACCTTGATCTTGACATGTAAAGTTACAAGCAATGTATAGCATGTCTCATGTGCAAATCCTTATTGACAACATATGACCCCACTAAATCACCATTCTTAATGTATTACAAACATGTTACTAATGGAATTACAAAGTTCTTGAAGGGTACATGCATACAAGCAAATGCGATCTACATCCTCTCATGCAAGTTAGGTTGCATTGGCTGGACACGAAAAGAAAATGGCTCGTGACCTTGGTAATCTCCCATTGATGCCATTTCACTTTGTTGCTGCATATTCAATTATACATGTATCACAAATAAGAACACGCACACTTCAAAGGCTAGATAATAGGGTTGCTAGATTCTTACCACCAAATATATGAGGTGCTTATTCTCTTCCTCAAGAACTTGTTCCTAGTTCACATGCACACAGAAACCAGTTAAGCATACTCATAATTAAGTAACCATCTTGATAATACTCCGTATTAACTGAAGCTACACCTAATGGCTTAATAAAAACAAAGAGGAGATCGAGCTACGGAACTTACATGCTTCCTCATGATTTTGGGGATTTCATCCTGTTTAATATTGCAACAAGTCAGCAGAACATCAAATAGATATAAATCCCCGTATGTATGTGTGTGCAATCTTGAACTAGAAAAAGCCACCAGTTATAAGTTTACCTTTTTTCCACGAATGTTGGTGAGTCCATTTTCAAGTGCATCTTCATACGCAATTAGTTCTTCGTAGTTCAAAGATGTTATATCTTCCCCTTTCAAGTGCCTGAAACAAATCACACATACTTGATTATGTTCATCGCCAATACAATTTATAAAAAGTGTTGGATTGAGAGAGAAAATACAAGTACCTGAGCTCAATTTGCATGCTCTCATTCTCTTTCTTTATTCGGTCAATTTCATTCTGCAGATTCTATGATGGTTTTTCCCCCAACAAAAAAAAAAAATAAAAAAAAATCAAAGAAATACATCAATCATCATTTTGGTAATTAATTAATCAGGCAATTCAGTAAATGAAAAGCATGTCATGAACCCTAGGAGTCAGATCGAGGTGGATAAAATGTTTCATTTGAAGCATAAAGCAGAAGATCTCTTAGGTTTTTGCAAGTAAAGGGAAGAGAGAGAAAACTAGTCATAACCAGATCTGTTTATGGATGTAACATTTCATATATTCTTAGGCTGCAGGATCCTATCCTATATGTAGATCTGGCCGTAGAATTCATTTTTCAACATTTTTTTAGTAAAATTTTGTCAAACCCAAATAACCAGATCTTGCAACCAAAAACAACAGACAAAAGGGTAAAGACTAAAGAGTAAAACCTAGCTACCTCATGTTTAGCATCCCACAACTTGTTTCCAGAAAGCCTTTGATATCGATCCAGCATGTCAATCAAACTTCCCAATTATTTATAACACAAAATCAAGAAAAGAAAAACAATATATGAGTATCTAGTATCTACCCACAAAAAGAAACATTATAATTATTAAAATAAAAACCCTAAAACTAATATTGAGATGCATATACATATATATAATACGAGGTAGATACATACTTGGTTTTTGGGCTACAGTATTCATACATCTTGCCAGAAGAGCCATAGATAACAAGAGAAACATTAGCATCACAAAGAACAGTAATTTCTTTTGCTTTCTTGATGATTCCATTCTTTCTTTTCGAGTAAGTGACTTGCCTGTTACTTGTGTTCTCTATCCTCTTGATCTCTATCTTTCCTCTTCCCATTTTCTCTCTCAAACGTACTGCTTTCAGTAAGTTAATTGATTGATTAATAGAAATATACAACTATAGAATGGGAAGAGAGAGAGCTTTCTAGTAGTAGATGGAAGACAAAAGACTTTCCAAAAGGTTGAACAAGAGTGTGTTTGCTTGTGGGGTACTTGACATGACCAACACAACCGTATATTATCTCTTGTACTTATCAATTCATTTAATATTAGCTCCTGTTGTTTTTCTACATACCACTTTCTAACCCTAGACTCATCCCATTACCAAATAGTCCATTTCCACTCTCTCTAAAACATCTTCAGCCGTGTTGTTTGTAGATTTTTCACCGGGTTATTAGCAATTATTTTGGAGAAAATCACCATTTTGGTCATATTTTGACCTTTGAATCTAGAAAAATATCAATTTTAAACATTTTGCTCTATTAAATCAACTTGAAGCAAATTATGGTGTAAGATATGGTTGAGGTTTCGTTAAAATACAACACAATTCACAGTTCGCTCAAATTGAAAAAAAAATAATAATACATTTTTCACTAATGTTATACAATTCGCTCAAATTAGAAAAAAAAGAAATATATATATATAGGAAGAGTTCGCTCTAACTCAAACGGTGGAATGCAATGTGCATATTATATCCAATAAGATAGCGACAAGTGTCAAAAATGCATTTACGGATCAAAATCGTTGACCATTTTATATTTTAAAAGATTTTGTCCATAAAGAACATCAATATATATTTTCAAATCCGATCATTCTAGTAGTTTTCTCATTATTTTATATATTACTCCCTCCGTCCCAATTTATTTGTTCATCTTTCTATTTTGGTATGTATCAAAATAATTGTCCTCTTTCAAAATCAACCAATCAAAATGTTTGAAAATGGTAAAGATGAAATTTTATTGGTGGTCAACAGTAATAAATGCACTTTTCTTAAACTGTGTGTTTCCTGTCTGGTGACAATAATTTTGGGACGGAGGGAGTACTTTATTTACGTCATATATTTATACTAATATTAGTCATAGGCCCTGACGTCAGATTCTTCGAAAAACATTAATGTGCTCATCTATTAGACCATCCTCGGCATGTTTGAAGTTAACTTCCGCCATGATCATTATTTATCATTCACTCGCAGTATCTATTATCACAAAAAAGATCATATCTTTTCTCTCACCACTTCCAGTTTCCTACCAAATTTATCTTTATTCTGACATAAAAGTGAAGGGATCAAAGAGATTATGGCAAATCATATTCACCACGATCTTCGTCTACTTGAGATTGTTACTTTTAATCGTAATCAGTGTTGTTTTGTTGTCCCTGTTTCTTTTCTTCTTTGGCATTATTTATTCTTCTAGTGAGTTATGGAACGTTAGTATTGGTGTGCTAACCTTATTGAGGTCTACAACAACGCTTTTAGTTCTTTATCAGACAGAAGTTCACGTTGCCTCTTTTTTGTAGAGCGTGTCACCAAAAGTTATGCTACTGTTTTGTATGTCCATGGTGGTTTTGTTTTGAGAGTGTATACGAGGAAGATGAGCATTATATGTTTTATATTTGTTGGAAATGATTATGTCCTTAAGTTGTTTATGCGTCCTTGTGATTTTCTCGTGAAGGATTTGTGTAGAATTTGTATTGCGTGATATATTGGTATGGAATTTGAAAGTTACGTTTTTAACTATCGTTTAGAAAATATTAAAAAAAAAACTAAAAAGCTTATATCTTGACCCGGTTTTTAACTACCCTCGAACCCGATTAGACCTATCATTGAGCCTTGCCTTGAATTTCACATCCAACACCTGCATTCATTTCACCTACGGACATACACCATTTAACAAACACGTTGACGTTTCATGTTTAGTAGTGAAACAATTCAACGGCATTAAAGTAAGGATACAATCATTAAACGACATTAAAATAAAAATAATCCTATTACTCAATCCGTCTCAATTTTATTGTCCACTTTACTATTTTTGTTTGTTCCAACAAATTTTCTACGTACAAAAAATAACTATAAAATATTATTAAACTCTCAATTCTACCCTCATTATTTAGTCTCAATAAATTATTTTTTTAATATTTCAAACAAACTTGCCTTCGATATAAGGGTAAACATGACATTTACTCACTCTATCTTAAATTTAACAATTGTTGTTGGGTCGGGGGACACTTCACGGCTTTCGTGTGCCACGTACTCACTCGTCCTAAACT
Organism: Gnaphalium uliginosum; assembly: GCA_963930675.1. Taxonomy (NCBI): domain Eukaryota; kingdom Viridiplantae; phylum Streptophyta; class Magnoliopsida; order Asterales; family Asteraceae; genus Gnaphalium; species Gnaphalium uliginosum. The sequence continues at coordinate 34,909,876 of OZ005681.1, forward strand.
ATAGAACCAAGTTAGGTACAATGGGCTCGTCAGCCCCGGATTTCGTGCCTACATCCGGCTCATTATTGTGTCTACATCGGGCTCATAATTGATTGCAAGTAAAATAATATGAAACAAGCTGTTAATATAGATGAAATTTTATGAATAAATGGCTTTCATAAATAAACGGCTTTCATGGATAAACGACATTTTAGTAATAACAGACATTCATAAATAAACGGAATTCGGGTGTATGCTCCTAGAAGGGAAAAAGTCCGTGTACTCAGCTCAAGTTCCGCCAACAATCTTCGTAAAGCTTATGTCTCGGATTACCTATTAATATTCAACAATATGTACTTTTAATCTCAAACCGAACACAACTATTTACCGATGAGCTCTTATGATTTAGAAACTGGACTACATCCCTAAATTACTTAAAAACACTTTATATGATAATATGATTCATAATTATCCGACTCACTGTGTATAACATGTTTGACCAAAAATGATTTTTTCAGCATTGACAGTCTATGCCAATTCAGAGATTTGACTAACATAAACTTTGAAATAGATCTTGAAACTTTTCCATGTGAAAGTAGAATCGATAAACTTTTCAACGATATAAAATTTACCGTAATCGGAGTTACGGTAAATTTTCTATGACTAGTAGAAAACAGGAATACTTTATGCCAATTCTGGCCGACCTGAACTCGATTTTGGTCTGTAAATCAACCAAATCCATTCTATATACATTCCAATTCATTTATAACACTTTTGAAACATTAAATTACGTTCCTAAACATGTCTTATTGCATTTACAATTTGTTTTAACTTATACTAGCATCCCTTATAGTAACCCGGATTATTTAACTAAAATTATAATATAAGTTAAGTATGTAATATTAGTGGTGTTGAAATAAGGTAATTATCTATACACCTTATAAATTGTTTAGCAACTTTCTTTATAATCTTACAATTTTAAAGATCGGAAATGACGAGAATACCCCTATCTAGAATGAAAAATACAAAACTACCAATAACTAAATTAGACAACATCTATAAGTTTAGAAATAACCTATAATATCTAACTATTATTCATAATTAAAGATATATAACTATGAAAATAACTAATTACTCAATTAATAATTAAGATAATTAGTATAGTATCTTTATACACATAATATCATTAAAAGTATATTTTAGCTGACACAATTACCTATTTGATTGTCACTGGCTAGTTTAAAGATGAGTATTGATAACTGCATATATTTTATCATTTAATTATGGATTAAATAGTAATAACAAGAAATAGCATATAGCATATAGCATATATCACTATATGTTGTATATGTTGTATGTAATACGTAAAAATATTGTTCATGTGACCATGATACTTATTACAAATAAATTAAATTCACAAGTGTACGTGAATCATATACGATAAAAATAATTTAAGGATAAATACAAGTAAAAGTCAATAAATATATCAGATGGGATATTGAAGGAAGAGGTCAACACATGGTATGTATCACGTATCAAACTCGTTTTATGAGCTATCCTTTCCACAAATCATTTATTCAGAAAAATAGTTCAATAACAATGCAACAGAGAAGTCAAGGGTTCGGCTTATCAAATTGTGATGGTGACTAAGAAACTTCGTTACTAAAAGTTCCGCTTCGAAATCGTTCCACAATAAAGGAAATCATTCCTTCATAAATACTCGTATATATATACTAATCTTATTAGTGTCTACTGTTAGTAAGAACTCGATGAATCTTTAGTCTTATTCAACATTAGAGAAATGAATATCCTTGTTAAAATTACCGTATTCGAGGTTGATTTCGGAAAGTTTCGGATTTAAAATCGGTAACCTAAAAGGGATAGCAGAACTAAAAATTTATAGTAATCTCTAATTAATTATTTGAATAAGATTGAAACAAAACTAATGAATGCGTAAACGAAAACGAAAATGGTTTCATTGACTTTCAGATGTAAGTGACGAAGCTTCATGGTTTTAATTTATCATGTTACACTATATACCCTGAACTATGTAACATATTTCAAAAAAAATTCAACAGTTTCCATAAATACGATTAAGCCCCTGAACTATATTAGGTGTTACCAAAATTAATTATTAGAATGCCATAATCACATTTTTGCTCCCTAGAGTTCTTATAACTTGTTGAAATAATTATTAAGCTTTATGAAATTTCACGTAAACCTCATGACAGGAAAATTACTACATTTTGGATTTTATAACATTTATGATACATTGTTTATTATCTAAATAAAGGGATATTTTATAACAATTATGATACATTCTTCGATCTCAGGCCCGTTTTCGCTTCTTTTCTTTATTTCTTTATTTTAAGTACCTTTCTGCAAATATAAACGAAATCAGTAGCATATATAAATAAATTGCAATAAAAAGGCTTAAAAATAAGGGAATATTATTATATAAATATGACATTATTTGATGCTATCAAATATCCCCACACTTAAATTCTGCTCATCCTCAAGTAGATTCCCGATGAATATAAGAGAAACTTAGACATTCATTGTTCATATCATTTTATTCGCGAATATTTTTTAACTACTCTGGGATCATATTAGACAACATGCTACTTATTAGGAACAATTAAATCTATCTAGATTGTTGATATAAATCCTCATAAAACCTTGCTAAACACTTTTAAACACAAAATTTCTAATTTTGACATTTCACGATGATTATCGATATTTGAATCCTCTATAAACTTTCTATACTCCAGCTTAAGAATAACACTTTATTATTATTATGAGTATAACTTATGCATCCCATAATTGATATACCCCCTGTAATCAAATCATGACCATATTTATGTATAATGGGTGAGTAATTGAGAAATCATTTTTTTGTAGTGTTAAGATATTGGTGACAGGTCTGTACCTCAGTACAACAAAGCGACATAACTTAATTCGGTTAGAAGTGTAACCCTTCTTACAGATTTTAGTCAAGACAGCAGTGACAGGTCTGTACCTTAGTACAACAGAGCGACATAACTTGACTAACATTTATATTTCTTTAAGCATTTTTGCTTTTCTTTATATATAAATATTTTTAGATATTCTGATGAAACGAGGTCTGTACTTAGTACAACATAGGAGTCGATCAGCGTATCTTTTAAATGATTTCAATTTAAACCCCAAAATTATAGAATATGACAAGATATCATACAGAAAATAAGACTTAATAGTCATATATCAATTTATGTTCCTCATAGAATTATATTTATGTTAGATTATTACTTATTAAAATTTAAAAACTTTTGTATAGAAAGCCTATCAATACATCATATATTGAAGATGTCTAACATTTTTGTATAAAATTAGAAAAAATGGATTTAAACATGTTTAGTTAGGCCTATCAACATATCAAAATAGCATTTAAAAATTTCCTTTTTTATGCATATTTTTTAATGTACTATCATCTCCCAAAATAGTAGTATCGCCTAATATGATAAAATTTCGTAGTTAACTCTATAAGGACAAATAAACTCTTTTATTTCTTTTCGATTCCCATCCCCACACTTAAATTGTACAATGTCCTCATTGTACATAAACATAAAAAAGGAAAAGGAAAGGAGAAAAGAAATTAGAACGATAAACTCCCCTGACTGTGCAATAATGCTCACTGGATTTGATCGGAAATATACAACAACTCACTTTCGTAGGCAATTACGATTGCATTTAGCATATGCAATAAGCCTTTAAACCCCTCGGTATCTCAAGTGGACGAGTTATAGTCTCGTGAGGGTTTCCAGGGAACACACCCACAAAGTTCGAAAATAGGAAAATAAAGCTTCAAGAAAAATAAAATGTTAAACATATTAAACATAATAATAAAATTTTAATCATTCTAAACAAATAATAATAAACAAATAGTCATAGTTAACAGTTATCCAACAGAATAAGTAAAATAATAAGATAAATGTCCGGAGACAGTGCTCAATCACTGTCATCATCGTCATGCTGCTGTTGCTGAGAGGAGGAACCAAAATCCCATGGAACATAGGGTCGGACCGGACCTGGATGAACGGTCGGGCTACCCATCAGATATGTGCTATACTCAAACTGATGAGCTTGCTCCTGTACGTGTCTACGATGAGCAATCTACTGCTGCTCCTGCATCCTCCTGATCTCTGTAATCTGAATCTGTAGCTGATGCAGATCATATATAGGGTCCTGCTGATCCCTCGTTTTTGGTGGTGCTGCTGCTATGTCGGCTGCAGGAATACGAGCTCTCCTTCTGATCCGTGGCTTTGGCATCCCACCGGCAGCTAATGGAGTCGCCCATAAAAAGTAAGCTCCCTCGATGGGCCTCCGAATAATATTAATATCAAGCAGCTGCTGCTGTCCCAATAGCTGTATACCGGGACTAACAGGTGTACACGACTGATACATCGTGTCTGGGACACCGAACCACCTGGCTAATCTGGTCACAAAATGACCATCGCAGATACCGCTCAAAGCTCTAGTGCCAGTGGCTCTCCTAGCCATCCAATATGCCAAACACCAAGGAACGTTTACAAGTGTTCCTTGAGTGATGCAGTGCAAGTAGAAGAAGTCGGGCTTGTGAACCTTCTCCTTCCCCGTCTTCCTGGCGACAATTGTGTTCGCCAACAGCCGGTGCACCAATTTATGGACCGGATCTCTAATGAATAAATCTGATGGTCCTCGCTCGCCATAATCTTCGTTCCCAATCTCTGGCCAAAATTGTCCCACCTCTAAAGCCGAATACTTTTCACAACGAGCAGCTGTGAAATGAGCAAGAAAATGAGGATTGGATTCCTCATCCATAGTGTGTAGCCCAAGAACACTTGAAAATTCAACTAGACTCAATGCACGAGGCACCCCGCCTAGCTAAAATGTAAGCCTGTGAAGTCTGACATCATCATCGTCGATGTCAAATTGAACTGTGCTGTAAAACTCTACCACGAGCTCCTTGAAGATGATCTCGTGGATGCTGAAAAGTTGTCTCCAAGCATAGGAGACATAACCCACATTGCCACTCGGCAATATATAACTAGATGCCAACAGGTGCTCGAGTGTCTGTGTGCCCGACACTCCGGTGTTCGGGTCCAACACCCGATTAATAAAATCCCAATCTAGCACATCCGGTGCTATAATATCCTGATCGATATTAGCAGCTAATCGATCACGAAATCCTGCTCGCTGAGATACAGTATATGTGGCATGATCAAACTCAAAAATGGGGTGAGTCCGTATAATGGGGTTGGCTACAAATGCTTCCCCACGGTTCCTTCGCCTGTTGAAAATCATCTACAAAGAAAAATTTACAATTAGATACAATAATATATTTATAATAGTACACAATTTCGCAGCTATTTAGACAAACATCTTTAATATAATACAGAGAAAAACTAATTATAATACTATAGCGTTACAACAACTATAATTTAGACAAACATATATAAATTTCAAAGCGTTATGAACTAGTATTTTAGTGTTATGTACATTTTTATGGTAATTAATATTTTAAAATTCCCTAGCGTCATATATAAGAATTATAGACATAATATTACAACATATACGAATGTTAACAATAATGTAATAACTATATTGTATATAAATGCACTAGAAACAATCTTATAAAAACAAGTGTTACAAATTTGGTCAAACTTAAACCATATAAAATGTGAAAGTAGGCGAATAATTTTCTAAGACTAAACAAATCCCAATTACTAATTAATTATTTACATAATATTTAAAATTATATAAGTTTCAGGAAAATGAATCCAGCCGTCGGCTGAATAATTCAACCGGCGGTTGGATGTTCTGAGCTGTCGGCTCTCCTCTCTTGATTCCCATATTCCGGCAAAAACTCTTTTTCCAATTAAAAATTCCGAACCAAACTATTAGCAAACCTAATTATTTCATGCAAATCCTCTAAGCAAATGTGTACGCACAAAATCAACCCCAAACTTATATTTCTTCCAAATACGAATTCTTAATGAAAACGGATCTAACATTCCAATTATATCAACTAGGCTCCTATGAAAAACTATATACAATTCGGAGTTAAAAACCCCTAAATATGAATCCCCAATTTGAGAGATCGAAATATAAAAATCAAGAGATAATGAGTTAAAGAGTGAAATGTACATACCTTTGTAGAAGAACAAATAAAATTGCAATGAGAATAATGAAGTAAGTGATGATTTGGTCGGAAATTTCGTGTAAGTTTTTTGGTTTTTGTGTTTTGAAAAATGAAGAAGAAGAAACTGTCACTGGTTTAAACCTAGTACGTCCAGCCGTCGGCTGAACTAGTCAATCGGCGGTTGGACTGCTAGCCCAACAGGCCCAGCTTGTTTAGCCCAACTCGTTTAACGGCCCAATTCTTTCTTTTAAAATGTTGAGACATGTTTTGTGACAACAGATCTAGCTTGTAATAGACTTTTGATAATTGTAATCAAGTTTATACATTGGTTTTAAATTGTAAATGAAATATATTGCTTGGTAAACATTTTAGAGTTAAATATCAATAGGTTGAAAAATGTTGACCAAGGTTGACCGCGAACCGAGTCAGTTCGCAGGACAAAATTGGCCTGCGAACCGAGTCAGTTTGCTGGGTCAATATGGGCTGCGAACAGAGTCAGTTCGCAGAGCCCAGTGACCTGCGAACCGAGACGATTATAAATGTAAATTAGGTTTTAAACCTAAAAGACTTTTGCCACTTTGGGTATCCGTATCTCCTGCGATTCCAGAGAGTTTTCCACCATTTCTAAAGGCTAGGTATTGATCGTTAACATTCGTTATAATCGATACAAAGCTATTAGACAATTGATTCGCTAATATATTGCGAAAGAATTTGTTATAGACCCTATAACTAGTATTGAGGGATTCCGCACCTTAATACCGTAGATAACCTCGTTATCGATCCGTCACGAACGGGACTTACAATTGGTATCAGAGCCTACGGCTAGATACGCGTAGGTTCGAGGTTATTCGGGTTAATAACGTGTGATTTCGGGTTGTTTTAGTGCATTACGTACTTATTTACGACCAAAATCACTCTCTGGACGTTTTTAGTTTTGTTTACGATCGAAAACTTTAAGTTTTAAATCGTAAGAATAACTAACATTTTCGTTTTTGGAATTTTCAGCCGTTTCGCGAACTGAGATTAGGGTTTTTGCGAACCAAGATCACTTGCGAACCGAACCGAGTTTGCGAACCGAACCGAGTTTGCGAACCGAACTGAGAGTCGCGAACTGAGATTTGCGAACTGAGTTGAGTTTTCTGCGAACTGAGTTTCTGCGAACCGAACCGAGATTGCGAACCGAACTGAGTTCTCGCGAACTGAGTTGAGTTCTGCGAACTGAGTTTCTGCGAACCGAACGAAGATTGCGAACTGAGTTCCTGTGAACTGAAATTTTTGAGTTTTCTGAAATTTCTGATGTATCTGAGACACAGAAGGTTGTTCATAAGGATCCATCATCTGATGTCAGTAAGAACACACCATTCCCTAAAGTACAGTTTGTCTCGAGTGGAATGATGGTTGATACTGACATAAATGATGAGATTATTAAGGAACAAGGCAATATACCTTTAGTGTCTGAAACTCAGACTGAAAACGAAAGGGCAAAAGTGGTTAAGTCACGTAAGCAGATATCGTGCTTCAAATGTCACAAAAAGGGGCATGTGGCTTCTTGTTGTCCTAACAAGAAGTTGGAAGCATCACATAAGCATGTGAATAACCATGAGACACAGAAAGTCTCTAGTTCAAATGTAGACAGGTTAGGTACCAAACCGGGATTTCATAATAAACCTGTAAACATTCTGAAAAGAGATGTTCCTCATAGTGTCTCTCCACCTAAACCTAAACGGCCTTATTCTCTAAATGATAATAAGCCTAGAGATAAGACACCGTCGAGATTTAGGACTCCAAGTAGAAACCACAGTCAATTTAAAAGTGGTTCTACTTCACGTACACATAGAGTTGATTATGTGCCTAAGAGGTTTTCTACTCACTCTCCTAAGAGGCATAAGACTTCAGATCATCAACAACTTACAACTTCTTTGCCAGTTACCAAGACTATTGACGATAATAGTTATGGTTACTTTAAGGAAGTTCAGATTGTTGATGATAAGGGACAAACCAAGACCGTAATGGATTGGGTCCCTCTTGAGAACTGATTGTGTACAACTTGTTATGTGCAGGAGCAGACTGTGAACAAGGACAGTTGCTGGTATGTAGACAGTGGATGCTCTAGGCACATGACCGGTGAAAGAAGTCTACTGAAGGACTTCAAAGGTGGAATGAAACAGCGAGTTCATTTCGTTGGTGATAAAGGAGGAGTAATAACTGGGAAAGGAAAAGTTTCAAATGGAACTTTGACTCTAGAGGATGTGAATTACGTTGAAGAACTAACTGACAACCTAGTGAGTGTTTCCCAAGTCTGTGATAAAGGTCATTCTGTACATTTCAATGAGACAGAAGCCTTAGTCCTGAAGCCGGGTTTCACCATCTCAGAAAAATGGATATTAGTGAGGGCTCCAAGGAAGAAGGACATCTATGCCATCAACATGGGTGTTCCTAATACTTCAATGGAATCTACATGTCTTTTATCCAAGGCTTCTGAAGCAGACACACTTTTATGTCATAGGAGAATGGCTCACCTGAACTTTCGTAAAATGAACTATATAACCAAGAATGGTTTAGTTCTGGGTGTATCACAAAAACGTTTCGAGTCTGAAGAACACGATCTAAGACTGAAAACTCAATTTCCTTGCCATTTGATTTGCTACACATGGATCTCTTTGGCCCAATAAACAAAAGAAGCATAGGTGGCAAATGGTACTGTTTAGTTGTTACAGATGATTTCTCTAGATTCTCTTGGGTATTCTTTTTGGGATCTAACGATGAAACTCCTGGTATTCTTATGGAGTTCTTAGATCTAATAGAGAATGTCTACAGAACACGAGTTAAGAGAATTCGTAGTGACAATGGAACAGAGTTCAAGAATTCAACGTTCAATGTCTATTGCTTAAGCAAAGGGATACAACATCAATTCAGTGCACCGTATGAACCTCAACAGAACGGTGTTGCTGAAAGGAAAAACAGAACGTTGATTGAAGGGGCTAGAACAATGCTTGCAGATTTAAGGCTTCCGGTCATTTTCTGGGCAGAAGCGGTGAATACAGCATGTCATGTTCTAAACAGAGTTCTTACGGTTAAAAAGCAGAACAAGACTTGTTATGAGCTTTTGAACAATAAGAAACCTAACTTAAAAGGGTTTGAACCCTTTGAAGTTTCATGCACTTTACTGAAGACTAGTAATCAACAGAAATTTGATGAGAAGGCTGACGAAGGATATTTCCTAGGTTATGTGCCTAATTCACCAAACAAACGTGTCTTCAATAAAGCTACGGGGCGTGTGGAAATAGTTTATAACATTGAAGTTACGAGCTACACACATGACGTACATAAGGGATTAGATTGGCAATTCGACAATTCAGATCTCTTTAAGTCTTTTAATGTCCCAATCAGTGACTACAAAGTTGACTCAGAAATCTCTGAACATTTATTGTCGGGTGATGGGGATATTGGCCCTGCACCAACATCGAATGTTCCTAGAGATACAACTTCTGTGGATCCTAATCGTGCATCAACGAGTGCCACACAACAATCTTCTGATGAGGTGTATAGTTCTGATAAAAATATGCCACCATTGGAAGAAATTGGCACTAATCTAGAAGAGGAAATAGAACTTGAACCGGTGACAACAACAAGAGTTAACAAAAATCACCCAACTGAGAATATCATTGGGGATCCAAATGCATCTGTTCAAACTAGGGCGAGTATATCTGAGTAGACTAGCCTGTATGCTGAAATGAAAGAGACAGGGGTTACAAATCTATGTCTATATTCATGCATTATCTCACAAGTTGAGCCTAAGAATGTCCAAATGGCGTTGAAGGACAACTCGTGGGTAGAAGCAATGCAGGAAGAACTTTCTCAGTTCTCAAAACTGCAAGTTTGGGAGTTGGTTGATTTACCAAGTAGTGAATATCCAATTGGCACTAGATGGGTCTTTAAGTGTAAGAAAGACGATCGGGGAATCGTGATTCGCAATAAAGCTCGTCTAGTCGTTCAAGGTTTCAATCAACAAGAAGGGATTGATTACAATGAAGTGTTTGCACCTGTGGCTAGGCTTGAGGCAATTTGATTGTTCTTAGCATTTACAGCTTCAAAAGAAAATGAAAGTTTATCAGCTGGATGTTAAGAGTGCCTTCTTGTATGGCAAGGTCAAGGAAACGGTGTATGTTTCTCAACCACCAGGGTTTACTGATCCAAAGTATCCAAATAGAGTATATCATCTTGATAAGGCTCTGTATGGATTACATCAAGCACCAAGAGCATGGTATGAAACACTGTCAACTTATCTTCTTGAGAATGGTTTTACAAGAGGAAGAATTGATAGTACACTTTTTGTGAAATGGAAGAAGCAGGACTTTATACTTGTTCAAGTATATGTTGATGACATTATCTTTGGGTCATCTGACGAAAAGATGTGTAAAGAATTTGAGCAAGTTATGAAGGGAAAGTTTGAGATGTCTGCTATGGGAGAGTTGAACTTTTTCTTAGGGTTACAAGTTGACCAAAAGAAAGATGGATTCTTTATTCATCAGTCTAAATATACACATGAGCTATTAGAACGTTTCAAGATGGATGAATCTCGTATCTACAAGACTCCTATTTCAGAAAATCACGGACTCAGTCCTGATACATCGAATGATCAGAATGTAGATCCCACTTTATATAGGGCTATGATTGGATCACTAATGTATTTGATTGTATCTAGGCCTGACATTATGTTTGCTGTTTGTATTTGCGCAAGATATCAGGCTAATCCGAAAGAGTCACATATGCAAGCTGTAAAAAGAATCTTTCGTTACCTCAATGGGAAGCCGAAGCTGGGACTTTGGTATCCGATTGAAGGAGACATAGATTTCGTTGCTTACACTGATTCGGATTATGGTGGATGCAATCAAAATAGAAAGTCTACGACCGGAGGATGTCAATTCCTAGGAGGTAGACTTGTGTCTTGGCAGTGCAAGAAGCAAAGCTCAGTAGCCATTTCAACATGTGAAGTTGAGTATGTTGTAGTTGGCAGCTGTTGTTCCCAAGTATTGTTGATACAACAGCAACTGCGAGATTATGGGCTAAACTTTACCGACACTCCTATGATGATCGATAATGAATCGACGATCTCTATAACCAATAATCCGGTAAAGCACAGCAAGACGAAACACATTGATATTCGTCATCATTTTATTAGGGATTGTGCCGAGAAGAAGCTTATTAGGTTAGTCAAAGTTGCCTCTACTGACAACTTGGCAGACCTATACACTAAAGCTTTCGACAGGACGCGTTTTGAGACATTGGTTCAACTTAACGGAATGAGGAATCTAGAATAACTAGTCTTCCAAAGGAGCATGTAATAGTTAGTAAGTTTTATTTAAAAAAAAAAGGCGGGGAGGCGTATGGCATTCATTTGCTTGTTACCTGAGGGGAATCGCCTCCGATAAAAGAACAAAAGTATGTTTCTTTTAGAAAATGTTTAAGCTTTTATCCGCTGGCAAATGATAGTACATTAGGAGAATAAGCTTTACAAAAATAAGTATAAGTCTTAAGTTAGATGTGTTAGTAGATTCTGGTAAGTCACATTAACGTTACATCTTTACAACCAGCTCGATACTTATATTTATTTTATTATACACCTTTCTCCACACGTTATAATTGGATAAGAATAAAATTAAGTGTAGACAGCTTCATCATATGATGTACTGGTAGGCAAATTATGCTATGACTTCTAAGCATTTAATAAGCATTAATTCTCATGTGTGTTATTTAGAGTGAACTACTGTATGATGTATGACATAAGTCTTAATTTGTGAATGATAGTAGAGCCATACACTGTTATCAAGAAACTATGAAAATATGAACAGACAAATAGTTAGAAAAATGGCTATTAGCAAAACTACTGGTGACTTTGTTGTACTAAGTACAGACCTGAAACCTTTAGTTTTGCCAATGGGCTCAAACTTGTTTTGCTCATACTAAGGGATCTTGTATTGTACTAAGTACAGACCTAGAACCACTAGTATCTTCAAAATATGTTTGATGTTTGTCAAGTCTTAAATAACTTAAGGATATGTTATATGTTACGAAAAGTGCATCATTTAGTAACCTCTACCTTGAATGTAAAAGATACAGTGTTATGTGTTATACTTGATTTTTCAGTATGTCGTATATTAGGACACATTGGTTAATATGCATACTAACAATAAAGGTTTTCTTGGAAATCAGTGTATAATTTGTTTATGTGGATCATTGTCACACCCCCAAAAACGGTCAACGTTGGTCAGCGGAAGCAATTGTATACAGAGGTGGGGGCGTCGACGTAAACATTGGACATTCATACATATCAGAGCATATGATTATCGCAGAACATATATGTATTAAGATGCCATAATTAATTGTTTACAAAAGTTTACGATTCATCGAATCGTAGAAGTAGAAATGTAGTTTAAGTTATACAAAATAAATCCCATTGGCTTCAAAAGATGGCATCCTAAATTCTTAGTGGGTCGCCTAGTTTCATAAGTATGCATGCAGTCTCACAGGTGCAGCTAATTCCCTGAAAAACATAGTAAAAAGTCAACAAAATTGTTGAGTGAATTCACAGGTTTTATGTTTGCAAGTATGGTTTGATAAACCAAAGTTGTTTGTAAATCGTTGTTGCCATAACATTCAAGACGTGGTTTCGTTGGGATGTTACCCCAAAATACAGTTTAGTTGGGATGTTACCCAAAACACAGTTTGAAAATACGTTGCTGGTCGTTCTCCAGCGTTTTAAAAATAGTACCGGTCGTTCTCCGGTTTATCAAATACTGGTCGTTCTCCAGTTTAACACGGCCGGTCGTTCTCCGGCCTATAACATGCTGGTCGTTCTCCAGCGAATCACAATACCGGTCGTTCTCCGGTTTATTACGTACTGGCCGTTCTCCAGTAAAACACTACCGGTCGTTCTCCGGTTTATCACAATGCTGGTCGTTCTCCAGCGTATCAAAAGTTACCAGTCGTTCTCCAGTTTATCAAAAGTAGTAAAACGTTTTTGTAAACAGTTCGTATAAAAGTTTGAAACTCATTTCATAGTTACACAATAGCATGAACACGATCATAAACAGTTGTATAAAAGCATTGAAAGCAATTATATAATAGTGGTAGATTATGGCAAATAGTAAAACAGTAACTATGTTTTTCACCCCTGTTGGAAAGCATGTAAAAACGGTAAAAGTAGGGGCTGTGAACTCACCTCGTGAGCTAAATACGTGAGTGCTAGCAAAGCGGTTGCCCAAGTACGGTCTCTTAATGTCCTAAACGCAAGAGATTGTTTATATAAGTAGTTGGCTAACTGCCGAACCATGTTAAATGTTCACTCGTTTCGAAAGATCATTGTGTTAAAAATTTGTGCGATACGTTGGTGACGTTTTCGGAATAATAATGCTTGATGTTATTATTATTATTCATGCTTTGTTGTTAACTTTGTAAAAGTACAAGTCATGTGTTTCCAAGTTATTTTCTTATGTAGTTCATTCGTAAAAATTGATAGTTTGTAACAAATTATATTTTGGTTATTTGGGCGTTGCGACACTAATGTAGTGTCGCAGAGTCGGGTTGCGACACTAAGGGATTATGCGACACTAAGGGATTATGTGACACTAAGGGTTTATGCGACACTAAGGTAGTGTCGTTAGTTAATACTGCTATCCTTGTGTCGCTAGTTAGTAATGCTATCCTTGTGTCGCTAGTTAGTACTGCTAGCCTTGCGAGACAAGGGTAGTGTCGCTATAATCACAGACTTAGTTTCTCAGACTGAGCTTCGGTCTGTGTTGTGATGTTTTATTTTGTGAACTTGGTTTATTTTTTTGTTTTAGCCCGAAAATTTTACACAATAAATCTTAATGTTTTAGTACTTGTAAAATGTAGGTTAAACTTTACTATAGTGATGCAGAAAAACAGAAGATGTTTGAACACATCTATGTAGACTTTTTGAAAAGACTAAATCATTACATTTCGTAGTTACATTGTTTACATATGTTTTGCCAAAAGTAGAGTACGCATCTATTACAAAATTACAACACATCATAATGCAAGCTAATCTATGTAGTTTGTGAAAAATATGCGACTCGAGCTATCTCCTTCCAAAAGCAACCCTACTGCGATTGGTCCCCTGAGAAATACATACTAAAAGGTCAACATAAAGTTGGTGAGTTCATAGGTTTGTAAACAGTTGATATAACATCGTATGGAACACAAGATTTGTTGTTTGTATCATTCAACAATGATAGGTAATGTATTACAAAAATGTAAAATAGTGTATATTGTTGCCATGAGCTCATAGTTCGAGCTTAACTGTGGTGTCGGGTCACAATCAAGTGCCACGATCGGGGTGCCTCCCAGCGAGTGCCTAATCTGTCACACCCCCAAAATTCATGATTTACGTTTATCAGATGGTTTGCGGAAGCATTAGTTCGAGTGCGGGCGTCGACGTAAACATTGGACATTCATACATATCAGAGCATATGATTATCGCAGAACATATATGTATTAAGATGCCATAATTAATTGTTTACAAAAGTTTACGATTCATCGAATCGTAGAAGTAGAAATGTAGTTTAAGTTATACAAAAGAAATCCCATTGGCTTCAAAAGATGGCATCCTAAATTCCTCGTGGGTCGCCTAGTTTCATAGGTATGCATGCAGTCTCACATGTGCAGCTAATTCCCTGAAAAACATAGTAAAAAGTCAACAAAATTGTTGAGTGAATTCACAGGTTTTATGTTTGCAAGTATAGTTTGATAAGCCAAAGCTGTTTGTAAATCGTTGTTGCCATAATATTCAAGACGTGGTTTCGTTGGGATGTTACCCCAAAATACAGTTTAGTTGGGATGTTACCCAAAACACAGTTTGAAAATACGTTGCTGGTCGTTCTCCAGCGTTTTAAAAATAGTACCGGTCGTTCTCCGGTTTATCAAATACTGGTCGTTCTCCAGTTTAACACGGCCGGTCGTTCTCCGGCCTATAACATGCTGGTCGTTCTCCTGCGAATCACAATACCGGTCGTTCTCTGGTTTATTACGTACTGGTCGTTCTCCAGTAAAACACTACCGGTCGTTCTCCGGTTTATTACGTACTGGTCGTTCTCCAATAAAACACTACCGGTCGTTCTCCGGTTTATCACAATGCTGGTCGTTCTCCAGCGTATCAAAAGTTACCGGTCGTTCTCCGGTTTATCACAAGTAGTAAAACGTTTTTTTTTTGTTTTGTAAACAGTTCGTATAAAAGTTTGAAACTCATTTCATAGTTGCACAATAGTATGAACACGATCATAAACAGTTGTATAAAAGCATTGAAAGCAATTATATAATAGTGGTAGATTATGGCAAATAGTAAAACAGTAACTATGTTTTTCACCCCTCTTGGAAAGCATGTAAAAGCGGTAAAAGTAGGGGCTGTGAACTCACCTCGTGAGCTAAATAAGTGAGTGCTAGCAAAGCGGTTGCCCAAGTACGGTCTCTTAACGTCCTAAACGCAAGAGATTGTTTATATAAGTAGTTGGCTAACTGCCGAACCATGTTAAATGTTCACTCGTTTCGAAAGATCATTGTGTTTAAAATTTGTGCGATACGTTGGTGACGTTTTCGGAATAATAATGCTTGATGTTATTATTATAATTCATGTTTCGTTGTTAACTTTGTAAAAGTACAAGTCTTGTGTTTCCAAGTTATTTTCTTATGTAGTTCATTCTAAAAATTGATAGTTTGTAACAAATTAAATTTTGCTTATTTGGGTGTTGCGACACTAATGTAGTGTCGCAGAGTCGTGTTGCGACACTAAGGGATTATGCGACACTAAGGTAATGTCGCTAGTTAATACTGTTATCCTTGTGTCGCAAGTTAGTACTGCTATCCTTGTGTCGCTAGTTAATACTGCTATCCTTGTGTCGCTAGTTAGTACTGCTAGCTTTGCGACACAAGGGTAGTGTCGCTATGATCACAGACTTAGTTTCTCAGACTGAGCTTCGGTCTGTGTTGTGATGTTTTATTTTGTGAACTCGGTTTACGTTTTTGTTTTAGCCCGAAGATTTTACACAATAAATCTTAATGTTTTAGTACTTGTAAAAAGTAGGTTTTATAATTTTTGGCAAACCCGAAGGTGCTCATTTTTAACCTCGGGAATTGTTAACAGCTTTGGCCCGACTTTTCTCTAAAATACTCGGTTTTGTGAGCTCGATTTCAAAAATCATAAGTCCGAAATAAACTATAAGAAAAATCACAGAGGTTCCCCTATGTCTTGACTACTTCCAGTAATTTTTCTGGATTTTTAGGCAAGTCTAAGTATTTTTAAATATTATGTTTGTCCTCTGAGGTCCAAAATTGACCAATCTGGATACATGCAACAAGATCTAATTTCTGAGCAAAATCTATGCATTTTCAGAGAAAGTTATCTAAATGATATTTGTACCTAACAAAATTTGTGAACTTTTGGCGGTGGTTTCATGTCATTTGGAGGTGTATATCTCGAGTTATGATTAAAACAAGAAAGGTGAATTTTCTGAGTTTTTAGACAGCCCGTATACATGTTTTTGTAAAAATCGTTTCGGGTATCAAACGAACTCCAAAAATTATGAAACCAGTTGGAAATGAAATCTAACTCCTTGAACTTATGTTTTATCTTTTGATTAATTCATTTTCATTATGTTTTGAGTGAGAAACACTCAGGTGAAATTCGGAGTATTTTCTGGACAGAATATGCATGTTGCATTTTTGTAAGTTGATGATGATGAAAAACGTTTTTAACATGGTTTTTGGACATGAATCTTTTGAGTGAACATTTTAACATGTTATTCAAGTATTTTAAAGGTAGAATAAGTTTTCTTACAATGAGAATTGAAGAAGGAAAGGAGGAGGTGTTGTGGAGCTTGAATCCTTGAAAAAATCTTGAACTTCCTTGCAAAATGATGAAAGTTTTTGGTATGATTTCTTGATGAATGGTGGTGGTATGGTGGTGGTTTGATGCAGATTTTTAGTGAGAGAAAATCTAGAGAGAAGCTAGAGAGAGTTTGAGAGAAAAGAGAGTAAGATGCATGAAAGATAAGTGGAGGTATAAGGTATAAGTGATGATTGAGATTTGCATGTATGGGGGGATGGGGTGGCACATGGGGGCAGATTTTTGAGGGTCCCATCTCATGAGTTTGTGATTTAATTCTCAGTCTCAGTCTGTGTTACGTATTGTGGTCGTTTACCCGTTATTCGTGTTAAAACGTTAAATCGCCTAACGTTTTCTTGTGTCGTTTTAATTTACGGTATATTTGGGAAAATTTTCCATTGAAGTGTTATTAAAATACTTTATTTTGAGTTACCGAAATATTTATCGAGTTTCATTTGGTTGCCGAATTCGATTCGCGCGTTTTTGTTGCGTTAGAGACGTTTTAACCAAAACGTATAGATTTTTCGTGTATTATTATATTAAAATAATAATATAGGATAAATAACTACTAAAAATAGATTTAAGTTATTTATAGAAATATTTTCACCAATGTCGTATATTGTGTCGGACACTGTCCGATCGTTTTGCGCGTATTTACTAATAATTACAACTTTTGTAATACTTCACGTATTAATTTGTTGGGCTTTGCTAGACTTATCTCATAAAAATAGTGTGAACTTTCTTAAGTAGGGAATTAGCCTAAGACATGCACGTGATTAATGTACGTAATTACACTGAAATTTGAGGGGTGTCACATAATCCAACACTCGTAAGAACAAATGATAATGCGTCCGTTTGACCAGTTAGCGCGACTAACCCGGACGGGGGGAGTCAATCCTAAATAGTACTATTCATTAACATTCACGCTATAACGATACTAACAAACTATGATGTGGGGGACTTTCAGGATTAGTAAAATAACTCATGCAACCAATATATCGAGTTTAGTACTTGTGTTCGAATAAAAATAGCGGTATAAAAGCAGTTGTATGTATTCTCACCCTAGTTAGAAACAGTAAAAAGGGGCTATGAAACTCACCTGAGATTAGGAGCAAGCAATGTGTTCCAAGTTGCAACCTTCTAACGTCCTAAACATATAAGGTTGTGTAAGTAGATGTCTCAAAAGACCATCTATAGTGATTGTATAAGTGGGGGTTAATGTCCACTTTTTTTTGATAAAGGGGAAAAAATACCCCGACAAATATTATTAGAATAAAATGATAATCAATACAAGTACAATGGATGTGGTAGAACCACATTGACTTAATCTAACAGACGGAAAGACTAAGTGCATACACAAGACAGGCCTTGAGTATGACAACCAGCAAAGCCCAACTATGAGGACACACAACCATGAGGCAACAACAACAGCAACAACAAGACTCTAGCCAAGCAATAAACCACTGCGTCCGCATGAAAAAAGGATTAACTTGACGAAGAACTCACCCCTTTCGGGATCTTCCATCAATCCATAGTGCGGATAGCACGAAACGAGGGTTTGAAGGCAAAGGAAACCAGCTTTAACCTAATCGTATTGATGATTGCGTCAGCCACCTCCTTAAAGGACCTTTTGCCTTTGTCAAAAAGCCGAGAGTTCCGTTCTTGCCAAATGAAGTATGTCGATGCCGCCAGCACCAGACGAGCTACCACATGGTCAATGTTTTTCGAGCTTGTGGCAGATAGGAAGGAGGGCATAAGAACTTCAAGACAGTCAGACATAACCTGCAACTTCGCATGATTAATAACCCTGAACCAAACCTGGGATAAGAATGAGCATTCAAAGAACAGGTGAGCATGAGAGTCCGGGCAAGAACCAACACAGTTGACAACGCAGCAGGGCTAAATCAACCGAAGGGCCAACATCCCATTGCCTCAGACGGTCTTGGGTCTTCAGTCTTCCTCTTAAGACTAGCCACAGGTGAAAAGCATGCCTAGGAATACAAGAAGAAAACCACACAACAGGAGCCCAATCCACCACGCTACCTATTGGCCGAATGGATTCCCAAATTGACCAGCTCGGAAATCGAGAAAATCGCCCGCCGAATCACGCCATAGAAGCTGATTAGGCATGGAGTAAAGAGTAGGGACCTCAATCTGGGAAAGAGAAGGATACCTTTGAAGCCATTCAGCCGGCCATCTCCAAGAGTCATCCTCAATGAGATCAGCAACAGAATCGGAGGTTGAGAAACCCGAGCGAGTAATATCACGGAGACTGGAAAAGATACGGGCAATGGGGCACTGGTTACACCACGTGTCATACCAAACCGACACAGACCTCCCATTACCGATCTTATACCAACAATACGGCCGGACGACATCCCTTATATGTAAGAGGCTTTGCCAGCCCCAACTCATACTACTCTGAGCAGGGACATCCCAGAAGCTACGATCACGAAGTTTGTAAGCATACACCCATCTGACCCAGATGGAATTCTTTCTGGAAAGGATGCTCCAAATGTGGTTGGCCATGAGGGATATATTCCAATCACTCAAGCGACGGATCCCCAAACCACCTTCTCGCTTTGGATGACATATATCATCCCATGCCACCTTAGCTTTACCAGCCTTCATTGGGCATTGACACCACAAGAAGACCCTCATAAGCTTCTCAATATCACTGATAGTAGAGGCAGGAAGAATAAACACAGATGCCCAATATCCATGAAGAGATGTGAGAACAGAGGAGATTAATTGGACACGACCAGCAAATGAGAGAGCTTTATTCTTCCAATCCCCAATCCTATTTTGAACCTTCTCCACCAGAACTCTATAGTCAGACTTGACAAGCCTAGAGGAGATGAGGGGAATTCCGAGGTAACGAACCGGAAGGGTGCCTTCCTCAAAAGGCATGATGTGGAGGATACTTTGCCGCACATAGTCGGGAACATTACAAAAGAAAGCAGTACTCTTTGGGATACTGGGGGGTCAAGGCCGAGACTTCCTTAAATTCCTTGAGGGCGGAATGAAGAACCGTGGCAGAATCCAAGTCACCATGCGCAAAGAGAAACAAGTCATCTGCAAAACACAGGTTAACAAGCCCAAGATTCTCACACTTCGCATGGTATTTAAAGGAAGTAGATCCGTCTACCTTCCTCCGGATAAGTAAGGTCAGCACCTCCATCACTAGAGTAAAGATATAGGGAGACAATGGATCCCCTTGACGCAGACCTCGTTTACCTTTAAAGAACCCATGCACACCTCCATTAATACTCAGGGAGTAGGACGTGCAAGACACACAAGTCATGATCAGATTTACCATAACCGGGTGGAAGCCAAAGCCATGAAGGATAGTCCTGAGAAAACCCCAATCCACAGTATCATAAGCTTTCTGAATGTCAATCTTAAAGGCACAGCGAGCAGCACCATGATTAAAGTGGTAACATCTCATAAGCTCCTGGGTTAAGAGGATGTTATCTGAGATACTCCTGCCAGGAATGAAGGCAGATTGATTGTCACTCACAATATCTTCCAGCCCATCCTTGATCCGATTAGTGATCAGCTTGCTGATGCACTTATACAGGACATTACACAAGGAAATAGGCCGAAAATCATTGATTCGAGAGGGGGATGCAACTTTCAGGACAAGGGCAATAACAGTATGATTGATTTCTTTTAGGATCTGGCCATTGGTAAAGAAATCACGAACTGCAAAGAACATATCGTCTCCAATGATATCCCAAGACCGTTTAAAGAAGGCGGCCGAGTAGCCGTCTGGGCCCGGGGATTTACAGTTGCCAATAGAAAATAAAGCCGCCCTAACTTCGTCCTTGGTAACAGGCCGAATCATCAGCACAGCCTTGGATCTCGAGAGTTTACGAGAGTAAAGCCCCAAAGAATCCAGCGGAGTAGAGTCACCAGCACATCCTAAGAAGTTCTGGTAATGGTCAAAAAATGTTAGGGGCACCAAATCACCCTCATGGGCAACATTATGCAAGTCATGCACACGCTCAATTCGACCCCTATTAGCTTTTTCCTTAACCACGTTGTGGAAGAACTTGGAATTACAATCCCCCACCCGAAGCCATTCAATTTTTGCTTTCTGTTTCAGGAACCGTTCCTCATCGAGAACCGCCGCATTGAAAGCACGAAGGTAAAAGCTCTCCTCCTCTCGCAGAGCAGCAGAGTCTGGATTAGAATCAAGAGCTTTTTGAACTTCATCCAATTCAGTACGAAGCTTATCGACTTTCTTATGGACGTCACCCTGGTCCCTCATCAACTTTGCAAGGGGTTTTTTAAGTCTTTTCAACCTTCTGGTAATCCGGAACATAGCATGCCCTTCAAGGTTCTCCTTCCACGCTTCCATAACAATATCTTTAAATGCTGGCTTAAGGGCAGTCAGATTAAAGAATTTAAAGGGCTTAATACGGGGTTTATGAATCAGAGGCAGGCTAAGCACCGCAGGGGAGTGGTCAGAGATCCTGTATGGCTGAAATAAAGCACGAGCCCCCGGGTAAGCTCCTAGAAACTCCCCATTGCACATGATACGGTCAATCTTTCTCAGGATACCCGAGTCGGACTGAGGCTTCTGATTCCAAGTGAAGTGAAGCCCCGTGGCCGGCACATCAACAACCCCAATATCCTCCACACACTCCCTAAAATCACGCATAGAGGTTGTGCACCTGGAGGAGCCAGCTGAAGCATCTTCCAAATTAAGAATGGCATTAAAATCACCCATTAACATCCAAGGCTTATTACGGATAAACTGGCTATGCAGACGGAGATTATCCCACAGCTCCCTTCTATGGGAATAGGATCTAGCCGCATAAATGAAAGAGCAAGAGAAAGACTGGTCCCTATCCCGCATCCGGACTTGACAATGCATGACCTGATCCGTAAAAGAAATAATCATAAGTTCAACCCGGTCAGGATCCCAACCAAGAATAATGCGGGATTCACTAGCACTCCTAGAAGAATTAGAAGACCAACTCCACCTTCTGAACACCTTAGAACATATACGATTGAGATTAGAGACATGGACATGGGACTCTAAGATGGCACAGATGCACAACTTGTTCTCACTAACCACCTGTTGAACCTCTTTTTGTTTGGGGACACGGTTCAAACCCCTAACATTCCACGAAGCGAGACTAATCATGGAGACTAGGGGCCCTGGGAGTGCTTGCCTCCTCAGAAAGAGATCCTTCCATAGGAAGTTTCATGTATACAGATGTCTCATTATAAACTTCCTCAATATCTGATTCAGATTCATCAGCCGAAGTACCACAACAAGAGGCCGCCCCTCGAAACTTACAGGGCTGGCTTGGGCCATTTCTATTATCATCCCGGTTATGGGTTTTCTTATCTCTTGGATTATCCTCTTTCTCCTCGTCACTTAAGGCACCGAAGCGGTTTTCCAAAGATAAGGGTTTCGAAACTCCTGACCCAGACTTGGGAGTCGGTTTCGGAACAGGGCCCTTTGGCACCGGTTTGGAGGTAGGTCCCTGGTCTTTCACCTTAAAAATCATTTTAGGCTTTTGTTTCTGCACAGAAAAACCATCAAGGGGTTTTCCACCCTGCTTTAGCAGGCCTCGGGCCGACTTCTTGGAGGTAACAAATTCCGGGTTAGTTGCCTTTGGAGCTTCAACAACCACTACATTCTTGGGGCATTCAGCATCTTTATGGCCGAAAATTTTACACATATTGCACCGAGGCGGGCGCCATTCATACTCAACCCTAACCGTATGAAGGGTCTTGCCATTCCCCCTAAGCTTGGGGATTGCCACCGTGACAGTTTCCTTCATCTCGGCCCCCGACACGACCTCAACCATGGCACGAGCAAAGTTTGGTCGACCCCAAGCCGCAGTACACATTGTACTAGTATAGGAGTCAAGCATAAGAGGAGTCCCAACCTTGGTGGCAATACCGCTCAGCCCCACCTCATTGAAAGCCAAAAGCAGAACATTATGGAGCTTAATCCACACCGGCACTTTTGTAAGATCCTCCTTAGCTAAATCAGCATCAGAATCCCATTTTCTTAACATGATAGGAACCATTCTAATCGTCCAAGGACCCCCCCCTCAAGAACCTCATTCATACCATGCTCCAAAGAAAATTTGAAAAAGAAGAAGCCATTGGAGTGCATCATAACCTTCTCAATTCCGAACTTCCTCCAAGCATTCGTCACGTAGTTTTGGACCACGGGAAAAGCTAATCTCTTACCAATGAAGTACCCGTACAAAGTGTTCGAGTACTTTTTACTTGCTTCAACAACCGTGGCCAAAGGGATCTCCACATCCACATCACTATCATCAGGAGCCTTCAGATTCAGAGCACGGAAATTAACCTTCTTCCTAACAACACGATCCGCAGCTTGAGCATAGGACTTAATTCCAAGGGATGGGTGTTTTTGGCCCGGTTGTTGAAAAACAACCGTAGCCGCTTTAAGCCTATCCAGACCACTGGTAGCGGAAGAGCTACCACTAGGGCCATTAACTTTAGGGACAGGATACTCCGCCAGCTTTTCAGCTGAATCAGCATCTTTTTCACTCCTACGATTTAGCCATTCAGCCTCACGACCCTCCTTAACAGCTCTACCAGTAGTATCATAGAAATCAGGGATTTCAGAGGGATATTTAATCCCAACCTGATTCGCAGCATTGCCAAACTGGCCGACATCAGAACCCACAACAGGTTTTTCAAGAGAACTAGAACGGGAATCAGGGAATTTACCAGGGTCGAGCACCCCAACCTGACTCCCACGTATAGTAGCAAGTAAATTTTCAGCCCACGATCCCAAAGATTCAGGGGTTACACCTTGAGATGTGTGGATTTTACCCCTGCGACACTGAGAAGTGTCGCAAGAAGTATCACCGGTGTCGCAACAGGTGGCAAGAGGAGCGCGACACTTTGAACCAGTGTCGCTAAAAGTGTTAGTGTCGCATGGGGTGGTGTCGCACACAACTTTACCCGTCGTGTCGCCTGTAATGTCGCTACCAGAAGATGAGGGGATGCGACACAACGAGCTTGTGTCGCAAAGCAAGCTGGTGTCGCACAGACTACGGGAACATGTAGTGTCGCCAAGCAAATTAGGGTTAGGGTTGCGGCTTGTGTCGCAAGGAGTGTCGCCAACTTCATCTTCAACCTGTAGCTGCGTCGCCGCGGTTTCTGTTTCTGCAACAACAAACTCGGGGACTTCCGACAGACCTGACCCATACTTTGCTTGAGAACCGATATCATTCGAACTAGAGACCTTTACCACTTTCTTTTTCTTTTTGTTATTGCTCACTTTCATGGTGACCGGCAACCGAGAAAAGAGGAAAAGAGAGATGCTCGGTTACAAGAAAAAATACCCTGGGAAGTCCTCCCGAAACCGACAACCAACGGGACCCCAGCGCACAGGGAGCACAATGGTCGGATTAAATATTGCAGGGCATGACCAAGCACCGGAATCACCAAGATCGCCGGAGTTCGCCGAAGTTTTTGTAGTTGGTTAAAAAAAGAAGGTGATGGGTTTATGTTACGCGTATTTCTACTTTTCAGTTATGGGTAATTAATCAGTGTGGCAAGGGCGAAGCCCATTAATGACGGGGTTCGGGGGCAGCGCCCCTGGTAGCGGGGTCCAAGGGGTGGCAACCCCTGGCGGGGTCCAAGGGGCAGAGCCCCTGGCTGGGGTCAAGCTGGGTTAGTTATGCTTATATTGCTTTAACCAAAAACGTATGGATTATGTGTTTTTAGCGACACTGGGTTAGTGTCGCTATATGCGAGACTAAGGGTTTATGCGACACAAAGTCTTGTGTCGCTAATGTGACGTTTCGGGTGTATAGCGACACAAAAGTTTGTGTCGCTAATGTGACGACTCGGGTGTTATGGCGACACAAGGGCTTGTGTCGCTAATATGTCGATTCGGGTGCTATAGCGACACAAAGGCTTGTGTCGCTAATGTGACGGTTTGGGTGCTATAGCGACACAAAAGCTTGTGTCGCTAATGTGACGATTCATGTGCTATAGCGACGCAAGAGCTTGCGTCGCTAATGTGATTCGGGTGCTATAGCGACACAAAGGCTTGTGTCGCAGACTACTGGGCTTCTGCGACACAGAGGTCTGAAACAGATCGGTTTTGTGCATTTTATTTCGGGTTCCAAATGTTTGAATAAAAATTCAAGAAAAATCTATGTTGTTCATTAGTATGTTAGCTACTTAAGATAATTTTTCCAGAATTTTTGGGTATTCCCTAGTATTTTTAAAAATTCCGTTTGTTCCCTAAGGTCAGAAAGTGACCAATCCGGACACATGCAACAAGATCGGATTTTTGGGCAAAATCTACTCATTTCCAGAAAAAGTCATCTAAACAACATTTGTACCTAACACATTTTTTGAACTTTTGGCGGTGGTTTCAAGTCATTTGGAGGTGTATATCTCGAGTTATGATTAAAACAAGGAAAGGTGAAATTTCTGTCTTTTTCGACAGCCCGGACACATGTTTTTATAAAACTCATTTCGGGTATCAAACGGGCTCCAAAAATTATGAAACCACTTGGAAAGGAAAGCTAACTTCTTAAACTTAATTTTTTCCTTTTGAATCGTCCATTTTGGTCAAGTTTTGAGGGAGAAACAGCCTCTCAAAGTCGAGCTACTTTTCCTTGTTAAGTGAACTTTTTAACATGTTCATGGAAGTGTTTTATAAGGGTTTTTAAGTTCTTACAAAGAGGAGGATGAAAGCACAAAGAGATGGACGTTGAGAGCTCGTTTTCTTGTGTTTTCGGCTTGATTTCTTCTTGAAAGTATGGTGAATGATGATGGTGGTGATGGTGGCCGGATTTTTGGTGGTGGTGGTGTTAAAATAGCAGATTTTTCTTGAGAGAGAGAGAGAGAGTATAGAGAAAATGGTGTTTAGTGTGTGTTTTGTTTAGTGTAAAATGAGAGAAATGGAGGAGGTTGGGGTATATATGCATGGGCTAAGCCCATGGCTTTGAGCTGGTTTTTGGGCCGATTTTTGGGCCTCATGGGCCGACCTTGTGATGCGTGTATGGACTGGAATAAATAGGAATTAGTGTGTAGGATATATGTGTTTAACAAATTAGACCTATAATTTGATAAACAGATTGCAAATCAAGATCTATTGATTTGAATCTAGCCAAAATCAGGAACACGTCCCAAAAAAGACAAACAAGAGAATTATAACAATAATTCAGAGAGTTTTGTTTTGTTTTCTTGAAAATCTGATTGTTCCCTCACCAAAAACGAAAATGGCAATAAAGCCTACAAAATTGGTAGGTTACAAACCTCCAAGAGCCTTACAATAATGGAGACTTTTAAATACTATTTAAGACTAATAAAAACATTATAAAACTGAAAATTCGTTCATAATTAAATGCACCATGCAAACTTTAATCCACCAAGGTTACCATGCACACTCCATGGGTCATTGAGCCCAAACCAGCTTCAAACCCAATAGTAAGCGCCAACCCATCATCCAACAGCCCATTACCTTTCGGGCCTTCTTTATCCATGTATGTATCATCCCTCCCCCTTTGAAAGGAATTGACCTCAATTCAGCAAGACCATCATCATCAAGATACGGTGAAAGATTTCCCACGTTAAAAGTAGCATGCACCCCATAATCTCCGGGTAACTCCACCTTGTATGCATTATCATTCACACGTGCAACCACCTTGTAAGGACCTTCAGCTCATGGCATCAATTTGTTCTTACGTTTGCTTGGAAAACGCTCTTTTCTCAAATGCACCCACACCAAATCACCATAAGCAAACACCCGAGGCTTCCTACTTTTATTGGATTTCTGTTTGTAAGCTGCATTAACAGCCTCAATACGATTACGAACTTGTTCATGCAACTTCATCATAGATTTCAGCTTAGCATCAGCATCCTTGTGAACCAACTCCTCCTTTGGCAATGGGATCAAATCTAATGGCAGGTAGGGATTAATTCCATAAACGACTTCAAACGGAGAATGACTAGTAGCATAAGTAGGAGAACGATTATAAGCAAATTCAGCATGAGCGAGCTTAACATCCCAATCTTTTTGAGTCTTGCTCACCAAACCCCGCAACAACGTCCCCAAGGTCCTATTTGTAACTTCAGTTTGGCCATCCGTTTGAGGATGATGTGATGTGCTAAACAACAACTTGGTTCCCACCTTCCTCCACAAAGTATTCCAGAAATAACTCAAAAACTTGGAATCCCGATCAGAAGCAATGGTTTTGGGGATCCCATGCAAACGTACAATCTCCCGGTAATATAAATCAGCCACATTACTAGCATCATCAGTTTTGTGACAAGCAACAAAGTGAGCCATCTTGGAAAACCTGTCAACAACAACCTTAATAGCATCCTTACCCCTTTGAGTGCGAAGTAAAGCTACAATAAAATCCATGGACACATCTTCCCAAGGACGAACTGGAACTGATAAAGCCGAGTACAAACCAGGTTTGAACGAACTTTTAGCCATATGACATGTCACACACTTACCCACAATGTTAGTTACATCCCCTAACATCTTTGGCCAAAAGAAATGCTCTTTCAACACTTCCAAAGTCTTGACCACCCCAAAATGGCCAGCCAACCCACCACCATGTGCTTCACGTATAAACAATTCACGAACAGTATGTTTTGGGACACAAAGCCGGTTCCCCTTGAAGAGAAAACCATCTTGCACCGAAAACTCCCCTTGGGCACCCTTAGTACATTTCCCAAACAATTCACCAAAATCAGCATCATCACCATAGTAATCTATTAAAGTTTCAAAGCCCAACAAACGAACATCAAGTGTAGCAAGTAAAGCATAACGACGTGAAAGTGCATCAGCCACCACATTACTTTTACCATCCTTATATTTTGATGAAAAATGAAAGGATTGCAAAAACTCTACCCACTTAGCATGCCTTGGACTCAACTTTTGCTGCCCATTAATATACTTCAAGGATTCATGATCTGAATGCAAAATGAAATGATTCGCACGCAAATAATGACTCCAATGATCCAATGCCCTAACAATGGCATAAAATTCCTTGTCACAAGTACAATAATTCAAACGAGCACCTCCCAAGTTCTCCGAAAAGTAAGCAATGGGACGTTTGGCTTGAATCAGAACAGCACCAATACCTACCCCACTTGCATCACACTCAACTTCAAAGGGTTGCGAAAAATCTGGAAGAGCCAAAATAGGAGCAGCACACAAGTGCTCCTTAATTGTTTCAAACGCCTTTTGGGCATCTACCCCCCATACAAATGCACCTTTCTTCAAACAATTAGTAATGGGACTAGTAAGAGTACTGAAATCACGAATAAAACGACGATAAAATGAGGCCAACACATGAAACGAACGCACTTCACTTATGTTTTTAGGACTAGGCCAGGATTTGATTGCTTCAATCTTGGTTTGATCCACGGACACCCCATCTTTGGAAACCACATAACCCAAGAACATCACCTTATCAACTAGAAATGAACACTTCTCCTGTTTTCCAAAGAGTTTTTGAGCTCTAAGGGTTTCAAAGACTTGCTTCAAATGCTTCAAATGTTCTTCCTTGTTCCTGCTATACACCAATATATCATCAAAATAAACCACAACGAACCTGCCCAGAAACAACTTCAAGACTTCATTCATCAGCCTCATGCTTGGTCTTGAAGGCTGTTTTCCACTCATCCCCTTCACGCATTCGAATCTGATGATAACCACTCCGCAAATCAATTTTTGAAAACACCACCGATCCATGGAGCTCATCTAACATATCATCTAGCCTTGGGATTGGAAAACGATATTTGATGGTAATGTTATGCACCGCCCTACTATCAACACACATTCGCCACGTTCCATCCTTCTTAGGTACAAGCAAAACAGGTACAGCACACGGGCTTAAGCTTTCACGCACATAACCTCGGCTCACAAGCTCATCAACCTGTTTTTGTAACTCCTTTGTTTCCTCCGGATTACACCGATAAGCAGCCTTATTAGGCAATGGTGCTCCCGAAATAAGATCTATCTGATGTTCAATGCCACGGATAGGAGGTAAACCGGATGGTAAGTCATCGGGAAACACATCTTGGTATTCAACTAACAAATCAGCAATGGGGCTGCCCTCCGTCCAATTCATGTTCTCCATAGAATTCTCCTTGGACACCAGCAAATACACCACTTCTCCAAAATCAAGAGCTTGTTCAACCTCCCGTTCACTAGCCAACATGGTGAGATTTGGGTTTTTGTTTTGTTTGGTACTTATCGAACGAACTGTTTGTGAGGACATGGGCTTCAACACAATTTTTTTGCCTTTATCCTTCAGCTCATACTCATTGCTCCTCCCCTTATGTATCACGTCCCTATCAAACTGCCAAGGACGTCCCAACAACACATGGCAAGCATCCATGGGAACCACGTCACAAAGGATTTCATCTTTATACGAACCCATAGTTAATCCAACCCTAACCTGTTTTGACACCTTCACCTTATTGCCATCATCTAGCCAATGTAGTGCATATGGTTTAGGATGGGCTGTAGTGAGTAAACCCAATTTTGACACCATTTCACTAGAAGCAACATTAGTGCAACTTCCCCCATCAATAATCACGCTACACCATTTGTCTTTGACGAGACATTTGGTATGGAAAAGCTGGTCTCTTTGATCGGAATCAGCATGCACAACTTTAGTTTGTAATGTTCTAAGAACCAAAGTCGTGTCATAAGACGGTGCCTCATAACTTTCCTCCTCTTCGGACTCCTCTTTCTCTCCAAACACAAAAACGTCACCCAACCTTTCCTCTTCTTCGATCAGCTCTTCACGGCAATCAAGGGCTTCCCTTAAAGTCACTATTCTTTTATTTGGACATGCATTTTGGAAATGTCCAAACCCTTGACACTTGAAACAACGAACCTTGGACAGGCTTGTTTCCTTGGTTGGAGTCACTATCTTAGGAGCAGCTGAAGAGCTACTTGCACCCACGTGACTAGGTGTAGTAGTTTCGGGTTTAGCCCAAGGTCTAGGCTTCATAGAATCCACATTAGAACCCCCTACATACTTTATTTTCCCCTGATTTTCCAACTTTATACACAACCCACAAAGTGTACCAAAATCAGCATATGGGTACAAATCAACAACATTTGCAATATTCGTATTCAAACCACGCAAAAATCGAGACATTTTCTGCTCCTCCACTTCTTCTAAATCACCCATTAGTGTTAATTTTTAAAATTCATCAATGTATTCAGCCACACTCATCTTGCCTTGTTTCAATTCAGCTATTTTTCTATAAGTGGTAATCCGGTGATTTATGGGAACAAACCTTTTTTTCAGCTTTCTTTTGAGAGAATCCCAAGACGAAATCTTTTCTTTGCCTTCCCGTGTCCTCTTGGCCTTAAGCCCTTCGAACCACAAAGAAGCACCACCACTCAATTTCAGAATTGCATATTTGCACCTCTTCTCATCGTCAAGTTCTTTGAAGTCAAACATACGTTCAATCTTTCTCTCCCACTCCAAATACTTTTCTGGATCTGTACCCCAGCAAATTCAGGAAATTCGTTCACCTTAAACTCCTCCCTTGCTCTTGGCTACCCTCGTATAGGAAACCGTCGTCCTTCTTCGTGCAAGCCTCTTAAAGCCTCACGGAGTTGTTGTAGGAAATCTGGATCATCGAAATTCATGGCTCTGATACCACAAATGATGCGTGTATGGACTGGAATAAATAGGAATTAGTGTGTAGGATATATGTGTTTAACAATCATTGCCAACAACACAGTCCAAGCCTGTCGTGCGTTATCATACTGTTACTGTGGTGCCTAATACTTGCAAATCTTACAAAGTACGAGGAGATTTCACTGGTTTGATTTACAGTTGGAAATTCGATGCTGAGAGCTCTCTCATTCTAATTAAAAGAAGGGACGGTGTTCAATACTTCCGCCCGAGATTCAATTGCATCAGCACCTTGCCGAAGATTGAACTTAATCGTCTTGCGCAATTAGTGTGTAGGATATATGAGCTGGTTTTTGGGCCGATTTTTGGGCCTCATGGGCCGACCTTGTGATGCGTGTATGGACTGGAATAAATAGGAATTAGTGTGTAGGATATATGTGTTTAACAAATTAGACCTATAATTTGATAAACAGATTGCAAATCAAGACCTATTGATTTGAATCTAGCCAAAATCAGGAACACGTCCCAAAAATGACAAACAAGAGAATTATAACAATAATTCAGAGAGTTTTGTTTTGTTTTCTTCAAAATCTGATGTGCTCTCACCAAAAACGAAAATGGCCATAAAGCCTACAAAATTGGTAGGTTACAAACCTCCAAGAGCCTTACAATAATGGGAACTTTTAAATACTATTTAAGACTAATAAAAACATAATAAAACCACATTATAAAACTGAAAATTCGTTCATAATTAAATGCACCATGCAAACTTTAATCCACCAAGGTTACCATGCACACTCCATGGGTCATTGAGGCCAAACCAGCTTCAAACCCAATAGTAAGCGCCAACCCATCATCCAACAGCCCATCACCTTTCGAGCCTTCTTTATCCATGTATGTATCAATGATCTTGTGCATGTTTTCAGACGATGCAAAATAATCTAAAAGTAAATTTTCATTAATGTCTGAATTATTTACATCTACAGTCTGTGTTCCGGCGGAAGTCGTAGTTGTTGTTTCAATGGCACGCAGGCCTGACTCCCCCGAAACTACAGCTAGGGCTTCTAATTCTAAGACCCTAGTCTCCAAAATAGGAACTCTGACAGTCTGCAGCTCCAAATCTTTAATTTGTGCAGCTTGAGCTTCTAGAACCGCAGATTGTGACTGAATTAATGCAGCTTGGGATGTCATCGTTTGCTGCATCGTGTCCAACCGCCTCATTAATTCTTGAATGACAGACGGGAGAGGTTGGACAGGAACCTCCACACGGGGAATGTCAACCCGTGGCGTGGAAGAAGAAGTTGGAGCCGAGTGACGTTGACGAACCATCGGAGGCACCCAATCTTCATCCGTAGGTTCTGATTGACGAGGCCTTTTGCCCACATCGGGTCGCACATAACCTGTCCCTGCCCTTTTGCGTCGTTGAATACGCTTAAAGCGTCTTAAATCAAAACGACGAATATTTTCCAACGAAGTGTCGGAAGGGACTATCCGAGGGGAAGTTGGTGGAGTTGAGCCACCATCAGAAGAGCTGGCAGCCATGTCTTCGACAATATGCGGCTCTTGTGCCTGAACGTTTTCTCCTTCAAGATGGTCAACATGACCAAAAGTCTCAATGTCGTCCAAAATTGCCTCAAGCTGAGGATTTTCTGCTTGTACAGGCACATTGACAAAAGGATCCTCTGGCTGTGTAGGAGCAGCTGCATCCAAAAATTTATCGGCCGCCGGAGGAACATAATCCTCATTTACAATGTGGCCAAACAGTGGCACATCCGCCGGCGCCGGAACTCCTTTAGCATATTGTCCACAGATGGCAAAGATGCGAACATTCATAGGGGTTTGTCGAAAACGGTGAACAGCATTCACCGGAAGCCCCGGAAGAAGATGGTTGAGCAATAGCTGGATAAACCGCGGGTACATGTTCCATCGGTTGTCCCCGGTGTGTACATTGTCAACCATAGCCCGAAATATATAACCAGAAAAGTTGAAGGGCTTGTTGTACACTAGAGCCAGCATAGCAGAAGCCGTAGAATGGCTCATGCCGTCAAAACCAGCCTTTCTGCTGGATAGGCAGACGATCATAATGTGCATCAAATACCGCCAGACCCTAGTTAGGTTGGCCTTGCGGTATTGATCCTTCGGAATGCCCGGATACCCAAGACGGATCATGCCTCCATTTATAAATGAGTTTGCAAATTGAATCGGCATGTCTGGATGGTCAGCAAATTGGAAGAATTCTCTAATAAGCCGCTCGGAGATAACCACCTCTTTGTCTTCTACCCGTGCGAGAATGCGGGTTTCAGGCAGATCAGAGTTGATCACAGCTGAATTCCAGAAGTAGCCAACTTGATCTTTGTATATTGGTGCATTGGCGGAGATAGCTGTAAAAATGCGGGAACGGCGCAAGAAAGCAATCATTGGCCTAAAAGGCGCAGCCGAATCCCGATCGTCCTCAAGAAAAGCCACAATATTGTGCCTCGGCTCCCAATCATTCACATTTATATCTGCCATCGCTATTAACACAAAAGAAAACATAGCTCGAAAAGCGTTAGCATACAAACGTGAAGACAATTAATTTGAATAAAATGTCTTATGCGACACAGAGGATTGTGTCGCAGTAAGAATGCGACATTATAATTGTGTCGCTAAAACCATATGCGACACAAAGGATGGTGTCGCAAAAATCAATTTTAAAAACTATGCGACACAAACGCTTGTGTCGCTAACAAATTAAGCGACTGCATGGGTTGTGTCGCAATGACGAACAGTTGCAAACCCAGAAAAACCCTATAATCAAATTTGGGGTTTTTCGAAATTGAGGACACCAAATGATGCGCCAACGTTTGTAGAGCATGAAACCATGATTTTTAACATGATAGCAACGTCTCCCGTGTCCAATTTTACCCCAAACCAAAAACCCTAAAAACCGTATGTTTCATTTGACATTTAAACCAAAAGTATACGGTAAAAGTGAGTGAAAATGGTACCTATAAGTCGAGAAAATTTAGATGAACACGAAACACGGATTGGATTGCAAGGAAACACGGCCGAAGATAGAAAATCGAAAGACAATTACGTCGCAGTCCTTGTGTCGCAAGAGAGAGGCTTGTGTCGCTTTTTGTGTCGCAAAAACGTGTAGCGACTGAGAGGTAGGGTCCGGCTTTTATACCTCAACCTTGTATAGCGACACAAGATGCGACATGGGTAGCGACACAAAATTTGTGTCGCATGTGCGACACAGCGCTTGTGTCGCAACTGGGACTGTTTGGAAATTTTGATTTCAAGTTTTACAGTCGAAGCCGATTTGATATTTACTTAGAGACTTGGTATAATTAAGAGCAATAAAGTAATAAATAAATAAATAAAAACTAAAAAACAATTTAAAAGTTAAAAACCGTTGAATCTATTTTACACTCAACGTTAGAATCATAACATCTTTTTGGTGACGGGATTGGTTAAGTCTGCTTTAGGAATCATATCAGGATAACATGCACTTATTAGAAATAGTAAGTGTTATTTCGATTATCAGTATGTTTGTCCTCTTTAAATTACTTAGCATAGTTAAATCACCTGTTATAAAGATTAGTTCAAGACGACTATTGATATTTTAACCATATAAACATTTGTACTTAAGTATATGATTTCAACTCATAATGAGATGAACCACTTGTGTTATTATTAGCATGCATATTATAGTGTATAAAACACATTAAAATATACATTTGAAATCAAAACATGTTATTATTTTCTATATAGTAGGTGAAGGTATGGACGTATTTTTAGAACCAAGTTAGCGGTGACAGGTCTGTACTTTCGTACAACAGAGTCACATAAACAATAGTTCGGGTTTAACAAACACCAGTCTGAACACTTTAAACTAGAGGGTACAGGTCTGTACTTTCGTACAACAGAGTACCATAGTTTAACACAACCAGTACGAGGCAATCTATTTATAACTTTTCTAGTACATTTGTACATTATATTTTAGAGTTTAGATATGCCACGGGTACGGAATAGTTGTCTATAACTTAACATAGACTACGTACCTAAGTTCTTTTCAAGAAGATATTAGATGAAACCAGGTCTGTATTTTCATACAACAGAGGAGACAACTAATATGTTCCCCCAGATAACACCATACAAAGACCCTATATCTTAGATCATAACATGTTTATTATCCAAATATTAAGACGAAGCGTTAAAATATTTCGGACATTTTTGCCCTTATTTTAACTTAATGTCATACATATTAATATGGCTTTATATAAAATAATATGCATATTTGAAAGTTAAGCTTTTTAGTAACTTTAGAACAAATGCCTACCAATACATCATTTGATGAAGCTAATATTTATAAAATGTATTTCAAGTATGCTAGATAAATCTACTGACACATCAAACATAAATCTTAAAATTCCATTTTATGCATGTTTCCTGATGTACTATCATTTCCCAATTGTTTACAGACACAATTCAACGTCTAGTTTAACAATGTTGCAACTATTGCATTTCTTTTAATACTAACAAGTATAAAGAGTGGCAGTTGCGGATTTTTTTTTTTTTTTTTTTTTTTTTTTTTTTTTTTTAATCTAACCAAGTCTAAAAGATAATTCTGACCAGAAATGGAGAGTTAGGCATTGCTTAAACTCACCATTCCAATCATAGAGACAAGCTCATCAAATCGACTACGAGAGAAAGCTTTTGTGAAAAGATCTGCGTTTTGTTTAAGAGTAGGGATTTGGACAAGGTCAATTAGGTGCTTCTCATAGCAATCCCGTATAAAATGATAACGAATTTCAATATGCTTTGTTTTTGAATGTTGTACGGGATTGCGTATGATAGATACAGCAGCTGAATTATCAATATGAATAGAAGTAAGAGTTAAAAGTAACCCATAGTCACGCATTTGATGCTGAATCCAGAGAACCTGGGAACAGCAACTGGCAGCAGCAATGTATTCTGCTTCAGCAGTGGATGTAGAGACAGTTGTCTGCTTCTTGCACTGCCACGAGACTAATCGGCTTCCTAGAAACTGACATCCTCCAGTTGTGGACTTCGCGTCCACTGAGCAGCCACCATAATCCGAATCTGAAAAAGCAGTTAGAGCAAAATCGTTTTCATTAGAATACCAGAGACCCAAGAAGGGTCTCCACTTAAGATAACCTAATATGCGTCTGACAGCCTTTTCATGAGAAGCTTTGGGCTTTGCTTGATATCTTGAACAGATGGATACGGCAAATAAAATGTCCGGCCTAGATGCTGTAAGGTACATAAGCGATCCTATCACTGAACGATAGTCACGCTGATTAACATCATCTTCGTCGTCAGCAGGTCCAAGTTTGTGACTGATGTCAATAGGAGTTCCATAGTGTCTGGCATCAAGCATCTGATATTTTGTCAAGATATCCTTGACATATTTTGTCTGATGAATATAAATACCCTTATCAGACTGCTCGACTTGAACACCAAGAAAAAATTTTAGTTCTCCCATGGCACTCATCTCAAACTTAGACTTCATGACTTTTTCGAAATCTCTGCACAGCATCTCATTGGTCGATCCAAAAATAATATCATCCACGTATACCTGCACAAGCAACAAATCGTTTCCTGTCTTTTTGATAAAAAGAGTTGAATCAATCTGCCCACGAGTGTAACCATTTGTGAGCAGGTGTTGAGACAACGTTTCATACCAAGCCCTTGGAGCTTGATGAAGACCATACAATGCTTTATCGAGTTTGTATACGAAATCAGGATGCACTGAGTCTTCGAAACCAGGAGGTTGTTTCACATAAACCTCTTCGTTGACCTTCCCATACAAAAACGCACTCTTTACATCCAGTTGATAGACACGAAATTTCTTGAATGAAGCGTAAGCAAGAAATATCTGTATTGACTCCAAACGCGCAACTGGTGCAAAAACCTCGTCATAATCCAATCCTTCGATCTGTGTAAAACCTTGAACCACCAGACGAGCTTTGTTCTTCACAACTACGCCACGGTCATCTTTCTTGACTCGATAAACCCAGCGAGTACCAATCGGATAGAATCCTTGAGGTAGTTTAACCAGCTCCCAAACTTCTAACTTTTTTGAACTGTTGGAGCTCTTCTTGCATGGCTTCTACCCAGTGAGAGTCAGTCAATGCTTCCTTGATATTTTTCGGTTCAATTTGAGAAAGAAAGCATGACTCCAATTGAGCTAATAGGCACTCGGTTTGTCCTCTGGTTCTAACTCCATCGTGTAAATCACCAATTATATTATCGACCGGGTGATTCACATTTACACGGCTACTTGGAATCTCTTCAGGTTCAATGACAATTTCCAAATTTGTATCATCTCCCCCAGATACTAAAGTTTCTTCAAGTACCTCTGTGACAGATTCTACTTCACCATCAGATAATGCCGGCATATCTGGATCTGTATCAGGATCTTGAACCGGTTCAGTAGTTTGTGGAGGAGGTGGTGGTGTTTTTGTAGGAGACTTGGATACATCAGAGTATATATCAAGACCATGAAGCATTGTCACCACCTGTTCAATTTCATCTTCAGCAGGAAGATTGAATGAATTAAACATACTGTCATAATCGAACAAGAAGTCGGGTCCCGTTCCTTGTGAAGGTTGAGTGTAACGCAAACAAGTTACTTCAAAATGTTCCTCCACTCTCTTTGTAGCTTTGTTATACACACGTTTATTTGGTGAATTATTTGAGAAACCCAAAAAATAGCCTTCACTTGATTTTTCACCAAATTTAGCCACTCTTTCTTTTGTGTGCATAATCATACATGGACACCCGAAAGGCTCAAGAAACTGTAAATTTGGTTTACGGTTGTTGAAGAGCTCATAGGAGGTCTTATTGAGTTTCTTAACCATGGACACTCGATTAAGAATGTAGCAAGCTGTGTTGACCGCCTCTGCCCAGAACGTGATAGGCAGTTTTGAATTAGCTAACATAGTCCTTGCAGCTTCAATGAGAGTCCTATTCTTACGCTCAGCAACTCCATTCTGTTGAGGAGTTCTAGCAGCACTGAATTGATGATCAATGCCTTTCTTTAAACAGAAAAGACCTAGTGTAGAGTTCTTAAATTCCGTACCGTTATCACTTCTTAGTTTCTTGATCTTCAAATTGCACAAATTTTCCAGTTTGTCGAACAAGTAGATAAGAATTTCAGCAGTTTCATCCTTGGAGGCCAAAAAATAAACCCAAGAGAACCTCGAGTAATCATCAGTGACCACCAAACAATACCATGCTCCACCTATACTTTTCTTGCTCACTGGTCCAAATAAGTCCATGTGCAATAATTCCAATGACTTTTCAACTGAGTTGACCAGTTTTGACTTATGGGACTTCTTGTGCTGTTTTCCCTTTTGGCAGGGGACGCAATGATCATTAAGCCCGAAAGATTGCTTCGGTACACCACGCACAAGATCATTTTTAACCAGATAATTCATCTTACGAAAATGTAGATGACCCATCCGTCTGTGCCACAACAAGGATTCTTTTTCATTAGCCTTAGACAAGAAACACGTTTGCTGCTTTGTTTCAACAGTACGCATATCTAGAATGTACGTGTCTCTGTCTCGAGGTGCCCTCAGTAGCACCCACTCCTCGGGAATAACAAATCCCGGCTTCAGAATGCAACACTCACTTTTCGTGAAAAAAGTAGTGTATGATTTATCACAAACTTGCGATACACTAAGAAGGTTGTGTTGCAGCTGTTCTACAAAATTAACCTTTTCAAAGCTCACTCGGCCGTTTGAGAGTGTGCCTTGACCAGAAATAACCCCTCCTTTGTCACCAGCAAAAGCAACATATCCCCCATTATATGCATGAACATCGGAGAGCAAGGATATATTGCCGGTCATGTGCCGCGAGCAACCACTATCGATATACCATTTGCTATTAAGTACGGCTTCAGGTTGCTGCAACACCAAAAACAAGGAGGTTAATTAGTAACGGAGACCCAAGCCTTTACAGACTTGGGTACTCCAGACACATCATCCACAATGATCACATCAGTCAAAATTTTGTTTTTAAACATATCAGAAGAATTGATTGATGTGACACTGTTGGATGTAGAATCATTTGATGATTCTTTCACTTTCCAAACCTTTTTAGGTTTGGTAGATTGCTTGTCAACAACATTGAGCTTAGTAATTGATGATTTGGTTGGCTCAACCTTGCTGGTTTTCTTAGCAGGTGAGGGAGAACGTGAACCTTTAACTGAAGAATTTTTAATTTTAGAACTTTTAGATACACCTTTCCCAGACCGCTTTTTAGCAAGCAACGGACAATCATTTATTAAATGACCTTGTTTCTTGCAGTAGAAACAAGATCTTTTCTCAACAGGTTGTTGAAATTTTGGAACAAACCTATGAGGATGGTTGAAAGAAATATCAAAGGCACATGCACACTTATGTGAGCATGTTGAATTTGACGCTTGTTTAGAGAAAACAGTGGATTTAGAAGAAGTTTGATGTTTTTTAATATTTTCTTTGATTTTCAAAATCTTCTTTTCAGGCTCAGCCTTAGTTTTGCCTTTTCCACTTAAAGCCATAACTGAAGATTCATTAGTTATAATTACATTTGTTGGCTTTATACTTTTCTTTTCAACCTTTGAGTACTCCTCTTCGGTTATATCCTCAATTTTAACAATCTCCTTTAAAATAACAGGAGAATCGCTCGAAGCCTTGTTTACAACAGGCTCACAAACATCAGAAGGCTTAACTGACTCAGCCTTGACACAAACAGTAACTGATTCAACAGATTTAACCTCTTGAGCCTTAACAATCTCAGGCTCACTAGGTTTTGCCTTAACAGGTTCAGGCTCACTAGTGCTGGGTTGATCGTCAGTTACTTTAACTTTTTCAGCCTGAATTTTCACAGGCTTACTTATTTTGACATGAGCAAATTTCACAAGATTTATTGCCGTCTTTGAAAAGTTTGGCATAAATTCAGTGATGTCATCCTTAACAGGCATGGGAAAATAATTTTTAGGAGGCGGAACTTGATGAAAACCAAGTCCAGCCTTGCTTTTCGTATCACTTCTTTGTGCCTGAAGGATCTCATCAAAGACTAGAGAGGAAGTTGAAAAGTTAGATAATTTTCTGTTCAACTCAAGAACTTCAGCCTGAGAATCAGCAAGTTGTTTCTTTACGAAAGAAAGCATATTATATAGCTTCCTATTTCATCTTGCTGTTCAAAAATTTTGGCTTTCAGCTCTTTCTTTTCTTCAAAGATAGCTTTTAGCTTTTTATCACAAATCTTATCATTATCTTTTAACATATTATTCGAAGCAGTTAATTGTTCTATGCTAGTGATAAGACGTTCATTTTCTTCTCTTAACCTGTTCACTTGTCCTGTCAAATGAATGCATGAAATACAAGACAAAGGTTCATTATCAACCTCATGAATGTTGGCCATGAAAGCTTTGTTCTGTTGGTCATCATCAGCTTGTTCTGACCAGTCAAACGCTTCATCTGATAACATTAAGGCGGCTGACACCATTGCCTTTTCTTCAGCTTTAGCCTTCTCTGTAGGGTTGTTCTGAGAAGGCCTTGTGAAACCAGAGGAGGGCTGTCGTGTTTCACATTCACGAGCAAAGTGTCCATAGTTGTGACACTTATAGCACTTAACCTTGCTCTTGTTAAATCCAAGACCCTTATCACTAGGGTCCTCCAGTGACCTTTTGCCAGTTTTCTTAAAATAGGTCTTGGCTCTACGAGTAAGCATAGCCAAGTTCCACCTTAAGTCCATTCGTTCCAGTTCGTCATCATCTATTTGACGAAAATCTTCCTCTGTCAGGTCCATGGAACCAGCTTTCTTGCATAGAAAGTCATCATAGGCTGATAACAATGCCGAGAAAAGTGCAGCATGATCTTGTGAAGCTGCAGGAATAGGTCCTTGATGACTTGGTGGTTGAAAATAAGAACCACCAGAAGAAGTACTAGGTTGATGACTTGACGAGCCACTGGTTCCACCAGCCAAGAATGCTGAGCCAGATGTTCCAGTTAATGAAACATCTACTCCGTAGATCTTAGGATTCTGGACATTTGCAGTCTCCTTTGTTTCTTTTCTTTGCATGTCCAGAAGATCAGCTTCTAGCTGACCAATAAGATCATCAAGAGACATGTTTAGAATGTCTGGATCCTTTTCCATCATTAAAACTCGAGTATCCCACTTGTCAGGTAGGGATTCAAGAAGTTTTTTATTAGTTTCAGACTTATCCAGAGTTATTCCCCCTTCCGTTAGCTCACTTACTAACTGTGAGTATCTAGAAAATAAGTCAGAAAGAGACTCATTTGGAAGAATATCAAACACGTCGTATTGCTTCTTGACTAAACGCAATTTGTTCTGCTTATATTGTTCACTACCTCCACATCTTTTCTCAAATGCCTTCCATAAGTCATAAGCAACTTCCAAATGTCTAAATTGTTTGAGAATTGACGGTGGTAATGCCATGGTGATTGCAGAATGAGCCTTTTTATCATTCTCAAAGGCTTTGCGTTCCTCAGGCGTCATTGATTTAATTGACTTTAGGGGTGCAGTACCAGTATACACTCCCGGACTGACCGGACGTTCATATCTTTCTGTTAAAGCAACCCACATTTCGGGATCATTAAACGAAACAAACGCTTCAAAGCGTTGACGCCAGTAGGCATAATCCATCCCTAAAGTATACATAGGTGGTTTATTCGTACTCCCGACTTCAGAGTTTTGCTTTAGTAGATCTCCAACACGTTGCAATGAAGAAGATGCCATATTGAGTAACCTGCAAAACAAACACACACAAAGAACAAACTAAACTGTTATGCGACACAAGGATTGTGTCGCAGAATCAAATGGCGACACTACAGATGTGTCGCTAGAACTTAAGTATCAGTTAAACAGGCGACACAAGGGTTATGTCGCAAAAATTCTATGTCGCAAATTTAGCTTGTGTCGCAAATTTTAAACTTGTGTCGCTTGCTGGTGTCGCAGAACTCTTATATACGAAACGAAGTTGTGTCGCTTAAAACCAAACGTTGTGTCGCTTAAAACCTACTCGCGACAGAAGATTGTGTCGCTAAAACCCTAAATGCGACAGAAAAGCTGTGTCGCAGCTTGTGTCGCAGAAACGGGGAGAGCTGCGGCAGAAAACCCTAAAATTCGCAAACTTCCGAAACCGTAACAAAAAAACCACGAACAACAGACGAATCTTAACACCAAAATCTTCCAGAAAATGTAGAATGTGAACCTTTAACACGAAATGTAAAGATATAATTCCAAAAACTAGTCGATTTTAGCCGAAAACACGTACAAACACGATCCAATAACACCAAATCCGTAGATTATGGCTCTGATACCACTTGTAGGTTCCCTTGTCTTGGACCTAACCGGATCAACACACACAATCGAGAGGCGGAATTCAAACGATTGTATAAAGTACGTAAAAACACAAACGAATCAAACGCAAATCGA
The DNA here is from genome assembly GCA_963930675.1 of Gnaphalium uliginosum. Lineage (NCBI taxonomy): Eukaryota > Viridiplantae > Streptophyta > Magnoliopsida > Asterales > Asteraceae > Gnaphalium > Gnaphalium uliginosum. The sequence continues at coordinate 34,952,015 of OZ005681.1, forward strand.
ATGTATATAGATATAATAACCGAATAGCTTGAATACACTGAAATGCCTTACAAATGCCCTCTATACTCACAGATTCGTCAACCTCAAAGCTGAGGCCGAAATGACCTATTTATACTAAACCGAAACTGACTCTGCGACACAAATTTTGTGTCGCACAGTCAGCTCATGCGACACAGGCCTTGTGTCGCATAAGCGACACAGGCTCTGTGTCGCCTAAAACAAACTTGTAACATACATAAAACTTCATAATTACATATCTGACTATTACAAGCTAAGACCAACTGACAGACATACAAATATGTACCAACATGCGTGGTGTACCGAAGCAATCATTCGGGCTTAATGACCATTGCGTTCCCTGCCAAAAAGGAAAACAGCACAAGAAGACCCATAAGTCAAAACTGGTCAACTCTGTTGAAAAGCCATTGGAATTACTCCACATGGACTTATTTGGACCAGTGAGCAAGAAAAGTATAGGTGGGGCATGGTACTGTTTGGTGGTCACTGATGATTACTCGAGGTTCTCTTGGGTTTATTTTTTGGCCTCCAAGGATGAGACTGCTGAAATCCTTATCTACTTGTTCGACAAGCTGGAAAATTTTTGCAATCTAAAGATCAAGAAACTGAGAAGTGATAACGGTACAGAATTTAAGAACTCTACACTAGGTCTGTTCTGTTTAAAGAAAGGCATTAATCATCAATTCAGTGCTGCTAGAACTCCTAAACAAAATGGAGTTGCTGAACGTAAGAACAGGACGCTCATTGAAGCTGCTCGGACTATGTTAGCTGATTCAAAACTGCCTATCACGTTCTGGGCAGAAGCGGTCAACACAGCTTGCTACATACTAAATCGAGTGTCTATGATTAAGAAACGTAATAAGACCTATTATGAGCTCTTCAACAACCGTAAACCAAATTTACAGTTTCTTGAGCCATTCGGGTGTCCCTGTATGATTATGCACACAAAAGAACGAGTGGCTAAATTCGGTAACAAATCGAGTGAAGGCTATTTCTTGGGTTTTTCAAATAATTCACCTAATAAGCGTGTGTATAACAAAGCAACAAAAAGAGTGGAGGAACATTTTGAGGTAACATGTCTTCGTTATACTCAACCTTCACAAGGTTCAAGGCCCGAATTTTTGTTCGACTATGACCAGTATGTATCCAAGTCTCCTACAAAAACACCACCACCTCCTCCTCAAACTACTGAACCAGTTCAAGATCCTGATACAGATCCAGATATGCCAGCTTTATCAGATGGTGAAGTAGAACCTGTCACCGAGGTACTTGAAGAGACTTTAGTCTCTGGGGGAGACGATACAAATTTGGAAACTGTCATTGAATCTGAAGAGATTACAAGTAGCCGTGTCAATGTGAATCACCCGGTCGATAATATTATTGATAATATTATTGGTGATTTACACGATGGAGTTAGAACCAGAGGGCAAACAGAGTGCCAGTTAGCTCAAATGGAGTCATGCTTTCTTTCTCAAATTGAACCGAAAAATATCAAGGAAGTACTGACTGACTCTCACTGGGTAGAAGCCATGCAAGAGGAGCTCCAACAGTTCAAAAAGTTAGAAGTTTGGGAGCTGGTTAAACTACCTCAGGGATTCTATCCGATTGGTACTCGTTGGGTTTATCGAGTCAAGAAAGATGACCGTGGCGTAGTTGTGAAGAATAAAGCTCGTCTGGTGGTTCAAGGTTTTACTCAGATCGAAGGATTGGATTATGACGAGGTTTTTGCACCAGTTGCGCGTTTGGAGTCAATATGGATATTTCTTGCTTATGCTTCATTCAAGAAATTTCGTGTTTATCAACTGGATGTAAAGAGTGCGTTCTTATATGGAAAGGTCAACGAAGAGGTTTATGTGAAACAACCTCCTAGTTTCGAAGACTCAGTGCATCCTGATTATGTCTACAAACTAGATAAAGCATTGTATGGTCTTCATCAAGCTCCAAGGGCTTGGTATGAAACGTTGTCTCAACACCTGCTCACAAATGGTTACACTCGTGGGCAGATTGATTCAACTCTTTTTATCAAAAAGACAGGAAACGATTTGTTGCTTGTGCAGGTATACGTGGACGATATTATTTTTGGATCGACCAATGAGGTGCTGTGCAGAGATTTCGAAAAAGTCATGAAGTCTAAGTTTGAGATGAGTGCAATGGGAGAACTCAAATTCTTCCTAGGTGTTCAAGTCGAGCAGTCTGATAAGGGAATTTATATTCATCAGACAAAATATGTCAAGGACATCTTGACAAAATATCAGATGCTCGATGCTAGACACTATGGAACTCCCATTGACATCAGTCACAAACTTGGACCTGCTGATGATGAAGATGATGTTAATCAGCGTGACTATCGTTCAATGATAGGATCGCTTATGTACCTCACAGCATCTAGGCCGGACATATTATTCGCCGTGTCCATCTGTTCTAGATATCAAGCAAAGCCCAAAGCTTCTCATGAAAAGGCTGTCAGACGCATCTTAGGTTACCTTAAGTGAAGACCCTCCTTGGGTCTCTGGTACTCTAACGAAAACGATTTTGCCCTAACTGCTTTTTCAGATTCGGATTATGGTGGCTGCTCAGTGGACGCGAAGTCAACAACTGGAGGATGTCAGTTTCTAGGAAGCCGATTAGTCTCGTGGCAGTGCAAGAAGCAGACAACTGTCTCTACTTCAACCGCTGAAGCAGAATACATTGCTGCTGCCAGTTGCTGTTCCCAGGTTCTCTGGATTCAGCATCAAATGCGTGACTATGGGTTACTTCTAACTCTTACTCCTATTCATATTGATAATTCAGCTGCTGTATCCATCATACGCAATCCCGTACAGCATTCAAAAACAAAGCATATTGAAATTCGTTATCATTTTATACGGGATTGCTATGAGAAGCACCTAATTGACCTTGTCCAAATCCCTACTCTTAAGCAAAACGCAGATCTTTTCACAAAAGCTTTCTCTTGTAGTCGATTTGATGAGCTAGTCTCCATGATTGGAATGGTGAGTTTAGCAAATGCCTAATTCTTCATTTCTGGTCAGAATTATCCTTAGACTTGGTAATTTTAAAAACAAAAAACGCAACTGCCACTCTTTATACTTGTTAGTATTAGAGAAATGCAAAAGTTGCTTCATTTCTAAAATAGACGTTGAATTGTGTCTGTAAACAATTGGGAAAATGATAGTACATCAGGAAACATGCATAAAATGGAATTTTAAGATTTATGTTTGATATGTCAGTAGATTTATCTAGCATAATTGAAATACCTTTTATAAATATTAGCTTCATCAAATGATGTATTGGTAGGAATTTGTTCTAAAGTTACTAAGAAGCTTAACTTTCAAATATGCATATTATTTTATATAAAGACATATTAATATGTATGACATTAAGTTGAAATAAGAGCATAATTGTCCAAAATATTTTGACACCTAGTCTTAATATTTGGATGATAAACATGTTATGATCTAAAAAATAGGGTCTCTGTATGGAGTTATCTGGGAGAATATATTAGTTGTCTCCTCTGTTGTATGAAAATACAGACCTGGTTTCATCAAATATATTCTTGAAAAGAACTTAGGTACGTAGCTTCTATCAAGTTATAGACAACTATTACGTACCCATGGCATTTCAAAATTCTAAAATATAATGTACAAATGTACAAGAAAAGTTATAAAAAGTTTGCCTCGTACTGGTTTGTGTTAAACTATGGTACTCTGTTGTACGAAAGTACAGACCTGTACCCTCTAGTTTAATTGTTCAGACTGGTCTTTGTTCAACCCGAACTATTGCTTATGTGACTCTGTTGTACGAAAGTACAGACCTGTCACCGCTATCTTAGTTCTAAAGATACGTTCATACCCTCACCTTCTATAAAGAAACTACTAACATGTTTTGATTTCAAATGTATATTTTAATGTGAGTTATATAATATAATATGCATGCTAATAATAACACAAGTGGTTCATCTCATTATGAGTTGAAATCATATATACTTAAGTTCAAATGTCTAGATGGATAAAATATCAATAATCGTCCTGAACTAATCTTTATAACAGGTGATTTAAATATGCTAAGTAAATTTAAAGTGGACAAACATACTGATAATCGAAATAACACTTACTATTCCTAATAATTGCATGTTATCCTGATATGATTCCTAAAGCAGACCTAAACAATTTCATCACCAAAAAGATTTTACGTTTTGTTTTCGTTTATTTCTTGTAAAATTTTAGTCTATTGTTTTAGATTTAGCTTATCCAAGTCTCTGAGATAATAACAAATCGTCTCTTAAGTCCAACACTTGAAATCAAATCAAACTTCACAAACTGTCCATAGTGCGACACAAGGTTTGTGTCGCAATGCGACACAAGCCCTGTGTCGCTATACAGGGTTGAGGTATAAAAGCTGGACCCTACCTCTCAGTCGCTACAAATTTTTGCGACACAAATAGCGACACAACTCAAACGCTGCGACACAACTTCTGCGACGCCACTTTGATTTGATTTTCAACTTTCTGCCGTTTTTCTTCGCAATCCATTCCGTGTTTCTTGTTCTCCTCATCTTTCTCGACTTATAGGTACCATTTTTACCCAATTTCACGGTCTAATTTTGTTTAATCGTTGAATAAAACATACGGTTTGTTAGGGTTTTTGGTTTGGGGTAAAATTGGATACGGGATATGTTGCTAACATGTTAACACTCATGGTTTTATGCTCTTCATACATTGGCGCATCATTTGGTGCTCTCAATTTCAAAACCCCCCAAATTTTATCATCGGGTTTTTCTGGGTTGGGCATCTGTTCGTCATTGCGACACAATATGCGACACAAGCCCTTGTGTCGCACTTGTGTCTGTTGCATTGCTGTCTTGCGACACAAGTTGTGCGACATAAGCCTTCTGTCGCTGTGATTGAATAAAATCAATTTATTGCAAAATGCGACACAACCCTTGATGTCGCATAACTTGTTAGCGACAGAAACAAAAGAAAGGACTTCCGCCGGAACACAAACAAATGATGTAAATAATGATTCTATGAATGAAAATATCCTTTTAGATTACTTTGCATCCTCTACAAATATTCCAGGTCAACCGGTTCCACTAGCTATAGATTACTCTGAAGCGAATATCACATATCTACAAAGCTTAATAAATCCGGTGAATAATGATGATATATCATATGATTTTGAGGATGTTGAGGCTGAACCGGAGATCCCTTCAGATGAAGACGTATATGAAGAGTCAAATCATCAAGATTCTCCTATTGAAAGACATCATGAGCCTGATCAAGCGCAACCAGAAGAACCATATGATCCAGATGCACCCATCATTGAATCGGATTCTTCTGAAGATGAACAATCATTGCCAACAACACAGTCCAAGCCTGTCGTGCGTTATCATACTGTTACTGTGGTGCCTAATACTTGCAAATCTTACAAAGTACGAGGAGATTTCACTGGTTTGATTTACAGTTGGAAATTCGATGCTGAGAGCTCTCTCATTCTAATTAAAAGAAGGGACGGTGTTCAATACTTCCGCCCGAGATTCAATTGCATCAGCACCTTGCCGAAGATTGAACTTAATCGTCTTGCGCAATTAGTGTGTAGGATATATGAGCTGGTTTTTGGGCCGATTTTTGGGCCTCATGGGCCGACCTTGTGATGCGTGTATGGACTGGAATAAATAGGAATTAGTGTGTAGGATATATGTGTTTAACAAATTAGACCTATAATTTGATAAACAGATTGCAAATCAAGACCTATTGATTTGAATCTAGCCAAAATCAGGAACACGTCCCAAAAATGACAAACAAGAGAATTATAACAATAATTCAGAGAGTTTTGTTTTGTTTTCTTGAAAATCTGATTGTTCCCTCACCAAAAACGAAAATGGCAATAAAGCCTACAAAATTGGTAGGTTACAAACCTCCAAGAGCCTTACAATAATGGGGACTTTTAAATACTATTTAAGACTAATAAAAACATAATAAAACCACATTATAAAACTGAAAATTCGTTCATAATTAAATGCACCATGCAAACTTTAATCCACCAAGGTTACCATGCACACTCCATGGGTCATTGAGCCCAAACCAGCTTCAAACCCAATAGTAAGCGCCAACCCATCATCCAACAGCCCATCACCTTTCGGGCCTTCTTTATCCATGTATGTATCACCTTGGGCTCAGTTGGGGCAGCCTAATTGGAGCCTTGGGCTTGTACAATAGTTTCTCAAGCCCGTTTTACGTTATTCGTTTTAAATCGCCTAACGCTTCTTTGAGTTGTTTTTAACTAAAAATTTGGATTGGGTCATTTTCAATTGAAGTATAATTAAAATACTTTATTTTGAGTTAGTAAAATATTTATCGACCTTTGTTTGGTTGCCGAATTCGATTCGCGTGTTTTCATTTTGTTTGTTACGTTTTATTCATAACGTCTAGTTTTTCGCGTATTATTATTTAATAATAATAATATAGGATAAATAATTACTATTTAATTCATAAAATAGGTTTACATTATTTATGAAAAGTTATCACCAACGCCATATAGATTGTCGGACCTCGTCCGGTTGTTTCGCGTAATTACAGATAAACACATAATCACGTAAGTGTATATTCAAATATACAGGTAATTACAGATATTTAGCCTAATACCAACTAAATACAAGTAATTAGGGTTTCCAGCTAGGTTTAACAATTAACCTAAAGTGTCGGGTGTCACAATAACTATTATCGTCAATAGTCTTGGTAACTAGCAAAGAAGTTGGAGGTTGTTGATGATCTGAAGTCTTATGCCTCTGAGGAGAGTGAGTAGAAAACCTCTTAGGCACATAATCAACTCTATGTGTACGTGAAGTAGAACCACTTTCAAATTGACTGTGGTTTCTACTTGGAGTCCTAAATCTCGACGGTGTCTTATCTCTAGGTTTATTGTCATTTAGAGTATAAGGCCATTTAGGTTTAGGCGGAGAGACACTGTGAGTTACATCTCTTTTCAGAATTTTCACAGGTTTAGTACCTAACCCCTGTTTGACACCTAACCTGTCTACATTTGAACTAGAGACCTTCGGTGTCTCATGGTTATTCACGAGTTTATGTGATGCTTCCAACTTCTTGTTAGGACAACAAGAAGCCACATGCCCTTTTTGGTGACATTTGAAGCACGATATCTGCTTACGTGACTTAACCACTTTTGCCCTTTCGTTTTCAGTCTGAGTTTCAGACACTAAAGGTGTATTGCCTTGTTCCTTAATAATCTCATCATTTATTTCCGTATCAACCATCATTCCACTCGAGACAAACTGTACTTTAGGGAATGGTGTGTTCTTACTGACATCAGATGATGGATCCTTATGAACAACCTTCAGTGTCTCAAACATTTCAGACTTTTTAGTTACATTATCCTCAGGTTTAGTATCCATATCCATCATTTCTAAGTCAACAGAAGTAGTGTAGTTTGAATTAAAAGGAGGAGGTACATCAGTATATCCTAATCCAGTCTTATCCTTTACACTACGTTGAGCATCAATTATAGAGTCCATAGTTAAAGATGAGGTTCTATAACTTTCAAACTTACGATTAAGCTCAACTAATTTCAGTTTTGACTCAGCTAGCTCCTTATCTTTATTGGCAATATTTTGATTTAAGTCTCTTAGATTTAAATATAGACCATCTATTTTAACACATTGTTCATTTATAGTGTCTCTTAGAGTGGTCTTATCAGCAGCATCAGACTTAATCTTTTCTTTTAGAGCTAGTTTATCCTCACTAAACCTTTGGGCATCACTTTTAGCTATTTCTAATTCAGATTTCAAGGTATTATATGAATCAGCAAATACACTAACCTGTGATTGCAAATTAGTAACTGTTGGGACATGTTTTGTGACAACAGATCTAGCTTGTAATAGTGAGGTTTAGTACTTTTAGTAATTTTAATCAAGTATGTACATTGGTTTTGAATTGTAAATAAAATATATTGCTTGGTAAACATTTTAGAGTTAAATATCAAAATGCTGAAAAATGTTGACCAAGGTTGACCGCGAACCGAGTCAGTTCGCAGGACAAGTTTGTGCTGCGAACTGAGTGAGTTCGCTGGGCCGTCATGGGCTGCGAACCGAGTCAGTTCGCAGAGCCCATGTGCCTGCGAACTGAGACGGATATATATGAAAATTAGGGTTTTCATATTCACACTTTTTTTTTTGCCATTTTCTGCCTATCCGAGTTGTTGCGATTCCAGAGAGAATTCCGTGATCTAAAGGCTAGGTATTGATAGATTAACACGTGTTATAATCGATACAAAGCAATTAGACAATTGATTCACTAATATATTGTGAAAGAATTCGTTATAGATCCTATAACTAGTATTGAGGGATTCCGCACCTTAATACCTATAGATAACCTTGTTATAGATCCTATACATACGGACTTACAATTGGTATCAGAGCCTTTCGGCTAGATACGCGTTGGTTCGAGGTTATTTAGGATAATAACGTGTGATTTCGGGTTGTTTTTAGTGCATTACGTACTTATTTACGACCAAAATCACTCTCTGGACGTTTTTAGTTTTGTTTACGATCGAAAACCACAGGTTTTAATCGTAAAAATAACTGACATTTTCATTTTTGGGTGTTTCAGCCGTTTCGCGAACTGAGTTTAGGGTTTCAGCCGTTCATGCGAAGTGAAAACTGCGAACCGAACTGAGTTCTTGCGAACCGAACCGAGTTTGCGAACCGAACTGAGATTTGCGAACTGAGTTTTGCGAACTGAGTTGAGTTTGCGAACCGAGACCACTTGCGAACCGAACCGAGTTTGCGAACCGAACTGAGAGTTGCGAACTGAGATTTGCGAACTGAGTTAAGATTCTGCGAACTGAGTTTTGCGAAGTGAGTTCCTGCGAACTGAGTTCCTGCGAACTGAAACTTCTGATTTTTGTGACTTTTTAACTTCTGAGATTGACAAAGATGTCTGACTTAAGTAAAATGATCGAGATGGACCACGAGATTGGAAAATCTAATGTTCCACCTAAATTGCTTAGACTTGAGGATTACTATGGATGGAAAGACAGATTTGAATCATACTGTAGATTCCATGATTTGTCAATCTGGATGTGTATTAAAAATGGATACACTGCACCTACAACTTTTGTTGAAAATGCAACGGTAATTGTTCCCTACATCGAATGAATGATAACTAGAAGAGAGACTTTGAGATTGAAAACAAAGCACATTCTTCAATCAAAATGAGTTTACCTAAGGAAATCAATCATCAATTGAAATCTTTTCACACTGCTAGAGCACTCTGGATTGCTCTTGAGAAAAGATGTGAGGGAAGTCCACAGGTTAAGGCAGGCAAGATGAATCTCCTGAAGAAGCAGTTTACTGTGTTTAAAGCTTTTAAGGGAGAAGATCTTGATGCGTACACCACAAGATACTACCATCTGTTGAGTGAGCTAGATGATCATGAGATTTTCTATTCTGATACGGAGAAAACCGACAAGTTTATTGAGGGTTTACCGTATAAATGGGAAATGCATGGAGTTATGCTCAAGGATAATGAAGAGCGATATGCTACAATGACTCTGGAGCAAGCTATTGATAAGCTCAGAGGTTATGATTTCACCAACAAAACGAGAGAGTCAGATTCTGATCAATTACAGAATCCTGGATTATATCATGGAAAATCAACTCTCTCAAATGCATCTTCCAGTTCGACCACTGCTTTACTAGTTGGTGATACTGGAGAAAAGGGTGATTTGATAACTGAGGATTTGTGCTTTATTGCTTCATCTAGAAGTGATACAAAAGAAAAATCTACCGAGAAGTCACCTCAAGGGCATCAGAAGATGCCGATGAGTGTGAAATCTGCTGAACAACAACTGTCTGTTCTTGCTTCTTTTGTTGCTTCCTATGAGAATTACATTCAAGGGAAAATCAATGATCCAGCTATGTTTGATGAAGATTATGATCAGATAGACCCTGATGACCTTGAAGAAATGGATCTCCAGTGGCAACTAGCTATGGTGTCAAGGAGAGTCAAAAATTTCTTGAAGCGTACTGGTAGGAAGGTGGTAGGTAATCGACCAGGGTTTGACAAGTCCAAAGTTAAGTGTTATAACTGTCAAGGTTATGGACACTTTGCTAGGGAATGTCAGCGATCAAAGGTTGATGTCAGCAATGGAAGACAAGGCTCGGGAAGTTCTTTAGCTTCCAAAGCCTTGGTGGTTCAACAGCTAGACGGTTCTTATGATTGGTCTGCTCAGCCTGAGCAAGCGCTTATGGCTGAGATAGATGATCAAGAGAAAGCTGTTGAATCTACATCCTATATGCCAACTGATGTGGATTGTCAAGTACGGGTGCCAGAAGTCACACCAAAAGCAAGTGATAATGATGTGCTATACTTGAATTCAACTGAGGATATGAGTCCAGATGATTTAGTAGCACATATGGCTGAACTTCAAACAGACAAGAAAAGGGTATGTCTTGATTTGCTTACTCTTGTTGATGTCTGTAATCTAGTTACTAGTTTGCAATCACAAGTTAGTGTATTAGCTGATTCATATAATATGATGAAATCTGAATTAGAAATTGCTAAATATGATGCTCAAAGGTTTAGTGAGGATAAACTAGCTCTAAAAGAAAAAATTAAGTCTGATGCTGCTGATAAGACCACTTTAAGAGACACTATAAATGAGCAATGTGTTAAGATTGATGGTTTGTACTTAAATCTAAGGGACTTAAATCAAAGTATGGCCAATAAAGATAATGAGTTAACTGAGTCAAAACTGAAATTGGTTGAGCTGAATCGTAAGTTTGAGAGTTATAGAATCTCTTCTTTAACTATGGACTCTATAATTGATGCTCAACGTAGTGTTAAGGATAAGACTGGATTAGGATACACTGATGTACCTCCTCCATTTAATTCAAATTACACTACTTCTGTTGACTTAGAAATGATGGATATGGATACTAAACCTGAGGATAATGTAACTAAAAAGTCTGAAATGTTTGAGACACTGAAGGTTGTTCATAAGGATCCATCATCTGATGTCAGTAAGAACACACCATTCCCTAAAGTACAGTTTGTCTCGAGTGGAATGATGGTTGATACGGAAATAAATGATGAGATTATTAAGGAACAAGGCAATACACCTTTAGTGTCTGAAACTCAGACTGAACACGAAAAGGCAAAAGGGGTTAAGTCACGAAAGCATAAATCATGTTTCAAATGTCACCAAAAGGGACATGTGGCTTCTTGTTGTCCTAACAAGAAGTTGGAAACACCGATTAGGCTCGTGAATAACAATGAGACACCAAAAGTCTCTAGTTCAAATGTAGACAGGTTAGGTACCAAACCAGGATTAGGTAGTAAACCTGTGAACATTCTGAAAAGAGATGTTACTCATAGTGTCTCTCCGCCTAAACCTAAACGATCTTATTCTCTAAATGACACTAAGCCTAGAGATAAGACACTGTCGAGATTTAGGACTCCAAGTAGAAACCATAGTCAATTTGAAAGTGGTTCTACTTCACGTACACATAAAGTTGATTATGTGCCTAAAAGGTTTTCCACTCACTCTCCTCAGAGGCATAAGACTTCAGATCATCAACGACCTCCAACTTCTTTAGCAGTTACCAAGACTATTGACAATAATAGTTATGGTTACTTTAAAGAAGTTCAGATTGTGGATGATAAGGGACAAGCCAAGACCGTAATGGCTTGGGTCCCCCTTAAGAACTAATTGTGTACAATTTGTTATGTGCAGGAGCAGACTGTGAACAAGGACAGTTGGTGGTATGTAGACAGTGGATGCTCTAGGCACATGACCGGTGAAAGAAGTCTACTGAAGGACTTCAAAGGTGGGATGAAACAGCGAGTTTATTTCGCTGGTGATAAAGGAGGAGTAATAACTGGGAAAGGAAAAGTTTCAAATGGAACTTTGACTCTAGAGGATGTGAATTACGTTGAAGAACTAACTCACAACCTAGTGAGTGTTTCCCAAGTCTGTGATAAAGGTCATTCTGTACATTTCAATGAGACAGAAGCCTTAGTCCTGAAGCCGGGTTTCACCATTCCGGAAAATTGAATATTGATGAGGGCTCCAAGGAAGAAGGACATTTATGCCATCAACATGGCTGTTCCTAATACTTCAATGGAATCTACATGTCTTTTATCCAAGGCTTCAGATGCAGACGCACTCTTATGGCACAGGAGAATGGCTCATCTGAACTTTCGAAAAATGAATTATATAACCAAGAATTGTGTAGTTCTGGGTGTACCACAAAAACGTTTCGAGTCTGAAGATAAGTGTGTTCCTTGCATGAAAGGAAAACAACATAAAAAACCACACAGATCTAAGACTGAAAACTCAATCTCCTCGCCATTTGAATTGCTACATATGGATCTTTTTGGCCCAATAAGCAAAAGAAGCATAGGTGGCAAATGGTACTGTTTAGTTGTCACAGATGATTTCTCTAGATTCTCTTGGGTATTCTTTTTGGGATCTAAGGATGAAACTCCTGGTATTCTTATGGAGTTTCTAGATCTAATAGAGAATGTCTATAGAACACGTGTTAAGAGAATTCGTAGTGACAATGGAACAGAGTTCAAGAATTCAACGTTCAATTTCTATTGCTTAAGCAAAGGGATACAACATCAATTCAGTGCACCTTATGAACCTCAACAAAACGGTGTTGCTGAACGGAAAACTAGAACGTTGATTGAAGGAGCTAGAACAATGCTTGCAGATTCAAGGCTTCCTGTCATTTTCTGGGCAGAAGCGGTGAATACAGCATGTCATGTTCTAAACAGAGTTCTTACGGTTAAAAAGCAGAACAAGACTTGTTATGAGCTTTTGAACAATAAGAAACCTAACTTAAAAGGGTTTGAACCCTTTGGAGTTTCATGTACTTTGCTGAAGACTAGCACTCAACCGAAATTTGGTGAGAAGGCTGACGAAGGATATTTCCTAGGTTATGTGCCTAATTCACCAAACAAACGTGTCTTCAATAAAGTAACGGGACGTGTGGAAATAGTTTATAACATTGAAGTTACGAGCTACACATATGACGTACATAAGGGATTAGATTGGCAATTTGACTATTCAGATCTCTTTAAGTCTTTTAATGTCCCAATTAGTGACTACAAAGTTGACTCAGAAATTTCTGAACATTTATTGTCAAGTGATGGAGATATTGGCCCTGCACCAACATCGAATGTTCCTAGAGATACAACTTTTGTAGATCCTAATCATGCTTCAGCGAGTGCCACTCAACAATCTTCTGATGAAAATATACCTCTATTAATGGAGATTGGCACTAATCTAGAAGAAGAAATAGAACTTGAACAAGTGACGACAACAAGAACTAACAAAAATCATCCAATTGAAAATATCATTGGTGATCCGAATGCACCGGTTCAAACCAGGGCCAGTGTTTCTGAGTACACTAGCTTGTATGCTGAAATGAAAGAGACAGGGGTTACAAATCTATGTCTATATTCATGCTTTATCTCACAAGTTGAGCCTAAGAATGTCCAAATGGCGTTGAAGGACAACTCATGGGTAGAAGCAATACAGGAAGAACTTTCTCAGTTCTCCAAACTGCAAGTGTGGGAGTTGGTTGATTTACCAAGTGGTGAATATCCAATTGGTACTAGATGGGTCTTTAAGTGTAAGAAAGACGATCGGGGAATCGTGATTCGCAATAAAGCTCGTCTAGTCGTTCAAGGCTTCAACCAACAAGAAGGAATTGATTACAATGAAGTGTTTGCACCTGTTGCTAGGCTTGAGGCAATTAGGTTGTTCTTAGCATTTGCAGCTTCAAAGAAAATGAAAGTGTATCAGCTGGATGTTAAGAGTGCCTTTCTGTATGGCAAGGTCAAGGAAACGGTGTATGTTTCTCAACCACCAGGGTTTACTGATCCAAAATATCCAAATAGAGTATATCGTCTTGATAAGGCTCTGTATGGATTACATCAAGCTCCAAGAGCGTGGTATGAGACACTATCAACTTATCTTCTTGAGAATGACTTTACAAGAGGAAGAATTGATAGTACACTCTTTGTGAAGTGGAAGAAAAAGGACTTTCTACTTGTTCAAGTATATGTTGATGACATTATCTTTGGGTCATCTGACGAAAAGATGTGTCAAGAATTTGAGCAAGTTATTAAAGGCAAGTTCGAGATGTCTGCTATGGGAGAGTTGAACTTCTTCTTAGGGTTACAAGTTGACCAAAAGAAAGATGGTTTCTTTATTCATCAATCTAAATATACACATGAGCTGTTAGAACGCTTCAAGATGGATGAATCTCGGATTTACAAAACTCCTATTCCAGAAAATCACGGACTTGGTCCCGATACATCGAGTGATCAGAATGTAGATCCTACTTTATATAGGGCTATTATTGGATCACTAATGTATTTGACTGCTTCTAGGCCTGACATTATGTTTGCTGTTTGTATTTGCGCAAGATATCAGGCTAATCCGAAAGAGTCACATATGCAAGCTGTAAAGAGAATCTTTCGTTACCTCAAGGGGAAGCCGAAGCTGGGACTTTGGTATCCGATTGAAGGGGACTTAGATTTTGTTGCATATACTGATTCGGATTATGGTGGATGCAACCAAAATAGAAAGTCTACGACCGGAGGATGTCAATTCCTAGGAGGTAGACTTGTGTCTTGGCAGTGCAAGAAACAAAGCTCAGTAGCCATTTCTACATGTGAAGCTGAGTATGTTGCAGCTGGCAGCTGTTGTTCCCAAGTATTGTGGATACTGCAGCAACTGCGAGACTACGGACTAAACTTTACCGACACTCCAATGATGATCGATAATGAATCGACGATCTCTATAGCCAATAATCCGGTAAAGCACAGCAAGACGAAACACATTGATATTCGTCATCATTTTATTCGAGATTGTGCCGAGAAGAAGCTTATTAGATTAGTCAAAGTTGCCTCTTTTGACAACTTGGCAGATCTATACACTAAAGCTTTCGACAGGGCGCGTTTTGAGACATTAGTTCAACTAAACGGAATGAGGAATCCAGAATAACTAGTCTTCCAAAGGAGTATGTAATAGTTAGTAAGTTTTATTTTTGGGTCTTATATTAAAAAAAAAAAAAGGGGGGGAGGGAGTATGGCATTCATTTGCTTGTTACCTTAGGGGAATCGCCTCAGATGAAAGAACAAAAGTATTTTCTTTTAGAAAAGGTCTAAGTGTTTCTCTACTGGGAAATGATAGTACATTAGGAGAATAAGCTTAACAATAATAACTATAAGTCTTAAGTTAGACGTGTTAGTAGATTCCTATAAGTCACATAAACATTACATCTTTTCAACTAGGAATTTACTTATATTTATTTTATTATACACCTTTATCCACAAGCTATACTTTGCTTAGAATAAAATTAAGTCTAGACAGCTTCATTATATGATGTACTGGTAGGCAAATTATGCTATGATTTCTGAGCTTTTAATAAGCATTAATTCTCATGTATGTTATCTAGTGTGAACTATTATATGATGTATGACATAAGTCTTAATTTGTGAATGATAGTATAACCATACACTGTTACCAACAATATATAAATATATGAACAGACAAATAGTTAGAAAAAATGGCTATTAGCTAAACTACTGGTAACTCTGTTTTACTATGTACAGACCCGTAACCTTTAGTTTCGCCAATGGTCTCAAACTTATTTTGCTCATACTAAGGGATCTTCTGTTGTACTATGTACAGATCTAGAACCACTATTATCTTCAAAATCTGTTTGATGTTTGTCGAGCCTTAAAATCACTCAAGGATATGTTATATGTTACGAAAAGTGCATCATTTAGTAACCTCTACCTTGAATGTAAAAGATACAGTGGTATGTATTATACTTGATTTCTCAGTATGTCATATATTAGAACACACTAGTTAATATCCATATTAACAATAAAGGTTTGCTTGGAAATCAGTGTGTAATTTGTTTATGTGGATCATAATATCAGTAATCATTTTGAACTATCAATGACAAATGAACATTCACTTTGGTGAATCATTCATATAAAAGTATGCTCAAAGAACGTGTTATATCATGTGGATAAAGGTAACCAAGTTATAATCTTATAAATATAAGTTCATAAATGGTTAAAGTGTAATTTTTCTGTAACTTATTTAAATTTCATACTAACGATCTTCTTAGACTTGATTAATAAATAAAAATATTCAGCTTATTTTTCCTAATATGATCCCTAAGCAGATAAATTCTTAACGTCAAAAATATGTTAATGCTGTAATTTATCATTCTCTGTTGAATAAATGTGACAAAATTGCATTGGAAAGTTCAATATATTGCCTTGCAAAAGTTCAATTTATATTTCCAACTAAATTTGCTTGAAAAGTCAAAATTGCGAAGTTGACTAGTCAACGTTGCGAATTGAGTTTTGAGTATAAAAGGAACAAGTCCTGCGAGCCCACTTCTCACTTTCCAAACATTCACTGCGAACTGAAAATCTAATCCTGCGAGACGAATATTGCGAACCAAAACGAACCTCTTGTTTCCTAAAATTTTCGACACTTTCGTTCAAGAATGGGTTTTTCACTCCGGACAACATTTACTTCTTTCAATTTCGCATCATTTGAAGTAAGTATCACTTGATTTCATCGTTTAATTCATCCTTAATCGAAAAATATAAGTTTTGGAGGTTTTGGTTTCGAATCTCACGGATTTCTTCGAAATGAGTGAAGATTAAAACCTAAAACTTATAAAACTTGTTAATCGGTATATAATAAACATGTTAATACCATTAAATTGCGTTTAAAAGTGTTCGATCATCGACTTCGAATTTCTTGGTGAACCAGACACTCCTGCGAACCGAGCTCAATCTCAGTTCGCAGCGAAACCAAACCTTTGACTTTGGTTGACTGCGAAGCGAACCAATCGGGTTGACTTTGCTTGACCGAAGCGAAACCAAATGTTTGACTCGCGTTGACTGCGAAGCGAACCAAATGGTTGACTCGCGTTGACTGCGAAGCGAACCAAATGGTTGACTTGCGTTGACTTGCGAAGCGAACCCAACAGGGTTGACTTTGTTTGACCAAATTAAACATTTTCGATGTGTACTCGATTCGTGAATTCTAGATTTACGAATAAATTATACATTGAAACTTATTAATTGGTTGTTATACGTTTCGATTTACAAACTTATGTTTCTAGACTAAATACGTATACATTTACTCAGTTAATTTTCTAAACTTGTATTCGATTTGAGAACTTTATGTTTACAAATGAAGTACAATTGAAGACTTTTAACTATCGCTAATATGCTTCGACTTAAGAACTTAAAGTTATAAGTGAAATGCAAATAATTTACGAATTCTGTTCTATTATATCGAAAGACTTCCGACTCATATGTAGTCGTGCGGCGTGTTCCGATTTACTATCGGCGGTATAATATTTTGAATTAACTACTAGGACGTACGAACGATGTATATAATTTAGAGAAGATAATTGAAAAATTAAGTGTTGAATACTTAATCGTTCAATTAAGTTCAGTAAATTAAGTTATTAATTAATAATAAACGTCGATGTTTGGTGATCACTTTGGTTCACAATACATAAACGTTTAAAATTAATTAATGTTCGATATGTTGTCCTGTTATTTGAGCTAACTGCCATTTGTGTATATCTTATGACTACAGATATGGCTGCTCGATCTTTCACTCCTGCTCACAACATATTGGTGAATTTAGATGGAGATGAGCGTGGAGCTGCACGTTTCACAGAGATTTTGACATATTTAGCACGATCGAGAATTCGATATGCTATTACGGAATCTCCGCCACTGTCCCGAGACCTTCTGGAACAATTCTGGGATAATATAGTATTTGACAGTGCAGCAAACCCTCCGGTCATTCGCAGAGGGTTAATAACCATTCAATGGTTTTCTCTACTGATGATCTGAGACAGATTCTACATCTGGGAACAGTCGATCAGGAAGCTGGACCTTCGGTGTACACCTCTGATTTCATTGAGGGTGCACTAGGTAGAATGGGTTATTCTGGACCCAAGAGAGGCCGCCAGTTTGTGAAGGCGTTTGTACTCGGCCAGTGGAGATTTCTCTTCCACATCACTGTTACCATCTTTGGTAACAAGAAGGGAGGATACGATGAGTTGAGTCCCGAGCTTCTATCAGGCTTGCTGTCACTGGTATATAACAAACCATACAGCTTCTCCTTATACATCTTCAACTCCTTCATTGGGCAGATAACCGGAACTGTTCGATCAAAGTTCATGGTTTATCCGAGGTTTTGCATGCTGATCATTAAACACTGTATCCCTGATCTTCAAGGATTTCAGCCCGATCTGCGTGTAGACACCATTGGATTAAGGACCTATAATGCGTGCTTTCTTCATTCTTCCAGACGTCCGGATCAAGTCAAACCTGAAGCATGCGACCTGTTCGGTCATCTTCTAGATGCCGCATATGTAGCTCCACCAAATAATGGTTGGTTGGATGATGGAGCCCAACCAGAAGTACAACCTCAGCCAGCAGTTGTGGCTCAAAACCTTAGGCCGCAAGAGCTTATAGAAGATGTTATACATCAAGCTGGACAACCTGACATTGCGGCTCAGGTTTTACATGAGGTTCTGATCGAAAACGATGATGCTACTGATCCTCTCCTACGTGAGATAGATCAATATCAGGTATTATTTATCTCATCATTGTTCAAACGTACATGTACTTTATAAGTTACTTATCATCTATTATCATTCATCTTGTCTAGGCTCCTGAAGCTGTAGACCCAAAGGTCATTCGACCTGAGGGTGAACAGGATCAGGCGAGTCTGGATGTTGGGCCCTCTAGTGCCTTTGGCAAGGATGGTGCTACTACATCTGACTCTGATAGTGAGGAGACTGATGATGATCTTCCTCATCCTCCTACTTTTTCAGGTATTCCTGCGGGAATGATACGGAGAGGTTCCAATCTGATTATGGATCCTGCCTTCTAAGGCAAGCGCAAAGTCGATGATTTGGATCTTGATTTTTGCTTGATCGAAGAGGACACAGATGATGAAGAGGATCATTCTCTTCAGACGCAACGCCGAAAGCGTATTCGTTCAGCTACTTCTCAGCGACAGCTCGATCGACTCCAAGGCCTTGTTACCAATTTATTGAAGGGCAAGTCGCCTCAGGGGGAGATTTTGATATTCAATGAGGCTTGCAGAGAAGATGAACTTATTAGGAAGAGAAGATACAGACGATGATCCCAATGCACCTAAAGATAGAGAGCCGACTGGTCCTTCAACGGCTGGTGAGCCTTCTACCATTCAGGGGGAGTCTGAGCCTGCTGGGACAAGTAATGTTGGTGGTGAGGGTGCTGGTACTGCTGCTGGTGCTAGTAATGTTGGTGAGAAATTCACCACGGAATAATTTTTTTTTAATATGTATTCTCTATATTGATTGTAATAACTCTTATAATCAATGAAAGACTTATATTAAAAATTATTATTATTTGTTTCATGGTCATATAATATAAGATTAGTTATATACGATTTAGTCCTTAGATGTTATGTTACAGGTTAAAATGATATAAGACTAATTATATAAGACTAGTTATATAAGATTTTGACTTGAGATTCATCTTGACAAGTTAAAATTATATAAGATTAGTAATCGATAGTGATTTCGTGAAAGAAATGATAAAGAAACTCTTGATAAAAGAATTTATATTATTCATTTGATTCATGACATGTTTATCACTTGTAGAGATGAATGATGAAAGCGATTCCGATACGGAAATCGAAGAAGAAGTTGATTACAATCAAGAGGAGGGAGAGTTTGTACCTCCTGAAGATTGGACTTCTATCTCTGATGTTGGGCTAGACGAAGGTGTAGATCCAGATGTTGATATTGATGAACACATCGTGAGTCCATCTCAGACAAAGGTCATTATTCAGGACGAAGATGGAGAAAGAGTTGTAGATTTAGATGAAAATCTAGATGAAACAACTGATTCTGAAGATGATCTTCCTGATAGACTAAAAGATAATCCGATGTTTAGACCTTTGAAGAAAATGAAAAAGGTAAAGACTGGGATTAGTGAAGTCGATATCACTGGAAAGCGAGTACTGAAAAAGGGAATTATCGGTTGGTACTACGACGCAGATCTGAAGCTCTTCGCCATAAAAAGATATGATGGTGTTCAATATTTTGAGAAGAAGCTTGCAGTCTTTTGTTCTTTGCCGAGATTTGAAATCCGAGACTTGGCTAGATTAGAATTGAACAACCCTAGTAATGATCCATTTGGAAGATATGTCGAAAAGATTATCAAGACTGAGGGTTGGTCAATGAAGTTTGAAAGAATTAAGCCAAGAATCGGAAAGACAATTAAACTTGAAGAAAGAAGCGAAAGAACAGGAAGGCGTCGAAGAAAGAAGATATATCCAGCTGTGAAATGCATGCAACAGATTCCACTAAAGACAATGCCTCAAGACATATTAGGAAATTTGAAGAGATGGTCTGTGGATTCTGTGACTGGGGAAGCTCTCATGTTCGAACACGATGATGAAGTTGAAAATGAAGAGAGAGAAATCTTAAAGATTTATGATCGTCGACATCTGATGAACCTATCAAAGGCTGACCTATTGATGTTACACAATAATAGGATCACTGCGATTGAAGGTTGGGAAGATATTGCACGAGACTATCAGTCAATGGTTAAGACTTGCATCAAGCTGAAGATATACGCAGGCAGTAAAATTTACAAGTGATTGCCAAAGACAACTTGAAGACAAAGACTTAAAGATGCTAGAGCTATTGTCAAGGAAGAGTCTGTTGGGACATGTTTTGTGACAACAGATCTAGCTTGTAATAGTGAGGTTTAGTACTTTTAGTAATTGTAATCAAGTATGTACATTGGTTTTGAATTGTAAATAAAATATATTGCTTGGTAAACATTTTAGAGTTAAATATCAAAATGCTGAAAAATGTTGACCAAGGTTGACCGCGAACCGAGTCAGTTCGCAGGACAAGTTTGTGCTGGAAACTGAGTGAGTTAGCTGGGCCGTCATGGGCTGCGAACCGAGTCAGTTCGCAGAGCCCATGTGCCTGCGAACTGAGACGGATATATATGAAAATTAGGGTTTTCATATTCACACTTTTTTTTTGCCATTTTCTGCCTATCCGAGTTGCTGCGATTCCAGAGAGATTTCCGTGATCTAAAGGCTAGGTATTGATAGATTAACACGTGTTATAATCGATACAAAGCAATTAGACAATTGATTCACTAATATATTGTGAAAGAATTCATTATAGATCCTATAACTAGTATTGAGGGATTCCGCACCTTAATACCTATAGATAACCTTGTTATCGATCCTATACATACGGACTTACAGTAACTAAATCACAGACATCAACAAGAGTAAGCATATCAAGACATACCCTTTTCCTGTCTGTTGGAATTTCAGCCATATGTGCTACGAAATCATCTAGACTCATATCCTCAGTTGAATCCATGTATAGCACATCATGATCACTTGCTTTTGGTGTGACTTCTGGCACCCTTACTTGATAATCCACATCAGCCGGCATATAGGATGTAGACTCAGCAGTTTTCTCTTGATTTTCTATCTTAGCCATAAGAGCTTGCTCAGGCTGAGCAGACCAATCATAAGAACCATCAAGCTGCTGAACCACCAAGGCTTTGGAAGCTAAAGAACTTCCCGAGCCTTGTCTTCCATTGCCGACATCAACCTTTGGTCGTTGACATTCCCGAGCAAAGTGTCCGTAACCTTGACAGTTATAACACTTAACTTTGGATTTGTCAAACTCTGGTCGATTACCTACCACCTTCCTACCAGTACGCTTCAAGAAATTTTTAACTCTCCTTGACACCATAGCTAGTTGCCACTGGAGATCCATTTCTTCAAGCTCATCAGGGTCTATCTGATCATAGTCTTCATCAAACACAGCTGGATCATTAATTTTTCCCTGAATGTAGTTCTCATAGGAAGCAACAAAAGAGGCAAGAACAGACAATTGTTGTTCAGCAGATTTCAGACTCATCGGCATTTTATGATGCCCTTGAGGTGACTTCTCAGTAGATTTTTCTTTTGTTTCACTTCCAGATGAAGCGATAAAACACAAATCCTGAGTTATCAATTCACCTTTTTCTCCAGTATCACCGACTAGTAAAGCAGTGGTCGAACTGGATGATGCATTCGAGAGAGTTGATTTTCCATGATATAGCCCAGGATTCTGTAATTGATCAGAATCCGTTTCTCTCATTTTATTAGTGAAATCATAACCTCTGAGCTTGTCAATAGCCTGCTCCAGAGTCATTGTGGCATACCGCTCCTCATTATCTTTAAGCATAACCCCATGCATTTCCTATTTGGATGGTAAACCCTCAATAAACTTGTCGGTTTTTTCCGTATCAGAAAAGAAAATCTCATGGTCATCTAGCTCACTCAATAGATGGTAGAATCTCGTGGTGTAAGCATCAAGATCTTCTCCTTTAAAAGCTTTAAACACAGTAAACTGCCCTCACATCTTTTCTCAAGATTCTTCTTGCCCGCCTTAACTTGTGGACTACCCTCACATCTTTTCTCAAGTGCAATCCAGAGTGCTCTAGCAGTGTGAAAAGATTTCAATTGATAATTGATTTCCTTAGGTAAACTCATTTTAATTGAAGAATGAACTTTGTTTTCAATCTCAAATGTCTTTCTTCTGGTTATCATTCATCCCATTGTAGGGTATAATTACTGTTGCATTTTCAACAACAGTTGTAGGTGCAGTGTATCCATTCTTGATACACATCCAGATTGACAAATCATGGAATCTACAATATGACCTGTCTTTCCATCCATAGTAATCCTCAAGTCGAAGCAATTTAGGTGGAACATTATATTTTCCAATCTCGTGGTCCATCTCAATCATTTTACTTAAGTCAGACATCTTTGTCAATCTCAGAAATTAAGCAGTCACAGAAAAAATTCAGTTCGCAGGAAACTCAGTTCTCGGTTCACAGAAACTCAGTTTGCAGGAACTCACTTCGCAGGAACTTAGTTCGCAAGACTCAACTCAGTTCGCAATCTCGGTTCGGTTCGCAAGTGATCTCAGTTCGCAGAAACTCATCTCAGTTTGCAACTCTCAGTTCGGTTCGCAAACTCGGTTCGGTTCGCAGAAACTCAGTTCGGTTAGAAGAAACCCTAATCTCAGTTCGCGAAACGGCTGAAAAACACCAAAAATGAAAATGTTAGTTATTTTTACGATTAAAACAACAGTTTTCGATCGTAAACAAAACTAAAAACGTCCAGTGAGTGATTTTGGTCGTAAATAAGTACGTAATGCACTAAAAACAACCCGAAATCACACGTTATTAACCCGAATAACCTCGAACCTATGCGTATCTAGCCGTAGGCTCTGAAACCAATTGTAAGTCCGATTGTGGCGGATCGATAATGAGGTTATCTACGGTATTAAGGTGCAGAATCCCTCAATACTAGTTATAGGGTCTAAAACAAATTTTTTCGCAATATATTAGCGAATCAATTGTCTAATAGCTTTGTATCGATTATAACGAATGTTAATGATCAATACCTAGCCTTTAGAAATGGTGGAAAACTCTCTGGAATCGCAGGAGGTACGGATACCCAAAGTGGCAAAAGTTCTTTAGGTTTAAAACCTAATTTGCATATATAACCGTCTCGGTTCGCAGGTCACTGGGCTCCGCGAACCGACTCAGTTCGCAGCCCATATTGGCCCAACAAACTGACTCGGTTCGCAGGCCAATTTTGTCCTGCGAACTTGTCGCACCCCTAAGACACGTGGCAGTGGAAGTAGGGTGTTGCGTTGGGGGCGCCGACCAAATCAAATATCATAACACAAGAATTACAACAAACGACCTCTATATGAGACGTTTATAAAATAGTACAAAAGTAGTTACATTGAAATACTTTAAAAGTTTACATTAGCCTCGAGTTCACGAAATAATATCCTGTGGGCAATCCTACTGTTGCTGAGTACCTGAGAATACAAAGCTAAAAGGGTCAACCAAAAGGTTGGTGAATCTCACAGGTTTAACAGTAAAAACATAGTTATGAAACACAAGATTTATCCATGATTTGCAATCAAGCAAATAAAGTAAACAAAATTAATGTTTCCGAAATTGCCATGAGCCCACGGTTCGAAGCCTAACCCGTTTTGTGCCTCCCGGAGGTGTCTAATCCGAAACACCTTTATGACAAATACTAGAGTGCCCGTTTTTAACTTGGTTATAGCTAGTAACCCGGACGGGGGTGTCATTCCCATAATAGATCTATTCTCTAGCACTCGCGCCTTCGCAGTTAACGAACCATGTGTGTTGAGGACTTTTAATGGATTAAAAGCAACTCATACAATCTTGTAAAAATAATCGAGTACTTGTGTTCATGAAAAACAGTTAAGCATTTGTATCTCACCCCAAAGTATATAAAACAGTAAAAGTAAAAGTGGGGCTGTAAGACTCACCTGGGATTTAGCAAGAAAATATAGCAATTAGCAAGTAGATAACAAATAGCGGGTGTCTGTGTCCCGTAAGGAAACCTTCTAGCGCCCTAAACGCGTAAAGTGGTGTAAGTAGATGTCTTAAAAGACCATCTATAGTGATTGTATAAGTGGGGTTTAATGTCCACTTAAGCCAATCATGTAGGTGGAGGGTTAATGTCCACCTAAGTTAGTTCACACGATTAGAAATGTCCAATTGTTCAGTTATCGTTTGTGCTTAGAAAAAACATGTACGGGCCGTTGGTGATATTTTGTGAAAACACAGCTTTTGATTAATTATGTTACGCGTATTTCTACTTTCCAGTTATGGGTAATTAATCAGTGTGGCAAGGGCGAAGCCCATTAATGACGGGGGTCCGGGGGCAGCGTCCCTGGTAGCGGGGTCCAAGGGGTGGCAACCCCTGGCGGGGTCCAAGGGGCAGAGCCCCTGGCTGGGGTCGAGCTTGGAAAATTTTTATTTATGCTTATATTGCTTTAAGGAAAACGTATCGATTTTTGTGTTTTTAGCGACACTGGGCTAGTGTCGCCATTGTGCGACACTAGGGTATTATGCGACACTAAGGGTTTATGCGACACAAAGTCTTGTGTCGCTAATGTGACGTTTCGGGTGCTATAGCGACACAAAGGCTTGTGTCGCTAATGTGACGATTCGGGTGCTATAGCGACACAAAGGCTTTTGTCGCTAATGTGACGATTTGGGTGCTATAGCGACACAAAGGCTTGTGTCGCAGACTACTGAGCTTCTACGACATAGAGGCCTGTAACAGGTCAGTTTTTGTGAATTTTATTTCGGTTTCCAAATGTTCAAATAAAAATTCAAGAAAAATATATGTTGTTCCTTAGTATGTTAGCTTTCTAAATTAATTTTTCCAGAATTTTTGTGTACTCCAAGTATTTTTAAAAATTCCGTTTGTTCCCTAAGGTCAGAAAGTGACCAATCCGGATACATGCAACAAGATCGGATTTCTGGGAAAAATCTACACATTTCCAAAAAAAGTTATCAAAACGACATTTGTACCTAACAAATTTTTTGAACTTTTGGCAGTGGTTTCGGGTCATTTGGAGGTGTATATCTCGAGTTATGATTAAAACAAGAGAGGTGAAATTTCTGAGTTCTTGTACAGCCCGGACACATATTTTTATAAAAATCATTTCGGGTATCAAACAGGCTCCAAAAATTATGAAACCACTTGGAAATGAAAGCTAACTTCTTAAACTTAATTTTTGCCTTTTGAATCCTCCATTTTGGTCAAGATTTGAGGGAGAAACAGCCTTCCAAATTCGAGCTATTTTTCTGCCCGAAAATGCATGTTTTGTTCTTGAACATTTTAAGCCATGAAAAACATTTTTATGTTATATTTTGGACATTTTATTGTTAAGTGAACTTTATAACATGTTCATGGAAGTGTTTTAGAAGGGTTTTTAAGTTCTTACAAAGAGGAGGATGAAAGCACAAAGAGATGGACGTTGAGAGCTCGTTTTCTTGTGTTTTCGGCTTGATTTCTTCTTGAAAGTATGGTGAATGATGATGGTGGTGATGGTGGCCGGTTTTTTTTGTGATGGTGGTGGTGTTCTTGGGCTGTTTTTGGTCTGATTTTAGAGAGAGAGAGAGCAGAGAGATTGGGGAGTGAAAGAGAGGTGTGTGTGTGTTTGTTTGGTGTGAAATGGGGGAAATGAAAGAAATGTAACTTTAAATAGGGTGGGCTTTTGGGCCAAGGGTTTGGGCTGGGCTCTTGGGCCGATTTGGGCTCAGTTGGGTCGGTCCAAGGAATCCTTGGGCTTGCACAATAGTTTTCTCAAGCCCGTGTTATGTTATTCGATTGGATAAAATGTTTTTCTCGCGTTTTATAATTAAACCGTTAACGTTTAACTTTTGTGTTTTATTTTGGATACGAAATCACTATTTTAATTTAACCAATATCTTTAAAATATTTTATTGAATATTCTCAAAGTATTTATCGGTTTCGTTCAGGTGTCGGGCGCGATTCGCGCGTGTTCGTTTCTTTTGTTACGTTTTAGCAAAACGTCTAGGTTTTTCGTATATTATTATTTAATAACAATAATATAGGGTAAATAATTACTATTTAATTTATAAAATAGGTTTACATTATTTATGAAAAGTTATCACCAACGCCGTATAGATTGTCGGACCTCATCCGGTTGTTTCGCGTAATAACAGATAAACACATAATCACGTAAGTGTATATTCAAATATACAGGTAATTACAGATATTTAGCCTAATACCAACTAAATACAAGTAATTAGGGTTTCTAGCTAGGTTTAACAATTAACCTAAAGTGTCGGGTGTCACAGAACTGACTTGGTTCGCGGTCAACCTTGGTCAACATTTTTCAGCCTATTGATATTTAACTCTAAAATGTTTACCAAGCAATATATTTCATTTACAATTCAAAACCAATGTACAAGCTTGATTACAATTACTAAAGGTACTATTTCACGCTATTACAAGCTAGATCTGTTGTCACAAAACATGTATCAACATCACCACCATCATCACCATCACCCCCATCCTCATCATCATCATCATTTTTATCATCATTACCATCTTTACCCTCATCCTCTTTATCATCCTTTTCTTCATCTTTTTCAGAATCCTCCCCCCTAACAACTGTATTCATTTTCTTTAAGTCTTCAACTTCAGCTTCAAGTGCATATATGTGAAGCTCTTGTTCAGTTATATGTTGTTGCATCGATCTGACTTGTTGTTGTAAAGCGTGAAGCATATCTTGAAGATTTGCATTTGATGTTGCGGATGGAGTTGATGAAGCCTGAACCTGAGCAG
Organism: Gnaphalium uliginosum; assembly: GCA_963930675.1. Classification (NCBI taxonomy): domain Eukaryota; kingdom Viridiplantae; phylum Streptophyta; class Magnoliopsida; order Asterales; family Asteraceae; genus Gnaphalium; species Gnaphalium uliginosum. The sequence goes on from OZ005681.1 coordinate 34,979,356, forward strand.
GAATTACTCGAGTAATTTATTGTTGAGTCTTTTTAGAACGCTACTGAGTCTTACTTTTTTTTTATTTTGCAATTGGTTCTTCTAGCACGAAATCTGGATCAATATCTTTTTGACGATGTTTTGAACTTGATTGACCGGATTCGGCGTTTCGTTTGTAGCTCTCTCTGCAGCTCTCATTAGCTTTTGATGACGACGGGCTGTAAAGCACGAGCATGATTTCTCAAAAATTGTAAGTCATACTCGGTGTCTGAACTCTGGAGAGTCATCAAACCAGCAGCACCCTTCTAACAGTTTCCTAGTAATAGCCAACTGATGTCCAGCAACAGTGGCAGTAATTGCAGGAGGATCCATCTCACAGTGATCATCCGTAGTCATCCAAAACTGGGAAATCAGATTTTAACTTAATGGAGTATTCGCCGAGATAGCATAATGAAAAAATTCGTGAACAGATTCGTCCAAAAAAGCTACCGTGTTATGACGAGGCTCAAATTTCAATGCAGCTGCCATTTAAGTAAGCTATAGACAAGATTCATGAAAACACGAAAGATTAACAAAAATTTCAAAATTTTCTAAGTGTTTAGCGACACTATTGTAGTGTCGCCTAGAGAAGCGACAGTGTGAAGTGTTGCCCAACATTATCCTTTTAAGAGAGAAGTGTCGGTTAACATAGCGTCGCTTTTTTAGAAAGTGTCATTTCTGGAAGCTAGGCGACACTTCTGTAATGTCACTTTCTGGAAGGTAAGCGACACTACATGAATGTTGCTTCACTCCCAGACGAGTGTTGTTGCACCCCGTCGTGGCAGAATCACATCGGGGCATGACTAATCCGAATCATCACAACAAATTTACATCGAACGACCTCTATATGAGTCGTTTTAATAACTAAATTTGAAAAGATACATTGTTTAAACGTAACGTTTACAACCAAGTATTTCATCCTAGAGTACACGCCTAGATTAAGAGATTCTAATACATAACTAGTATACAAAATAGTAATGCAGTGAAATCTCCAGTAAAAGTTGTTTGTAGAACACGTGACTCTAGTGTTGTTTCCCAAAAGCATCTCATGCTTAATGCTACTGTGAACCTGAGAGATACATGCTAAAAGGGTCAACATAAAGTTGGTGAGCTCACAGGTTTAAACAGTTAAAAACAATAACATGAACCACAAGATTTAGATAGTTACTAGACGAATGCAAAAATGGGTTATACTATTGCCATGAGCTCATGTATTCGAAACTTAACAATTTTGTCGCCTCGTGTAAGTGTCTAATCCGGAACACTTATTATGTACAAACATTTATGCGTTCGTTTGACCAGTTAGCGCGACTAACCCGGACGGGGGTGTCAACCCAATAGATCTATTCACAATATTCGCGTTTAAGTAACGATAATTAATCGAACCATGAAAGTGAGGTCTTATTGTTGGATTAGTTCTGCTACTCATGCAACCAGTATATGATTTTCTTGTATTCGCGTTTAGTTCTGCTACCAAACGTTGTCCAAAAATTATGGAACCAGTTGGATCTTAAAGATAACTTCTTGAACTTATTTTTAGACTCAAGATTTGACATTTTTGGTTTTGTTTTGAGCACGTTATCACGAGTTGAAGTCGGACTAACTTTCTGTCCAGTGAGTGTTTTGTACTCTTAAGTATGTTTGGTGATTTTAGTTGTTTCAAAACATATTTTTAATACATTTTTGGCCAAGATCTTTGTGAGTGAACTTGCTAGCATATGTGTTCATATAATACATAAAAGAAAAATCAAAGTAAAGGTTTCCTTACAAAGTTGTTTAGATGAACACAAGAAGAAGAAGATGGTGATGCTTGAACTTGTTCCAAGCCTTTTTCTTTGCAAGACGATCAAGATGATTATGGGGGATGATGATGATGATGGCTGAAATGAGGATGGCTGAGATGATGATGATGATGAAACCGTTTGAAGGGAGAGGGAGAGAAAGAGTGTGAGGGAGATTGAGTATGAATGAGGTTGTGTGTATAAGTAACCAAGAAGTTAAGGGTATGGGGTGGTGTGGGGTATGGCTGGTTTTTCCAAGTCAAAAGAGGTATGGGTTTTGTCAATTTTTGTCTCAAGATATTTGTGTGATTAGGTGTTAATCACGTTTAGCATTTAATCTCGTTTAGTGTTTAATCGATTATGCTTTAGTTAGTTTAGTTTAGTTAACGATTATTACACGTTAACTATAAGTGAAGTATTATTTGAAATGCTTTGTTTTGTATTCTCATAATGTTCGTTATGTCTCGTTTAGTTGTTAAGTTTGATTCTTGAACTTTCGTTGCGAACACCACCGCTCCTAGCTCTAAGTCATGCGTCGTATAATTCTTCTCATGCTCCTTTAGTTGTCTCGATGCATAGGTAATCACCTTATTCCTTTGCATCAGCACGCAGCCCATTCCTTGGTGGGATGCGTCACAGTATACGAGAAAATCTCCCGTTCCTTCCGGTAAAGCTAAGATGGGCGCGTTACACATCCTACTCTTCAGAGTTTGAAACGCTTCCTCTTGTTCCTTTCCCCAAACAAACTCCGTGGCTTTCTGGGTCAGCTCGGTCAATGGCTTAGCGATCCTTGAGAAATTCTTAATAAACCTTCGGTAGTAACCAGCTAATCCCAGAAACTAACGTATCTCTGTAGGGTTTCTCGGGGCTTCCTACTTCTTGATGGCCTCGACTTTGGCTGGATCAACATGGATTCCTTCTTTGTTGACCACGTGACCAAGGAAGTATACCTCTCGAAGCCAAAACTCGCACTTCGAGGATTTAGCATACAACTTCTGCTCCTTAAGTAGTTTTAGTATTATCTCCAAGTGTCGCTCGTGGTCTTCCTCACTTCTTGAATAAATCAGTATGTCATCTATTAACACAATCACGAACTTATCTAGGTATGGTCGACCTACCCTATTCATCAAGTCCATGAGCACAGCTGGGGCGTTAGTTAGTCCAATTGGCATTACTAAAAATTCATAATGTCCGTAATGAGTCCTAAGGGCAGTCTTAGGGATATTCTCCTCACGTACTCTTAGTTGATGGTATCCTGAACGAAGGTTGATTTAGAATTCGACTTGCCTAGGCGGGGGAAGTTCAGATGATCGTTCGCAAAAGAAAGAAGAAGGAAGATCTCGACTCCAATGGGTATTAAGTCTTACGGGAAAAGTTCGTTTGCTAGTTTCAAAACTTAACTCTGAATTATAACATTAGCTTAAGCGGTTTGTTAATTTTACTATGCACTTAGCGTCTAAGTCGGTGAGGTGATGTTGTGCAATGGACTAAATTCATCCATTATCGAACGATATTGAAATAATTATGCCATTATGAAGAGACGTACCCGTAACAATGTTAAGATCCTATCCGGATTCCCCGGTGTTATTCATGGTGACTTCGTCACGCGCGCTCTTTTTCTTGCTGTTGTTATCGTCCTTGTTTTTCAGCTTCGGACATTCTTTCCTAAAATGTCCAATGTTTCCACACTTGTAACATGCTCTTGGTACATCAGGGTCAGCGACCGTAGAGGAAGACTTGCAGTTCTTAGCCCGGTGTCCAAATAGGTTGCACCTTCCACAAGGTGCACCACAGGAATCGTTGTGGTGACGATTACACTTGGAACAGTAAGGTTTGTTTCTAACATAACCTAGCTTTTCCTTGGATCCTGTGGCACAGGGCTTGCCTATTTCCGACCTTTTTGTCGGTTGTTGAGTAGAGTCGTTGGAATTTTCTTCCCGTTTCTTCTTTTTGTCCGACACCTTCGCTCCAGTATCCTTTTCAGCAAGAGTACCATGTTGAACTACTTGTGTCATCGAGTTACGAGATGTGTGAATTGTGTTTTGAATTGTACAAGGGTTGGATGAGGTCACGACTTCCTGTACTTGTTCAGGAAATCCCCACTCGAAAAAATTATCACCAAGTGGCGATTTCCGGTGAGCTTGAAAGATTTCCGGCGGGTCTCGGTGGTCAAGCACTTTTGGACATGCATTGTAGTTTCTAGTCCGTTTGGCGTGTTCTTCAGGACCGGTTTTTTGCTATTCCTCCTCTTCCCGTGGCTACCGGTCTCTGGTTGCCCGTGGGATCTCGGGCCGCCTGCGAATCTTTCCTTTCGCAATGACTGATTCAGGCAACAGGAAAAAGAAAAAGAAAGGTTTTAATGGTTCAGTTTTGAGAAGTAAAAGTGAGATAGAGGGTTCGGTTTCGTTTCAATTTGCTCCGGATTCCGAAGTTGCAGGGTCTCCGGAGGCGCCGTTGCAAGAGGTTGAAGATGGGTGCCCGACTTTCTGCGACACAAAGGGCGACACTAGGTGTAGCCCTAACCCTAATTTTCATAGCGACACAAGTGACTGCGACACTAGCCTGGTTAGCGACACAAGATCTCAGTGTCGCACTCACCTAATTTCGGGTTGCAAGGTCTGCGACACTAACCTGGTTAGCGACACAAGATCTCAGTGTCGCACTCACCTAATTTCGGGTTGTAAGGTCTGCGACACTATGGTTTGCGACACGGTAGCTAGCGACACAATTAGCGACACTTCAAAGTGTCGTATGAACAAAATCAATGTTTCTCAGGATGAAAATCCTGAAATTTTTCGTACGCGTAAATCCACTGTGATGGGATTGGAGCGTGGAGAGAAAATATGTACTCTAATGTGTTTGCGAATCAGGTTGGGGTGCAAGACCTTGGTAAATTCCCTGATTCGCGTTCTGTTAGCCATGAAAATTCGGGTGCGGGTGAAACCAGCCAATTTGGAAATGTGGTTAATCAGGTTGGTATTAAATACCCCTCTGAAATCCCTGATTTCTATGATGTTTCTGGCAAAGAGGTGACGGAGGGTCGTGATGCTAGCGTTCTAAGTCCTAAGGGTGAAATAGGTGCTGATGCGACCGTCATCCAGGGGGGGGCTAGTCAACAGGCCCCCGTCTCTAATGCTTTTCTTGACAAAACTAGCGGCAGCTCGTTTGCTACCCGTGGGTTGGACAGACTCAAAGCGGCCACGGTTGTTATTCGACAATCGGGTCAAAAACAACCCACCCTTGGGGTGAAATCTTATGCTCAGGCTGCTGATCGTGTTGTTAAGAAGAAGGTTAATTTCCGTGCTCTGAATCTGGAGGCTCCTGATGATAGTGATGTGGATGTGGAGATCCCTTTGGCCACGGTTGCTGAAGCAAGTAAAATGTACTCGAACACTTTGTACGGGTACTTCATTGGTAAGAGATTAGCTTTTCCCGTGGTCCAAAACTATGTGATGAATGCTTGGAGGAAGTTCGGAATCGAGAAGGTTATGATGCACTCCAATGGCTTCTTCTTTTTCAAATTTTCTTCGGAACATGGTATGAATGAGGTTCTTGAGGGGGGTCCTTGGATGATTAGAATGGTTCCTATTATGTTAAGAAAATGGGATTCTGATGCTGATTTAGCTAAGGAGGATCTTACAAGAGTGCCGGTGTGGATTAAGCTCCATAATGTTCCGCTTTTGGCCTTTAATGAGGTGGGGCTGAGCGGTATTGCCACCAAGGTTGGGACTCCTCTTATGCTCGACTCCTATACTAGTACATTGTGTACTGAGGCTTGGGGTCGACCAAACTTTGCTCGTGCCATGGTTGAGGTCATTTCGGGGGCCGAGCTGAAGGAAACGGTCACGGTGGCGATCCCCAAGCTCGGGGGGAATGGCAAGACCCTATATACGGTTAGGGTCGAGTACGAATGGCGCCCGCCTAGGTGCAATAGGTGTAAAATTGTTGGCCACAAAGATGCTGAATGCCCCAAGAATGTAGTGGTTGCTGACGCTCAAAAGGCAAGTAACTCGGAATTTGTTGCCCCCAAGAAGACGGCCCGAGGCCCGCTAAAGCACGGTGGGAAACCCCTTGATGGTTTCTCTGTGCAGAAACAAAAGCCTAAAATGATTTTTAAGGTGAAAGACCTGGGAACTACCTCCAAACCAGTTCCAAAGGGCCCTTTTCCGAAACCAACTCTCAAGTCTGGTTCGGGCGCTTCGAAACCCTTATCTTTGGGAAACCGCTTTGGTGCCTTAAGTGACGAGGAGAAAGAGGATGATAATAGAAATGGCCCAAACCAGCCCTGTAAGTTTAAAGGGGCGGTCTCTGGTTGTGGTACTTCGGCTGATGAATCTGAATCAGACATTGAGGAAGTTTATAATGAGACATCTGTGTATATGAAACTTCCTATGGAAGAATCTCTTTCTGAGGGGGCAAGCACTCCCAGGGCCCCTAGTTTCCATGGTTAGTCTCGCTTCGTGGAATGTTAGGGGTTTGAACCGTCTCCCCAAACAAAAAAAGGTTCAGCAGGTGGTTAGTGAGAACAAGTTGTGCATTTGTGCCATCTTAGAGTCCCATGTCCATGTCTCTAATCTCAATCGTATATGTTCTAAGGTGTTCAGAAAGTGGAGCTGGTCTTCTAACTTGTCTAGGAGCGCTAGTGGATCCCGCATTATTCTTGGTTGGGATCCTGACCGGGTTGATCTTATGATTATCTCTTTTACGGATCAGGTCATGCATTTTCAAGTCCGGATGCGGGATAGGGACTAGTCTTTCTATTGTTCTTTCATTTACGCGGGTAATTCCTATTCCCATAGAAGGGAGTTGTGGGATAATCTCCGTCTGCATAGCCAGTTTGCCTGTAAAAAGCCTTGGATGTTATTGGGTGATTTCAATGCCATTCTTAATTTGGAAGATTCTTCAGCTGGTTCCTCCAGGTGCACTATTTCTATGCGCGAGTTTAGGGAGTGTGTGGAGGATATTGGGGTTGTTGATGTGTCGGCCACGGGGCTTCACTACACCTGGAATCAGAAGCCTCAGTCCGACTCGGGTATTCTGAGGAAGATTGATCGTATCATGTGCAATGGGGAGTTTCTGGGAGCTTACCCTGGGGCTCGCGCTTTATTTCAGCCCTACAGGATCTCTGACCACTCCCCTGCGGTGCTTACCCTGCCCGTGATTCTAAAACCCCGTATAAGCCCTTTAAATTCTTTAATTAGATTGCCCATAAACCAGAGTTTAAAGATATTGTTATGGAAGCGTGGAAGGAGAACCTAGAAGGGCATTCTATTTTTCGGATTACCAGAAGGTTGAAGAAACTTAAAAAACCCCTTGCAAAGTTGATGAGGGACCAGGGTGACCTCCATAAGAAAGTCGATAAGCTTCGTACTGAATTGGATGAAATTCAAAAAGCTCTTGACTCTAATCTCGACTCTGATGCTCTGCAAGAGGAGGAGAGCCTTTACCTTCGTGCGTTCAATGCGGCGGTTCTCGATGAGGAACGGTTCCTGAAACATAAAGCAAAAATTGAATGGCTTCGGGTGGGGGATTGTAATTCCAAGTTCTTCCATAACGTGGTTAAGGAAAAAGCTAATAGGGGTCGGATTGAGCGTGTGCATGACTTGCATAACGTTGTCCACGAGGGTGACTCAGTGCCCCTGACCATTGTTGACCATTACCAGAATTTTTTGGGATGTGCTGGTGCTTCTACTCCGCTGGATACTTTGGGGCTTTTCTCTCGTAAACTCTCGAGATCCAAGGCTGTTCTGATGATTCGTCCTGTTACCAAGGACGAAGTTAGGGCGGCATTATTTTCTATTGGCAACTGTAAATCCCCGGGCCCTGATGGTTACTCGGCTGCTTTCTTTAAACGGTCATGGGATATCATTGGTAACGACATGTTCTTTGCAGTTCGTGATTTCTTTACCAATGGCCAGATCCTAAAAGAAATCAACCATACTGTTATTGCCCTTGTCCCGAAAGTTGCCTCCCCCTCTCGAATCAATGATTTTCGGCCTATTTCCTTATGTAATGTCCTGTATAAGTGCATCAGTAAGCTGATCACTAATCGTATCAAGGATGGGCTGGAAGATATTGTGAGTGACAATCAGTCTGCCTTCATTCCTGGCAGGAGTATCTCAGATAACATCCTCTTAACCCAGGAGCTTATGAGATGTTACCACCTTAATCATGGTGCTGCTCGCTGTGCTTTTAAGATTGACATTCAGAAAGCTTACGATACTGTGGATTGGGGTTTTCTCAGGACTATCCTTCATGGCTTTGGCTTCCACCCGGTTATGGTGAATCTGATCATGACTTGTGTGTCTAGCACGTCCTACTCCCTGAGTATTAATGGAGGTGTGCATGGGTTCTTTAAAGGAAAACGAGGTCTGCGGCAAGGGGATCCAATGTCTCCTTATATCTTTACTCTAGTGATGGAGGTGCTGACCCTTCTTATCCGGAGGAAGGTAGACAATTCTACCTCCTTTAAGTACCATGCGAAGTGTGAAAATCTAGGGCTTGTTAACCTGTGTTTTGCAGATGACTTGTTTCTCTTTGCGCATGGTGATTTGGAATCTGCTACGGTTCTTCATTTTGCTCTTAAGGAATTTAAGGAAGTCTCGGGCTTGATCCCTAGTATCCCGAAGATTACTGCTTTCTTTTGTAATGTCCCCGACTATGTGCGGCAAAGTATCCTCCACATCATGCCTTTTGAGGAAGGCACCCTTCCGGTTCGTTATCTCGGGGTTCCTCTCATCTCCTCTAGGCTTGTCTGTAAAGTTCTGGTGGAGAAGGTTCAGAATAGGATCGGGGATTGGAAGAATAAGGCTCTCTCATTTGCTGGCCGTGTCCAATTAATCTCCTCTGTTCTCACATCTCTTGATGGATATTGGGCATCTATGTTTATTCTCCCTGCCTCTATTATAGATGATATTGAGAAGCTTATGAGGGGCTTCTTGTGGTGTCAAGGCCCAATGAAGGCTGGTAAAGCTAAGGTGGCATGGGATGACGAATGCCATGCAAAGCGTGAAGGTGGTTTGGGGATCCGTCGCTTGAGTGAATGGAATATCTCTCTCATGGCCAACCACATTTGGAGCATCCTCTCCAGAAAGAATTTCATCTGGGTCAAATGGGTGTATGCTTACAAACTTCGTGACCGCAGCTTCTGGGATGTCCCTGCTCAGAGTAGTATGAGTTGGGGTTGGCGAAGCCTCTTACGTATCAGGGAGGTCGTCCGGCCGTATTGCTGGTATAAAATTGGTAATGGGAGGTCTGTGTCGGTTTGGTATGACACGTGGTGTCACCAATGTCCCATTGCCCGTATCTTTTCCAGCCTCCGTGATATTACTCGCTCGGGTTTCTCAATCTCTGATTCTGTTGCTGATCTCATTGACGGTGACTCTTGGAGATGGCCGGCCGAATGGCGTCAAAGGTACCCTTATCTTTTTCAGATTGAGGTCCCTACTCTTTCCTCTCTGCCTGATAAGCTTCTGTGGCGCGACTCGGCCGGAGAGTTTCTCGATTTTCGGGCTGGTCAAGTTTGGGAATCCATTCGGCCAAGAGGTAGCGTGGTGGACTGGGCTCCTGTTGTGTGGTTTTCTTCTTGCATTCCTAGGCATGCTTTTCACATGTGGCTCGTCTTAAGAGGCAGACTGAAGACCCAAGACCGTATGAGGCAATGGGATGGGTGCCCTTCGGTTGACTTAGCCCTGCTGCGTTGTCAGCTGTGTGGTTCTTGCCAGGACTCTCATGCTCACCTGTTCTTTGAATGCTCATTCTCCTCCCAGGTTTGGTTCAGGGTTATTAATCATGCGAAGTTGCAGGTTATGTCTGACTGTCTTGAAGTTCTTATGCCCTCCTTCCTATCTGCCACAAGCTCGAAAAACATTGACCATGTGGTCGCCCGTCTGGTGCTGGCGGCATCGACGTACTTCATTTGGCAAGAACGGAACTTTCGGCTTTTTGACAAAGGCAAAAGGTCCTTTAAGGAGGTGGCTGACGCAATCATCAATACGATAAGGTTAAAGCTGGTTTCCTTTGCCTTCAAACCCTCGTTTCGTGCTCTTCGCACTATGGAGAGATGGAAGATCCCGAAAGGGGTGAGTCCTTCGTCAAGTTAATCCTTTCTTCATGCGGACGCAGTGGTTTATTGCTTGGCTAGAGTCTTGTTGTTGTTGTTGTTGCCTCATGGTTGTGTGGCCTCATAGTTGGGCTTTGTTGGTTGTCATACTCAAGGCCTGTCTTGTGTATGCACTTAGTCTTTCCGTCTGTTAGATTAAGTCAATGTGGTTCTACCACATTAATTGTACTTGTATTGATTATCATTTTATTCTAATAATATTTGCCGGGGTATTTTTTCCCCTTTATCAAAAAATCCCCACTCGTGTCGTTCCATCCCTGGGTATACAGGGTCTACCTTGGTTGAGCAAAGGAGTACCAACTGTTTCAAAGTGTCTTCCATAACTATCATGCGCTGCTCGTACTCAAGGATGCGCATGTCACTCTGCTCAACACGATGAAGTAGGCTGGTGATTTCTGCCTGGGCATCAATAGCTGGATATGAATCGTGCCATGGGTTTCATCTGTGGGATAAGCACTCTGTTTACTTGCGGTAGCAGCAGTAGGGGTAATAGCAGTAGAGGTAGTGGTGGGGTTGGTTTGGGGTAACCCAATAGTTTGTTTAGGGGTATACAATGTCTGTGCTGTCACAGAGTTTGGTGGCAATTCGTCTGGTTCCTCTTCAAGTGTTATTGTCTCCTTTGGTTCATCCTCCAATAACTTCGTATCGTCGTCCAACGTACGTAGGTAAGGGAATGTCGCCGGTTCCTCACAGAATAGGTCGTTATCTGACTCGTAAATGTCTATGGTGGGACTTGCCATCTCCTACAACGTATTCGTTCTATCAAAACAGTAAATCTATAAAAGAGGGTGTAGCCCCTAAAGATATATAAATTCCTAGCATGCGAAGGTAATTGCAACTATCTCCAGTTTTAATAACAAAACTACCAGTAATAATCCCTGTTAAATTGACCTCGTCACCTCTGATACCGACGACGCAGTTTGTTCCTATAAGAACCAACTTCATCCTACTTCGCAAGATCGAGTGTTGCTACTTTTGCACTATTAAATCTACTATCAACTAGATACTAAGAGAATCCTGCTTCATACTAGCCCATCGATCCTATACCTTATTTGAAGACTACGTATCCTAGTTACAAATAGGGTTGAAGACGAGACTGAAAATTAAAGTATACGAGGTTACTGATAATATTAATGTGGATCATATGCTATGCAGTGCATGTACATGGTGAAAGACTAACATAAACATAATTCGAGGGTAACTATTCCACGTCTCTCATGACTTTTCCTGAACTAGACATAGGTGATCAAGCTATGCCTAATTGAGGCTAAATAATGGGATGCTTGGACTAGTCAAACTTGTATTATGTTTAGGGTTTTATGAAGGTGTGGTTTCAAAAAGAATTTTGGTTATAGTTTGGTTTTATTTTAAGAAAAACCGGTATTCACTATAACCTGGCTCTGATACCAAACCTGTCACACCCCGCTAAAGCGGAAACACGAGGTGTCACAGCTAATGATTTCACAACACAAAGATATAGTAGCAACACCATTTAATTTAAGAGATAGCAGCCTTAGAGGCATCAAAAGTACATCCAACATTGTTTAAGATACATGGCATTGTTACAATTACATTACAAAGATTTAGTTCAAAAGTCCATTTAAAATGGCTTGGTCGACATAATCCCATGCATTAGCCCACATATGATCCGTGCTTACCGACGTTCTCCTTTTTTTTTGTTAAAGGGGAAAAAATTACCCCGGCAAATATTATTAAAACAAATGATAACAAATGATAAGCGTTACAAGCACAAATTGTGCTAGCACCACAAGACTTAATCAAACAGATATGAAAGACTAAGTGCATACACAAGACATGCCTTGCATATGACAACCAGCACTAAGCCCTACCATTAGAAACCAATAACAAACTCCAGCCAAACTCCAGCCAAGCAATAAGCCACTGCGCCCGCATGACGAGAAATCAACTGGACGAAGGACACACCCCTTTTGGGATCTTCCATCTCTCCATGGCACGGAGAGCACGAGACGAAGATCTGAAGGGAAAAGAGACCAACTTCAGCCGAATCATATTGATGATAGCATCAGCCACCTCCTTGCATGACCTCTTGCCTTTGTCAAAAAGCCGAAAGTTACGTTCTTGCCAAATGAAGAATGCTGAAGCAGCTAGCACCAGGCGAGATACAACATGGTCAATATTTTTCGGACCCGTAGCAGATAAGAAAGAAGGCATAAAAACTTCAAGTCTGTCCGACACAATCTGCAGCTGCGCATGACTAATAACCCTGAACCAAACCTGTGAGAAGAAGGAGCATTCAAAAAAGAGGTGGGCATGAGAGTCCTGGCACGAGCCACACAGCAGACAACGCAGCAGGGTTAAATCAACGGACGGACCGACATCCCACTGCCTCAGACGGTCTTGGGTCTTCAGTCTACCTCGGAGGACGAGCCACAAATGAAAGGCATGCCTAGGAACACAACGAGAGAACCACACCACATGAGCCCAATCCACCACGCTCCCTCTTGGCCGAATGGAATCCCAAACTTGACCAACCCGAAAATCGAAAAAATTTCCATCCGAATCGCGCCATAATAACTTGTCAGGCTGAGGGAGGAGAGTGGGAACCTCAATCTGAGAGAGAGAAGGGTACCTTTGGAGCCATTCCACCGGCCATCTCCAAGAGTTACCCTCAATGAGGTCAGCGACAGAGTCAGAGGTTGAGAAGCCCGTGCGCATAATGTCACGCTGACCCGAAAAAACACGGGCAATAGGACATTGGTTACACCAAGTGTCATACCTAACCGAAACAGTCCTCCCATTGCCGATCTTATACCAACAAAACGGCCGCACGACATCCCTAATACGTAACAGACTTCGCCAACCCCAGCTCATACTGCGCTGAGCAGGGACATCCCAAAAACTGCGATCGCGGAGTTTATAAGCATACACCCATCTGACCCAGATGGAGCCCTTTCTAGAAAGGATGCTCCAAATGTGGGTGGCCATAAGAGAGACATTCCACTCACTCAAGCGACGGATCCCCAAGCCACCTTCAAGCTTCGGATGACAAATATCCTCCCAAGCCACCTTTGCTTTATCGGCCTTCATCGGACCTTGGCACCACAAGAAACCCCTCATAAGCTTCTCAATATCCCCAGTTGTAGAGGCAGGGAGAATAAACATAGACGCCCAATACCCATGAAGGGAAGCAAGAACAGAGGAAATTAGTTGAACACGACCAGCAAAGGAGAGAGTCTTATTCTTCCAATCCCCAATCCTATTCTGGACCTTCTCCACCAGAGCTTTACAGTCAGACTTGACGAGCCTCGAAGAGATAAGGGGAACCCCGAGGTACCGAACCGGAAGAATACCTTCCTCGAAAGGCATGATATGGAGGATATTCTGTCGCACAGAACTCGAAGCATTACAAAAGAAAGCAGTACTTTTCGGGATACTAGGAACCAAGCCCGAAGCTTCTTTAAATTCCTTAAGCGCAGAGTGGATCATCGTGGGCGAGCCCAGATCCCCATGTGCAAAAAGAAATAAGTCATCTGCAAAACACAGGTTTACAAGACCAAGGTTCTCACATTTCGCATGGTATTTAAAGGAATTAGATTCATCAACCTTCCTTCAAATAAGCAAGGTCAGCACCTCCATCACAAGGGTAAAAAGATAAGGAGACATTGGATCCCCTTGCCGCATGCCCCTTTTGCCCTTAAAGAAACCATAAACACCCCCATTAAAACTCAAGGAGAAGGACGTGCTAGACACACAAGTCATGATTAGATTGACCATAAAAGGTGGAAGCCAAAACCATTTAAGATAGTCTGGAGAAAGCCCCAATCCACCGTATCATACGCTTTCTGAATGTCAACCTTGAAGGCACAACGAGCAACTCCATGGTTAAGGTGGTAACACCTCATAAGCTCCTGAGTTAAGAGGATGTTATCTGAAATGCTTCTGCCAGGAATGAAAGCAGATTGATTGTCGCTTACAATATCCTCCAACCCATCCTTGATTCGACTAGTGATCAACTTACTGATGCACTTATACAAGACATTACACAAGGAAATACGCCGAAAATCATTAATCCGACTAGGGGAAGAAACTTTCAGAATGAGGGAAATAACAGTGTGGTTGATTTCTTTTAATATCTGGCCATTAACAAAGAAATCCCGAACCGCAAAGAACAGGTCATCACCAATAGTGTCCCACGACCGTTTGAAGAAAGATGCCGAGTAACCATCTGGCCCTGGGGACTTACAGTCACCAATAGAAAACAAGGCCACCCGAACTTCATCCTTAGTAACAGGCCGAATCATCAAGTCAGCCTTGGATCTCGAGAGCTTGCGGGAGAAAAGCCCCGAGCTATCCAGCGGCAAAGCATCACCAGCACATCCCAAAAACTTCTGGTAGTGGTCAACGAAGATCATAGGCACCGAGTCTCCCTCATGGACTACGTCATTCAAGTCATGCACTCGATCAATCCGACCCCTATACGCTTTTTCCTTAACCACATTGTGAAAAAATTTGGAGTTGCAATCCCCCACCCGAAGCCATTCAATCTTTGCTTTCTGCTTCAGGAATCGTTCCTCATCAATGACCGCCGCATTGAAAGCACGAAGAAAGAGACTCCTCCTCTCTCAGCGCAGCAGAGTCGGGGTTAGAGTCAAGAGCTTTCTGAACTTCGTCCAATTCAGCACGAAGTTTAACAACCTTCTTATGGATGTCACCCTGATCCCTCATTAACGCGGCAAGAGGTTTTTTAAGTCTCTTCAACCTCCTGGTAATCCGAAACATAGCATGTCCCACAATCTCCTCCTTCCACGCATCAATTACAATATCCTTAAATTCAGGCTTATGAACAAGCAGATTATAGAATTTAAAGGGCTTAATACGAGGCTTTTGAATCACGGGGAGAGAAAGAATAGCAAGAGAATGATCAGAAATTCTGTATGGCTGGAATAAAGCACGGGCCCCAGGGAAGGCATCCAAGAACTCTCCATTACACATGATACGGTCAATCTTCCTCAAGATACCCGAGGCAGACTGAGGACGCTGATTCAAAGTGAAGTGGAGACCCGAGGCCTGCACATCAACAATCCCAATATCCTCCACACATTCCCTGAATTCGCGCATAGAGGTAGAGCGCCTGGAAGAACCAGAGAAAGAATCTTCCAGATTAAGAATGACATTAAAATCGCCCAATAACGTCCAGGGATTAGCACCAACGAATCTGCTATGCAGGCGAAGACTATCCCACAGCTCCCTTTTATGGGAATAAGCATTACCCGCATAAATGACGGAGCAGTAGAAAGACTGATCCCTATCCCGCATCCGAACCTGACAGTGCATAACCTGATCCGTGAGGGAAATGATCATAAGGTCGCCCCTATTCAATGATAATACGAGAGCCACTAACACTCCTAGAGGAGTTAGACGTCCAACTCCACCTCCTAAAAACCTTAGAACAGATACGCGTGAGATTAGAGACATGAACATGGGACTCCAAGATGGCACAGAGGCACAACTTGTTTTCACTAACCACCTGCTGAACCTCCTTTTGCTTAGGGGCACGGTTCAAACCCCTAATATTCCATGATGCGAGACTAATCATGGAAAGTGGAGGCCTTGGGAGTGCTTGCCCCCTCCGAAAAGGACCCACCTTTGGGAAGTTTCATATAGTCTGCCGTCTCATCATAAACTTCCTCAATGTCGGATTCCGAATCATCAGCATCAGAGCCGTTACCATTAGCCGCCCCTTTAAGCTTACAAGGCTGACTTGGGCCATCTCCGTTACCATCCCCCTGTTGGGTCTTTCTATTCCTCGGAACATCCTCTTTCTCATCACTGCTCAGAGCCCCGAAGCGGTTGCCCAAGGATAAGGGTTTAGGGATACCCGAAGCCTTCTTGGAAGACGGTTTTGGATAAGAACCGTTAGGAGCCTATTTGGAAGCAGTTCCCGAGTCTTTCACCCTATACAACATCTTTGGTCTCTGTTTCTGCACAGAGAACCCATCAACAGGTTTCCCAATCTGCTTAAAGGGCCACGAGCAGTCTTCTTAGGGGCAGCAAAACCAGGATTGCTTGCCTCTAGAGCTTCAGCAACAACCACATTCTTTGGACATTCAGCATCTTTATGTCCAAAGAATTTGCACGTACCACACCTGGGCGGTCGCCATTCATATTCCACCCTAACCGAATAAAGGGTTTTACCACCACCCTCAAGCTTGGGAATAGCAACCGTAACAGTTTCCTTCAGCTCAGTCCCGGACACAACCTCAACCATGGCACGAGCGAAATTCGGACGACCCCAAGATTCAGTGCACATGGTGCTAGTGTAGGAGTCAAGCATAAGAGGTGTCCCCACCTTGGTAGCAATACCACTCAAGCTGTCGCACCCCCAAGACACGTGGCAGCGGAAGGTAGGGTGTTGCGTTGGGGGCGCCGACCAAATCAAATATCACAACACAAGATTACGGCAAACGACCTCTAAATGAGACGTTTGAAAAATAATTATATTCACTAAACATAATTGTTTGCAATAGTTTTACAATTTCCATGGAGTTCGCATCCGATAAGTAGAGATACATATGTAATTGATAATACAAAATATATTAAATGCAATGTAATCTCTTGTTGTTCGAAAATATATGCGACTCGAGCTACGCTATCCAAAGGCGTCCTACTGCTGCGGATTACCTGAGAAATACATACTAAAAGGTCAACATAAAGTTGGTGAGTTCATAGGTTTGTAAACAGTTGATATAACATTGTATGGAACACAAGATTTGTGTTTGTATCATTCAACAATGATAGGTAATGTATTACAAAAATGTAAAGATAGTGTAAATTGTTGCCATGAGCTCATAGTTCGAGCTTAACTGTGGTGTCGGGTCACAATCAAGTGCCACGATCGGGGTGCCTCCCAGCGAGTGCCTAATCCAACACTCGTAAGAACAAATGATAATGCGTCCGTTTGACAAGTTAGCGCTACTAACCCGGACGGGGGGAGTCAATCCCAAATAGTACTATTCATTAACATTCACGCTATAACGATACTAACAAACTATGATGTGGGGGACTTCAGGATTACTAAAATAACTCATGCAACCAATATATCGAGTTTTGTACTTGTGTTCACATGAAAATAGCAGTGTAAAAGCAGTTGTATGTATTCTCACCCCAGTTAGAAACAGTAAAAAGGGGCTATGAAACTCATCTGATATTAGCAAGTAAGTAGCAAATAGTAAGCAAAGCGTGTTTTCTGAATGCAACCTTCTAACGTCCTAAACGTATAAGGCTGTGTAAGTAGATGTCTCAAAAGACCATCTATAGTGATTGTATAAGTGGGGGTTAATGTCCACTTAAGCCAATCATGTAGGTGGAGGGTTAATGTCCACCTAAGTTAATCATGTAGGTGGAGGGTTAATGTCCACCTAAAATAAGTTCACACAATTAGAAATGTCCAATTGTTCAGTTATCGTTTGTGCTTAGAAAAACATGTACAGGCCGTTGGTGATATTTTGTGAAAATACAGCTCTTGATTAATTATGTTATGCGTATTTCTACTTTCCAGTTATGGGTAATTAATCAGTGTGGCAAGGGCGAAGCCCATTAATGACGGGGGTCCGGGGGCAGCGCCCCTGGTAGCGGGGTCCAAGGGGTGGCAACCCCTGGCGGGGTGCAAGGGGCAGAGCCCCTGGCTGGGGTCGAGCTGGGTTAGTTTATGCTTATATTGCTTTAAGGAAAACGTGTCGATTTTTGTGTTTTTAGCGACACTGGGCTAGTGTCGCTACATGCGACACTAAGGTATTATTCGACACAAAGGCTTGTGTCGCTAATGTGACGATTCGGGTGCTATAGCGACACAAAGGCTTGTGTCGCTAATGTGACGATTCGGGTGCTGCAGCGACACAAAGGCTTGTGTCGCTAATGTGACGATTCGGGTGCTGTAGCGACACAAAGGCTTGTGTCGCTAATGTGACGATTCGGGTGCTGTAGCGACACAAAGGCTTGTGTCGCAGACTACTGGGCTTCTGCGACACAGAGGCCTAAAACAGATCGGTTTTGTGCATTTTATTTTACGTTACAAATGTTCAAATAAAAATTCAAGAAAAATATATGTTGTTCCTTAGTATGTTAGCTTTCTAACTTAATTTTTCCAGAATTTTTGGGTACTTCTAAGTATTTTTAAAAATTCCGTTTGTTCACTAAGGTCAGAAAGTGACCAATCCGGATACATGCAACAAGATCGGATTTCTGGGCAAAATCTAAAAATTTCCAGAAAAAGTTATCTAAACGAAATTTGTACCTAACAAAATTTGTGAACTTTTGGCGGTATTTTCAGGTCATTTGGGGGTGTATATCTCGAGTTATGATTAAAACAAGAGAGGTGAAATTTCTGTCCTTTTTGACAGCCCGGACACATGTTTTTGTAAAAATCATTTCGGGTATCAAACGAGCTCCAAAAATTATGAAACCACTTGGAAATGAAAGCTAACTTCTTAAAATTAATTTTTGCTTTTTGAATCGTCCATTTTGGTCAAGTTTTGAGGGAGAAACAGCCCCTCAAAGTCGAGCTACTTTTCTGCCCGAAAATGCATGTTTTGTTCTTGAACATTTTAAGCCATGAAAAACGTTTTTATGATATATTTTGGACATTTCTTTGTTATATGAACCTTATAACATGTTCATGGAAGTATTTTAGAAGGGTTTTTAAGTTCTTACAAAGAGGAGGATGAAGCACAAAGAGATGGACGTTGAGAGCTCGTTTTCTTGCGTTTTCGGCTTGATTTCTTCTTGAAAGTATGGTGAATGATGATGGTGGTGATGGTGGCCGGATTTTTGGTGGTGGTGGTGTTAAAATGGCAGATTTTTCTTGAGAGAGAGAGAGAGTAGAGAGAAAATGGGTGGAGTTTGTTGGGTCACAAGGTTCCCAAAACTTAGATACAGATTAAATAACAGTTATCTTAACGTGTGAGTTTATATCCAAGTTTTATATCAAACAAGTTTAAATTAATCTAGGCGGAAAACAAGATTAATTTTAACACAGAGTTTATTATGAATCAAAGTATTATTCACAATAAAGTATTTGTCTCACACAGATGACAAAGTATTCAAACCCACACAGATGGTTTGAATACGATCCAAGTATTATTATATTAAGATACAATTATCACTACAAACTTTAACAGTTAGTGTGGTAATGCTTTGAGCCTAAGCTTAAAGTCTTGTATACTATTTTGCTTTGAGTGCTTGGTTTTCTTGGATACTTGGATACTTTGAAGAGTGCTATTGAGCTGCTATTTATAGAAGTTGAGTATCAACTTCTATTAACCCGCTCAGTCAGTTGTCCAAGGGATAACACATTCATCTTGGGCAACTTTGCACTCTACCCTTTTTGCTTTTCTTGGAAATAGAAAAAGCAAAAGGTAAAAGGTTTCTTTGCTGAGAAGAAAACCTTTGTTCGATGTTTGACCTTTCTCAAACATCTTATCAGTTGTATCTAGCCTAAGGAGAGAAGAATATCTTCTGTACACTTGTACTTTCATTCTTCAATCTGTGCTCTTCAGTCTGTGCTCTCAGTCTGTGATCTTCAATCTGTGATCATCAGTCTGTGATCTTCAGTCTGTGAAGTCTTTTGTCTTCAATTTTCATTCTTCAGATGATAAATTCATAAGTCTTCAGGAAGAGCAAGGCTTTCAGTCTGTGAGATTCTTCAGTCTGTGCAGCACAGACTCAGAAACAATTCTTCAGTCTGTGCAGCACAGACTCAGAAACACAGACTCAGGAATTTACTAAGTTTTTCCTGAATACAACTGAGATAGATTTTGACTCTTCAGATTTATAACTTAGGTTTGATCATTGTTTTTCCCAACAATCTCCCCCTATCTGATGATGTCAAAATCTATTTACAAAAGATAATGGAGAAATAATAAATACTAAAGTACAACATAACTTATGAATCTTAGACTTATATATATAAAGTCAAAGTCATAGTTAGTATACAAAAATATTACAATTATAACATAAGATTGTAAATAATATAAATATAACAATCTTCAGTCCTTTCTCCGAGCCTTGATCTCTTTCATCTTTTCCACTTTCCTCTTTAACAGTGTTTCCATTTCCTTATCAGATTTGTCTTCAAATTCTTGATACTCTAGGATGATCTTCTTGCAGATATCTTCAAGTCCAATCATCATCCTGATTTGGAAAAGGTTGTTGAATAACCAGCTAATCAGTCTTCTTCTGAATGGTCTGGCTTGAGAATGTTTGCATTCCTTCAGCAGGGCAATGCAGTGCAGTAGAGACTCTCCATATAACTTATTCTGATCCTGGAAGTATTCTATCCCATTGATATCTCTATAGCACAGACCTTCAATGTTGTCAGTCTGTACATATGATCTATCAATGAAAATGATACCTTTGGGTAGAGGATGCTCCCTTCTCTGCTCATTCTTTGTGAATAACACAGCTGACTTCTTCTTAATTACAAAGTTGTTTGCTATGCAAAACAACTTGTATTCTTCTTCTGAGATGAGCCCCAGACTGAGAACTAGCTCGATCAGGTAAGATAGCTCATCCAGAACTTCTTTCTTCAATTCCTTCTCAGCTGCACTCTTCAAAAGATTGGCAATGGATTGCAATTCCTTAAGCCCTAGAGTGTACAGTTCATCCACCCATACCATCTTCTTGCTCTTGGTCAAAGTCAGCTCCAACTTCAATTTCTGTCCAATCTTGTTCAGATGACATTCTTTAATCTTCTGCTTGAGCTTTGACTTTTGGAAAGTGGCTTGTAGCTTTGGCTTCAGACTCTCTATCTTCTGTAACTTTGTTGACAGCTCTTCATCTTTCTTGATTTGTTGCTCAACTTGACTCCTTCTGGTTTGAGTCTGTGAACAATCTTCATCTTCTAATTCTTTGGAGAGCATGTCAACAAATCTTGCTTCCTTCAGCTTCTGCTCTTCTTCAGTGAGTACATTTAAGTACTCAGTTAAAGACATGCCTTGAGCAGTAGCTTCTTGTTGCAAGAGTTTATCCTGTAGATTTGTCAGTTCAGGATTTCTTGTGCCAGCAGCATGATCATCCACCATCTTCTTGATCTTGCTTAACCTTTGCTGCTTGGATAAAGCAATCTCCTTGCCCTTACCCTTATCCATAACTTCTTCCATGGTAGAGCTTGACCCAGGATAAGTGCTAATCATGTGAGCACTTCTCCATTGCATTCTATCTTCAATTTCACTTCTACTTGGAGGCAGTGTTCTGGTTGTTGTGGTTGGTCTAGCAGGATTGGCTTCAGCTTGAATGGCTTCAGTACTGATAATTAGAGCATCAGTGCTTGCTGCTTGTTGTTCAGAGCTCTGAGTCTGTGTCTAATGCTGTGTCTCAGTCTGTGCAGGTTCAGAGGGCACAGACTTCGACTCTCCAGTCTTGATTTTTGAGGCACTTTCATCTACACCTCCAAAAGTAGCATCATCTTCATCATCATCTGATCTTATAAATACCTCAGACTCAGAAATACAATCAGGATTAATGGCATCATCATCTTCACCATCAGTGTCCTGTTCTTCAGCCAGCTTCACAAACTGATCCCAGGTCTTGATCCCCTTTATCTTTGGTTGGGAATCAATGATATCCCTTTCAGGAATCCTCCTGACCATCCTTTTTGTCTTCCTGGCTCTTTTGATCTGCAGTGGTTGAACATCTTCATCTTCTTCCCTTGGTCTCTTCAACTCCATCTGACCTTGGGCTGAGATAGTTGCAATTGGATCTATGTGTAAGACAATGGATGACTCCCCCTGAGTCTGTGCAACCATCTCAGTATGTTCACCTGCCTGCAATCCTTCTTGCTCCCCCTCAGTCTGTGCACTCATATTTTCAGTCTGTGGCACAGACTGAGCTTCAGTCTGAGACTTCACCCTAGCACCTTCGGGTCCATCATCTCCATCATCTCCCTCACTGCTATCTCCCCCTAAATCTAAGGATTTATTATTTAAATCTTTATCTTTTGAGGTTTTAGCTTCTGCAGACCCATACTTCATTTTCTCCCCCTTTTTGACATTATCTACTAAGTTTGAGAGGGTGGTCTGCATTTCATCTAACCTAATGGATAGCTTCTCCTCCAGCATATCCACTTTATCCACCATAGTAGAGACTAGATGCTTCATCTTCTCTAGCTCTTTCTTATTATTATTGAACTCAGTCTGTACCCATTCAGACAACTTGTTGATGGCGTAAAGCACATCATTAAGTGTACTAGAAGGCACAGACTGGGTCTGGTTGGAAGGGTTAGAATTGGGTGATGGTATGTGTTCCTCACTTGACTCATGTTGAGACTGAGCAAGATCACTGGAATCTTTTGGGGTTGCACTCTTTGCCTCACTCTGTGTCCTGTGCATGGAAAAGCGATCATAGGCATTGAGTGGTGTAGTTGTTCCCTCAGATCTAATCCGGTGATAGGATAAGATATCACTGGGAAATGATTGTGTTGCACCTGTTGCCTCAAACAGTCCCTGGTGTAAAGGAACAGTATCACGGGCAACTGATGTGGTAGTTGGTATGCCTTCACTAACCATCTGGTGATAAGATGGTAGTTCATCAGGCAAAGAAGAGGAGATCTGTACCTCAGTCTGTGACATGACTGGGGCATTGGCGATCTGTGCAGAGGGGTGTAAGAAAGGACTCACTGGAATGTGAACTAGTACAGAACTAGTGGTCATTATGGGCTCAGCCATTGCAAGTAGGGTAAAGAGGGGGGTGGTAGTGCTCAGGATTGGAGCATCTTCTTCAATGCATACTACAGGGGTCAGTGTAGTAGCAGTAATGTGGGTATCCAAGCTGACTAAACTAGGTGTAGGTTGGGTCAGTTGGGTAGCCATTGGCACCACAGACTCTAGCAGAGCTGCAGTGGAATGGACTACAGCACTGGGGTGTTCTATTGACATCCAATTCCATGGATGATGTTTCCACTTGTGCTATACTTTTTGGGGTTGAGTCTGGTGATTCCTCTAGAGTGAGTGGTGACTCATCTGGGTTGGTTTGTTTGTGACTCTCTTTGGTGGGTGAGGATGGGCTAGGATAAGAAGGTTGATCTATATCCATGTCCTCAGATGAAGAAGAAGTACTACCTGCATCTTCTGTTGAAGATGGAACAGACTCGGGAATGTTTGAGTCTGACTCCAAGTGCACAGACTGAGTTGAGTCTGTATCCCTGGAGTCTGTGTGCTCTGCTTCAGCCACACGATCTTCAACAGCCTGGGTCTCAGTACCCTCACTATCACCTGAACTATCACCCTCCATAGATGCAGAAGCAACATATGGGTGATCAATCCATTGCTGCATAGCAGCAGTGATAGGCGCTCCAGAAAGTGGAACCGGATGGTTGAACACTTTATATGTGAGCACAGGTACGGGTATATCTGCAGTTTTGTTATTAAAAGACATATACACAGACCCAGTTAATCTGGAATGGATGCACAGGGAGAGTAACCTTATAAAAGGTACGTTAAAAATTCTCTGTGATTCATTCACTAGTTTTAAAGTTTCTTTAAAATACAACTCTGCAAAGTTGATGTTTAAACCTGTGATGAATGAGCTCAACAGTTGAGTTTCAAACTCCTTTAACTCCCCCGTGCTACCAGATTTTCCTCCTAGACTTCTAATGATGCCAGAGATTAAAAATTTCCATCTGGGGGTGAATCCTGACATCAAGATGGTGCCTTTTTCTTTGGTATATCCAACCAAAGTAAGAGAAGCCCTTGCTACTTCTTTGGTTGGAATGGGTTAAAAATTATTTCCCAAAGGCAAGTCTAAGACATTCCTAATTAGCTCCTGATCAATGGTAACTGCCCGTTTACCATGATCAATAGTACCAGTAATTGCAATATTGGTACTATTTGAGGAGCAAGTATACCACCATTCCATTAAAAAATGTGGGTATATTTGAGGAACTGTATTAAAGAATGCTCCCCTTAATGGATGAGCAGACATAAAAGCAGTTAGTTCCTCAAACCCTTTATTCTTTTTAGAGTCAGGAATGGAAATGGTAGCTACTTGATTATTTATACAGAGTTTTACCTGTTTACCCTGTTTGAAGGGTTTAGCCGCAGCGATGTTGGTAGGTGCCGTGTAAGCCCATTGATCAGCCATTTTAAATGAAGAATTTTTGAGATTGATTTCAAAAATGGTTGAGCGATTTAGGTTAGGGCTTACAAACTCTGTGAAATTTTGGATGTGCAAGTACAGGTGAAGAAGAAAAGGGGAAAACGAAAATGGGTATTTGAAGAAATTAAATTTCCGTTAAATGGGACCCACTTGACGGTTTATCCCTTTCTCTGCAACAGTAACGCTGAAGCACGTGCACTTTTTGTATTGAGTAGATAAATAGACAACAAGCGCCAAAACTTTGAATGATTATTACCATAAAAGTGGTATTAGCATTAAATGCAAAGATATTGTTGTTTATTTATTTTTATTAAAGAAAATAAAAATTATAATAAAAAAAATTAAAAGAAGGTTGTGCCAGTAGTGGTAACAGATTGATATAGCTAACAGTACTAACTTGTGAAAGCAGTACTAAAATTAATTAACAGTGGTAACTTGCTAAAGCAGTACTAAAGTTAACTAACAGTAGTAACTTGCCAAAGTAGTACTAAAATCAACTAACAGTAGTAACTTGCGAAAGCAGTACTAAAGTTAACTAACAGTGGTAACTTGCCAAAGCAGTACTAAAATTAACTAACAGTAGTAACTTGCGAGAGCAGTACTAAAATTAACTAACAGTAGTAACTTGCTACATTAACAGTGTTAATTGTATCAATTTTTACCAGCAGCAAAAAAATCAGTATTAACCCAGCAGTACTAAAAGTAACTAGCAGTATTAATACTAACAGTGCTAAAATACGAATTCATGAGGGCAGTATTAAAAGGCTTATCAGTATTAACCAGCAGTACTAAAAGTAACTAGCAGTATTAATACTAACAGTACTAAAATACTCACCTTATGAATTAATAAAGCACAAAAATAGAGGGTCTAGTCTGAATGAATATGGTTAGTCTGTGTAGCTAATCTGGAAGAAGTCACACAGACTGAAACATATAATCAGTCAGACTGAGAGAAAATAAAATCTTATTGGTATTTTCTTAGAAAGTATGTACAAATATATCTCTTAGTCTGTGCTTTTTGATTGTATGTAGCTGAGAATACAGCTATACAGATTGAAAAGCAGACACAGACTGAGAATTGAATCATACAGATTCAAGGGTTTACTAGGGGTTGAGCATTCCTAGTTGACCAAGCAGATATAAGAATCTATCTTCATTAAGAGGTTTAGTAAAGATATCTGCTAATTGGTCATTTGTTGGCACATATTTGAGAATCACTTTACCTTTCTCAGCACAATCTCTGATAAAGTGATGTCTGATCTCAATATGCTTTGTCCTGGAGTGAAATACAGGATTCTCAGTGATGGCAATGGCACTTTGGTTATCACACATGATTGGAGTTTTTGTAAACACCAAATCATAGTCTGCTAGTTGATGTTGCATCCATAGCAATTGAGCACAACAACTACCAGCAGCTACATATTCTGCTTCTGCAATGGATGTAGCAACAGAATTCTGTTTCTTGCTTGACCAACTGACTAGTTTGCCACCTAGCAGTTGACATCCACCAGAAGTGCTTTTCCTGTCTAATTTACAACCTGCATAATCTGCATCTGTATATCCAATTAGATCAAAACCAGAGTCTTTGGGATACCAAAGACCCAGGTTGGGAGTACCTTTTAGATACCTAAAAATCCTTTTTATAGCTTTTAGATGCGATTCTTTAGGTTCAGATTGATATCTAGCACACAAACATGTTGAGAACATGATATCTGGTCTACTTGCAGTGAGGTATAGTAGAGATCCTATCATACCTCTATAAGTGGTTTGACAGACTGACTTGCCAGACTGATCTTTATCCAACTTATCTGCAGTGCTCATTGGTGTTTTCATAGTTGAACAGTCCTTTAAAGAATATTTAGTGAGTAGGTCATTGACATATTTACCTTGGTTGATGAAGATACCATCAGGTTATTGATGTACTTGTAGACCAAGAAAGTATGTTAATTCACCCATCATACTCATTTGATACTGTTTTGACATTAAGTTTGAAAACCATTTACACAATTTTTCATCAGAGACCCAAATATAATATCATCAACATAGATTTGGACTAGTATGACATCTGTCTTGTTCCTTTTGAAGAACAAAGTTTTATCAATTGATCCTCTAGTAAAGTCATTACTAAGAAGATAGGATGATAAGGTGTCATACCAAGCTCTTGGAGCTTGTTTTAGTCCATATAGTGCTTTCTGCAATTTATAGACATGATTTGGAAAAGTGGAACTTACAAAACCTGGAGGTTGTTTCACATAGACTTCCTCCTGTAAGTTGCCATTCAGAAATGCACTCTTGACATCCATTTGATAGACTTTGAAGTCCTTGAATGCAGCATATGCCAAGAATAACCGTATTGCTTCAATTCTGGCTACAGGGGCAAAGGTTTCATCATAATCAATGCCTTCTTCCTCCTTGTAGCCTTGAGCAACTAGCCTTGCTTTGTTCCTTATTATCACTCCATCCTTGTCCATCTTGTTTCTGTAAACCCATTTAGTTCCAATAATGGTTTTCCCTTTTGGAGAAGGAACTAGGGTCCAAACATTGTTTCTGTCAAATTCTGTTAACTCTTCCTGCATTGCTTCAACCCAATCATCATCTTTCAAGGCTTCTTCAGCTTTCTTTGGTTCAATGATTGACAGGAAGTTTGTGTAGAAACAGAAATTTGCAGTAGGTGAGCTTGATACTTGAGCTCTTGTTTGTACACCAGAAACATAATCTCCAATTATTTCTGTAATTGGATGATACTTGTGTTCTTTGACTCCTAGAAATGATTCATCATTGAATGGTAAATCATTCTCATTTGGTGGAAGAATAGCAGGACTGAGTTCTGCATCATCTTCTACACAGGGCAAGTCTGAGTCTGTAGAGTTCACAGACTGAAAACTACCAGACTGAACACATGTATCAAAAGAATTTGAATCTCTGAACACAGATTCATCTTCTGTTGATGAAGGTACTGTCATTGAATGAGCAGGTTGAGCATCTTCATTATCACTTTCAGAGTCCTGTTGTTGGTTAACAACAACTGGGATTTGAGATTCAGATCCCACAACAGATAATTCTTCCAACAAATGAACATCAGACTGAGAAACATGTTCATCATTAGCAGAGGAAGCATCAAAGGTGACATTGATGGTTTCTTCAATTTTATTCCTTCTGTTGTTGTAGACTCTGTAGGCCTTTGAGATAGATGAATAGCCAACAAACATTCCTTCATCAGACTTAGGTTCCATCTTTGCTAATTGATCTCTTTGATTGAGAATGTAGCATTTACTTCCAAAGGTCTGGAAGTAATGGATGGTTGGAACCTTCTTGTGATACAGCTCATATGCAGTTTTGCCATGCCTTTTGACCAAAATAGATCTATTTTGGGTATAACAGGCAGTGTTAACTGCTTCTGCCCAAAAATAAATCTTCATTTGACCATGGCATAACATGGTTCTTGCAGCTTTTATGAGTGTACGATTTCTTCTCTCAGCAACACCATTTTGTTGAGGAGTTCTGACAGAGGCAAAGTTTTGAGTAATGCCTTTGTCAGTACAGAATTCAATGAGAGTAGAGTTTTTAAATTCTGTACCATGATCACTCCTTAATTGCTTGACAGGTGCATCTTTTTGCAATTCTTCCCTCTTGATTAGATTAATAATCTCTTCAGGAGCATCACTTTTTGCCTTAAGAAAGATGACCCAAGTATACCTTGTGTATTCATCCACAACCACAAGTGTATACTTCTTTCCACCCAAACTACTAATGCTCATAGGTCCAAACAGATCCATATGGAGCATATGCAGTGGTTTATCAATTGTAGCTAACAATTTGGATGGAAAATGGTTTTTGGTCTGTTTCCCTAGTGTACAAGCAGGACAGAGTTTGTCCTTTGCAAATGTAACATTAGGCAGACCTCTAACCAGTTTCTTCTTTGACAAGAGGTTAATATTTTTGAAGTTCAGGTGAGATAACCTCCTATGCCATAGCCAGCTTAGTTCTGGCACAGACTGAGTATAGAGACAAGTCTCTACATTGTTGTCTGCAGAAGAAAGATCCAAGAGATAGATATCTCTTTCTGCCTTTACCACACCATAACCTTTTATCTTGGCAACAGAATTGTCACCATATTTGACAGAAGGTCCTTCTTCTCCTACAAACTCTGACAGATTCTTTAAGGAACCTGTCATGTGTCTTGAGCATCCACTGTCTAGGTACCATTTGCTGTTACCCTGCACAAGACAAACAAAATCGATTAGTTACTTTTGGGAACCCATCTTTTGATGGGTTCTTTAGAGTTGGTTGGAGTCAATTCTTTAGCAGTTTTGGTGCTAAGTCTGTGAAGTTGACTTTTAACCTCTCTATTTTTGATTTTGTTGTTTGTAGATGACATTTGTTTGATCAAAGCAGCCTTTGGCTGTTTAAGAATGGACTTTCTGCATTTAATACCTTCATGTCCCAGATTTCCACAGTTGTAACATTTTCTGTTCAACATAATGGTCCTTTTGGATTTTGGGTTATTATTTGCACTAGATCCTCTGTTAAACTCTTGTTTTGACTCAACAAATGTTTTAAAATCTGTGGTTAACTTCATTAAGTTTTCACTAAGCAGTTTAATGGTCTCAGTCTGGTTGTTAAGATTTGACTTTTTAGAGTCAGACTGAGTGTTAACACAAACAGATTTGGAGTTAAGTTTGCCAGACTGAAAATTGATTTTTCCAGACTGACAGATAGATCTCACAGACTTAGATCTTTTTAACTCCTTTGTTACTGGTTTTATGCCTTTAGATTTGTCATTTGGCATATTTTTGTCTGAACCAGATACAGACTGAGATGTGGAAGGTTCAAACACATTGTAACCTTTCTATTTATTCTTGATTCCTTTTACCTCTTTTTGTCTTTTTAAAGATGGTACTGTGGGAATATTAACTTTGCCTTTTATAAATCTTTTCTTTTCAAGTTCTATAGTTTCTAAAGATTCATTAGTGATTATAAGTTCAGGCTGTTCAGATAGAGAAGTTTCACAGACTGAGATTTCTGAGTCTGTGTCTTCAGAGTCTGGCTCTGTCTCATATACTAGTTCTTTAGTAACTATTTTTGGTCTAACAAATGCATTTGTCAATATAACTTTGTCTCCCACAGTATGACTAAAAGTATGAGGTAAAATCTCAGGTACAAATATAGTAGGTTTTGAGTTTATTTCTGAATTTATGTGACTTTTAAGATCAAACTCATCACCTATGACCGCTTGTATCTGAGCTGGAATCTGTTTGGATAAACAGTCCACATTTTTAAGTGATGAAATACACCAAGATTTACAGATCCTTTCATAATGATCAGCTTTGTTTTTATAAGCTTCCTTTTCCAGCTTGATCTTTTTGAGAAGGTCATATTGAGCATCAAGCTCAAGTTTGTACTGTTTATTTTGGTTTATTTCATTCACTTTTGATTGTAGATCTTTTTGAACTTGACTGAGTTTGGTTTTTAAATCTTGTATTTCCTCCAGTCTTTTCAAAAAATCTACATAGATGTGTTCAAACATTTTCTGTTTTTCTGCATCACTATAGTAAAGTTTAAAATGATTTACATTGTAAGCAGATCCTCTGTCACAGTCTGGATGAACACATGCCTTTTCTGCAAATTTGACATCTTTGTCAAACTGGCTCTCTGTGATAGCCATTAAGCACATATCTTCATCATCCTCAGATGATGAAGATTCTTCATCTATCCATTGTTCAACAACCAAAGCTTTCTCTAGTTTCTTTGGTTGTTGTTTCTCTCCAATTTTCTTGGAGTTGAAGTACTTTTTCTTGTACTTCTTGGCCTTTTCTTCCCACTTATCAGAACTTGAAGATTCTGCAATCTTCACTCTGCAGTCAGAAGAAATATGACCAACTTGCCCACATTTATAGCAAGTAGCTTTCTTAGGATCAAAAGTTGGCCTTCCTTTTGAACCTTTGAATCTTGCTTTTTCTAACCTTTGGGCTAGCAATGCCATTTCAGCTTCTAGAGACTCAGTTTCATCATCTGATTCTGAGTCTGTAAGAGTAAGATGGTAATCTGCTCTAGAGAAAAGTTCTCTATTTTTTCTTGTTGTTGCAACAAGGGCAGCAGATGGATCTTTTGCAATCCTTTTGGCATTTAGATCCTTTCTGGCCTTGGTTTCTTCAAAATTTAGTAGAACTCCAAACAAGCCAGAGAGATCATATGTCTCCAATTTTTCACTTACAATTAATGAAGTGATAACTTCAGAAAAAGTGTTTGGAATGACATCAACAAATTTTGTACAGATTTCAAACTGTCCCTTGATGATATTATACCTTTCAAGATCATTGATTAAGATCTGAAATCTGGTATGAATATCAGTTAATGACTCATTTTGGCCAGCAGAGAAGTTCTCATAATTTCTTATGAGATTCTTCTTCTTTTGGGATTTTAGTAAACTTACACCATCATATTGGTCAGTTAGCATATCCCATATGGCTTTAGCAGTTTTGCAGCCAGATATCTTAGCAAAGATAGGCTCAGTAACTGCATTGCCCAGTATGGATTTGGCCTTAAAGTCTAGTGCATATAGTTGCCTGTCTAGATCAGTCCAGGTACTTTTGGCAGCCTCAACAAATTTTTCAGGTGTCAAAATAATACCATTTGCATCCAAAGTTGCAGGAACTATTCTGCCAGGAATAATGGGTCCTTCCTGAATGACTCTAAGCATTTCATCATGAATGCTAGCAAGAAACCATTCAGCTTTCAATTTCCAGTGGGTAAAATTTACACCATTGAAGATTGGAATTCCCTTCCCAGCCATAGCAATAGAAGAAGTCATTTTTCAAGGAAAAAAAATGTAGAGAAAAATGGATTTAGATGATTGTTTGATAAACTGGGTTCCTTTGATCGTTAAATATTAGATCTTTATTTGCTCTGATACCAGTTGTTGGGTCACAAGGTTCCCAAAACTTAGATACAGATTAAATAACAGTTATCTTAACGTGTTAGTTTATATCCAAGTTTTATATCAAACAAGTTTAAATTAATCTAGGCGGAAAACAAGATTAATTTTAACACAGAGTTTATTATGAATCAAAGTATTATTCACAATAAAGTATTTGTCTCACACAGATGACAAAGTATTCAAACCCACACAGATGGTTTGAATACGATCCAAGTATTAGTATATTAAGATACAATTATCACTACAAACTTTAACAGTTAGTGTGGTAATGCTTTGAGCCTAAGCTTAAAGGTCTTGTATACTATTTTGCTTTGAGTGCTTGGTTTTCCTGGATACTTGGATACTTTGAAGGGTGCTATTGAGCTGCTATTAATAGAAGTTGAGTATCAACTTCTATTAACCAGCTCAGTCAGTTGTCCAAGGGATAACACATTCATCTTGGGCAACTTTGCACTCTACCCTTTTTGCTTTTCTTGGAAATAGAAAAAGCAAAAGGTAAAAGGTTTCTTTGCTGAGAAGAAAACCTTTGTTCGATGTTTGACCTTTCTAAAACATCTTATCAGTTGTATCTAGCCTAAGGAGAGAAGAATATCTTCTGTACACTTGTACTTTCATTCTTCAATCTGTGCTCTTCAGTCTGTGCTCTCAGTCTGTGATCTTCAATCTGTGATCATCAGTCTGTGATCTTCAGTCTGTGAAGTCTTTTGTCTTCAATTTTCATTCTTCAGATGATGAATTCATAAGTCTTCAGGAAGAGCAAGGCTTTCAGTCTGTGAGATTCTTCAGTCTTTGCAGCACAGACTCAGAAACAATTCTTCAGTCTGTGCAGCACAGACTCAGAAACACAGACTCAAGAATTTACTAAGTTTTTCCTGAATACAACTGAGATAGATTTTGACTCTTCAGATTTATAACTTAAGTTTGATCATTGTTTTTCCCAACAGAGTTGTGTGTGTAAAAATGAGGAAGAAAGGGGAAGATGAGGATTAAATATGGTGGGCTTGGGCTGCCTTCTTGGTTAATCGTTATTTGGGCGCGTAAACATTAAATCTTTAACGTTAAAATTTTGTGTTTAATTTCTGATACAAAATCACTATTTTAATATGACCAATATATTTAAAAATATTTTATTGATCCTTTTTAAAATATTTGTCGGTTTCGTTCGGGTATCGGGCGCGATTCGCGCGTTTTCGTTGCGTTTGTTACGTTTTAAGCAAAACGTCTAGGTTTTTCGTGTATTATTATTTAATAACAATACTATAGGGTAAATAATTACTATTTAATTTATAAAATAGGCTTACATTATTTACGAAAGTTTATCACCAACACCGTATAGATTGTCGGACCTCGTCCGGTTGTTTCGCGTAATTACAGATAAACACATAATCACGTAAGTGTATATTCAAATATACAAGTAATTACAGATATTTAGCCTAATACCAACTAAATACAAGTAATTAGAGTTTCTAGCTAGGTTTACAATTATCCTAAAGTGTCGGGTGTCACATTCTCCCCTTGTTAGAGGAATTTCGTCCCGAAATTAGCTTGTTATCGTGGTCTGTGCAGCATCTGGGAATAGATGTGGGTATTTCAGCCGTATCTGGTCTTCCCGTTCCCAAGTGAATTCAGGACCACGCCTGGAATTCCACCGAACTTTAACGATGGGAATACGACTTTGTTTCAAACGTTTGACCTCACCGTCCATGATCTCTACGGGTTCCTCGACGAAATGAAGTTTGTCATCAATGTGGATTTCGTCGAGCGGAATTACAAGTGTCTCATCGGACAGGCATTTCTTCAAGTTGGAAATGTGAAATGTGTTGTGCACGCTACTGAGTTGTGGTGGTAGCTGTAGTCGATACGCCACCGGACCGATTCTTTCCAGAATGTCAAAAGGTCCGATGTATCTGGGGTTTAGTTTACCGCGTTTGCCAAAACGAATGACACCTCTCCAGGATGACACTTTCAAAAGTACTTTGTCCCCAACTTGGAACTCTAGTGGTTTGCGTCTTATGTCGGCGTAACTCTTTTGACGATCACGTGCGGCTTTTAGTCGGTTTTGAATGGTTACGATTTTCTCGGTCGTTTCATGAATGATTTCAGGACCGGTGAGTTGGCTATCGCCCACTTCGGTCCAGCAAATAGGTGATCGGCACTTTCTTCCGTAAAGTGCTTCGAAAGGGGCAGCATTAATGCTGGTGTGGTAATTGTTATTGTACGAAAACTCACACAAGGGTAGGTGGTTTTCCCAACTGTTTCCGAAGTCAACTACGCAAGCACGTAACATGTCTTCCATGGTTTGGATGGTTCGTTCACTTTGACCATCGGTTTGTGGGTGGTAAGCGGTGCTCAGATCAAGGCGAGTACCGAGAGCTTTTTGAAGTGTTTGCCAAAATCGAGAGGTGAAGCGGCTATCTCTATCCGAGATTATTGAGATGGGTATACCGTGTCTTGCTACAATCTCTTTGATGTAGATGCGAGCCAAACGCTCCATCTTGTCGGTTTCTTTGATTGCTAGAAAATGGGCGGACTTTGTGAGACGGTCGACGATTACCCAAATGGTATCGCAACCACTCGAGGTTTTTGGTAGTTTCGTGATGAAGTCCATGGTTATTTGTTCCCATTTCCACTGAGGTATTTCGGGTTGTTGCAGCAACCCGGAGGGTTTCTGATATTCGGCCTTTACCTTGGAACAGGTTAAACATTTGATAACATAAGTGGCTATGTCAGCTTTCATATAGGGCCACCAATATTGTTGTTTGAGATCGTGATACATTTTGTCTAAACCAGGATGAATAGAGTATGAGGATTTGTGAGTTTCATCCATCACCAAATCCCGTAGGTTCCCAAAGCTTGGTAACCAGATTCGGTTGGAGAAGTATCGGGTTCCGTAAGATTTGGTTTCAAATTGTTTATCCATGCCTCGCAAGGCTTCGTTTTTAATGTTTTCTTCGTCGAGTGCATTGAGTTGAGCGAAGAGGATTTAAGTAGTTAGGTTGTTGTGAACGGTTAACCCAAGGGCTCGAACTCGAAGAGGTTTTATTCGTTCTTTTCGACTTAGGGCATCGGCAACAACATTTGCCTTACTCGGGTGGTATCGGATTTCGCAGTCGTAGTCACTAAGTAACTCGACCCAACGACGTTGTCTCATGTTTAATTCCTTCTCATCGGAAATATGTTGAAGGCTTTTGTGGTCGGTGTAGATGGTGCACTTGGTGCCATACAAGTAGTGTCTCCAGATTTTGAGCGCGAAAACTACGGCTCCTAATTCGAGATCGTGAGTTGAATAGTTCTTTTCGTGGATTTTCAGTTGGCGTGAGGCATAGGCGATGACTTTATCATGTTGCATTAACACACAACCAAGTCCTTGGGCTGAGGCGTCACAGTAAACTATGAAGTTATCGCTGCCCTCTGGTAAGGACAAGATTGGTGCACTGCAGAGTTTCTGTTTCAAGAGTTGGAAGGCAGATTCTTGTTTGTCGGTCCAGTCGAATTTCTTATCTTTTTGAGTCAGGGTGGTTAATGGTTGGGCAATTTTGGAGAAATTCTCAATGAATCGCCGATAATATCCAGCGAGACCTAAGAATTGACGTACTTCAGTGGGAGTGGTAGGTGCTTTCCAGCACTTGATGGCTTCGATCTTCGCTGGATCAACATGTATGCCTTGACTGTCTATGACATGCCCTAGGAAGTGTACTGTTTGCATCCAAAATTCACATTTGGAGAACTTGGCGTATAACTTCTCGAGTTTGAGTAGTTCCAATATGGTTTTTAGATGTTGGCCATGTTCGGTTTCATCGCGTGAGTAGATTAAGATGTCGTCGATAAACACGATAACGAACTTATCTAGGTATGGTTTGCACACCCGATTCATAAGGTCCATGAATATAGCTGGTGCGTTGGTCAAGCCGAATGGCATCACTTGAAATTCGTAATGCCCGTAGCGAGTTCGGAAAGCTGTTTTAGGAATATCAGTGTCGCGGACTCGAAGTTGATAATAACCTGAACGTAGGTCGATCTTTGAGTAGTAGCTCGACCCTTGAAGTTGGTCAAACAGGTCATCAATTCTCGGAAGTGGGTATCGGTTCTTGATGGTTAGTTTGTTTAGTTCGCGGTAATCGATACACATTCGGAAAGATCCGTCCTTCTTTTTCACGAAAAGGACCGGAGCTCCCCAAGGTGAAGAACTCGGTCGAATGAATCCTTTGTCCAGGAGTTCCTGTAATTGGGTGGACAACTCCTGCAACTCGGACGGGGCTAATCGGTATGGGGCTCGTGCCACGGGGGCAGCTCTAGGCACAAGGTCTATTTGGAATTCGACTTGTCTAGGTGGGGAAAGGCCAGGCAAGTCTTCGGGAAAGACTTCCGGAAAGTCTCGGACTATGGGCACATCCTCGAGTCGCTTCTCCTCTGACTTCTTCCCTGTTACGTGTGCGAGGATTGCCTGATACCCTTTTCGCTGGTATTTTCTAGTTTTCATACACGAGATGATGTTGAGGTTAGGTTTTTCGGTCTCCCCTTGTACGACCAAGGTTCCACCGGTAACGAGGGGGATACGGACGATTTTATCGAAGCAAACAATTTCGGCACGATGTTTGGACAGCCAGTCCATGCCTATGATAATATCAAAGCTCCCGATTTCGATAGGTATAAGATCTAAGGGAAAAAGTTCGTTTGCGAGGTTTAGAGTGCAATTGAGTAATACACTATCGGCCACAATCAGTTTGCCATTTACTAATTCTACGGTGTACTTAGCATCTAAGGCGGTGGGAGTGATGTTGAGTAGTGGACATAACTCATTTGTTATGAAACTTTTATCGGCTCCGGTATCGAATAAAACAGAAACGGATAAATCGTTGAGGAGAAACATACCCGTAACAACGTTGGGGTCTTGACGGGCTTCTCCTGCGTTGAGTACAAAGGCTCTGCTGTGGGAGTTGTTGTTTTTATTGTTCCTATTGGTGTTGTTGTTGTTGTTTCGTTTTGGGCAGTCATTTCTGAAATGCCTTGGGTTACCGCACTCGAAACAGGTTTTCGGTGCGTTAGGATTGGCGTTTGAGTTTGTGTTTGAGTTGGGAGTTCGACAATCTTTGGTTTGATGCCCGAACCGCTTGCACTTGCCGCATTGGTTATTACACGGGCCATTGTGATGACGGTTACATTTTGAACAATAGGGTTGACTTCCGGCATACCCTTTTCTCTCTCCTGATCCGGAGGTGTAAGCCTTAATGGTCTCAGCCTTTTTGTTTTACTGTTGTTGTTGTGGTCGGTTGTTTCCCTGCCATTTTCGTTTGTTGTCCCCGGAGATTTTCACAGTGGGTGTCTCACGGCGGACAATTTGGGCCATAAGTTCATGTGCCATGCGGACGGCACTTTGGATGGTTCCGGGCTTGGAGGAGGTTACATTGCCCTGTATCTTCTCGGGTAGTCCCCAGATGTACCTTTCGATACGTTTTTGTTCGGGGTCCACCATGGATGGACATAGGAGAGCAAGTTGGTGAAATCTGGTGGTGTAACTGGTGATATCATTTCCTTGCACAGTGAGGTGCCAGAATTCCTCCTCGAGCTGCTGTAGTTGCTCTCGAGGGCAGTATTCTTCCTTTAGCATCTTCTTGAGTTCATCCCAGGGAAGTTGATAGGCAGCATCGATTCCCATGGTTTGAGCATATGAGTTCCACCATGTGAGTGCACCGTCAGCAAGAGTGCAAGTAGAGAATTTGACCTTGTTTTCCTCCGTGCAGTTGCAGATTCGGAAGACAGATTCCATTTTCTCTATCCATCGCATGAGGCCGATGGCTCCCTCGGTGCCTTTGAAATTGAGGGGTTTACAGTTCATGAAGTCCTTGTAGGTGCAAGGCTTGGTTGCTGGTGGGTTGTTAACTGGGTTCTCAGGATTTTGTAGGTAAGGACCATTGTTCCTAGCTGCTTGTTGAGCAGCCAAAGCGTCGGCTACTCCTTGAGCGACAAGTTGTGCTATTTCCTCAGCGGTGAAAGTCTGTCGTCGTGGCGGCATGATTCTTAAAAGAAAACAATAAGAAACAAATGAGATTTCGTTGTGCTAGAACCAAACTTTTGTAGTTGTGTAAGATAAGACTATAAAGGGTTTCACGCACGATAATCAATATTAGAAAATAGAATTGGTGGTTAAATTTAAACGCGAGGTAAGTCGATTACAATAATTCGAAGTTTCCAAAACGTGTCGGGCATTGATACATCCGACTAGATACGAGAGTTCACAAAATTTAAACTGTTGGGCACAACCCGCCTCCATAGGTTAAAACAGAATAATAACTTAAGGCTGGCTTGGTTTTTGCGGAGGGAGTAGTGTGACGACTCGCTCCATAGTCTCCGTGAGTTTGCCGACCATTCGGAGAGTCTCTTCAGCCACTGTCCAGCGTTGCTCCAGCGAGCGTGTGTATTCCTCTGTTTCCCGTAGACGTGTTTCACATTGCTCCAGTCGGGATTGTAGTACGGAGATTTCATTTCGGTTCCCTATGACTTGGTTATGCACCACACCCATAGTTTGAGTAATGTCCTCCTGGTCCTGGGAGATTTGTGCAACTCGATCTTGAGTCAAGTGCATCCAGTTGGAACGGGTTTCGGGTTATTCGGTTCGGCGGGGGAGTTCCTCGACTGCTTGCAAGCGTTGCTCATTAAGTTGCATCCTTACCCTTAATTCTAAGAGTTCGTCTCTAGTGTCTGTGGACAAGTCATTGGTGAGGTTCACGACCTCCGAAATATCTTCTTGGTTTTGGCAGATTAGAGTTAGCTTGTCCCGCATTTCGTCTTGTTACACGTCCATAGTGTCCAGCCTCCTCTCATGGCGGTGGAGTCTGGCGGCTAACACTGGGACAGTGTAGTGAGTGGGTTCTTGCGTGTATGGGGAGATATCCATGGGTTCAGCAGTAACCTGAATTCCCTCTTCGGATCTCCAGGAATCTAGAGTAGTGGGTAGCCAATTCCAACGGCGAGCACTTGCCCGACGGCGGGCTCTGTTAGTGGTATTATTGGCGGTAGTAGTGCCGGGATATGGTCTAGTCCGAGGAGAGTCAGTTGCCCTCCTAGTGGTGCGTATTACGCGTGAATTCAAAGAGGTGCGGTTTGGCGAGGCTTGAGTATCGTTTCCTATATCGGTTGAAGTTGCGGTAGGAAAATCTGCCATTTCTGTAGCAAGAGTTTTAGTACGTGAGGTCTATTTATATATACATATAAAAACCTAGTACATATAGCACATATAAGGGTTTTGTCATAATCTATCCTCGGTCCATTTGTTCTACTGTATTCCCATTTGATATAACTATTTCTGATCTTGTATCGATTCTTGTTTAATTTGACATAGTTGATCAGGCTATGTTAAATTAAATTCAAATGATGCAATTACTGAACCAATCATACCTAACAAGGAATACTAACTTAACGGTTATAGTCTAGGTCCACTAATGCAACCTAGTTCGCTATAACCTTGGCTCTGATACCAATCTGTCGCACCCCCAAGACACGTGGCAGCGGAAGGTAGGGTGTTGCGTTGGGGGCGCCGACCAAATAAAATATCACAACACAAGATTACGGCAAACGACCTCTAAATGAGACGTTCGAAAAATAATTATATTCACTAAACATAATTGTTTGCAATAGTTTTACAATTTCCATGGAGTTCGCATCCGATAAGTAGAGATACATATGTAATTGATAATACAAAATATATTAAATGCAATGTAATCTCTTGTTGTTCGAAAATATATGCGACTCGAGCTACGCTATCCAAAGGCGTCCTACTGCTGCGGATTACCTAAGAAATACATACTAAAAGGTCAACATAAAGTTGGTGAGTTCATAGGTTTTTAAACAGTTGATATAACATTGTATGGAACACAAGATTTTTGTTTGTATCATTCAACAATGATAGGTAATGTATTACAAAAATGTAAAGATAGTGTAAATTGTTGCCATGAGCTCATAGTTCGAGATTAACTGTGGTGTCGGGTCACAATCAAGTGCCACGATCGGGGTGCCTCCCAGCGAGTGCCTAATCCAACACTCGTAAGAACAAATGATAATGCGTCCGTTTGACAAGTTAGCGCTACTAACCCGGACGGGGGGAGTCAATCCCAAATAGTACTATTCATTAACATTCACGTTATAACGATACTAACAAACTATGATGTGGGGGACTTCAGGATTAGTAAAATAACTCATGCAACCAATATATCGAGTTTTGTACTTGTGTTCAGATGAAAATAGCAGTGTAAAAGCAGTTGTATGTATTCTCACCCCAGTTAGAAACAGTAAAAAGGGGCTATGAAACTCACCTGATATTAGCAAGTAA
This sequence comes from Gnaphalium uliginosum, assembly GCA_963930675.1. Classification (NCBI taxonomy): domain Eukaryota; kingdom Viridiplantae; phylum Streptophyta; class Magnoliopsida; order Asterales; family Asteraceae; genus Gnaphalium; species Gnaphalium uliginosum. The sequence goes on from OZ005681.1 coordinate 35,018,670, forward strand.
GTAGCAGATAGTAAGCAAAGCGTGTTTTCTGAATGCAACCTTCTAACGTCCTAAACGTATAAGGCTGTGTAAGTAGATGTCTCAAAAGACCATCTATAGTGATTGTATAAGTGGGGGTTAATGTCCACTTAAGCCAATCATGTAGGTGGAGGGTTAATGGACACCTAAGTTAATCATGTAGGTGGAGGGTTAATGTCCACCTAAAATAAGTTCACACAATTAGAAATGTCCAATTGTTCAGTTATCGTTTGTGCTTAGAAAAACATGTACAGGTCGTTGGTGATATTTTGTGAAAATACAGCTCTTGATTAGTTTTTATTTATGCTTATATTGCTTTAAGGAAAACGTGTCGATTTTTGTGTTTTTAGCGACACTGGGCTAGTGTCGCTACATGTGACACTAAGGTATTATGCGACACTAAGGTATTATGCGGTATTATGCCACACTAAGGTATTATGCGACACAAAGGCTTGTGTCGCTAATGTGACGATTCGGGTGCTATAGCGACACAAAGGCTTGTGTCGCTAATGTGACGACTTGGTTTATAGCGACACAAAAGGCTTGTGTCGCTAATGTGACGATTCGGTTTATAGCGACACAAAAGCTTGTGTCGCTAATGTGACGATTCGGTTTATAGCGACACAAAAGGCTTGTGTCGCAGACTTCTGGGCTTCTGCGACACAGGGCCTGTAACAGGTCGGTTTTGTGCATTTTATTTTGGGTTCCAAATGTTCAAATAAAAATTCAAGAAAAATATATGTTGTTCCTTAGTATGTTAGCTTTCTAAATTAATTTTTCCAGAATTTTTGGGTACTTCTAAGTATTTTTAAAAATTCCGTTTGTTCACTAAGGTCAGAAATTGACCAATCCGGATACATGCAACACGATCGGATTTCTGGGCAAAATCTACAAATTTTCAGAAAAAGTTATCTAAACGACATTTGTACCTAACAAAATTTTTGAACTTTTGGCGGTGGTTTCAGGTCATTTTGGGGGTGTATATCTCGAGTGATTAAAACAAGAGGTGAAATTTCTGTCCTTTTTGACAGTTCGGACACATGTTTTTGTAAAAATCATTTCGGGTATCAAACGAGCTCCAAAAATTATGAAACCACTTGGAAATGAAAGCTAACTTCTTAAACTTAATTTTTGCTTTTTGAATCGTCCATTTTGGTCAAGTTTTAAGGGAGAAACAGCCCCTCAAAGTTGAGCTACTTTTCTGCCCGAAAATGCATGTTTTGTTCTTGAACATTTTAAGCCATGAAAAACGTTTTTATGATATATTTTGGATATTTCTTTGTTATATGAACCTTATAAAATGTTCATGGAAGTATTTTCGAAGGGTTTTTAAGTTCTTACAAAGAGGAGGATGAAGCACAAAGAGATGGACGTTGAGAGCTCGTTTACTTGCGTTTTCGGCTTGATTTCTTCTTGAAAGTATGGTGAATGATGATGGTGGTGATGGTGGCCGGATTTTTGGTGGTGGTGGTGTTAAAATGGCAGATTTTTCTTGAGAGAGAGAGAGAGTAGAGAGAAAATGGGTGGAGTTGTGTGTGTAAAAATTAGGAAGAAAGGGGAAGATGAGGATTAAATATGGTGGGCTTGGGCTGCCTTCTTGGCCCGATTTGGGCCTCTTAGGGCGGACCTTGGGCCCGGTTGGGGCGGCCCAATTGGGTCCTTGGGCTTGCACATTTGTTTTCTCAAGCTCGCGTTACGTTATTTGATCGGTTAATCGTTATTTGCGCGCGTAAACATTAAATCTTTAACGTTAAAATTTTGTGTTTAATTTCTGATACAAAATCACTATTTTAATTTGACCAATATATTTAAAAATACTTTATTGATCCTTTTTAAAATATTTGTCGGTTTCGTTCGGGTATCGGGCGCGATTCGCGCGTTTTCGTTGCGTTTGTTACGTTTTAAGCAAAACGTCTAGGTTTTTCGTGTATTATTATTTAATAACAATACTATAGGGTAAATAATTACTATTTAATTTATAAAATAGGCTTACATTATTTACGAAAGTTTATCACCAACACCGTATAGATTGTCGGATCTCGTCCGGTTGTTTCGCGTAATTACAGATAAACACATAATCACGTAAGTGTATATTCAAATATACAAGTAATTACAGATATTTAGCCTAATACCAACTAAATACAAGTAATTAGAGTTTCTAGCTAGGTTTACAATTATCCTAAAGTGTCGGGTGTCACACAAGCCCACCTCGTTAAAAGCCAAAGGCGGAACACCATAGAGCTTGATCCACACCGGCACTCTTGTAAGATCCTCCTTAGCTAAATCAGCATCAAAATTCCATTTTCTTAACATAATAGGGACCAGTCTAATCATCCAGGGGCCCCCTTCAAGAACCTCATTCATACCATGCTATGAAGAGAATTTAAAAAAGAAGAAGCCATTGGAGTGCATCATAACCTTCTCGATACCGAATTTCCTCCAAGCATTCATAACGTAGTTTTGGACTACGGGAAAAGCTAATCTCTTGCCAATGAAGTACCCGTACAGAGTGTTCGAGTACTTTTTACTTGCTTCAACAACCGTGGCCAAAGGAATCTCCACATCCACATCACTCCCATCAGGAGCCTCCAGATGCAAAGCACGGAAATTGACCTTCTGCATAACAACACGATTCGCAGCTTGAGCATACGACTTATTTCCAAGAATGGGTTGTTTTGGGCCCGGTTGTTGAACAACAACCGTAGCCGCTTTCAGCTTATCAATACCACTGGTAGCGAAAGAGTTACCACTAGAACCATCAGGAGCCTGCTTGTCGACCATAGCAGCATCACGACTCTCCTTCACATCTCGGGCAGTAACATCATAGAAATCAGGGATTTCAGAGGGATATTTAATCCCAACCTGACTTACAGCATTTCCAAACTGGCTGGCATCAGCACCCACAGCAGAGCGAGAATCAGCGAATTTACCAAGGTCTTGCACCCCAACCTGATTCCCACGCATAGAAGCAATTAAGTTTTCAGCCCAAATTCCAAGATCATCACAGTGGGTTGCGCGGATCGAACTTTGCGGTAAGTTCGCTGGGGGTGCGGGGGCAGCGCGCCCCGCAAGAAAATTTTCAGGATTTGCACCCTGAGAATCGTGGGATTTACCCATGCGACACTGCTGAATGTCGCTAGTAGTGTCGCCTTTAATGTCGCCATCAGTGTCGCTACCAGAGGCAGGAGGGGTGCGACACAGGCCGGTAGTGTCGCAGTTCCTAGTGTCGCAGGACCTTGTGTCGCAGCTAACCTGACCGGTTGTGTCGCAAACCCTTGTGTCGCAACCACTAGTGTCGCAGCTAGGGTTAGGGTTAGAGAAGCGGCTTGTGTCGCCCTTAGTGTCATATACAAGCTCATCTTCAACCTCCAGCCGGGCTGCCACTGTGCGATCTGCAAAATCCGAATCCGATAAGAGACCTGACGCACCAGAGCCCCGAAACTCGCCCTTACTTGAATCCAAAACACTTGATTCTTTCTTTTTCTTTTTCGCACTTCCTTTTGCTTTCATTTTGGTCGGCCGGCACCTTGGTTCACGGGAACAGAAAAACAAAAATTCGCCGGCCACAGGCACCGAAAAAACTCACCAAACAAGAGTACAAATCACTAACCACAAACTTTACTAAGACATAATAAATGGAAACCGGGCATAAATCATTAGAAAAAGCCGTTCATCCGCCCTTCCCGGAGTTCTTACCGGAAATCGCCCTTCCTCTTGCCGGAAATCGCCCTATAACTTTTGTTAGTTTTATCGACGTTCTCCTGAAAAGCATGCCAAAATAAAAGGTCAACTATGGCCATAGTTGGTGAGTTCAAAGTTTGAAACTTGTTAAAACCAAAAGTGTGTCCAATCGGGGACATAAGTATGGGTATAGTCGTCCAATTGGGGACGCTATCATCCCTGAGTTTGTCCAATCGGGGACATAAATATGATAAGCATTTGGTTGATAAAGTTGCAGTAAATAAACATGTGGTAATAAAGAGAGAGATGTATAAGCCTTGATATCACTACTAATCCGGTTATCTGACCGAACTTGCCCCAAAATAAAATGCTCCATGTTCTTCAACAAACATGAGTAAAAGGCGATATTATGCACCCACGTTGAAGTGTGAGTGAGAGATGGTCCTACCCTAAATAGCATGCTACCCATAATATCTACGACTCGTCGCTACGAGTTAATTAGTAGTGAATAAGTTGCCGGGGACTTTGAGTATAAGAAAAACCCAAGCTTAACATTTGACATACCATAGTTTGCGAAAAAAAAAAAACAGTTCAAAAGCAGTTGATAGTACACAAAAGTTCAACCAAAAGTTTAAAGTAATTGCATGCTTTCAGCCCCAAAAATAGAAATCAGAAAGAGGGGACAATGAACTCACCTTTGTGAGCTGAGTATGACGAGTAAAGCTGTGAGAAAGTTGTAAACTGAGGTGGTTCTCTAACCGAAACCTAGTCCTGTAACAAGGTGTCCATTAATGTCTAGTGATATGCTTTAATATAGTAGTTCATACGAATTGGTTACCCACTATTTTTAAATGATGAATCTGCCCAGGTTTTGTTGTTGGTTTTGTAACTTATTTTAGCAAAGCTTAAAACAGTTTCTGGGCATCTATTGATACACCCCAAAATACTAGGTCATTGGTGTATGATTTAGGTTTTGTGTGAAAGATTCAAAAGCAAGTCATTCCCAGTTTAAAGTCACTATTTTTATGAAGAATAGATGGGGATACGGTTGTCCAAAGTTAGGAGAGGAAAACTACCACTGCACGACAGCCTCACTTCTTTGTCATTCAACACATATTTGAAGACCCAATTCTTACTGTTTTTGCATGAAATCGATTGGGTTTGGAAGATAACATATAGAGGTAAGTTTTAGAAGAAAACCCATCACTTTTGGTGAAGTATTCATGGAGTTACAGCCTTCCAAAGTTGGCCTAAGAATCTGGACAGAAAGTTGTCCAACTCTCTTACTTTACCAAAAGTGCAAATCATGAGATAAAATCCGTATGTAAATGACTTGAACAAACCCTAAGTGTGTTTTTATTTGTAAAACTTATTAATATTTCTGGTACAAAATTCTAATGCACACATATTATCAAGAAAATGTAACAGTAGTAAGAAATAAAATAAATGGGTTGTGTAGAATAGAATGTAAACATTTTCTTGCACTTTATGATTACCTCTTCGACGAGGGATGTATGTTTGGATTGATGAGGTTCTGTCCACATAATGGTTGAGTTTGAGCAGGTTTTCTGGAGTGATCGATACTGGATGAAGATGATGAGTGATCTGGGTATTTTTGTTAAAACCGTGCAAGTGTTGAGAGTGTTTGAGAGAAGATAGATGAGAGTGTTTTGAGTGTGAATGTAAAATTTTCTGCTGGTGTTAACAAAAGAATAAGAGGTGGAGTGTATAAGTTTATTATCCAGGAATGTGATTGGGTGAAGGTGGATGTGATTTTATTGGGAGTGCAAGTTAATTGATTGGGTTTTATGGGAAATAGGTTTGCTGGCCGATTTTGAGAGAAAAGAGGTAATCATAACCCTTTTTGCGTGCACAGTTAACTCTATCTCAAATATTAATGTTCCTTTTTACAGAATATGAATGGTTACTTATCTTATTAAGCTACTTAGAAAGCTTTTAAATCGGGCAGGAGGGTTTGCTGTGTGTGTGGGTAACACTTGATTGGTCTTAAAATCGTTTAAGCATATCTCTAACAATAGATTGACACTAAGTATTTCATGATTTGTTCGTGACATTAGTGTGCCAACTGTATAAACTTTGGTCTAGCAGTGGAGACTGACTAGCAGTAGTGATCGAGCTAGCAGTGGAAACTGAACTAGCAGTGGAAACTGAGCTAACAGTTGTAGTAATGAGAACAGTAGTAACTCGACCACCAGTAGAAACTCAAACAGTGGTAACCAATGGGTACAGTGCTAGCAGTAGAAACAGTGGTAATTGAGCAAATCAGTGGAAACTGAAGTATGTGCTAGCAGTGGAAACTATGAACGCAGTAGTAAATAACAGTGGAAACTAAGCTAGCAGTTGTAACAATGAGAGCAGTAGTAACTCGACTACAGTGGTAACTGAACTAGCAGTAGAAACTGAACTAGCAGTGGTAACATAAACAGTTGTAATACTGAACAGTAGTAATTTGACTACAGTGGTAACTGAACTAGCAGTGGAAACTGAACTAGCAGTGGAAACTGAACTAACAGTTGTAACAACGAGAGCAGTAGTAACTTGACTACAGTGGAAACTCAAACAGTGGAAACTGAGCTAACAGTTGAAACATGTGCTAACAGTGGAAACGAAGGAATTGTGCTAGCAGTATTAACTCAAGATTGCACTGGCAGTATTAACTGAAAAATTGCTCTAACAGTATCAACTGAAGAATGGTGCTAGCAGTATTAACTAGGTCAGCAGTGTAAACTTCTCACCAACAGTACTAACTACAACTAACAGTATTAACTTTTGCCTAGCAGTATTAACCATAAATCTTGAGAAGGTCAGGTCCAGATTTAGGTGGAGATTAAGTTAAGTATTAACCTGATATTTTTGATGGTTGTTACAGTATCTCCCCGTTGAAAAGAATTTCGTCCCGAAATTCAATTTGTTCCATTGGTTGCCAAAGCGCTAGGAAATAAATGTGGGTATTTGTGTCGAATATAGTCTTCGCGTTCCCAAGTAAATTCAGGACCTCGACGTGAATTCCACCTAACCTTTATAATGGGTATCTTACTTCGTTTTAAACTTTTGACCTCACAGTCCATGATTTCAAGTGGCTCTTCTACGAACTTTAGATTGTCATCTATTTGGATATCATCGAGAGGGACAATTAGTGTTTCGTTATCTAGACATTTCTTTAGATTGGAAACATGGAATGTGTTATGTATGTTGCTAAGTTCCTGGGGTAGTTCTAGTCGGTACGCGACCGGACCAATCCTTTCTATTATCTCAAAAGGTCCAACATACCTTGGGTTAAGTTTGCCTCGCTTTCCAAAGCGGATCATGCCCTTCCAGGGTGACACTTTCAAAAGTACTTTGTCGCCGACTTGAAATTATAAAAGTTTCCTACGGTTATCAGCGTAGCTTTTCTGCCTACTCCTGGCAGTCCTCAATTTTTCCCTGATGATAGTGATTTTATCAGTTGTCTCTTGAATAACATCGGGTGTAATTAGCTGCCTATCACCGGTTTCTAACCAACAAAGTGGTGATCGACACTTACGACCATATAACGCCTCAAAGGGTGCACAACCTATGCTCGTGTGGTAACTGTTGTTGTAGGAAAACTCCATTAAGGGTAAGTGAGTATCCCAGCTGCCTTTAAAATCTATGGCACAGGCTCTTAACATGTCTTCCAATGTTTGGATGGTTCGCTCACTTTGACCATCGGTTTGTGGATGGTAGGCGGTGCTCAAATTTAGTTGAGTGCCTAAATCTCCCCTTTTTCGTTTTTTTTTTCTTTTTTGATAATAAATCCTCACCATAATATCATTTTTTATCAAGATTTTTCATCCCTATCATAGAAATTAGCTCTTCAAAACATGTTTTGTGAAAATATCAGCTTTTTATTTCAAAGTGTCAATTTGGATTAAATCAATCAAGCCCTTCTCATAGCAATCCCGTATAAAATGATATCGAATTTCGATATGTTTTGTTTTTGAATGTTGTACAGAATTGCGTGTAATGCAAATGGCAGCTATATTGTCAATATGTATATGAGTATGAGTAAGAAGTAACCCGTAATCCCGCATCTGATGCTGAAACCAGAGAACCTGAGAACAGTAACTTGATGCATCAATGTATTCAACTTCTGCAGAAGAAGTAGAGACAGTCGTCTGTTTTTTACACGTTACCCAGCAATTGACATCCACAAGTTGTGGATTTCTTATCCATATTGCAGCCACCATAGTCAGAATCTGAATAGGCTGAGAGAAGAAATTTATCATCATTGGAATACCATAATCCAAGATTAGGTTTTCCTTTGAGATAACTAAAAATCCGTTTGACAGCTTTGAGATGGGAAATCTTCGGATGAGCTTGGTATCTAGAACAAATACTAACAGCAAACATTATATCGGGACGTGAGGCGGTTAAGTACATAAGTAAACCAATCATAGATCGGTATTCACATTGATCAGAATCTTCCTCATCGAGAGCAGGACCAATCTTATGATTGATGTCAATTGGGGGAATTAGCTATTTTACACTCAAGCATCTTGAATCGGCTCAAGATATCTTTTACCTATTTAGCCTGATGTATGAAGATGCCCTTAGCAGATTGTTTTACTTTCAATCCTTAGAAAAAGGACATTTCCACCATTGAGCTCATTTCAAATTTTGACTTCATGATCTTTTCAAAATCTTTGCAAATAGCATCATCCGTCGACCCAAATATAATGTCGTCTACGTAGATTTGAACGAGAAGCAAATCATCCTTGGATTTCTTGATGAAGAGAGTGTTATCAATTTGACCACTTGTAAAGCCATTTTAAAGCAAGTGTTGAGAAAGCGTTTCGTAGCATGCTCTTGGAGCCTGATAAAGACCGTACAGAGCTTTATCTAATTTATATACATAATCACGAAACTCCGCGTCTTCAAAATCAGGAGGTTGGCAAACATATACTTCTTCAGACACTTTTCCATAAAGAAAAGCACTCTTCACATCAAGGTGATACACTTTGAATCGTTTGAAAGCAGCATAGGCAAGGAATAATCTCCCCCATTGAACTCAAGTCTTGCAACCGGAGCAAATACTTCATCGTAATCAAGTCCTTCAATTTGAGTAAAACATTGCACTGCGAGCCGAGCTTTGTTTCTTATCACAACTCCTCGATCATCTTTCTTTGTACGAAAAACCCAGCTCGTATCAATAGCATGAACACCTTTAGGCAATTTAACTAATTTCCAAACGTGCAACTTAACAAATTGTTGAAGTTCCTCTTGCATTGCTTCAACCCAAGAAGCATCAAGCAAAGCCATTTTCACATTTTTTGGCTCAATTTGAGACAAGAAACATGATTCCATTTCAGCAATTAAACAATCATTGCAAGGCTTAAGCTGATGAGGAGTTCGTACTCTAGCAGACAGATCGCCTAAAATGTTTTTAGTCGGATGATCCGTATGAATTCGAAGAGAGTGAATCTCCTCAGCTACAATAGTAGGTTCCAAATTTGTCAAATTCTGATCGATCCCATTATGTGCAGCATCATCAGAACAGGCCAAATCATTTTGCATATCAACCATTTCAGAAAGAGATTCTTGAAATTCCTTATCATGTTGGGAATCATGCTCATCTTGGTCATCGTTATAAGAAGGTACCGTAGCGTTAGCAGCATGTACCTCATAAGTAGATATGGAAGAAACAGTAGTTGTGTTATTTTCATTGTTTTCAAAAATCATTTTCACAACATTTTCAACATCATCGGGAAGCACATTGAAAGATTTGAACAAAGAATCATAATCAAATAACCAGTCGGGTCCAATTTGCTTGTTGCTTTATTGATAACTCTACCTTATAGTATGATGAAGAAACTCTACCTCAAAGCATTCTTCAATTTTGCTTGTTGCTTTATTGATAACTCATTTATTTGGAGAGTTTACCGAATAGCCAAGAAAGAAACCATCACTTGACTTTTCAACAAACTTCGATAAACGTTCTTTCGTATTAAGAAAAATGCATGGACAAACGAAAGGTTGTAGAAAATGAAGATTTTGTTTTCGATTATTTAATAATTCATAGAGGCTCTCGAGTTCATTTCTAGGGTTGACGAATCCAGGGTTTTCAGAGAGTGATTATAAGGCATTTCATTGTATCCAAGCTAATTGATTATCATATTAATATACAAGTTGATTTGCGTTTGATTCGTTTGTGGTTTACGTACTATATACAATCGTTTGAATTCCGCCTCTTGATTGTGTGTGTTGATTCGATTAGGTCCAAGATCAGGGAACAAGTGGTATCAGAGCCGTAATCTTCGGATTTGTGTTATCGGATCGTTTTAGTACGTGTTTTCGGTTAAAATCAAGGTGTTTTTGGTATTAGATCTTCCTTAACCGTCTTAAAGAATTATTTTTTGGTTTTTCTTGAAGATTTGGGTATTTTGTTTCGTCGACAGATCGCAATTTTTCGTTAGGGTTTCGAAAGTTTGCGAATTTTAGGGTTTTCAACCGCTGCTCTCCTCGAAGTTGCGACACAAGCTACGACATTGCCTTTGTGTCGCGTGTAGGGTTTTAGCGACATTACCTTTGTGTCGCAGTTAGGTTTTCTGTGACATAACCTTTTGCGACACCAGATCTCTGTTGCGACATAAGTTGCGACATTACTTGCGACACAAACCTTTGCTATTGCGACACAATATTTGTGTCGCTAATTGGACTGTTAAATTTATTTCTTGCGACACAGCTTTAGTGTCGCTATCTGACTCTGCGACACGATTCTTGTGTCGCATAAACAGTTCTTTGTTTGTTTGTGTGTTTGTTTTGCAGGTTATTTCAATGGCGTCTTCTTCATTACAACGTGTTGGAGATCTTCTCAAGCAAAACTCTGAAGTCGGGAGTACAAATAAACCACCTATGTATACTCTCGGTATGGATTATGCCTACTGGCGTCAACGCTTTGAAGCGTTTGTTTCCTTTAATGATCCCGAGATGTGGGTTGCTTTGACCGAAAGATACGAACGTCCTCTCAGTCCTGGAGTTTATACCGGTACAGCACCGTTAAAGTCAATTAAATCAATGACTCCTGAGGAACGCAAAACCTTTGAGAATGATAAAAAGGCACATTCTGCAATCACCATGGCATTACCACCGTCAATCCTCAAGCAATTTCGACATCTGGAAATTGCTTATGATCTATGGAAGGCATTTGAGAAAAGTTGCGGTGGTAGTGAACAATATAAGCTGAATAAATTGCGTTTAGTCAAGAAAATGAACGCCTTATCGCCAACATATAACAGTTAACTGCTTCAAATAATATGTTAAAAGATAATGATAAGGTATGTGATAAAAAGATAAAGGCAATTTTTAAAGAAAAGAAAGAATTAAAAGCTAAAATCTTTAGTCAGCAAGATGAAATAGATAGTTATGTCACCATGCTTACTAAGGTAAAGAAAGAACTTTCTGATTCTCAAACTGAGGTTTTAGATTTAAAAAGAAAATTGTCAATTTTTTCAACTTCCTCATTAGAACTAATACTAAAAGCAAAGGCTGGACTTGGTTACCATCAAGTCCCGCCTCCTAAAGATTATTTACCTATGCCTGTTAAGGATGACATCTTAGAATTTGTGCCTAGTTTTTCAAAGGTAGACATAAATCCTGTTAAATCTGTTCCTGTCAAAATTAGTAAGCCTGTGCAACTTCAGGCTGAAAAAGTTAAAGTACCTGCTGAACAACCTAGCACTAGTGAGCCTAAGCCTGTTAAGGCAAAAACTAGTGAGCCTGAGATTGTTAAGGCTTAAGAGGTTAAATCTGTTAAAACAGTTACTGATGGTGTCAAGGTTGAGTCTGTTACGTCTTCTGTTGTTAGTAAGCCTGCTTTAAGTAAGGCTTCGTGTGATTCTCCTCCTACTGTAGAGGAGATTGTTGAAATTGAGGATAAAACCGAAGAGGAATACTCTAAGGTTGAAAAGAAAAACATAAAGCCCAACAATGTAATTATAACTAATTAAACTCCAATCATGGCTTTAAGTGGAAAAGGCAAAGCTAACGCTGAGCCTGAAAAGAAGATTTTGAAAATAAAAGAAAACATTAAAAAGCATCAAAATTCTTCTAAATCCACTGTTTTATCTAAACAAGCGTCAAACTCAACATGCTCACATAAGTGTGCATGTTCCTTTAATGCTTCGTTCAACCATCCTCATAGGTTTGCTCCAAAATTTCAACTACCTGTTCAGCAAAGATCTTGTTTCTATTGCAAGAAACAAGGTCATTTAATAAACGACTGCCCGTTGCTTGCTCAAAAGCGGTTTGGGAAAAGTGTTCCTAGAATTTCTAAATTTAGAAACTCTTCGGTTAAACCTTCTTCTTTTAAAGGTTCACGTTCTCCCTCACCCGCTAAGAAGTTCAGTAAGGTTGAGCCAACCAAATCATCAATTACTAAGCTCAATGTTGTTGACAAGCAACCTTCCAAACCTAAAAAGGTTTGGAAAGTGAAAGAATCATCAAGTGATTCTACATCCAACAGTGTCACATCAATCAATACTTCTGATATATTTAAAAACAAAATTTTGACTGATGTGATCATTGTGGATGATGCTTCTGGAGTGCCCAAGTCTGTAAAGGCTTGGGTCTCCGTTTCTAATTAATCTCTTTGTTTTTTGGTGTTGCAGCAACCTAAAGCCGTACTGAATAGCAAATGGTATATCGATAGTGGTTGCTCGCGGCACATGACTGGCAACATATCCCTGCTTTCCGATGTTCATGCGTATAATGGGGGATATGTTGCTTTTGCTGGTGACAAAGGAGGCATAATTTCTAGTCAAGGCACACTCTCAAACGGCCGAGTGAGCTTTGAAAAAGTAAATTTTGTAGAACAGCTGCAACATAACCTTCTTAGTGTATCGCAAGTTTGTGATAAGTCATACACTACGGTTTTCACAAAAAGTGAGTGTTGCATTCTGAAGCCGGGGTTTGTTATTCCCGAGGAGTGGGTGCTATTGAGGGCACCTCGAGACAGAGACACATACATTCTGGATATGAGTACTGTTGAAACAAAGCAGCAAACATGTTTTCTGTCTAAGGCCACTGAAATAGAATCCCTGCTATGGCACCGACGAATGGGTCATTTGCATTTTCGGAAGATGAATTTTTTGGTTAAGCATGATCTTGTGCGTGGTGTACAGAAGCAATCTTTCGGACTTAATGACCATTGCGTTCCCTGCCAAAAAGGGAAACAGCACAAGAAGACCCATAAGTCAAAACTGGTCAATTCCGTTGAAAAACCGTTGGAATTATTGCATATGGACTTATTTGGACCAGTGAGCAAGAAGAGTATAGGTGGAGCATGGTACTGTTTGGTGGTTATTGATGATTACTCGAGGTTCTCTTGGGTTTATTTTTTGGCCTCCGAAGATGAAACTACTGAAATCCTTATCTACTTGTTCGACAAGCTGGAAAATTTGTGCAATTTGAAGATCAAGAAACTGAGAAGTGATAACGGTACGGAATTTAAGAACTCTACACTAGGTCTGTTCTGTTTAAAGAAAGGCATTGATCACCAGTTCAGTGTTGCAAGAACTCCTCAACAAAATGGAGTTGCTGAACGTAAGAACAGGACTCTCATTGAAGCTGCACAGACTATGTTAGCTGACTCAAAACTGCCTATCAAGTTCTGGGCAGAAGCGGTCAACACAGCCTGCTACATTCTGAATAGTGTCTATGGTTAAGAAATGCAATAAGACCTGTTATGAGCTTCTTAACAACCGTAAACCAAATTTACAGTTTCTTGAGCCTTTCGGGTGTCCCTGTATGATTATGCACACAAAAGAAAGAGTGGCTAAATTCGGTGAAAAGTCGAGTGAAGGATACTTTTTGGGTTTTTCAAATAACTCACCTAATAAACGTGTGTATAACAAAGCAACAAAGAGAGTGGAGGAACATTTTGAAGTAACATGTTTGCGTTATACTCAGCCTTCACAAGGAACGGGACCCGACTTCTTGTTTGACTATGATAGTATGTTTGACTCATTCAAACTTCCTGCTGAGGATAAAGTTGAACAGGTGGTGACACTGCTTCATGGACTTGATATATACTCTGATGTATCCAAGTCTACTACAAAAACAACACCACCTCCTCCTCCCACTACTGAAACAGTTCAAGAACCTGACACAGATCCAGATATGCCGGCTTTATCAGACGGTGAAGTTAAATCTGTCACAGAGGTAGACAACGAGACTTTGATCTCTGGGGGAGACGATACAAATTTGGAAACTGTCATTGAACATGAAGAGATTCCAACTAGCCGTGTCAATGTGAATCACCCGGTCGATAATATTATTAGTGATTTATAAGATGGAGTTAGAACATGAGGGCAAACAGACTGCCAGTTAGCTCAAATGGAGTCATGCTTCCTTTCTCAAATTGAACCGAAAAACATTAAGGAAGCATTGACTGACTCTAACTGGGTAGAAGCCATGCAAGAGGAGCTCCAACAGTTCAAAAAGTTAGAAGTTTGGGAGCTGGTTAAACTACCTCAGGGATTCTATCCGATTGGTACTCGCTGGGTTTATCGAGTCAAGAAAGATGATCGTGGTGTGGTTGTGAAGAATAAGGCTCGTCTGGTGGTGCAAGGTTTTACACAGATAGAAGGATTGGATTATGACGAGGTTTTTGCTTCAGTTTCGCATTTGGAATCTATTCGGATATTTCTTGCTTATGCTTCATTCAAGAAATTTCGTGTTTATCAACTGGATGTAAAAAGTGCGTTTTTGTATGGGAAGGTAAATGAAGAGGTTTATGTGAAACAGCCTCCTGGTTTCGAAGACTCGGTGCATCCTGATTATGTCTACAAACTCGACAAAGCATTGTATGGTCTTCATCAGGCTCCAAGGGCTTGGTATGAAACTTTGTCTCAACATCTGCTCACAAATGGTTACACCCGTGGGCAGATTGACTCAACTCTTTTTATCAAAAAGACAGGAAAGGATTTGTTACTTGTGCAGGTATATGTGGACGACATTATTTTTTGTTCGACCAAAGAGATGTTGTGCAGAGATTTCGAGAAAGTTATGAAATCTAAGTTTAAGATGAGTGCAATGGGAGAACTCAAATTCTTCCTAGGTGTTCAAGTCGAGCAGTCTGATAAGGGAATTTATATTCATCAGAAAAAATATGTCAAGGACATCTTGACAAAATATCAGATGCTCGATGCGAAACACTATGGAACTCCCATTGACATTGGTCACAAACTTGGACCTGCTGATGAAGAAGATGATGTAAATCAGCGAGACTATCGTTCTATGATAGGATCGCTTATGTACCTCACAGCATCTAGGCCGGACATATTATTCGCTGTGTCCATCTGTTAAAGATATCAAGCAAAGCCTAAAGCTTTTCATGAAAAGGCTGTCAGACGTATCTTAGGTTACCTTAAGTGGAGACCCTCCTTGGGTCTCTGGTACTCTAACAAAAACCATTTTGCTCTAACTGCTTTTTCATATTCTGATTATGGTGGCTGCTCAGTGGACGCAAAGTCAACAACCGGAGGATGTCAGTTTCTAGGAAGCCGATTAGTCTCGTGGCAGTGCAAGAAGCAGACAACTGTCTCTACTTCAACCGCTGAGGCAATTACATTGCTGCTGCCAGTTTGCTGCTGTCTCCGGATTCAGCATCAAATGCGTGACTATGGGTTACTTCTAACTCTTACTCATATTCATATTGATAATTTCGCTGCTGTCTCCATCATACGCAATCCCGTACAGCATTCAAAAACCAAACATATTGAAATTCGTTATCATTTTATAGGGGATTGCTATGAGAAGTACCTAATTGACCTTGTCCAAATCCCTACTCTTAAGCAAAACGCAGATCTTTTCACAAAAGCTTTCTCTCGTAGTCGATTTGATGAGCTAGTCTCCATGATTGGAATGGTGAGTTTGAGCAATGCCTAACTCTCCATTTCTGGTTAAAATTATCTTTTAGACTTGGTGCGTTTAAAAAAAATAAAATAACGCAACTGACACTCTTTACACTTGTTAGTATTAAAGAAACGCAATAGTTGCAACATTGTTAAAAATAGACGTTGAATTGTGTCTGTAAACAATTGGGGAAATGATAGTACATCAGGAGACATGCATAAAATGGAATTTTAAGATTTATGTTTGATGTGTCAGTAGATTTATCTAGCATACTTGAAATACCTTTTATAAATATTAGCTTCATCAAATGATGTATTGGTAGACATTTGTGCTAAAGTTACTAAGAAGCTTAAATTTTAAATATGCATATTATTTTATATAAAGACATATTATTATGTATGACATTAAGTTGAAATAAGGGCAAAAATGTCCGAAATATTTTGACGCTTCGTCTTAATATTTGGATGATAAACATGTTATAATCTAAAATATAGGGTCTTTGTATGGTGTTATCTGGGGGAATATATTAGTTGTCTCCTATGTTGTATTTCAATGCAGACCTGGTTTCATCTAATATATTCTTGAAAACAACTTAGATGCGTAGTCTATGTTAAGCAATAGAAAACTATTACGTACCCGAGGTATTCTTACAATTCCAAAATAAAATGTACAAATGTACAGAAAAGTTATAAAAAGATTGCCTCGTACTGGTTTGTGTTAAACTATGGTACTCTGTTGTACGAAAGTACATACCTATACCCTCTAGTTTAAATTGTTCAGACTGGTGTTTGTTCAACCCGAACTATTGTTTATGTGACTCTGTTGTACGAAAGTACAGACCTGTCACCGCTAACTTGGTTCTAAAGATACGTCCATACCTTCACCTTCTATATAGAAAATACTAACATGTTTTGATTTGAAATGTATATTTTAATGTGAGTTATATAATATTTTATGCATGCTAATAATAACACAAGTGGTTCATCTCATTATGAGTTGAAATCATATACTTAAGTACAAATGTTTAGATGGATAAAATATCAATAATCGTCCTGAACTAATCTTTATAACAGGTGATTTAAATATGCTAAGTAAATTTAAAGTGGACAAACATACTGATAATCGAAATAACACTTAATATTCCTAATAATTGCATGTTATCCTGATATGATTCCTAAAGCAGACCTAAATAAATTCGTCACCAAGAGATTTTACGTTTTGTTTCTTTTCTCGTTGATTGTAAAATAGAATCAACAGGTTTTTTTTTTTTTTCCTTGTATAATTTTAGTCTATTGTTTAAGTTTTAGTTTATCCAAGTCTCTGAGATAATAACAAATCGTCTCTTGAGTCCAACACTTGAAATTAAATTGAACTTCACAAACTGTCCATGGTGCGATACAAGCTTTGTGTCGCAATGCGACACAAGCCTTGTGTCGCTATCCATGTCGCATCTTGTGTCGCTATACAGGGTTGAGGTATAAAAGCCGGACCCTACCTCTCAGTCGCTACACGTTCTTGCGACACAAATAGTGACACAACACTCAAATTAGCGACACAAGGACTGCGACGTATTTTTCATTCGATTTCATCTTTCTGCTTGTTTTTGTTACAATCAAATCGGTGATTCTTGTTCTCCTCACTCTTCTTGACTTATAGGTACCAATTTTAACCTTTTTTACGGTGTAATTCGTGTTTAATTGTTAAAATAATATACGGGTTTTTAGGGTTTTGCTTTTTGGTCCAAATTAACGAGGTGTTTGGTTATGTTACAGGTTAACACACATGATTTCTATTTCTCCAAACATTGGCGCATCATTTGGTGTGGTTAATTTTGAAAAGCCCCAAAATTGATCTCCATGATTTTAGGGTTGGGCTTCTGTTCGTCATTGCGACACAACCTGCGACACAAGTCTCTGTGTCGCACTTGTGTCTGTTGCCTTGCTGAGATGCAACACTAACTTTGTGTCGCTTTCGCTTGCGACACATGATGTGCGACATAAGGCTTCTGTCGCTGTGTTAAAATAAAATCAATTTATTGTAAAATGCGACACAACCCTTGCTGTCGCTTAATTTGTTAGCGACACAAGCGCTTCTGTCGCAAAGTTTTTGAAATTGATTTGACACCATCTTTTGTGTCGCATACTTTTTTAGCGACACAAATGCTTATGTCGCATTTTTACTGCGACAAAATCCTCTGTGTCGCATAAGACATTTTTATTGAAACAAATTGTCTTCACGTTTTAATGCTAACGCTTTCCGAGCTATGTTTCTTTTATGTTAATAGCAATGGCAGATATCAATGTGAATGATTAGGAGCCGAGGCACAATATCGTGGCTTTCCTCGAGGATGACAGGGATTCGGCTGCGCCGTTCAGGCCGATGATCGCGTTTCTTCGCCGTTCCCGCATTTTTACCGCCATCACAGCCACTACTTCTATATATAAGGACCTCGTTGGTTCCTTCTGGAGTTCGGCAGTCATTAATTCAGACTTGCCATACATGCGTTTACTCTCCAAGTTTGCTGACAACGAGATTATTATTTCGGAGCAGCTTATTCGCGATTTCTTCCAATTCAATGACCATCCAGACATGCCTGTTCTCTTTCCGAACTTGTTTTTAAATGGTGGCATGAACCGTATGGGATATCCGGACGTTCCCCCAGATCAATACCGAAAGGCCAATCTCACAAGGGTCTGAAGGTATCTAATGCACATAATGATTGTGTGCTTGTCAAGCAGGAAGGATGGCTTCGACGGAATGAGCCACTCAACAGCCTCTGCTATGCTTGCTTTGGTCTACAATAAGCCCTTCAATTTTTCTGGATACATCTTTCGGGCTATGGTGGATAATGTACATGTCGGGGCCAACCGCTGGAACATGTACCCGCGCTTTGTACAACTATTGCTCAATCATCTAATTCCGGGGCTTCCGGTGAATGCTGCTCACCGGTTCCGCCAAACCCTGATGAATATCCGCATCTTTGCCATCTGCGGCCAATATACAAAGGGGGTCCCGGCACCGGCTAACGTGCCACTTTTTGGGCACATTGTGCATGAGGGCTATGTCCCTCCGGTTGACAATGGCTTTTTGGACGCTGCAGCTGCTCCTCAACTAGAGGATATTTTTGTTAATGTGCCTGTTCGAGAAGAAAATCCCCAGCTAGAGGCATTTTTGGAAGACATTGAAGCTTTCGGCCGTGTCGAAGAGCCTGCTGGTATGGCAAAGGAAAACGAGCCTCGTATTGAAGAGGTCATGAGTGAGAATTCTTCTGAGGGTGGTTCCACTCCACCAGATTCTCCTGGAATCGTCCCGCCCGACCCCTCAATGGAAAATATACGTCGCTTTGATATAAGACACTTTAAACGCATTCAGAGGCGCAAACGGGCAGGGATGGTCTATGTTCGCCCGGACACTGGAAAAAGGGTTCGTGATGACGACCCGACCGACAAAGAATGGGAACCTCCTTTGGTTCGCCATAAATCTACTTCTTCCCGCCCACGTGTCGATACTCCACGTGTGGATGTGCCGGTCCAACCTCTCCTGTCTGTCATTCAAGAATTAATGAGGCGGTTGGACGCGATGCAGCAAACGATGACATCCCAAGCTGCATTAATTCAATCACAATCTGCAGTTCTGGAAGCTAAAGTTGCACAGATTAAAGATTTGGAGCTGCAGACTGCCAGAGTTCCTGTTTTGGAGACTAGGGTCTTAGAGTTAGAAGCCCTAGCTGTAGTTTCGGGGGAGTCAGGCCTGCGTGCCATTGAAACAACACCTAGGACTTCCGCCGGGACATAGACTGATGATGTAAATGATTTTGATATTAATGAAAACATCAGTTTAGATTACTTTGCGTCTTCAGAAGTAGGGTGTTGCGTTGGGGGCGCCGACCAAATCAAATATCACAACACAAGAATTACAACAAACGACCTATATGAGACGTTTATAAAATAGTACAAAGTAGTTACATTGAAATACTTTAAAAGTTTACATTAGCCTCGAGTTCGCGAAATAATATCCTGAAGATTCTAGTACATAACGAAATATTTCAAAAATAATATATGAACATCTTCATATACGTATAATGCATGCGACTCGATGTAGCTAGCAATCCTGTGGGCAATCCTACTGTTGCTGAGTACCTAAGAATACAAAGCTGAAAGGGTCAACCAAAAGGTTGGTGAATCTCACAGGTTTAACGGTAAAAACATAGTTATGAAACACAAGATTTATCCGTGATTTGCAATCAAGCAAATAAAGTAAACAAAATTAATGTTTCCGAAATTGCCATGAGCCCACGGTTCGAAGCCTAACCCGTTTTGTGCCTCCCGGAGGTGTCTAATCCGAAACACCTTTATGACAAATACTAGAGTGCCCGTTTTTAACTTGGTTATAGCTAGTAACCCGGACGGGGGTGTCATTCCCATAATAGATCTATTCTCTAGCACTCGCGCCTTCGCAGTTAACGAACCATGTGTGTTGAGGACTTTTAATGGATTAAAAACAACTCATACAATCTTGTAAAAATAATCGAGTACTTGTGTTCATGAAAAACAGTTAAGCATTTGTGTCTCACCCCAAAGTATATAAGACAGTAAAAGTAAAAGTGGGGCTGTAAGACTCACCTGGGGTTTAGCAAGCAAATATAGCAATTAGCAAGTAGATAACAAATAGCGGGTGTCTGTGTCCCGTAAGGAAACCTTCTAGCGCCCTAAACGCGTAAAGTGGTGTAAGTAGATGTCTTAAAAGACCATCTATAGTGATTGTATAAGTGGGTTTAATGTCCACTTAAGCCAATCATGTAGGTGGAGGGTTAATGTCCACCTAAGTTAGCTCACACGATTAGAAATGTCTAATTGTTCAGTTATCGTTTGTGCTTAGAAAAACATGTACAGGCCGTTGGTGATATTTTGTGAAAACACAGCTTTTGATTAATTATGTTACGCGTATTTCTACTTTCCAGTTATGGGTAATTAATCAGTGTGGCAAGGGCGAAGCCCATTAATGACGGGGGTCCGGGGGCAGCGCCCCTGGTAGCGGGGTCCAAGGGGTGGCAACCCCTGGCGGGGTCCAAGGGGCAGAGCCCCTGGCTGGGGTCGAGCTTGGAAAATTTTTATTTATGCTTATATTGCTTTAAGGAAAACGTATCGATTTTTGTGTTTTTAGCGACACTGGGCTAGTGTCGCCATTGTGCGACACTAGGGTATTATGCGACACTAAGGGTTTACGCGACACAAAGTCTTGTGTCGCTAATGTGACGTTTCGGGTGCTATAGCGACACAAAGGCTTGTGTCGCTAATGTGACGATTCGGGTGCTATAGCGACACAAAGGCTTTTGTCGCTAATGTGACGATTCAGGTGCTATAGCGACACAAAGGCTTGTGTCGCAGACTACTGGGCTTCTGCGACACAGAGGCCCGTAACAGGTCAGTTTTTGTGAATTTTATTTCGGGTTCCAAATGTTCAAATAAAAATTCAAGAAAAATATATGTTGTTCCTTAGTATGTTAGCTTTCTAAATTAATTTTTCCAGAATTTTTGGGTACTCCTAAATATTTTTAAAAATTCCGTTTGTTCCCTAAGGTCAGAAAGTGACCAATCCGGATACATGCAACAAGATCGGATTTCTGGGCAAAATTTACACATTTCCAGAAAAAGTTATCTAAACGACATTTGTACCTAACAAATTTTGTGAACTTTTGGCGGTGGTTTCAGGTCATTTGGAGATGTATATCTCGAGTTATGATTAAAACAAGAGATGTGAAATTTCTGTCTTTTTCGACAGCCCAGACACATGTTTTTGTAAAAATCATTTCGGGTATCAAACGGGATCCAAAAATTACGAAACCACTTGGAAATGAAAGCTAACTTCTTAAACTTAATTTTTGCTTTTTGAATCGTCCATTTTGGTCAAGTTTTGAGGGAGAAACAGCCTCCCAAAGTCGAGCTATTTTTCTGCCCGAAAATGCATGTTTAGTTCTTGAACATTTTAAGCCATGAAAAACGTTTTTATGTTATATTTTGGACATTTCCTTGTTAAGTGGACATTTTAACATGTTTATATAAGTGTTTCAAGTATTTTAGAAGAGTTTTGAAGTCCTTACAAAGTTTTCAAACAGGAGGAGAAAGATGATGAGGAGGGCTTGATCTTGTGTTTTGGCTTGATTTCCCCTTCAAAAGTGATGAATGATGATGGTGGTTGATGGTGGCAGGTGGTGGTTGATGGTGGTGGTGTTCTTGGACAGGTTTCTAGTGAGAGAGTGTAGAGAGGGATTTGAGAGAAAATGTGTGTGAAATGTATGTGAAAAATGAGGGGAAAGAAGGAATGGTGCATATATATATTAATGGACCTTGGGCCGGCTTTTGGGCCTGGGTTTTGGGCCGAGATTGGGACTGGCCCAATGGTGTCTCGGGCTCGTGACTTGCTTCTCGATTTCGTGTTCCGTTTCCCGGTTGATCAAACGTTAATCGCGCATTTTGGGGATTAATTATTAACGTTAAATTTTTGCGTTTTATTTTTGAATACTTAATGGTTACTTTAAATTGACTAAATGTTTTAAATACTTTACTGAACCTTTTCAAAATATTTGACGGTTTCGTTCGGGTGTTGGGCGCCATTCGCGCGTTTTCGTTGTGTTTATTACATTTTAAGCAAAACGTCTAGGTTTTCGTATATTATTATTTAATAACAATAATATATGGTAAATAATTACTATTTAATTTATAAAATAGGTTTGCATTATTTAGGAAAAGTTATCACCAACGCCGTATAGATTGTCGGACCTCGTCTGGTGTAACAACCACCAAAAATATCAGGTTAATACTTAACTTAATCTCCACCTAAATCTGGACCTGACCTTCTTAAGAATTTTAGTTAATACTGTTTGAGAAATTCTTCAGTTAGTACTGCGGGTACAAATCCTAAGTTAATACTGTTAGAGCAATTCTTCAGTTAACACTGCTTATAACAAGCTTCTACTGCCCGCATTAATTAATACTGCTTGACATTCAGTTACCACTACTAAGTAGTTAACACTGCTAACACAAATCACCATTTCCACTGTTAGTACAAATTACCACTGCTCTTAATAGTTACTACTGTTCATTATTACAACTGTTTGTTACCACTGTTAGCTCAGTTTCCACTGCTAGTTCAGTTACCACTGTAGTCGAGTTACTACTGTTCATTATTACAACGGTTTGTTACCACTGCTAGCTCAGTTTCCACTGCTAGTTCAGTTACCACTGTAGTCGAGTTACAACTGCTAGCTCAGTTTCCACTGCTAGTTCAGTTACCACTGTAGTCGAGTTACTACTGTTCATTATTACTTCTGTTTGTTACAACTGCTAGTTTAGTTTCCACTGCTAGTTCAATTACCACTATAGTCGAGTTACTACTGTTCATTATTACAACTGTTTGTTACCACTGCTAGCTCAGTTTCCACTGCTAGTTCAGTTACCACTGTAGTCGAGTTACAACTGCTAGCTCAGTTTCCACTGTTAGCTCAGTTACTACTGCTAGTCAGTCTCCACTGCTAGACCAAAGTTTATACAGTTGGCACACTTATATCACGAACAAATCATGAAAAACTTAGTATCAATCTACTGTTAGAGATATGCTTAAACGATTTTAAGACCAATCAAGTGTTACCCACACACACAGCAAACCCTCCTGCCCGATATAAAAGCTTTTTAAGTAATATTAAAAGATAAGTAACCATTCGTATTCTGTAAAAAAAGGAACTTTAAGATTGAAATAGAGTTAAATGTGCACGCAAAAAGGGTTATGATTACCTCTTTTCTCACAAAATCGGCCAGCAAACCTATTTCCCATAAAACCCAATCAATTAACTTGCACTCCCCATAAAATCACCTCCACCTTCACCCAATCACATTCCTGGATAATAAACTTATACACTCCACCTCTTATTCTTTTGTTAACACCAGCAGAAAATTTTACATTCACACTCAAAACACTCTCATCTATCTTCTCTCAAACACTCTCAACACTTGCACGGTTTTAACAAAAAAATACCCAGATCACTCATCATCTTCATCCAGTATCGATCACTCCAGAAAACCTGCTCAAACTCAACCATTCTGTGGACAGAACCTCATCAATCCAAACATACATCTCTGGTCGAAGAGGTAATCAAAAAGTGCAAGAATGTTTACATTCTATTCTGCACAACCCATTTACTTCTATTTCTGGATACTGTTACATTTTCTTTATAATATGTATGCATTAGGATTTTCGTACCTGAAATGTTATAATGTTTTACAAATAAAAGACACACTTAAAGTTTGTTCGAATCATTTACATACGGATTTTATAACATGTTATGTGCTTTTGGTAAGTAGGAGAGTTGGACAACTTTCTGTCCAAATTTTTAAGCCAACCTTGGAAGGCTGTAACTCCATGAATACTCCACCAAAAGTAGTAGTTTTCCTCACTTGACTTTTGGCAACCGTATCTTCATCTATTCTTTATAAAAATAGTGACTTTAAACTGGAATTAGCTTGATTTCTAATCTTTCACACAAAACCTAAATCATACACCAATGATCTAGTATTTTGAGGTGTATCAAGAGATGCCCAGAAACTGTTAAAGCCTTGCTAAAAAGAGTCAGAAAACCAACTACAAAACTTGGGCAGATTCATTATTTAAAACAGTGGGTAACCAATTTGTACAAACTATTATATTAAAGCATATCATTAGACATTAATGGACACTTTACTACTGGACTAGGTCTCGGTTAGAGAATCACTTCGGTCTACAACATTCTCACAGCTTTACCCGTTAACCCAGCTCACAAGGTGAGTTCATTGTCCCCTCTTTCTGATTTCTATTTTTGGGGCTGAAAGCATGCAATTACATTAAACTTTTGGTTGAACTTTTACATACTATCAACTGCTTCTGAACTGTTTTTACGCAAACTGTGGTATGTCAACATGTTAAGCTTGGGTTTTTCTTATACTCAAAGTCCCTGGCAACTTATTCACTACTAATTAACTCGTAGCGACGAGCCGTAGATATTATGGGTAGCATGCTATTTAGGGTAGGACCATCTCTCACTCACACTTCAACGTGGGTGCATAATATCGCCTTTTACTCATGTTTGTTGAAGAACATGGAGCATTTTATTTTGGGGCAAGTTCGGTCAGATAACCGGATTAGTAGTGGTCTCAAGGCTTATACATCTCTCTCTTATTACCACATGTTTATTTACAGCAACTTTATCAACCAAATGCTTACTATATTTATGTCCCCGATTGGACAAACTCAGGGATGATAGCGTCCCCGATTGGATGGATATACCCATACTTATGTCCCCGAATGGACACACTTTTGGTTTAATAAGTTTCAAACTTTGAACTCACCAACTATGGCCATAGTTGACCATTTTGTTTTGGCATGCTTTTCAGGAGAACGTCGGTAAGCACGGATCATATGTAGGCTAATGCGTGGGATTATGTCGACCAAGCCATTTAAACGGACTTTGAACTAAATTTTTGTAATATATTTGTAATAATGCCGTATACTCTGAACAATTTGATGTATTTTGATGCCTCCAAGGCTGTTTTATCTTAATTTAAATGGTGTGGTTGCTATATCTTTGTGTTGTGAAATCATTAGCTGTGACACCTCGTGTTTCCGCTTTAGCGGGGTGTGACATCCGGTTGTTTCGCGTAATTACAGATAAACACATAATCACGTAAGTGTATATTCAAATATACAAGTAATTACAGATATTTAGCCTAATACCAACTAAATACAAGTAATTAGGGTTTCTAGCTAGGTTTAACAATTAACCTAAAGTGTCGGGTGTCACATTCTCCCCTTGTTAAGGAAATTTCGTCCCGAAATTTGTTCGAAGTTGAAGTCGGTGTGTTACTTAGGAATAAATGTGGCATGCGCCATGAGGTGTGACGTTCAGTTTTGTTTTGCCTCCCTCCCCTTGTTAAGCTAGTGCCCTATTGGCAACTAAGGGAGGGGAGAGGAGGAGTTTCGACTCCGTTGGCCATTTTGTCCGCTGGACAAGACCTGTTGTTAGTCACCAGAGTATGGCTACATTAGGGTTAGTAGCTTAGGGTAACTTTGTAAATTCTACTTTGTTCGTATAGTCTAGGGTGGCCAGTTATACAATAGAGCTTAGCATCTTAGTCATTGCGGTGTGATAGTGTAGTGAGCTAAGCGTACTCATTATCGAATAAGGTTGAAATAATTAAGTTGTCGAGAAGTATCGTACCCGAAACAAGGCTAAGGATCCTGGCGAGCGTTATTGTTCAATTGTGGACAATCCTTCCTGAAATGTCCACCGTTTTCGCACTCGAAGCAGACTTTTGATGTATTAAAGTTCGTAGCCGTAGGGGGAAATTTGCAATCTTTAGCCTGATGCCCGACTATTTTGCACTTCCCACAAGGTGTACCGCAGGGACCTTCGTGATGACGCTTGCAGTTGGGGCAGTAAGGTTTGTTCCCTGCGTAACCCCGTTCTTCCTTGGGCCCAGTTATGTCAGTCTCGACGATTTTCGTCCTTTTGACTTTTCGCTGAGTGGGGTTGTTGCCGGGACCTTCCTCTACTTTCCTCTTATGATTCGTCACTTTTGCCCCGATGTTCCCTTCAGTAGGGCCACCAGATTGAGTTATCTGCCCAATGGAGTTGCGCATCTCATGATTCGTATTCCCAATGCTTGGGTGAAGATGCATCAATTTGTGTATTGTGTTTTCCATAGCCATCATGCGTACCCCGTGTTCGAGGGCGCGTACTTCACTCTGATAAGCAATGTGACGTAGGTCAGTGATTTCTTTCTGTGCCTCATCTAATCGGTGGCGTAACGTCTTAAGAGTTTCATTCGCGGAGAAGGTACTTTCCGTGTTTGTGTTAACAGTAGCAGGTGTATTAGTAACGGATAAAGTAGTAGCAAAAGTGGAAATGGTGAGATTGGTAGTAGTTAAGTTGGGAGCGGAATTTGTTCTAGTTATCCTTGGTAGCCCCTTTGGGGGTATATAGTGCACGTGCTGCCATTTGTTCTGGCGGGTGTTCTTCGGGTTCCTTCTCAGGTACCACTTCTCCCGATGGTTCGTCTTTCAACAGCTCCGTATCGTTATCTAGATCGAGTAAGTACGGGAAGATCATCTGTTCCTCATGGAGTTGGTCGTTGTTCAACAAGTGGTTGTTAATAGAGGACTTTGTCATTTCCTACGAGACAAACGTTTCATGAGTTAATGTTTGGCAGTTAATAACATGTATCAATTTCCAGCACAATTATTTAATTATATCTATCTCAAGTTTTTAATGCATGTTTATCGATACTATTGTTCGCAGGGCTTGAGGTTCCATTCGAGATGGTAGGAAGACGGAGGGTTTTCTCAGAACAGGCGATCTCGGCACGGTGCTTGGACAGTCGATACGTACCGACGATGATATCGAGGTGCTTGATCTCGACAGGCGTGAAATAAATGGCGGAAGAGTTCGTTTGCAAGTTTTATTGTGTACTTAAACTCTAAGGGAGTGGGGAAAAGCGTTGAGTATATAAAACCTTATTTAAGGTGATACATACATGGATAAAGAAGGCCCGAAAGGTGATGGGCTGTTGGATGATGGGTTGGCGCTAACTATTGGGTTTGAAGCTGGTTTGGGCTCAATGACCCATGGAGTGTGCATGGTAACCTTGGTGGATTAAAGTTTGCATGGTGCATTTAATTATGAACGAATTTTCAGTTTATTAATGTGGTTTTATTATGTTTTTATTAGTCTTAAATAGTATTTAAAAGTCCCCATTATTGTAAGGCTCTTGGAGGTTTGTAACCTACCAATTTTGTAGGCTTTATTGCCATTTTCGTTTTTGGTGAGAGCACAATCAGATTTTCAAGAAAACAAAACAAAACTCTCTGAATTATTGTTATAATTCTCTTGTTTGTCATTTTTGGGACGTGTTCCTGATTTTGGCTAGATTCAAATCAATAGGTCTTGATTTGCAATCTGTTTAGCAAATTATAGGTCTAATTTGTTAAACACATATATCCTACACACTAATTCCTATTTATTCCAGTCCATACACGCATCATTTGTGGTATCAGAGCCATGAATTTCGATGATCCAGATTTCCTACAACATCTCCGTGAGGCTTTAAGAGGCTTGCACGAAGAAGGACGACGGTTGCCTATACGAGGGCAGCCAAGAGCAAGGGAGGAGTTTAAGGTGAACGAATTGCCTGAATTTGCTGGGGGTACAGATCCAGAAAAGTATTTGGAGTGGGAGAGAAAGATTGAACGTATGTTTGACTTCAAAGAACTTGACGATGAGAAGAGGTGCAAATATGCAATTCTGAAATTGAGTGGTGGTGCTTCTTTGTGGTTCGAAGGGCTTAAGGCCAAGAGGACACGGGAAGGCAAAGAAAATATTTCGTCTTGGGATTCTCTCAAAAGAAAGCTGAAAAAAAGGTTTGTTCCCATAAATCACCGGATTACCACTTATAGAAAAATAGCTGAATTGAAACAAGGCAAGATGAGTGTGGCTGAATACATTGATGAATTTGAAAAATTAACACTAATGGGTGATTTAGAAGAAGTGGAGGAGCAGAAAATGTCTCGATTTTTGCGTGGTTTGAATACGAATATCGCAAATGTTGTTGATTTGTACCCATATGCTGATTTTGGTACACTTTGTGGGTTGTGTATAAAGTTGGAAAATCAGGGGAAAATAAAGTATGTAGGGGGTTCTAATGTGGATTCTATGAAGCCTAGACCTTGGGCTAAACCCGAAACTACTACACCTAGTCACGTGGGTGCAAGTAGCTCTTCAGCTGCTCCTAAGATAGTGACTCCAACCAAGGAAACAAGCCTGTCCAAGGTTCGTTGTTTCAAGTGTCAAGGGTTTGGACATTTCCAAAATGCATGTCCAAATAAAAGAATAGTGACTTTAAGGGAAGCCCTTGATTGCCGTGAAGAGCTGATCGAAGAAGAGGAAAGGTTGGGTGACGTTTTTGTGTTTGGAGAGAAAGAGGAGTCCGAAGAGGAGGAAAGTTATGAGGCACCGTCTTATGACACGACTTTGGTTCTTAGAACATTACAAACTAAAGTTGTGCATGCTGATTCCGATCAAAGAGACCAGCTTTTCCATACCAAATGTCTCGTCAAAGACAAATGGTGTAGCGTAATTATTGATGGGGGAAGTTGCACTAATGTTGCTTCTAGTGAGATGGTGTCAAAATTGGGTTTACTCACTACAGCCCATCCTAAACCATATGCACTACATTGGCTAGATGATGGCAATAAGGTGAAGGTGTCAAAACAGGTTAGGGTTGGATTAACTATGGGTTCGTATAAAGATGAAATCCTTTGTGACGTGGTTCCCATGGATGCTTGCCATGTGTTGTTGGGACGTCCTTGGCAGTTTGATAGGGACGTGATACATAAGGGGAGGAGCAATGAGTATGAGCTGAAGGATAAAGGCAAAAAAATTGTGTTGAAGCCCATGTCCTCACAAACAGTTCGTTCGATAAGTACCAAACAAAACAAAAACCCAAATCTCACCATGTTGGCTAGTGAACGGGAGGTTGAACAAGCTCTTGATTTTGGAGAAGTGGTGTATTTGCTGGTGTCCAAGGAGAATTCTATGGAGAACATGAATTGGACGGAGGGCAGCCCCATTGCTGATTTGTTAGTTGAATACCAAGATGTGTTTCCCGATAACTTACCACCCGGTTTACCTCCTATCCGTGGCATTGAACATCAGATAGATCTTATTCCGGGAGCACCATTGCCTAATAAGGCTGCTTATCGGTGTAATCCGGAGGAAACAAAGGAGTTACAAAAACAGGTTGATGAGCTTGTGAGCCGAGGTTATGTGCGTGAAAGCTTAAGCCCGTGTGCTGTACCTGTTTTGCTTGTACCTAAGAAGGATGGAACGTGGCGAATGTGTGTTGATAGTAGGGTGGTGAATAACATTACCATCAAATATCGTTTTCCAATCCCAAGGCTAGATGATATGTTAGATGAGCTCCATGGATCGGTGGTGTTTTCAAAAATTGATTTGCGGAGTGGTTATCATCAGATTCGAATGCGTGAAGGGGATGAGTGGAAAACAGCCTTCAAGACCAAGCATGGGTTATATGAGTGGACCGTGATGCCTTTTGGTCTCACGAATGCTCCTAGTACGTTTATGAGGCTGATGAATGAAGTCTTGAAGTTGTTTCTGGGCAGGTTCGTTGTGGTTTATTTGGATGATATATTGGTGTATAGCAGGAACAAGGAAGAACATTTGAAGCATTTGAAGCAAGTCTTTGAAACCCTTAGAGCTCAAAAACTCTTTGGAAAACAGGAGAAGTGTTCATTTCTAGTTGATAAGGTGATGTTCTTGGGTTATGTGGTTTCCAAAGATGGGGTGTCCGTGGATCAAACCAAGATTGAAGCAATCAAATCCTGGCCTAGTCCTAAAAACATAAGTGAAGTGCGTTCGTTTCATGGTTTGGCCTCATTTTATCGTCGTTTTATTCGTGATTTCAGTACTCTTACTAGTCCCATTACTAATTGTTTGAAGAAAGGTGCATTTGTATGGGGGGTAGATGCCCAAAAGGCGTTTGAAACAATCAAGGAGCACTTGTGTGCTGCTCCTATTTTGGCTCTTCCAGATTTTTCGCAACCCTTTGAAGTTGAGTGTGATGCAAGTGGGGTAGGTATTGGTGCTGTTCTGATTCAAGCCAAACGTCCCATTGCTTACTTTTCGGAGAAATTGGGAGGTGCTCGTTTGAATTATTGTACTTATGACAAGGAATTTTATGCCATTGTTAGGGCATTGGATCATTGGAGTCATTATTTGCGTGCGAATCATTTCATTTTGCATTCAGATCATGAATCCTTGAAGTATATTAATGGGCAGCAAAAGTTGAGTCCAAGGCATGCTAAGTGGGTAGAGTTTTTGCAATCCTTTCATTTTTCATCAAAATATAAGGATGGTAAAAGTAATGTGGTGGCTGATGCACTTTCACGTCGTTATGCTTTACTTGCTACACTTGATGTTCGTTTGTTGGGCTTTGAAACTTTAAAAGATTACTATGGTGATGATGCTGATTTTGGTGAATTGTTTGGGAAATGTACTAAGGGTGCCCAAGGGGAGTTTTCGGTGCAAGATGGTTTTCTCTTCAAGGGGAACCGGCTTTGTGTCCCAAAACATACTGTTCGTGAATTGTTGATACGTGAAGCACATGGTGGTGGGTTGGCTGGCCATTTTGGGGTGGTCAAGACTTTGGAAGTGTTGAAAGAGCATTTCTTTTGGCCAAAGATGTTAGGGGATGTAACTAACATTGTGGGTAAGTGTGTGACATGTCATATGGCTAAAAGTTCGTTCAAACCTGGTTTGTACTCGCCTTTACCAGTTCCAGTTCGTCCTTGGGAAGATGTGTCCATGGATTTTATTGTAGCTTTACCTCGCACTCAAAGGGGTAAGGATGCTATTATGGTTGTTGTTGACAGGTTTTCCAAGATGGCTCACTTTGTTGTTTGTCACAAAACTGATGATGCTAGTAATGTGGCTATTTATATTACCGGGAGATTGTACGTTTGCATGGGATCCCCAAAACCATTGTTTCTGATCGGGATTCCAAGTTTTTGAGTTATTTCTGGAATACTTTGTGGAGGAAGGTGGGAACCAAGTTGTTGTTTAGCACATCACATCATCCTCAAACGGATGGCCAAACTGAAGTTACAAATAGGACCTTGGGGACGTTGTTGCGGGGTTTGGTGAGCAAGACTCAAAAAGATTGGGATGTTAAGCTCGCTCATGCTGAATTTGCTTATAATCGTTCTCCTACTTATGCTACTAGTCATTCTCCGTTTGAAGTCGTTTATGGAATTAATCCCTACCTGCCATTAGATTTGATCCCATTGCCAAAGGAGGAGTTGGTTCACAAGGATGCTGATGCTAAGCTGAAATCCATGATGAAGTTGCATGAACAAGTTCGTAATCGTATTGAGGCTGTTAATGCAGCTTACAAACAGAAATCCAATAAAAGTAGGAAGCCTCGGGTGTTTGCTTATGGTGATTTGGTGTGGGTGCATTTGAGAAAAGAGCGTTTTCCAAGCAAACGTAAGAACAAATTGATGCCAAGAGCTGAAGGTCCTTACAAGGTGGTTGCACGTGTGAATGATAATGCATACAAGGTGGAGTTACCCGGAGATTATGGGGTGCATGCTACTTTTAACGTGGGAGATCTTTCACCGTATCTTGATGACGATGGTCTTGCTGAATTGAGGTCAATTCCTTTCAAAGGGGGAGGGGATGATACATACATGGATAAAGAAGGCCCGAAAGGTGATGGGCTGTTGGATGATGGGTTGGCGCTTACTATTGGGTTTGAAGCTGGTTTGGGCTCAATGACCCATGGAGTGTGCATGGTAACCTTGGTGGATTAAAGTTTGCATGGTGCATTTAATTATGAACGAATTTTCAGTTTATTAATGTGGTTTTATTATGTTTTTATTAGTCTTAAATAGTATTTAAAAGTCCCCATTATTGTAAGGCTCTTGGAGGTTTGTAACCTACCAATTTTGTAGGCTTTATTGCCATTTTCGTTTTTGGTGAGAGCACAATCAGATTTTCAAGAAAACAAAACAAAACTCTCTGAATTATTGTTATAATTCTCTTGTTTGTCATTTTTGGGACGTGTTCCTGATTTTGGCTAGATTCAAATCAATAGGTCTTGATTTGCAATCTGTTTAGCAAATTATAGGTCTAATTTGTTAAACACATATATCCTACACACTAATTCCTATTTATTCCAGTCCATACATGCATCATAAGGAAAGTAACACAGAGTTGTTAATCGGCGCGAGAATGAACATACCCGTGACCGTATCCGAGTCCTGACGAGCATTCCCAGCATTCAGCACATAAGCTCTACCTCGAGCCTCGTTGTTGTTATTCTTTAGTTTGGGACAGTCGTTCCGGAAATGTCCCATGTTGCCACATTCGTAACAGGCTTTCGTTCGACAATCGTTTGCTAAGTGACCATAACGCTTGCACTTGTCGCAAGGAGTGCCACAAAGTCCGTCATGGTGGCGACTGCATTTAGAACAGAAGGGTTTGGTTCCAATGTACCCTTTCCTCTCTCCAGATCCTGATGCATATGCCTTAAGGGTCTCCTGCCTTTTGTTTTGTTGTTGTTGTTGGGTTCGGTTGGTCCCATGCCACTTTCGCTTGTTGTCCCCGGTAGTTTTCTCAGCGGATGCCTCTCGGTGAACAATTTGAGCCATAAGCTCGTGTGCCATGCGAACGGCACTTTGGATGGTTCCGGGCTTGGAAGAGGTTACATTCCCCTGGATCTTTTCTGGTAGTCCCCAAATGTACCTTTCGACACGTTTTTGTTCGGGGTCCACCATGGATGGACATAGGAGAGCAAGCTGGTGAAATCTGGTGGTGTAGCTGGTGATATCATTCCCTTGAACAGTGAGGTGCCAGAATTCCTCCTCGAGCTGTTGAAGTTGCTCTCGAGGGCAGTATTCTTCCTTCAACATTTTCTTGAGGTCTTCCCATGGAAGTTGATAGGCAGCATCAATTCCCACGGTCTGAGCGTATGAATTCCACCATGTGAGTGCACCGTCAGCGAGGGTGCAAGTAGAGAATTTGACCTTGTTTTCCTCCGTGCAGTTGCAGATCCGGAAAACAGATTCCATTTTCTCTATCCATCAGATGAGACCGATGGCTCCCTCGGTGCCCTTAAAATTGAGGGGTTTGCAGTTCATGAAGTCTTTGTATGTGCAGGGTTTGGTTACAGGTGGGTTGTTGACGGGTTCTTCAGCGTTTCTTTGGTTAGCATTAGGGCCGTTTCTGGCTGCTTCGTAAGCTGCCATAGCTTCAGCAACCCCTTGGGAGACGAGTTGAGCAATTTCTTCAGGACTTATCGGTTGGCGTCTTGGCGGCATGATTCCTTACTGACAAGGAGGAATAAAAGTATATGAGATTTTGTGCAAAGATTTTAACTACCACAGTTGTATATATGAGGGGGGTAATATATAACTGTACTTGAGAGGAAATCAATGATGTGGGGTGACCAGAAACCATTTAAGGTATGAGTCCGAAGGATTTATAGGCTCCGAAGTTTACAAAAGGTGTCGAGAGTCGTTGTAATTCGGAGAAGTCGCATAAGTCTTATTCTGAACGAGATGGGGTTAGTCTGAGATGACCTAGTAGTTCTTCTAATCGCATATAACACAAGCAGTTCGTAGGTTTATGATTAGAGGGAAGAGGGGAGTACGAAATAGAGAAAATAGATGTGTCGCGCCTAGGTGACGAATTCTCGTGTGGTTCCAGTTCCATTGGTTCATCCTCAGACGGAAATCTTCTCAATTGGGTCCTCTTTCGGATGAGTTCTCCTCAGTAGTGTCGTGGTCCGATGCGCGTGGGTAAGTGGTTATCATGGGTGTCTCCATAGTAATTGGCAAGATTTGAGTCTCGTTCTCGAGGTCTAGCAGCGTATTAGAGGGAGTGGTTGCCGTTTTCCGTGGTAAGTAAGTCTAGTATACGTAACGTTATATATATATGTAGGTATATATGTATATATCTATAAACCCATTACATAAGCACGTATAAAGGTTGGTCCCACTTCTGTCCTCAGTCTAAGTCTTCTAATGTATTCCCGTTCATTATATCCATTTCGGAGCTTGCATCGATTCTCCTTTAATTGTACATAGTTGATCAGGCTATGTTAAATTAAGTTCGAATGATGCAATATCTGAACCAGTTATACCTAACAAGGAATACTAACTTAACGGTTATAGTCTAGGCCCACTAATGCAACCTAGTTCGCTATAACCTTGGCTCTGATACCAATCTGTCGCACCCCCAAGACACGTGGCAGCGGAAGTAGGGTGTTGCGTTGGGGGCGCCGACCAAATCAAATATCACAACACAAAAATTACAACAAACGACCTATATGAGACGTTTATAAAATAGTACAAAGTAGTTACATTGAAATACTTTAAAAGTTTACATTAGCCTCGAGTTCGCGAAATAATATCCTGAAGATTCTAGTACATAACGAAATATTTCAAAAATAATATATGAACATCTTCATATACGTATAATGCATGCGACTCGATGTAGCTAGCAATCCCGTGGGCAATCCTACTGTTGCTGAGTACCTGAGAATACAAAGCTGAAAGGGTCAACCAAAAGGTTGGTGAATCTCACAGGTTTAACGGTAAAAACATAGTTATGAAACACAAGATTTATCCGTGATTTGCAATCAAGCAAATAAAGTAAACAAAATTAATGTTTCCGAAATTGCCATGAGCCCACGGTTCGAAGCCTAACCCGTTTTGTGCCTCCCGGAGGTGTCTAATCCGAAACACCTTTATGACAAATACTAGAGTGCCCGTTTTTAACTTGGTTATAGCTAGTAACCCGGACGGGGGTGTCATTCCCATAATAGATCTATTCTCTAGCACTCGCGCCTTCGCAGTTAACGAACCATGTGTGTTGAGGACTTTTAATGGATTAAAAACAACTCATACAATCTTGTAAAAATAATCGAGTACTTGTGTTCATGAAAAACAGTTAAGCATTTGTATCTCACCCCAAAGTATATAAGACAGTAAAAGTAAAAGTGGGGCTGTAAGACTCACCTGGGGTTTAGCAAGCAAATATAGCAATTAGCAAGTAGATAACAAATAGCGGGTGTCTGTGTCCCGTAAGGAAACCTTCTAGCGCCCTAAACGCGTAAAGTGGTGTAAGTAGATGTCTTAAAAGACCATCTATAGTGATTGTATAAGTGGGGTTTAATGTCCACTTAAGCCAATCATGTAGGTGGAGGGTTAATGTCCACCTAAGTTAGTTCACACGATTAGAAATGTCTAATTGTTCAGTTATCGTTTGTGCTTAGAAAAACATGTACAAGCCGTTGGTGATATTTTGTGAAAACACAGCTTTTGATTAATTATGTTACGCGTATTTCTACTTTCCAGTTATGGGTAATTAATCAGTGTGGCAAGGGCGAAGCCCATTAATGACGGGGGTCCGGGGGCAGCGCCCCTGGTAGCGGGGTCCAAGGGGTGGCAACCCCTGGCGGGGTCCAAGAGGCAGAGCCCCTGGCTGGGGTCGAGCTTGGAAAATTTTTATTTATGCTTATATTGCTTTAAGGAAAACGTATCGATTTTTGTGTTTTTAGCGACACTGGGCTAGTGTCGCCATTGTGCGACACTAGGGTATTATGCGACACTAAGGGTTTACGCGACACAAAGTCTTGTGTCGCTAATGTGACGTTTCGGGTGCTATAGCGACACAAAGGCTTGTGTCGCTAATGTGACGATTCGGGTGCTATAGCGACACAAAGGCTTTTGTCGCTAATGTGACGATTCGGGTGCTATAGCGACACAAAGGCTTGTGTCGCAGACTACTGGGCTTTTCAAAATGTTTTAAATACTTTACTGAACCTTTTCAAAATATTTGACGGTTTCGTTCGGGTGTTGGGCGCCATTCGCGCGTTTTCGTTGTGTTTATTACGTTTTAAGCAAAACGTCTAGGTTTTTCGTATATTATTATTTAATAACAATAATATAGGGTAAATAATTACTATTTAATTTATAAAATAGGTTTGCATTATTTAGGAAAAGTTATCACCAACGCCGTATAGATTGTCGGACCTCGTCCGGTTGTTTCGCGTAATTACAGATAAACACATAATCACGTAAGTGTATATTCAAATATACAAGTAATTACAGATATTTAGCCTAATACCAACTAAATACAAGTAATTAGGGTTTCTAGCTAGGTTTAACAATTAACCTAAAGTGTCGGGTGTCACAGCATGGGATCAAATGTCGCTAAAGTCAAACTGTCGCTTGACCAAGAGAAGTGTCGCTCAATAACCGTTTTTCAAATGAAAAATAGAAATTCAAGAGTGTCGCTCGTAGTGTTGCCTAAAGAACAGTGTCGCCTGCAACCCATACTTTCTGAAATCTAAAATCTAGTTTGAATTCAAACACAAACGATTTCGTTCGATCAACAAACACTAAGTAATCATGTTTACGGTCTACTGTTAATTTAGTAATTGATCGTTACTTGAGCTCCGCAGACTTCGTTCCCATAAGTTACTATTCGAACGCTTTAATCACTCGCTAAACTGATTCGAATAACCTTCAATCCGTAGATAAAGGCTATGATATCACTTGATAGGATCCAAACTCTAGAATCTAATCCTAATCACAATTCAAATACGTGCGGAATCCGATACTTGAATTGAACTGAGCAATCAATCAAGCTAACATACACACTAGGGAAATAACGATTGTCTTTGTATTAATCTCAAAGAGAATTACATAATAGTTCAGAGAAAATACAAAATAGAACTCGCGAAGTCTACACTTCGATCGACACTTAGACATATATATAGAATTACCAGGCGACACTGCAAGTGTCACTTGAGGCGACACTAGCAAGTGTCGCTATAACTCTCTAAGTGTCGCTACATATAGTTACAAAATGACTAAGTCTTTAAACAAGTTACTTGACAACTAAACATGTACTAACACAAATTATATGTGTACTTATATACCTATTATTACAGCTCAGAAAACTCGATAATAGCTCGACCAACTATCAAGCTCGATCTTATAAGTTCGATCTCCGCTCGATATATTTGTTAAGTTCAAGCTAAGGCTTAAACTAGATAAAAGCTTCACTTGATCAAACTCGACTTGCTATATAAAAATTGACTCACAAAACAAGTCAAATGAGTAGTTGAGTACCTGATGGAGTTTCTTAGAAAATACTGACAACCCAACCCAACCTGCCAACATCATATCGTCTCAAACCCATCACAAGTGTCTGAAACCCATCACATGATATCGGGTGAGTGACAGTAACTTTTGGGATGTTTCTAACTAACGTGACATGAGTTTGGGTTGAAGGAAGATTTTGGATATTAAAGATATTATTCGGCCTTATTGTTGGCTACGGGCGGGGAGTGGGCAGCAGGTATCAGTTTGGTATGATACTTGGTGTGCCCAATTGCCCAATGCCCTATTGCGAGTATTCTGCCAAGTTAAAGGATGATAACTCGTGCTGGTTTTCATTTTACAGACTTTATATTACTAATTTAGTTGAGGATTATGATTGGAGGTGGCCACAACAATGGCTCCATATGTATCCTATTCTTGCTCGGATAGAGGTGCCTACTCTTACAACCCAGCCTGATAGATTATGTTGGCGCGATTTGGATGGTAATTTTGTTGATTTTTGGGAGTCTATTCGGCTTCGGAGTTCTTTGGTGGATTGGGCCCCTATTGTCTAGTTTTCTCATTGTCTTCCTAGCTAGGTATGTTTTCCACTTGTGACTTGTCTTGAAAGGAAAGCTGAAGACACAAGATAGGCTGAGGCAATGAGATGCTGATTACTTGTGACTTGTCTTGAAAGGAAAGCTGAAGACACTTGTGACTTTTCTCATCTATTCATTGAGTGTTCTTTTTCCTCTCAGGTTTGGCTTCGGGTTCCAATTATGTAAAGATGCTGATTACTTCTAACACGATGGATGATATCATTCCTTATTTGATAGATGTAACTAATCCAAAGAATGTTATTCATGTTGTTGCTTGTCTCGTCTTGGCTTCAATTGCTTATTTTATTTGGCAAGAGCGGAATAATAGGCTCTTTGGCAAAGGTAGAAGATCTTTTGTGCAAGTGGCTGATCTCATCATTGATACAGTTCGCCTGAAGATGTTATCCTTTGGATTTAGATCTTCAGCTCGAGCTCTCTGCATTATAGAGAAATGGAAGATTCACAGGGATATGTGTGTCACGTCTAGCTGATTCTCTCAGTGGATTATTGCGATGGTCTATTTGATTTGTTTTGGTTTAGTTTTAGAGGCTTGGTTGTTTATGAGGATGTTATTCACGTGGCATGTCATGTGTATACACTTAGTTTTTCCCGCTTAGCGTTAAATTAAGTTTCATGTGGATGTTTCACACTTTTGTAATTGTAATATTTATTATTTGATTTATAAAATTTGGCGGGGAGAATTCACAGCACCAAAACTTTTTCTAAGACGCGAGAATTGACAGCATCTCCGGAGGTGACATTTCGTTCAGTGATATACTTGAATAATAATTTCAAGTGGCTCTAAATATATCAATTTGTCAATTAATTGCTACATCTTTCCTCTATGGATCATTTTGTTTTCCCGTTCTCCAATCTTTCTTGACATGAAGCACATTGATAAATTGCATCATTTTCAAGTCGCTTTAAATATATAAATAAGCTAAACAAGAAAAGAAATCACAAGCAAATAAATATGATGTCATTTTATTAGCTAAGAAACATGTTTGTTCACACTTGGATCACCCAAAAAGAAAGAAAAAATGCTCACTGTGATTGAGATTCAGTTAATTTCAACTGATGAGATGGAACAAGGAGGAGGTCTACCACACCACCAAACGACCTCTCATCCATCCAGCACCATCAACAACAATCCAATGGCTCCAAAATATAGTAATTATCACTACAAATTAATCAAAACTTGACGATCGGCTCCATCTTCCTCGAAGATATTCCTCTATGGACATGTTTTCATCGATACTGCTCATGGAAAGAGATGAGTCTTCAATATCAAGTAACGCAAGGTTAAGATGTGACCTTAGATTTGATTGCAAAGGAAATCCCTCGTCTTCTAACCCCTCTGTTTCTTCGGGTATATTGTTAATATGTAATCTTGCATCGGACAAATCTGAAGAGCCAAGTTCTAGCCGAGCCCATTTTGTCACTTCAATGTCTCCTTGAAGCAGTTTTAAAACCTATGTGAAGGAAATCAAGTCAGCTTGAGTTGAACAAGCAGCAAGCATGTGACATTACTATTTTTAACCCTCAATGAGTTGCTTCCAAATAGGTTTTTTATCTAGCAGGTCAAGCGAGTAAAACAAAATAATAAAATTTTTGTAATCATATTTCACACCCTAAATATTTTATTAGATGACTAAGATCATTACTATCTTGTATTTATTTATTTTTGATAGATTAGGATTTTAAGTACAGAACTACAAAGTTTTTGTTAGAAGAATTGTCGTTTAAAATGTTGAATTTGATTGATTAAATTCAGTGAACCGCTATTCATGTTTTCAAACTCGTAAAACGTTAAATCACCTACGAGCATCATTTTTGAAACATCCCAAGCCCTAAGGAACAGATTAGCCTAATCATCTTTTATTCGAGTAACCTGTAATGGTAAATAATAGCAGCAGCCAATTACTGAGGCAGTCACAATCTACAAGCCAATGTACTACCCAATGTCAGTCAATAAGAACTCTGAGACCCCCGAGACCTACTTCAGACAGACCTTCTAACACATATTATGTGCTCTTTATGTAACTAAACCTTTTTTTTTAAATCATGACCTGACTAGGATATCTCAAAAGGCAAAGTATTGCATTGAGACTTGAGAGTTCATTTTTGGATCCTAAAAGTCATGAAACAGAAGTAGCAAGTGTGACCATCAGACGTCATATAATGTTTAGAGGCTTTTCAAAGGACTTACAGTGCCCATTTGGGGCCTAGCACGTGGTGCGCGTCTAATACATAGCGTAGAAGCAAGAGCCATCCTCTCCATCTGGTCGGCATCATAATCATCCCCCAAGTTTTGGTCTAACAATCGTGCAAATTTCCCACTATTCAGAATTGGCTTTGCCTGCACACCACAAATGTTGTATCTAATAACATAAACATGACACTAGAAGATCTAAAATTGTATTGCATTAGGATAAATTAAATTTTACCTCATGCATGAAACGTCTCAAGTGGTTTTATTTGGGGGGGTTTTTGTTTCAAAGTGTATTAGTCTTTGCCTCTATTACTATTGTGTATTTTCATTTGATCTATTGTATGTACTGAACTTACCAATTCCCTCTATTATATATACACTTTCCTTTTGTGGCCTTCTATTGTATGTTTGTAACTGGCCTTCTTTGTATGTTTGATAAAACATACAATAGAATGGCAAAAAGGGAAAGTGTACATAATAGAGGAATTGATAGGTTCAATACATACAAAAATAGTTTTGAAAGTACGCCCCATACAATAGTAAAAAAGGTAAAGTATAATACACTTTGAAACAATAAACCCTTATTTTAAAGTATAGTTTATTGTTATAATGAAACAACTCTTAGAACCAAATTTAAGGAAAAAATAAATAAATAAACAAGGAAAAGCTGTTGCGCGACAACGCAATCCCTTATGACCCCTACTAGAATTCACCCAACCGTAAGCCAACCCGCTCAACCTGTCCATGTTGCCATTTCTAGAATTAAAGGATAAATA
The DNA here is from genome assembly GCA_963930675.1 of Gnaphalium uliginosum. Lineage (NCBI taxonomy): Eukaryota > Viridiplantae > Streptophyta > Magnoliopsida > Asterales > Asteraceae > Gnaphalium > Gnaphalium uliginosum. Next base: position 35,059,565 of record OZ005681.1, read on the forward strand.
AGTAACGCACTTGAAAGTATAGACTGACATACCCATATAACCAAACTCTGTTCACCCTTTGGATATCCGTTGCTTATTGGTTTCCTTCCCGTTAGAAGCTCAAGAAGTACAACACCAAACGCATATACATCTATCTTCTCCGTAACTTTTCCATGCATAAAATACTCGGGAGCTAAATAACTGCATCATATAAGTTGATGAACTAATTACAAATTAAGCAAAGTTCTTTTCGTATAAACTTTGTCAGTTAATTCGATATAATATTACTTTTAAGTTTGACACCAAAAACTCAAAAATTAAGGTGGTGAATACAAACCCGAATGTGCCAGCTACATCAGTACAGGTTATATGCAGTCCAGTTGGAGTAGCCCATTTAGCAAGTCCAAAATCAGAGAGCTGAAATAAGCAAAACAGAGTAATCAGTCTTACCACCATGTAAGAAATTCCAACTTAGGCATTTTCATTTTTGGCAGTGCTTTGCTTTTACTATCTGGAGTTATATGAATCAGAAAACAAGATGTTTAGGGTGCACACTTAGTTACAAACACTTTCCTCCATTTTTAAGCCTATTTTTCTAGAGAATCAAAAATTCTTTATGGTTATAGAAAACTAATGAAAATTTAGAGAACATGTTATAAAATCATAACATGTTCTCTTTAGAAAACATGTTCTCTTTTCATTTTCAAAAAAGAAATGTAAAAAACCATAAATCATAGTTTTCATATTCGTAGTAATAAAAAAAAATCGGAGATTTTCTTTTTTAAGGAATGTGTACTGGAGAACACAAACTTTAAGACGTTTTCTATTTTCCCAGGTTTCCTAGAAAGAATTTAGGGAAAACAGGAGGATAGCGTTTCACAAATTCTTATTACATACGAAGTTAAATGTCTCATATTAAGTTAAAATCTTATTTTACCCTTTCATAATAAGTTTTATTCCAGCTAACTAATTATCCTAATCTTATTATTTGATCCAATAATCAGAAGCAGCTGGATCCGAGCTTAGTAAACTACAGTAATATATATATGATTTATTATATATTAATAAAAATCTAAATCATAGTAATAAAATAATGAATCATATTGTTTCTCCCTCTTCTCTCCCTAAATTTCCTTCTCCTGGAACCGACTCCTATATATATATATATATATATATATATATATATATATATATATATATATTGAAAAATGGATTAAATGTCCATGTAAAACAAACCTGTGGCTCAAAATCATCAGATAACAAGATGTTTGAAGATTTAATATCTCGGTGGATCACGGGTTTATCACATTTACTGTGCAGATAAATGAGTGCCTCAGCCACACCCACAGCAACCTTATAACGTTCACACCATCCAAATGTGGTCTTGTTCCCTCCTGATTGTTATTGTTATAAAGTGACTTCTGAGAAAATGTAAACTAAAACATAAAAAAGAAGTATAACACAAAACTTAGCATACCATGCAAATTATCTTCAAGACTTCCTCTTGATAGAAGATCATAAACCAAAAGTAGTTTATTGTCTTCAAAACAAAACCCAAAAAGGGAAATAATATTTTGATGGTGTAAAGCAGTAATAATTTCAATTTCTAACATGAATTCTTTCAGTACATCTTCAGATGCCTTCAAGATTTTAACAGCCATTTCTCTGCCATCAGGAAGACAACCTCTGTACACTTGACTGTTGCCTCCTTCACCAATTATATTCTCTACAAATTTTGACAAATAATTGCTTAACATAACCTTTATTTAATCTTGCATACATAAAGTGAATAAACGAAATGAAGGAACAAACCAGGCTTGAAGTTCGTCGTTGATTCTACTAGTTCTTCAAACTTAAACAATCTACAGCTACTCGAGTATCTTTCATGAAGGCCCTCCAATTCTTCTGGTAAGCTAATTGAATCAGTATTGACCGAAGAACTCGAATCAAATTGATTCTCGTCACCATGAAGCACAATAGCTCCGTTTTCACCATTTAAAGATCTGTATGTTTTATTATCAACTGTTTCGTCACTAGAATCTGAATTTGTAAGAAGTAACTGATTTCTAACAGGCAGCCTCATAGCCCATTGAACCACAGAGATTTGACGGACAGGTGATTGATCCGAGGAAAGTCTATTCGAAGAAATGGCTCGGCGAAGCAATGGCCAACCAGGTTTCAGCTCTGGAAAATCTTTAGAAGCTTCTAGAAGCAATTTCTTTCGTACAGGCACTAGAGCCATACAATCTTCATCGTTATCATCACCACTTTCCTCAAGAATACAAGCAGTGGTTGGAAGAACTGAATCCGGTGAGCAAATCGAACAATTGTATTTCAAACCATTAGATTGGGTTTTTACTAAAGCTAACTCGAATTTCTTGCAACCAAATTGATTGCATTTATTTCCCTCATTGCCATTTTTTAGTAACTTAGGATTCAAACTAAATGATCTATGAATCACGCTCAAGAATCGGTTTTTATGATGATCTGCAAGGTACCCATTAATACAAAAGTCACATTTCAAGTCTTGTTTAACTTTTAGCCAAAAATAGTAAATTTTTACCTTTGGCACCGACATTTGATGGTGATGAAGGGGAGTCCCTATGAAACACAATTTTACCATTATTAACAGCAACGATTGAACAATTTTTTGATAATTTTCTAGCACAATATTTTGCAACAGAAGATGATGATTTGATTGCATGATGAGTTGTTGCAGTTCCAACAATAACCTCATTAGCACCATAAGATTTCACTTCCCGTACAATAAGTTTTCGAATTGAACCACCTCTACATATCTTTAACTTAAGATCAACCTGCATATCCCCAATTTAATTTCAACGTTATCCATTAAAACGACCTTTTTTCAAAAATTGCAAACAAATAAATTCAAACCTGTTTGAGGTTACAAAATCCTTCATAAACAGCAAGAATTGAGTCAAATGCTTTCACCAGTGATAACAGTGATGATTTCCCATCATGGTCCACTATTTATTCACAATAAATAAATTAAAAATTAAACTTATCAATAACCCTAGACCAGTTGATTGAAGACCATAAAACAAACTAGCTATAAATATTGTAGAACGCACATATTATGTGAATAAACTTGATGAGATGTCAGCTTTAGAACAAATAATAATAATAGAAAGACAACAATTATATAATTATTACCATTATTGGATAAAATATGAAGAGCAATAACATGATCACCAGGATGAGCTGCTTTGACTAAAGCCCAGGTCAAAAGCTCTCTGCTTTCTGAATCTAATTTAACTCCGACGACTATTGTTCGACCTCCGGCGACATCCCGGTCACTATGTTTTCCGGCAAGCTCAGGTTGAGTCATTTTTGACGGAAATTATACACTAATTTATACGCTAGTAGTATAGTATTATGAATTTGGTTTATAGATTGTGTACTAATGACATAATTTGGATTGTCATCTTGGTATTATGAAAGAGAATTTTGGTTTTCTTCTTTTGGGGGCTGGCTGTTGAATGAAGAAGGCCTTTCAGCTGCTGAAATGCAACTAGTGTTGGCGGAACCCACTGTCCATTTTTTGGTATTTAATAAAGGGTGAGAAATTAAATATCATCGAGTGTTGGGACTAACATAAATTAAAAAGAATGAGGAAAATGAGTTGATGACTTTGATCTGAATTTTATATTCCGTGCAACTTTACCAATAAAAAATTGATTAATAATAGAAATATATGTTATTTTACTTTGAAAAATAGTAAATTATTAGTTATTTATTTATTTATTGAATTACTTAATTATTATATTTTAATAAATTAGACTTAATTTAACTAACTTAATTACATTCATAAGTCAAGTAAATTAACATGGGTGCTAAATATTTATAAGTTAAATAAATACATATCATGATTTAGTAACTTCGAGTATAGAGGTATATACCCGACAAATTTTATAAAAAAAATAGAGCTTTACAAATAAGATCTTATATTTTTGTTAATCAAATAATGCTTTTAGGTTTAGCTTATGACAAAAATAAACTCAAGCTTTCATAAGCTCATATACTATGGTTATGGTTGTTATGTTTTCTTAATCTAGTGATTTACGTTTAGACGAAACTGACGAAACTTAATTAATGGACTATCCATATGACTTGCGTGATTATATTGTTTTTCTTCTCCCCTCTCAACTGAAGAAGGGGATCTAAATTTAATCAACCTATATTCCCTTACATTAAATTACTTCCAAAAATGTTCCACGCTAGCATATCATACATATAATTTTTTCAAGTAAAAAATTACAAAAAAAATAATTCTTTTACATACAAGTTTGTTGAGTCACTGGTCGCTAATTAACCAGATCAATGGTGATGCAATCACTAGAAAATGATGAAGTAAAACTTCTTGTTATTGAAGAAGAAGATCATTGCTAATACTCATGTTTATAAAAGTATTTATCAGAGTAATTGGATCTCAACTTTGTGTAGTCACCGGTCATCATCATGACAGAGTGGGATTCAAGTTACTCATATTATCTGATAATGACAACAATCGCTATTCTTGAATAAAAGGTAGTCATTAAAAGATGATAAGACAAATCATTCTACAAGAGCATATTAGCTCGCAGTGAGTGAAGAAGAGTATTATTCCTTCATTGACTTCAACGGAAATAAGTATCGCTGCTGAGTACAAGCTGATATGTGGCCCCTGATCAATGAGCATCAGCAACATCCAAAGTTCAACACGAAGTGATGGATTGCGTGACATCAAAGTTAATTGTGATTGGAGGAGTTCCAAGTTACATATTTCGTATGATCAAAAATGGGGACCACCGGATATTCTCTTTAACCGTTTAAAGGAAAAGTGAAGCCAATCAAGCAGCAGCACATATCATTCGTATTTCAAAATTATACTAGAATGTCATGACTATATATAGAGTGACATATTGTACTTAGAAACTTTCCGATTTCATATTAATCATCTGCTTGTCAGTGATTAAGTTTGTAATTCAAGTCAGCGAGTGTTATTTCAACTTGTGTGTTCAGTTGAGGTACATTTCAGCTAATAGTTAGCGAAAATACTAAATTGATCTTTGATTTGGATAGATCATACCGTAATTAGTTTGGTGTAGTTTGTTATCAATAAATTCACCTTCAGACAATTAAGCATAGCTCGAGTGGTACCGCCACCATAAACGCCCAGACTCTACATTTGTGGACAAGTGATTTACTCGGCATTGATACTCTTTGTGGGTGGGGTGGACGCTACCATTAAAATATGGTACGGGTTTCAGGGGTACCCTCCAAATTACCCTTTTGTTTAAATTCACCTTTAGCTACAACTGTTGCACTTTACTTACAAGCTTTCATATTTACAACTTATACTATGTGTATTGCTTTTAATACATTTTTTGTTAAATAATCAATTAAAAACTGAATTAAACGAGAAATTATATTCACCCTCTACGATTACAATTTATATCTTGTGACTCCAAATCACTTAACTCATAAGTGATACTTGGGATCAACAATTGATATTGTTGAGTGTGAAGATTTGATGATTCAAAGTCAATTTTGCTGATTTAATTGAGATCTCGACGAGATGCTTTTGATCCGGGAGGGATCGAGCTGCAAATTTTGGACAGAGGTTTTGATCTCGGCAGGATCGTGTATGATCCGGGAGGGATCATTCCCTTGGCAGCCCCATCTGAGCGGGATCATTCACGATCTGGGCAGGATCACCAATGTCGGCCATAATTGATATTTTTGGTACTTTCCTTTTATTGCTCACACTATATAATGTAACCCATACTCTTGTAAACCTCAACCCATGAATTTTAATAAGATTTTCTCTAGTTGGCCGAGGATTAAACTAATCAAGTTGAGTGGAAATAACCACGTTATATTCGTGTGTTCGTTTACATTCTCGCATTATTCTTTATTGTTTTGCTTTGTGTTTGATCCATTAATTATCGTGGGGTATAACTAGGGTTATACGTGTCTTGTTTGGGGTCTTAAATTTCTAAAAAGTTGTATCAGAGCTTGTGGTTCGAGTGTTTGGGAACGATGGTGGATAAAAGTGACGTTAAGATTAGTAAGTTTGATGGCAACGATTTCAGTTTCTAGAAGATGCAAATGGAGGACGTTTTGTACGAGAAAAAGTTGTACCAACCGTTGTCGGGTACCAACCATTGTCGGGTTTGATAACGGTGTTGTCTAACATGTACGAGAAACCCTCGGCTTCGAATAAGGTTTTCTTAATTCGACACTTGGTGAACGCGAAGATGATTGAAAGTGCATCACCGACGGATCATGTGAACGAGTCTAACTCGATCTTGACTAGGTTTAGATCTGTAGGGTTAAGTTTGAAATTGAGTTGGAGGCACTGTTCTTATTATCTTCATTGCCCGACAGTTGGTCCGACACGGTTACTACTGTTAGTAAGGCTTTGAGTGGGACGGGCATGGGTCGTAATATAAGTAGATCTAGATCGTAGATAGAGACATCGGTGAATAGGAATTTAATGTGTTGGAACTATTAGCAGCTGGATCAATTTAGGTATCAACATCCGAATAGTAAATCGAGTGTGAACATGATGGTTGATACGACTGAAGACGTGTTGCGAGGAGATTCTTGTAGAGTCTTGGGCTTTGGATTCGCTATCATCTTTTCATGCAATCCAGTGCAGGAAAGAGATGATGAATTTTAGGTATCATTATGGTAGGGTTCGCCTTGCGGACGGAAAGAACCTTAGAGTTGCGAGTATTGGGGATGTTGTCCTCAAAACTCACCTTCGTACTGATTGGGTCCTCAATATTGTGAGGTTCATTCCCAAGCTCAAGAAGCGGTTGATCTCGATTGAGCAGTTGGATGATGAACGGTACCACGTTAGATTTGGAGACCAACACTGGAAAGTTATCAATTGGTAATTGCTCGCGGTTACAAATGGGGAACATTGTATATGGTTGAGATTCCGAATGAGGAATGACTAGGCGGTGAACTAGGTTTGGGAAATCCTAGTCGACTTGAGCTTCACAAAATTGTTGATAGATCTGGAACTAGTGGGTGTTCGGAAAGCATTGAAAATAGTCGTGTTTGACATTAAGTTCGAGCTTTGGGGTTTCTACGGATTACGCTTGTCATATCGGTGCTAGCATTTTCAAGTCATCGGAGATCGTCTCCAAAGGCAACTAAGTTGCGACCGACCGAGTAGGGTAACCAAGATACTTTTTCGAGAGTCATGTTTGGTATTACATCCGTACAATGGGAGTTGGCTTGTTGGGAAAAGTTATGTTTGTCCGAAATCATGCACATGTTTGTGGTCGATGATCCAACGGTTGAAGCGAGAGTGATGTAGTAGATGTGCAACGGTGTGATGTATTTTTCACACGGTTGCCTTATCGGTTATATTCACGTGTTCGTACTACCATTGTTATTCTCTTTGTTGGAAAGAAAGATCGTGTAGGTGAAAGGCTATATGGATGGGTTGCGCGTGCAATGAGAGTGTTGGAACCCGGTCGGGCTTCAACCGGTCTTCTCATGAACTAATGAGAGGGTGTCAAATTAGAAAGAGGTCTTGGTAACAGTTTTTGACGTAACGTAAAAAGTAATGTTTTTACGTATATTATTTCTCACAATTTGAGCTAATATTTGGTGAAAACATCTCAAATCAATGTTAATTTACTAAAATTCACCACAGTAGTTCAAATATAGACATTGCAACAAAAAACCCTAAAAATGTCCAAATAACACGCAAAACGGTGCAAATAAATATAACCCAATTCTTTCGCTCTTATTTAACTTCTGAGAAACACCTCGTAACTATCATTATATGATTCCATAAGTAACTACTAGATCGGAGAATCAAGAATCAAGCAAAACGGGCAAGGAACGGAGAAGATACGGCATTTAAAGATAAACCGATCGCATTCCGGATACGTATAATCTAGAGACATTTAAATACCTCAAATTGGTATTATTAGAAGCGTAATAGAATTACGAGATCGTGGGCGAAAGAATCAAGTCAAACGGTCAAGTAACAAAGAAGATACAACCAAAAGAAGCAACGAACGAAACGAACGAAGCACTGAACAATGGGAAAAACAAATGCTACCCCTAGATACCGTATATGGAACCATATAGGGCCGTATACATGCTCTTGATACCGTATACGTGGCCTATAGGGGCCATATACGGCACCTGCAGGGGCCATTTATGGTTCCCGCAGTAGCATTCGTTTTCCCTTTGCTGATTTCGCTTGTAACTTGTGCTTGAGAGCTTGTACATGAGACTTTGAGACTTGCCTATAAATAGATGGCCTCCTCAACCATTTCTACGACATCTCACACACCTCTCTTCTCAATCAATCCTCTCTTCTCACTCTCTCTCACATACTCTTGGTTAATATTTAACCAAAACTAACATAGGGGTAGCTTTGTTATAAGGTTCCAATTAACGAGAATCTAATCCGAATCCAAAACTCTAGAACGTGCGGAATCCATTGTGAGAGTTTAATGCGAGAAATCGAATGAAATGATACGAACACGACGTAAATAAGCTTTCCCCTTACTATTAATTTCAATATCAATTACAAATTAGCTCAGAGAGAAACTCTGTTACGGAATTCGCGAACACCAAATACAAGGACACTTGATGTATATATAGACTGTCGCTCTAGGCGACACTGCAAATGCGCTATAATACTAGAAGTGTCGCTATATTGAATTACAAAAATGACTAACTCTTTAAACAAGCTACTTGACATTTAAACATGTACTAACAAACTCCCACGTGTCAATAGCTTGGTTAATCTTGAACTCGTCTTCATTTTCAGTTTCTCGGCAGCTGACTCCCGGCATGCATCCCTTTCTTCACGCACAGATGTACAACTCTTTAAAATTTAAGCGCGTCTGCTTTGCATTCTTTATGATAGAGGATCTTGTTCTTGTGTAAAATCTTCAGATCTTTCTCAGAAAGGTTGATCAGATTAATTGGATCATATACGTACACTTTCTCCCACATTTCCTTATCTTCAATCACAACCACTCCTGTTAATCTGTCATATCCCCACCACTTTAAGTTTTTGATAAAATATAGAGGATATTTCTTCAATGGAATCTTTGTTAACGCTTTGACCGGAGTATATACCAATTTCACCCAAGGTTTATGGGTTGAGTTTGTGTCTGAAGATAATCCTCTTACCAACCGCAGGCTTTAGTAGCTCAAATTTAGAGTTAACCTCTTTTCTTAAAATTCTCTCCATTTGTCTTCCCCAGTCGTCATTTGCTCTGTTAATCATGTTTGATTGAGCTAGCCTTGACATCTCACACTTAGGCAATGACCCTATCCCCTGAAGATTATTCTCAAAATACTGCAACCCATCAGTCCGTTTGAATATAAACAAGTTCAACTCTTCGTCGTACTTCCAGCTAATAATCAGACCTTTGCAGTCACTTTTGATCTTGTAGTTCTTCTTAAGTACATAAGGAGATGGAGGACATGCCTTAAACCAATCATATTTGTCCATCTTTCCAGTCTCTTCATCAGCCTCAGCAGTTTCTTGATTTTTGCCTTCTTCAAGGATATTTTCAAACACTGAAGCTCTTGTCTCTGAAACATATTCATTTTGAATATTTTCATCCTTTTCCAAGATAATCTCATTAGCCTCTTCTTCATCCTTTTTGATTATCTCCTCAACTTCAATTATCTCTTCATCCAGATCATCGAATGTTATCATATTTATGACATCTTCTGCTAAATCTTCATTAAGCTTCGAAGAAGAATCTAGTTGTTGTTCAGTATTCTCATCTTTAGGTTGATCATCAACTGGTTTCGGATCATCATGATCTTCATCTTCTCGACCTTCAGATTGATGTTCTTGATCACCTTTACCTCCATCATCAGCTCCATCATCACCATCATTAGCTCCATCATCACCATCATCATTGCCATCTTATCATCATCAGAATCATTATCATCTTCAGAATCCTCCCCCCAATAACAGAATTCTTCTTTTTTAACTCTTCCACCTCAGATTCAAGTGCAGAGATCCTCAGATCTTGTTCAGTGATGTGCTGCTGCATTGACCTGACCTGTTGTTGTAGAGCCTGAAGCATAGCTTGAATATTTTCATTTGAGGATGTAGGTTGTGTTGAAGCAGGTTGAGATTGAGCAGGAAGAACTCCAGCAGTACGTAGTTGAATCTATTTAAGCTTGTCTTGACGCTGCTGAGTTCGACTTCTCTTTCGTGGTGATGTTGTTTCTTCTGGCATGAAATCCAGATCAATATCTTCATCGACGCTTAGAACTTGATTGACCCGTTTCGGTATTTCTTTTTGCAGCCCTTTCTGTAGCTCTAATAAGCTTTCGATGTCGACGAACTGAGAATGCACTGGCATTATCCAATAAAAATTGTAATCCATACTCAGTGTTTGTTTCAGATGATTCAGCAGCAACTTCTTGTTCATCTTCAGCAGTAGATTCACTGTCAACTTGCACAGCAGCAGATGGAAGAATTTGAACTATCGGTAGAGATGTTGGTTGTTCAGTGGATGGGATTGGAGGATCTTGTTGAGGTTGTGGAGGAGATGGTTGTCTATCCTCTGCATCTGAGTCAAAACGTATTGGAGATTCTGGACCCTCCTCTTTCCAGTTTTCATCTGGAGGAGCCTGATAATCTGGGTTTATTATATGTCCAAACAATTCAACTGTTGGAGGATTCGCCAGCTGGCCATACTGTCGGCAATCAGCAAAAATTCGTTTAGGCATCAGTGTAAGGTTCATAGACAGATTGGGAAATTAAGCATTGATCATTAGTTGAATGAATCTAGGAAACATCAAAAAAATTTGAGCTGATGCTCCAGCATTAGAGACCATCGAGTGAAAGACGTAGCCGGAGAAGTTGTATGGTTTGTTTAAAACCAATGTAACCATGGTTGACTGAAGCCCTTGGCCGATTCCGTCAAAACCAGCTTTCCTTGCAGAGAGGCATACGATAAGTACATGTGTTGGTTCCCTTGTCTTGGACCTAGACTTGTCGTTTGACTCAATTGAAAGGCGGAAACAATCAATCAAGCAATTGAAACGTAAACACAAAACACAACGATTCTATAATCTTTTTGTATATATAAACACTTGAAGAATAAAGATTACAAATCACAAACTCTCTCCCTCTCACACTCTCTGCCGTATCTCTATCTCTCTCTAGGGTTTGATCAACCCAAAACATAAACTCTAACTCTCTATTTATACAAACCCTACTGGACCCTGCGACACAAGCCCTATGTCGCAGGCCCAGCCCATTGCGACACAACCTTTGTGTCGCTATAGCGACACAGGCTCTGTGTCGCACGAACAGTACATTTGTGTATATTTTCTATTACTCTATTCATTTACATACTCGCATATACACACTAAACACGATACAAACGCGGACTAATTGACTTTGACAATTTCAATTGTTTGACCAAATGACTGACACACATTATGCACCAACAAACTCCCCCATGTCAGCAGCTTGGTCAAATAATCTTCAGTTAGTCTTCACCAACAAACTCCCCCATTGAGATAGCTTGGTCTTCAAAAGTCTTGATGTTCAGTCTCATATGACTGATATTCAATTAGATCTTCAACTTCAGTGACCATCATCTCTTTCATCAATAGCTTCCCCAATAGTATTTATCTTCAAAGTCTTTGGAGAACTCTCATCAATTCTTGTCTTTTGAATATGAGCATGATATGTAACTTGAATAAAATAACTCAGAAATAAAATATTTTTGTAATTTTCTTTGTAAGACAGAATTAAAATACTGAAAGCAATAAATAAACAATCTTTTGGGGACGGAATTGTTTTGGTCTGGTTAGGGATCATATCAGGATAACATGCAATTATTAGGAAATAGTAAGTGTTATTTCGATTATCAGTATATTTGTCCACTTTAAATTTACTTAGCATATTTAAATCACCTGTTATAAAGATTATTTCAAGACGATTATTGATATTTTTATCCATCTAAACATTTGTACTTAAGTGTATGATGTCAACTCATAATAAGATGAATCACTTGTGTTATTATTAGCATGCATATTATATTATATAGCTCACATTAAAATATACATTTGAAATCAAAACATGTTAGTAATTTCTTTATAGAAGGTGAGGGTATGAACGTATCTTTAGAACTAAGATAGCGGTGACAGGTCTGTACTTTCGTACAACAGAGTCACATAAACAATAGTTCGGGTTGGACAAACACCAGTCTGAACACTTTAAACTAGAGGGTACAGGTCTGTACTTTCGTACAACAGAGTACCATAGTTTAACACAAACCAGTACGAGGCAATCTTTTTATAACTTTTCTAGTACATTTGTACATTATATTTTAGAATTTAGATATGTCACGGGTACGCAATAGTTGTCTATAACTTCACATAGACTACGTACCTAAGTTCTTTTCAAGAATATATTAGATGAAACCAGGTCTGTATTTTCATACAACAGAGGAGACAACTAATATGTTCCCCCAGATAACACCATACAAAGACCCTATATCTTAGATCATAACATGTTTATTATCCAAATATTAAGACGAAGCGTTAAAATATTTCGGACATTTTTTTTTTTTGCCCTTATTTTAACTTAATGTCATACATATTAATATGTCTTTATATAAAATAATATGCATATTTGAAAGTTAAGCTTCTTAGTAACTTTAGAACAAATGCCTACCAATACATCATTTGATGAAGCTAATATTTATAAAAGGTATTTCAATTATGCTAGATAAATCTACTGACACATCAAACATAAATCTTAAAATTCCATTTTATGCATGTTTCCTGATGTACTATCATATCCCCAATTGTTTACAGACACAATTCAACGTCTATTTTAACAATGTTGCAACTATTGCATTTCTTTAATACTAACAAGTAAAAAGAATGGCAGTTGCACCTATCAAGAATTTGCCTGTTCATATTTTTCTTGACTTTTTTAAATTAGAAATTTTAAAATTTCTCCCCCTGAACAGCAAATTCTTTACACAAAAACAACAACTAAATAATCATTTAAACAAAACAGAAGGGTTTCAAGTCACATATCAAGTCAAATTCAAATTCTTTTAGCACTTTTTAACCACCTTGTTTCACTTCAAAAATATAATCCATTCGCTCAAACATCATCACCACACATGATCACATCCTTGCAGTCACTAAAAGTATTAGCTATAAAAAACCGGACTGCATCACCACAAACAAACATTAGTACTTATGAGACACCCAATCCTTGATAGACTTGGGTTGTCCACTATCGTCCATAACCATCACATCAATGAGTTTATGATATTTTAAAAACTCAGTTGATTTCATTGATGTGTTGTTTGTGGATTTAGGTTTCCAAACCCGTTTAGGTTCAGATGATTTGTTTTCAACAATGTTGGGCTTTTGAACAGCAGGTCTACTAGGCCCAACTTTGTTTACTCTAGCCATAGGTTTTGAAGAGTTGGATGCACAACTAGATATAGGCGAAAATGAACCACGCCTTGAAAAAGATTTTTGAAAAGAATTTCTAAACAATGAAGTTCTTGGCATCCCTCTACCAAACCTATCTAGGGATAATAACCGACAATCCCTAATGATGTGGCCCTGTTGACCACACCGAAAACACGAACGCCGTTCCACATACGGCCTTTTCCAATGACTACCCTCAAATTGTTTCGACGGAGGATTTACTGAGGGAGGCTTAGAGGTTGAGGCATTTACAGAACATGAACACTTATGTGTACATGTTGATGTAGAGGCCTTTAAAGTTGAACAGGTTGATGTTGAAGGTTGTTCTTTAACTGATTTATTAATTATTTTATTTTTCTTCAGATTAGTCACAGATGATTGTGAGATATGTAAAGATTTTCCTCTTGAATCCTTCTTTAAGATTTTAGCAGAGTCGGATTCATTTACAACCTTAGTTTTGCCCTTATTATTTAAAACTTGTTCAATTTCATTAGCAAGTATATGATTTTTGGGCTTAACATTAACCTTTTCAACCTTGACCTCAGACTCTTCAGTTAAGTCTTCCATTTCAACAATCTCATCAATACACACAGGAGATACCAATTTAGCCTTAACAAAATTAGGCTTTTTAACAGTTGGAGCTGTATCAAACACTGACTCAGCAACAGATTTTGTATCTACCTTTGAAAAGGTAGGTACAAAGTCTTTGGCTGCATCCTTTGAAGGCATTGACAGATAGTTAGAAGGAGGTGGTACAAAGTTGTAACCAAGACCAACCTTACTTTTCGTATCTGTCCTTTGCGATTGGAGGATCTCGTCAAAGACCAGTGAGGATGTTGAAAAATTTGAAAGCTTTCGATTTAAGTCATCTACTTGTGACTTTTTTTCAGCAAGATCATTTCTTAGTAAAGCAATCATTTTTATATAACTATCAATTGCATCTTGTTGACTGAAAATCTTAGCTTTTAATTCTTTCCGGTCAGAAAACGCAGCATCTAGTTTCTTATCAAAAGCCTTTTCATTATCTTTCAAAATTTTATTTGCCTGACTAAGTTTTTCTAAATCAGAATTCAGGCGTTCGGTATCCTCACTGTATCTGTTAACTTTATTGGTTAATTTGATACATGACACACAAGATGATGGCTCTTCAATGGGTACCTCAGATTTACTCGTTATGTGAGCCATGAGAACTTAATTATCGCCCAACTCATACTGTTTCTTCAATAGCTGCAATTTATTCTTCTCATATTGCTCACTTCCACCGCAACACCTTTCAATGGCTTGCCATAAATCATATGCAAGCTCATGATGTCTAAATTGCTTTATGAGTGGTTGTGATAGTGCCATGGTGATCGCAGCATGTGTTTTCCTTTCAGTATCATAAGCCTTGCGTTCTTCAGGATTCATGGATTTGATAGGCTTAAATGGAGCTTCTTTGGGAAAAACACCAGTTCTAAGAGGACGTTCATATCTTTTCTCTAAATATATTTGCATATCAGGATCATTGACAGCGATGAATGCCTCAAATTGTATTCTCCATTCAACATAAGGAGTATTGGCAGTGAATAATGGAGGTTTATTAGTGCTACCGATCTCATTGTTATGTTTTAGTAATTGGGAAAAGCTTTTAAGCGACATTTTAATCCAGAAATGTACCAAAATTTCGTCCTTTTGACTTTTCCCTCCAAAATTTGATTCGAAAATATCGAAAACTGTCCGAGTAAAACGAAACTTTTTCAAAATCAAAATTAAGACCTTTTAAGCTTCTGAACAAAATTTGGTCATGCGAAAAATTAAGACTTTTTTTTTTTTTTTTTTTTTTTATGTGACACAAAGTTAGTGTCGCAGGCTGTGTCGCAGGCTGTGTCGCAGTCTGCGTCGCACACTTGTGTCGCAGGCTGTGTCGCGAAATGTTATGTCGCAAAAGCTTGTGTCGCACAAATACAAAACAGGAACCCTAGTAGCGACACAAAAGTTAGTGTCGCATCTAGTGTCGCAATGTTGCGGCCAGCAGCTCCAAAAACCCTAAAAATCGAAAATTTTCGAAACCCTAACGAATTTCGAACGATAATTGATGAACAAACCCAGAAATACACTTCCAGAAGCTAAATATTCAACTGATTAGACCCAAAACGTTGATCAAACCACCAAAAACACCACGAATCAAACCGAAAACATTTCAATTAACGATTAAATCTTTAAACAAACGCCCAAAGGCTCTGATACCACTTGTTGGTTCCCTTGTCTTGGACCTAGACTTGTCGTTTGACTCAATTGAAAGGCGGAAACAATCAATCAAGCAATTGAAACGTAAACACAAAACACAACGATTCTATAATCTTTTTGTATATATAAACACTTGAAGAATAAAGATCACAAATCACAAACTCTCTCCCTCTCACACTCTCTGCCGTATCTCTATCTCTCTCTAGGGTTTGATCAACCCAAAACATAAACTCTAACTCTCTATTTATACAAAGTCTACTGGACCCTGCGACACAAGCCCTATGTCGCAGGCCCAGCCCATTGCGACACAACCTTTGTGTCGCTATAGCGACACAGGCTCTGTGTCGCACGAACAGTACATTTGTGTATATTTTCTAATACTCTATTCATTTACATACTCGCATATACACACTAAACACGATACAAACGCGGACTAATTGACTTTGACAATTTCAATTGTTTGACCAAATGACTGACACACATTATGCACCAACAACATGCATTAGGAATCGCAATTGGGACTAAGATGTGCCTTACGCAATTGAGAATAATCAAATCTTCCTGTATATCTCATTCTTGTGAAGCATCCGGTAAGAAGAAATACTGGGAATTTTGTTATGTACTCGGGAGAATCATCAAATTGTAGTACTTGATGAACAGTTTCTTCAGATATTGTAATTTGATGTCCAGCAACAGTGGCTACGATTGAAGGAGGATCCATGTCGGAAAGATAATCCGCAGTTGTCTAAAACTGGGAAATCAAGTTGTAACTCAAAGGAGTATTTGCCGTGACAGCATGATGAATCCGCGATCTCTTCACAAATTGAATAATTGAATGATACGGACGAGATTCATGAACATTTTCATCCAAAAATGCCATCGTGTTATGACGAGGTTCACCGAGCAGCCATTTAAGTAAGCTATAGACAAGATTCATGAAAACACGAAAGATTAACATAAAAATTTCACATTTTCAAAATCTTCAAAGTGTTTAGCGACACTAGATTAGTGTCGCCTAGAGTAGTGATGTCACACCCCCTGATTTGTACAGCGGAAGCGGTTCGGGTCGGGGCGTGACTAATCAAGTAATCACAACACAAAGGTAAAAGCGAACGATTCTATATGAGACGTTTATAAAATAGTACAAAAGTGGTTACATTGAAATACTTTAAAAGTTTACATTAGCCTCGAGTTCGCGAAATAATATCCTGAAGATTCTAGTACATAACGAAATATTTCAAAAATAATATATGAACATCTTCATATACGTATAATGCATGCGACTCGATGTAGCTAGCAATCCTGTGGGCAATCCTACTGTTGCTGAGTACCTGAGAATACAAAGCTAAAAGGGTCAACCAAACGGTCGGTGAATCTCACAGGTTTAACAGTAAAAACATTGTTATGAAACACAAGATTTATCCGTGATTTGCAATCAAGCAAATAAAGTAAACAAAATTAATGTTTCCGAAATTGCCATGAGCCCACGGTTCGAAGCCTAACCCGTTTTGTGCCTCCCGGAGGTGTCTAATCCGAAACACCTTTATGACAAATACTAGAGTGCCCGTTTTTAACTTGTTTATAGCTAGTAACCCGGACGGGGGTGTCATTCCCATAATAGATCTATTCTCTAGCACTCGCGCCTTCGCAGTTAACGAACCATGTGTGTTGAGGACTTTTAATGGATTAAAAACAACTCATACAATCTTGTAAAAATAATCGAGTACTTGTGTTCATGAAAAACAGTTAAGCATTTGTATCTCACCCCAAAGTATATAAAACAGTACAAGTAAAAGTGGGGCTGTAAGACTCACCTGAGATTAGTAAGCAAGTATAGCAATTAGCAAGTAGATAACAAATAGCGGGTGGCTGTGTCGCGTAAGGAAACCTTCTAGCGCCCTAAACGCATTAAGTGGTGTAAGTGGATGTCTCAAAAGACCATCTATAGTGATTGTATAAGTGGAGGTTAATGTCCACATAAGCCAATCATGTAGGTGGAGGGTTAATGTCCACCTAAGTTAGTTCACACAATTAGAAATGTCCAATTGTTCAGTTATCGTTTGTGTTTAGAAAAACATGTACAGGCCGTTGGTGATATTTTGTGAAAACACAGATTTGATTAGTTATGTTATGCATATTTCTACTCTCCAGTTATGTTAAGTAATCAGTGTGGCAAGGGGCGAAGCCCATTAATGACGGGGGTCCGGGGGCTGCGCCCCTGGTAGCGGGGTCCAAGGGGTGGCAACCCCTGGCGGGGTCCAAGTGTCGCACCCCCAAGACACGTGGCAGCGGAAGGTAGGGTGTTGCGTTGGGGGCGCCGACCAAATCAAATATCACAACACAAGATTACGGCAAACGACCTCTAAATGAGACGTTTGAAAAATGTTTATATTCGCAAAACATAATTGTTTTCAGTAGTTATACAAATTCCATGGAGTTCGCATCCGTTAAGTAGAGATACATAAGTAATGATAATACAAAATATATTAAATGCAATGTAATCTCTTGTTGTTCGAAAATATATGCGACTCGAGCTGCGCTATCCAAAGGCGTCCTACTACGGCGGGTTACCTGAGAAATACATACTAAAAGGTCAACATAAAGTTGGTGAGTTCATAGGTTTGTAAACAGTTGTTATCAGTCTGATCCACAAGATTTCAAGTTGTATCATTCAAAAATGATAGTTTAAAAAGTATCGCCTACAACGATAAAAGTATTGCACGAATGCAATATGTGTATACCATTTGCCATGAGTCTCATAGTTCGAGCTTAACGTTGTTTGCCTCCGGTAAGTGTATAATCCGGTACACTTCTAATTCACAAATAAAATTGCGTCCGTGGGTTGACTAGCGCGACTAGCCCGGACGGGGTTTGTCAAACCCCGATAGATCTATCCAATAATATTCACGCACAAATTTTAACGAACTATGATGGGTAGAGGACTTTAGCGGATTAAATCGGGTCTCATGCAATCCGTATAAAAAGTTGTTATCAGTACTTGTGATCATAAAAACAGTTTCTATAAAACAGTTGTATGTATTCTCACCCCAGTTAGAAAACAGTAAAAAGGGAAAGATGAGGATTAAATATGGTGGGCTTGGGCTGCCTTCTTGGGCCGATTTGGGCCTCTTAGGGCGGACCTTGGGCCCGGTTGGGGCGGCCCAATTGGGTCCTTGGGCTTGCACATTTGTTTTCTCAAGCCCGCGTTACGTTATTTGATCGGTTAATCGTTATTTGCGCGCGTAAACATTAAATCTTTAACGTTAAAATTTTGTGTTTAATTTCTGATACAAAATCACTATTTTAATTTGACCAATATATTTTAAAATACTTTATTGATCCTTTTTTAAAATATTTGTCGGTTTCGTTCGGTATCAGGCGCGATTCGCGCGTTTTCGTTGCGTTTGTTACGTTTTAAGCAAAACGTCTAGGTTTTTCGTGTATTATTATTTAATAATAATAATATAGGATAAATAATTACTATTTAATTTATAAAATAGGATTACATTATTTATGAAAAGTTATCACCAACGCCGTATGGATTGTCGGACCTCGTCCGGTTGTTTCGCGTAATTACAGATAAACACATAATCACGTAAGTGTATATTCAAATATACAAGTAATTACAGATATTTAGCCTAATACCAACTAAATACAAGTAATTAGGGTTTCTAGCTAGGTTTAACAATTAACCTAAAGTGTCGGGTGTCACATTCTCCCCTTGTTAGAGGAATTTCGTCCCGAAATTAGCTTGTTGTCGTGGTCTGTGCGGCATCTAAGAATAGATGTGGGTATTTCAGCCGTATCTGGTCTTCCCGTTCCCAAGTGAATTCAGGACCGCGCCAGGAATTCCACCGGACTTTAATGATGGGAATACGACTCTGTTTCAATTGTTTGACCTCACGGTCCATGATTTCTACGGGTTCCTCGACGAAATGGAGTTTGTCATCAATGTGGAGTTCGTCGAGTGGAATTACAAGTGTCTCATCAGACAGACATTTCTTCAAGTTAGAAATGTGGAAGGTGTTGTGCACGCTACTGAGTTGTGGTGGTAGCTGCAGTCGATACGCCACCGGACCGATTCTTTCGAGAATTTCAAAAGGTCCGATTTACCTGGGGTTCAGTTTACCGCATTTGCCAAAACGAATGACACCTCTCCAAGGTGACACTTTCACGAGCGGCTTTTAGTCGGTTTTGAATGGTTACGATTTTCTCGGTCGTTTCATGAATGATATCGGGACCGGTAAGTTGGCTATCGCCCATTTCGGTCAAGCAAATAGGTGATCGGCACTTTCTTCCGTAAAGTGCTTCGAAAGGTGCAGCATTAATGCTGGTGCGGTAATTGTTATTGTACGAAAACTCTCACAAGGGTAGGTGGTTTTCCCAACTGTTTCCGAAGTCAACTACGCAAGCACGTAACATGTCTTCCAAGGTTTGGATGGTTCGTTCACTTTGACCATCGGTTTGTGGGTGGTAAGTGGTGCTCAGGTCAAGGCGAGTACCGAGGGCTTTTTGAAGTGTTTACCAGAATCGAGAGGTGAAGCGGCTATCTCTATCCGAGATGATTGAGATGGGTATACCGTGTCTTGCCACAATCTCTTTGATGTAGATGCGAGCCAAACGCTCCATCTTGTCGGTTTCTTTGATCGCTAGAAAATGGGCGGACTTTGTGAGACGGTCGACGATCACCCAAATGGTATCGCAATCACTCGAGGTTTTTGGTAGTACCCTACATTATCTTATTAATCAAAATTGAACAATTAGATTGAACCTAAAAAGCTAAAACTAGAAGAAAAAAAATACACGTACAGAAAATCAAACTCACATTTAAATACGGAATTATATTTTCCAACGAAAAATATTTGAGACGTGAGGTCTTCAGATAATAAGATATTTAGAGCATCCGTAGTGCAT
The DNA here is from genome assembly GCA_963930675.1 of Gnaphalium uliginosum. Lineage (NCBI taxonomy): Eukaryota > Viridiplantae > Streptophyta > Magnoliopsida > Asterales > Asteraceae > Gnaphalium > Gnaphalium uliginosum. Next base: position 35,080,166 of record OZ005681.1, read on the forward strand.
GGACAAAAAATAAGTTCATACCGCTGCCACGTCATCCACATCAACTTTTTATAAACTTCTATTTTTATAAACTTTTAATTTTAGTCGTATAAACTTCATTAACAAGTCCATGGAGGGTCCTTTACCTTGGAACAGGTTAAACATTTGCTAACATAAGTGGCTATGTCATCTTTCATATTGGGCCACCAATATCGTTGTTTGAGATCGTGATACATTTTGTCTGAACCAGGATGAATAGAGTATCGGGATTTGTGAGCTTCATCCATCACCAAATCTCGTAGGTTCCCAAAGCTTGGTAACCAGATTCGGTCGGAGAAGTATCGGGTTCCGTCGGATCTGGTTTCAAATTGTTTATCCATGCCTCGCAAGGCTTCGTTTTTAACGTTTTCTTCGTTGAGTGCATCGAGTTGAGCGGAGAGGATTTGAGTAGTTAGGTTGTTGTGAACAGTTAAACCAAGGGCTCGAACTCGAAGGGGTTTTACTCGTTCTTTTCGACTTAGGGCATCAGCAACAACATTTGCCTTACCCGGGTGGTATCGGATTTCGCAGTCGTAGTCACTAAGTAACTCGACCCAACGACGTTGTCTCATGTTTAATTCTTTCTGATCGAAAATATGTTGAAGGCTTTTGTGGTCGGTGTAGATGGTGCACTTGGTGCCATACAAGTAGTGTCTCCAGATTTTGAGCGCGAAAACTACGGCTCCTAATTCGAGATCGTGAGTTGAATAGTTCTTTTCGTGGATTTTCAGTTGGCGTGAGGCATAGGCGATGACTTTATCATGTTGCATTAACACACAACCAAGTCCTTGGGCTGAGGCGTCACAGTAAACTATGAAGTTATCGCTGCCTTCTGGTAATGACAAGATTGGTGCACTGCAGAGTTTCTGTTTCAAGAGTTGGAAGGCAGATTCTTTTTTGTCGGTCCAGTCGAATTTCTTATCTTTTTGAGTCAGGGTGGTTAATGGTTGGGCAATTTTGGAGAAATTCTCAATGAATCGCCGATAGTATCCAGCGAGACCTAAGAATTGACGTACTTCAGTGGGAGTGGTAGGTGCTTTCCAGCACTTGATGGCTTCGATCTTGGCTGGATCAACATGTATGCCTTGACTGTCAATGACATGCCCTAGGAAGTGTACTGTTTGCATCCAAAATTCACATTTGGAGAACTTGGCGTATAACTTCTCGTGTTTGAGTAGTTCCAATATGGTTTTTAGATGTTGGCCATGTTCGGTTTCGTCGCGTGAGTAGATTAAAATGTCGTCGATAAACACGATAACGAATTTATCTAGGTATGGTTTGCACACCCGATTCATAAGGTCCATGAATACAGCCGGTGCGTTGGTCAAGCCGAATGGCATCACTTGGAATTCGTAATGCCCGTAGCGGGTTCGGAAGGCTGTTTTTGGAATATCAGTGTCGCGGACTCGAAGTTGATGGTAACCAGACCATAAATCGATCTTTGAGTAGTAGCTTGACCCTTGAAGTTGATCAAACAGGTCATCGATTCTCGGGAGTGGGTATCGGTTCTTGATGGTTAGTTTGTTTAGTTCGCGGTAATCGATACACATTCGGAAAGATCCGTCCTTCTTTTTCACGAAAAGGACCGGAGCTCCCCAAGGTGAAGAACTCGGTCGGATGAATCCTTTGTCCAGGAGTTCCTGTAAATGGGTGGACAACTCCTGCAACTCGGACGGGGCTAATCGGTATGGGGCTCGTGCCACGGGTGCAGCTCCGGGCACAAGATCTATTTGGAATTCGACTTGTCTCGGTGGGGGAAGGCCAGACAAGTCTTCGGGAAAGACTTCTGGAAAGTCTCGGACTATGGGCACATCCTCGAGTCGCTTCTCCTCTGACTTCTTCTCTGTTACGTGTGCAAGGATTGCCTGATACCCTTTTCGTAGGTATTTTCTAGTTTTCATACACGAGATGATGTTGAGGTTAGGTTTATCGGTCTCCCCTTGTACGACCAAGGTTCCACCGGTAACGAGGGGAATACGGACGATTTTATCGAAGCAAACAATTTCGGCACGATGTTTGGACAGCCAGTCCATGCCTACGATAATATCAAAGCTCCCGATTTCGATAGGTATAAGATCTACGGGAAAAAGTTCGTTTGCGAGGTTTAGAGTGCAATTGAGTATTACACTATCGGCCACAATCAGTTTGCCATTTGCTAATTCTACGGTGTACTTAGCATCTAAGGCAACGGGAGTGATGTTGAGTAGTGGACATAACTCATTTGATATGAAACTTTTATCGGCTCCGGTATCGAATAAAACAGAAACGGATAAATCGTTGAGGAGAAACATACCCGTAACAACATTGGGTCTTGACGGGCTTCTTTTGCGTTGAGTACAAAGGCTCTGCCGCAGGAGTTGTTGTTGTTACTGTTCCTGCTGGTGTTGTTGTTGTTGTTTTTGTTGTTTCGTTTCAGGCAGTTATTTCTGAAGTGTCCAGGGTTACCACACTCAAAACAGGCTTTGGGTGCGTTAAGGTTGGCGTTTGAGTTTGTGTTTAGGTTGGGAGTTCGGCAATCTTTGGTTTGATGCACGAACCGCTTGCACTTGTCGCATTGGTTATTACATGGGCCATTATGATGACGGTTACATTTTGAACAGTAGGGTTGACTTCCGGCATACCCTTTTCTCTCTCCTGATCCGGAGGTGTAAGCCTTAATGGTCTCAGGCTTTTTGTTTTGCTGTTGTTGTTGTGGTCGGTTGTTTCCCTGCCATTTTCGTTTGTTGTCCCCGGAGATTTTCACAGTGGGTGTCTCACGGCGGACAATTTGGGCCATAAGTTCATGTGCCATGCGGACGGCACTTTGGATTGTTCCGTGCTTGGAGGAGGTTACATTGCCCTGTATCTTCTCGGGTAGTCCCCAAATGTACCTTTCGATACGTTTTTCTTCGGGGTCCACCATGGATGGACATAGGAGAGCAAGTTGGTGAAATCTGGTGGTGTAATTGGTGATATCATTTCCTTGAACAGTGAGGTGCCAGAATTCCTCCTCGAGTTGTTGTAGTTGCTCTCGAGGGCAGTATTCTTCCTTTAGCATCTTCTTGAGTTCATCCCAGGGAAGTTGGTAGGCTGTATCGATTCCCATGGTTTGAGCGTATGAGTTCCACCATGTGAGTGCACCGTCGGCGAGAGTGCAAGTGGAGAATTTGACTTTGTTTTCCTCCGTGCAGTTGGAGATTCGGAAAACAGATTCCATTTTCTCTATCCATCGCATGAGGCCGATGGCTCCCTCGGTGCCTTTGAAATTGAGGGGTTTGCAGTTCATGAAATCTTTGTAGGTGCAAGGCTTGGTTGCTGGTGGGTTGTTGATTGGGTTCTCAGGATTTTGAGGGTTAGGACCATTGTTCCTAGCCGCTTCTTGAGCAGCCAAGGCGTCGGCTACTCCTTGAGCGACAAGTTGTGCTATTTCCGCAGCGGTGAAAGTCTGTCGTCGTGGCGGCATGATTCTTAAATAGGGAAGGTAAAAGATACGTGAGATTTTGCACAAGAGTTATGATTTCACGGGTGTATGTATATAAGGAGGTAATATACAACAACACAAAGTGAGAATCAACAACGCAGGAGAATAAGATAATAAGATTAGAAATCATTAAGATGTGAGTTCAAAAGATTACAAGGTTCGAGTTTACAAAAGATGCCAGGAATTGATACATCCGGACAAATTACGAGAGTTACAAAAGCTAGGAAATTGAGCAAATCGCGCCTAAATAGGTTTCTAATAGAGTACTAAACTAATTTTGGCGTGGATTTGACGGTGGGAGTAGTTGCCATTTCCTGTGCTAGTAGTACAGGGATAAGGACTAGCCCGAGGAGAGTCAATAGTCCTCCTAGTGGTGCGGATAACGCGTGAATCCAAAGAGGTGTGAATGGGCGAGGCTTGAGTTTCGCTTTCTATGTCGGTTGAAGCTACGATAGGAAGGTTTGCCATTGTTGTGACAAGAGTTTTAGTACGTGAGGTCTATATATATACGTATAGCATATAATAGTCTAATAAGTATAACACGTATAATTTTTGGTCCTGTTTCTATCGTCATCAAAGTCTTCTAACGTATTCCCGTTTGCCATAACCATTTCAGACCTTACATCGATTCTTCTTTAATTGTACATAGTTGATCAGGCTACGTTAATTAAAGTCGAATGATGAAATTCCTGAACCAGTTATACCTAATAAGGAATACTAACTTAACGGTTATAGTCTAGGCCCACTAATGCAACCTAGTTTGCTATAACCTTAGGCTCTGTTACCAATCTGTCGCACCCCCAAGACACGTGGCAGCGGAAGGTAGGGTGTTGCGTTGGGGGCGCCGACCAAATCAAATATCACAACACAAGATTACGGCAAACGACCTCTAAATGAGACGTTTGAAAAATATTTATATTCGCAAAACATAATTGTTTTCAGTAGTTATACAAATTCCATGGAGTTCGCATCCGTTAAGTAGAGATACATAAGTAATGATAATACAAAATATATTAAATGCAATGTAATCTCTTGTTGTTCGAAAATATATGCGACTCGAGCTGCGCTATCCAAAGGCGTCCTACTACGGCGGGTTACCTGAGAAATACATACTAAAAGGTCAACATAAAGTTGGTGAGTTCATAGGTTTGTAAACAGTTGTTATCAGTCTGATCCACAAGATTTCAAGTTGTATCATTCAAAAATGATAGTTTAAAAAGTATCGCCTACAACGATAAAAGTATTGCACGAATGCAATATGTGTATACCATTTGCCATGAGTCTCATAGTTCGAGCTTAACGTTGTTTGCCTCCGGTAAGTGTATAATCCGGTACACTTCTAATTCACAAATAAAATTGCGTCCGTGGGTTGACTAGCGCGACTAGCCCGGACGGGGTTTGTCAAACCCCGATAGATCTATCCAATAATATTCACGCACAAATTTTAACGAACTATGATGGGTAGAGGACTTTAGCGGATTAAATCGGGTCTCATGCAATCCGTATAAAAAGTTGTTATCAGTACTTGTGATCATAAAAACAGTTTCTATAAAACAGTTGTATGTATTCTCACCCCAGTTAGAAAACAGTAAAAAGGGAAAGATGAGGATTAAATATGGTGGGCTTGGGCTGCCTTCTTGGGCCGATTTGGGCCTCTTAGGGCGGACCTTGGGCCCGGTTGGGGCGGCCCAATTGGGTCCTTGGGCTTGCACATTTGTTTTCTCAAGCCCGCGTTACGTTATTTGATCGGTTAATCGTTATTTGCGCGCGTAAACATTAAATCTTTAACGTTAAAATTTTGTGTTTAATTTCTGATACAAAATCACTATTTTAATTTGACCAATATATTTAAAAATACTTTAGTGATCCTTTTTTAAAATATTTGTCGGTTTCGTTCGGGTATCGGGCGCGATTCGCGCGTTTTCGTTGCGTTTGTTACGTTTTAAGCAAAACGTCTAGGTTTTTCGTGTATTATTATTTAATAATAATAATATAGGATAAATAATTACTATTTAATTTATAAAATAGGTTTACATTATTTATGAAAAGTTATCACCAACGCCGTATGAATTGTCGGACCTCGTCCGGTTGTTTCGCGTAATTACAGATAAACACATAATCACGTAAGTGTATATTCAAATATACAAGTAATTACAGATATTTAGCCTAATACCAATTAAATACAAGTAATTAGGGTTTCTAGCTAGGTTTAACAATTAACCTAAAGTGTCGGGTGTCACACCAAGGGGCAGAGCCCCTGGCTGAGGTCGAGCTGCCAGGTCAGTGTGGAAAGTTTTATTTATGCTTATATTGCTTTAACCAAAAATGCATGGATTTTGTGTTTTTAGCGACACTGGGTTAGTGTCGCTATATGCGACACTAAGGTGTTATGCGACACAAAGGCTTGTGTCGCTAAGATGTCGATTCGGGTGCTATAGCGACACAAAGGCTTGTGTCGCTAATGTGACGATTCGGGTGTACAGCGACACAAAGGCTTGTGTCGCTAATGTGACGATTCGGGTGTACAGCGACAAAAGGCTTGTGTCGCTAATGTGACGATTCGGGTGTACAGCGACAAAAGGCTTGTGTCGCTAATGTGACGATTCAGGTGTATAGCGACACAAAGGCTTGTGTCGCAGACTATTGGGCTTCTGCGACACAGAGGTCTAAAACAGATCGGTTTTGTGCATTTTATTTTGGGTTCCAAATGTTCAAATAAAAATTCAAGAAAAATATATGTTGTTCCTTAGTATGTTAGCTTTCTAAATTAATTTTTTCAGAATTTTTAGGTACTCCCAAGTATTTTTAAATATTTCGTTTGTTCCCTAAGGTCAGAAAGTGACCAATCCGGATACATGCAACAAGATCGGAATTCTGGGAAAAATCTACACATTTCCAGAAAAGGTTATCTAAACGACATTTGTACCTAACAAAATTTGTGAAGTTTTGGCGGTGGTTTCAGGTCATTTGGAGGTGTATATCTCGAGTTATGATTAAAACAAGAGAGGTGAAACTTCTGTATTTTTTGACAGCCCGGACACATGTTTTTGTAAAAATCATTTTGGGTATCAAACGAGCTCCAAAAATTATGAAACCACTTGGAAATGAAAGCTAACTTCTTAAACTTAATTTTTGCCTTTTGAATCGTCCATTTTGGTCAAGTTTTGATGGAGAAATAGCCCCTCAAAGTCGAGCTACTTTTCTGCCCGGAAATGCATGTGTTGTTCTTGAACATTTTAATCGCGTGTGTAAAAATTAAATCGTTAACGTTTAACTTTTGTGTTTTATTTTTGATACAAATCACTATTTTAATTTGACCAATATATTTAGAATACTTCATTGAACTTTCTTAAAATATTTGTCGGTTTCGTTTGGGAGTCGGGTGCGATTCGCGCGTTTTCGTTGCGTTTGTTACGTTTTAAGCAAAACATCTAGGTTTTTCGTATATTATTATTTAATAACAATAATATAGGGTAAATAATTACAATTTAATTTATAAAATAGATTTACATTATTTATGAAAGTGTATCACCAATGCCGTATAGATTGTCGGACTCAGTCTGTTCGTTTCGCGTAATTACAGATAAACACATAATCACGTAAGTGTATGTTCAAATATACAGGTAATTACAGATATTTAGCCTAATACCAACTAAATACAAGTAATTAGAGTTTCCAGCTAGGTTTAACAATTAACATAAAGTGTCGGGTGTCACATTCTCCCCTTGTTAGAGGAATTTCGTCCTGAAATTTGTTCCAAGTCGAAGCCGGTGTGTTACTTAGGAATAAACGTGGCATGCGCCATAAGGTGTGACGTTCAGTTTTGTTTTGCCTTCCACCCCTTGTTAGACTAGTGCCCTACTGGCAACTAAGGGAGGGGGGAGGGAGAGTTTCGACTCTGTTGGCTATTTTGTCCGCTGGACAATGTCTGTTTGTTAGTCACCAGGGTATGGCTACATTAGGGTTAGTAGCTTAGGGTAACTTTGTAAATTCTACTGTGTTAAGGTGGTCAGTTATACAATAGTACTTGGCATCTTAGTCATTGTGGCGTGATAGTGTAGTGAACTAAGCGTACTCACTATCGAATAAGGTTGAAATAATTAGGTTGTCGAGAAGTATCGTACCCGAAACAAGGTTACGGATCCTGGCGAGCGTTATTGTTCAATTGTGGACAATCCTTCCTGAAGTGTCCAGCGTTTCCGCACTCGAAGCAGACTTTTGATGTATTAGAGTTCTTAGCCGTAGGAGGAGATTTGCAATCTTTAGCCCGATGCCCGACTATTTTGAACTTCCCACAAGGTGTACCGCAGGGACCTTCGTGATGACGCTTGCAGTTGGGGCAGTAAGGTTTGTTCCCTGCATAACCCTGTTCTTCCTTGGGTCCGGTTATGTAATTCCCGACGATTTTCGTCCTTTTGACTTTTCGCTGAGTGAGGTTGTTGTCCGGACCTTCCTCTACTTTCCTCTTATGATTCGTCACTTTTGCCCTGATGTTCCCTTCGGTAAGACCGTCAGATTTAGTCATCTGCCCAATAGAGTTGCACAACTCATGATTCGTATTCCCAATGCTTGGGTAAAGATGCTGCAATTCGTGTATAGCGTTTTCCATGGCCACCATGCGTACCCCGTGATTGAGGGCGCGTACTTCACTCTTGTGACACCCGGCGAATTAGGCCGTCATTAGTGATTAATCATTGATCATTAGTGCATGTAATTAGTGTGAAATATGACTAATTACGATAGCACCTTGTATATTGTATTATACGCACGTACGTAATTAACTGTAAATTACGCAAATTCGATCGGATGAAATCCGACACAATAAATATGGACGTTGGTGAAAAACGTGTTTGCTAAATAACCTAATTATGATAAATAATTGTTATTTAACTTATTTTATTACGATAATATTTAAAACGTTTCACGTTTCCTACAAAACGTATCGTACGCGACGAAAACGCGCGAATCGAACCCGACACCGAACGAAACCCGCCAAATATGTTAAAAATATTCAATAAAGTATAAAAGAACATTTTGCCAATTTAAAATAACAACGTCGTATTCAAATATAAACACGAAAACTAAACGTTAACAATTAAATTTTAAAACACGCGATTAACGTTTAACCGAACGAGTAACGTAACACGAAATCGAGGAGCAAGACGCGAGCCCGAGGACCAACATTGGGCCAAGCCCAAAGACGGCCCAGCCCAGCCATGACCGGCCCAAATCCCTTTGGCCCACCTCCTCACTTCAAACACATATACACTCACACTCACACTTTTCACAAATAACCAAACACCCTCCTTTCTCCTAATTCTCTCTACCCCTCTTCGAAATCTCAGCCACCACTCACCACCCCCACATCCCACAACCCCTTCCAAGTTCTCAAAGCACCACCATCATCATCTACAACAACAAGAAGAAGAAGAACAAGCTCACAAACAAGAAAACATTCACAGCAGCCCACTTTTCTTCATTTCGACTTTAAATCGAGTTTTCCTTGTAAGAATTCCTTCAAATCTTGTTCATTTTCCTTGGATGATGTTAATATATATGTTAGAAGTTCGTTTATGCTAATTATGTCCAAGATCTAAACCGAAAACCAAAAGATAAAGCTAAAAACTTTCGGGTAAAGCTATTAACCTTCGGACAAAAACTTAACCCGACTTTGACACAAGATATCTAACTCATTTCTTAACCAAATCGAACGATTCTTGAGTCTAAAATCAAGCTCAAGGAGTCTACTTTCGAACCCAAGTGGTTTGACGATTTTCTGAGGTCATTTGATATACGAAAACGATTTTACAAAAATATGTGTCTGGGCTGTCGTTTTAGACAGAAAAATCGACCAACTTTGGGAAAGCATATCTCGAGATCTACAACTCCAAAACGACTGAAACCACTTGGAAAAGTTTGCTTTTTCTGTTACCTTTGAAAGTTGTACTTGCACTTTTTCTGAAGTTTTGTAAATCGTGAGATATAGACCAAACACTGAGCAAAGGTCCAAAACCGACCTGCTGGACCTTTGTCTAATCCTTGGACGATTTCGGGAGCTATACTTGATCAAAAGTTATGAAATTTTTACTGGAAGTAGCTAAGATATGTAGGAACAACTGTGATTTTTCTTGGAGCTCATTTCGGAACTTTGGTTAGTCAAAACGAGCCCCAAAAACGACTCAAAAACTAAAAAGCAAACCAAAGGGGCTGATTTTGTGACAAAGATGAAACGACATTTTCGGGTTAACTATAAAACGTAACGACAATTTTCCTAAGCACTAATAACATATGTAAGACTTCCTTAAAAGTTTCGGGTCAAACCGAGCACATTTGACCAAGTTCTCGAACAAACAAAGCACAACAGCCCGTCTGTGTCGCTGATGGCCCAAGGCTATTGCGACACAAAGCTTGTGTCGCTAAAACATAAGACAACAGTACTAATCTGCGACACAAAGCTTGTGTCGCTAAATCATAAAACAGTACTAACCTGCGACACTAAGCTAGTGTCGCAGCAAATTGAACTAACAGTAGTAACCCTTGTGTCGCAGTAATTCAACCAACAGTGTTAACTGGTGTCGCAATTCCCTGCGACACTAACACTTGTGTCGCTAAAACAAAATCGAAATCACAACTTGCGACACTAATCCTGGTGTCGCATAATAACTTCGTGTCGCATAATACCCTAGTGTCGCACATAGCGACACAAGCCTTTGTGTCGCTAAAAACACAAAAATCGATACGTTTTCCTTGAAGCAATACAAGCATAAATAAAAATTTTCCAAGCTGACCAGGTCAGCTCGACCCCAGCCAGGGCTCTGCCCCTTGGACCCCGCTACCAGGGGCTCTGCCCCCGGACCCCCGTCATTCAGGGGCTTTGCCCTCTTCCCGTCGTCGCACTAATCAAATAACCAAAACCGGAAAGTAGGAAATACGTAACATAATTTATCAAATCTGTGTTTCCACAAAATATCACCAACGGGCCATACATATATATTTTTCTAAACGCAAACGATAAACAAACACTTGGACATAACTATTTGAGTGGACAACTAGCATGAATGATCTTTTGAGACATTCACTCATACATAACCTTGTGCGTTTAGGGCGCCAGCAGGTTACATTTTGGACAAACGTTTATTTACTTAAACGCTCGCTTTCAAGACTCAGGTGAGTCTCATAGCCCCACTTTTACTGTTTTATACTATGGGGTGAGATTACATGCACTGTTTATTATAATCACAAGTAACTGAAACAACTCTTATACGGATTGCATGAGACCTTTAATCCACTGAAAGTCCTCACTTTATCATAGTTCGTTAATTGTATGAGCGCGAGTATTATTGGATAGATCTATCGGGGATTGACATCCCCGTCCGGGCTAGTCGCTCTAGCCGACCCACGGACGCATTAATATTTGACTGTTACAGGTGTATTGGATTATGCATCTGCCCGAGGCACAAACTAGGTTAAGCGTCGAACTGTGAGACTCATGGCAATAGTATACTTTTATTTTTGCATTCGTGCAACACTGATGAAATCTTGTGATTATTACCAACTTTTGATAACTGTTTCAAACCTATGAACTCACCAACATTATGTTGACCGTTTTAGTATGTATTCTCAGGTTCACAACAGGAGTAGGACTACCCCAGGACACGATAGCTCGAGTCGCATGCTTACAAACATCAGAGATTTTCTTGCATTACTATTTTGTAACATTGGTCATGTATTAGAATCTCTTGAACTATTCGCAAACTCAAATCCTAATGTAAACAGTTGAATTACTAATGTAATTACTTTGTATTATTTTCAAAACGTCTCATATAGAGTCGTTTGCCTTAACTTTGTGTGATGATCCATGATTAGTCGCGCCCCGACCCGACTTCCGCTGCATCGTAATTTGGGGGTGCGACAACTCTGATAAGCAATGTGACGTAGGTTAGCGATTTCTTTCTGTGCCTCATCTAGTCGGTGGCGTAACGTCTTAAGAGTTTCATTCGCGAGGGAAGTACTTTCCGTGTTTGTGTTAACAGTAACAGGTGTATTAGTAACGGATGAAGTAGTAGCAAGAGTGGAAGTGGTGAGATTGGTAGTAGTTAAGTTGGGAGCGGAATTTGTTCGAGTTATCCTGGTAGTTCCTTTGGGGGTATATAGTGCACGCGTTGTCATTTGTTCTGGCGGTTGTTCTTCGGGTTCCCTCTCAGGTACCATTTCTCCCGATGGTTCGTCTTTCAACAGCTCCGTATCGTTATCTAGATCGAGTAAGTACGGGAAGATCATCTGTTCCTCCCGGAGTTGGTCGTTGTTCAATAGGTGGCTGTTAATAGGGGACTTTGTCATTTCCTACGAGGCAAACGTTTTATGAGTTAATGTTTTGCAGTTACTAACATGTATCAATTTCCAGCACAATTATTTAATTATACCTATCTCAAGTTTTTAATGCATGTTTATCGATACTATTGTTCGCAAGGCTTGAGGTTCCATTCGAGATGGTAGGAAGACGGACGGTTTTCTCAGAACAGGCGATCTCGGCACGGTGTTTGGACAGTCGATACGCACCGACGATGATATCGAGGTGCTTGAGCTCGACAGGCGTGAAATAAATGGCGGAAGAGTTCGTTTGCAAGTTTTATTGTGTACTTAAAGTCTTAGGGAGTGAGGAAAAGCGTTAAGTATATAAAACCTTATTTAAGGAAAGTGACACAATGTTGTTCAACGGTGCGAGAATGAACGTACCCGTGACCGTATCCGGGTCCTGACGAGCATTCCCAGCATTCAGCACATAAGCTCTACCTCGAGCCTCGTTGTTGTTATTCTTTAGCTTGGGACAGTCGTTCCGGAAATGTCCCGTGTTGCCACACTCGTAACAGGCTTTCGTTCGAGAATCGTTTGCTAGGTGACCAAAACGCTCGCACTTGTCGCAAAGAGTGCCACAAAGCCCGTCATGGTGGCGGCTGCATTTTGAACAGAAGGGTTTGGTTCCAATGTACCCTCTTCTCTCTCCAGATCCTGATGCATATGCCTTGAGGGTCTCCTGCCTTTTGTTTTGTTGTTGTTGTTGGGTTCGGTTGGTCCCATGCCACTTTCGCTTGTTGTCCCCGGTAGTTTTCTCAGCGGATGCCTCTCGGCGAACAATTTGAGCCATAAGCTCGTGTGCCATGCGAACGGCACTTTGGATGGTTCCGGGCTTGGAAGAGGTTACATTCCCCTGGATCTTTTCTGGTAGTCCCCAAATGTACCTTTCGACACGTTTTTGTTCGAGGTCCACCATGGATGGACATAGGAGAGCAAGCTGGTGAAATCTGGTAGTGTAGCTGGTGATATCATTCCCTTGAACAGTGAGGTGCCAGAATTCCTCCTCGAGCTGTTGGAGTTGCTCTCGAGGGCAGTATTCTTCCCTTAACATTTTCTTGAGGTCTTCCCATGGAAGTTGATAGGCAGCATCAATTCCCACGGTCTGAGCGTATGAATTCCACCACGTGTGTGCACCGTCAGCGAGGGTGCAAGTAGAGAATTCGACCTTGTTTTCCTCCGTGCAGTTGCAGATCCGGAAAACAGATTCCATTTTCTCTATCCATCGCATGAGACCGATGGCTCCCTCGGTGCCCTTAAAATTGAAAGGTTTGCAGTTCATGAAGTCTTTGTATGTGCAGGGTTTGGTTACATGTGGGTTGTTGACGGTTTCTTCAGCGTTTCTTTGGTTAGCATTAGGGCCGTTTCTGGCTGCTTCGTAAGCTGCCATAGCTTCAGCAACCCCTTGGGAGACGAGTTGAGCAATTTCTTCAGGACTTATCGGTTGGCGTCTTGGCGGCATGATTCCTTACAAACAAGGAGGAATAAAAGTATATGAGATTTTGTGCAAAGATTTTAACTACCATAGTTGTATATATGAGGGGGTAATATATAACTGTACTTGAGAGGAAATCAATGATGTGAGTGATCAGAAACCATTTAAGGTATGAGTCCGAAGGATTTATAGGCTCCGAAGTTTACAAAGGTGTCAGGAGTCGTTGTAATTCGGAGAAGTCGCATAAGTCTTATCCTGAACGAGATGGGGTTAGTCTGAGATGACCTAGTAGTTCTTCTAATCGCATATAACACAAGCAGTTCGTAGGTTTATGATTAGAGGGAAAAGGGGAGTACGAAATAGAGAAAATAGATGTGTCGCGCCTAGGTGACGAATTCTCGTGTGGTTCTAGTCCCATTGGTTCATCCTCAGACGGAATCTTCTCAATTGGGTCCTCGTTCGGATGGGTTCCCCTCAGTAGTGTCGTTGTCCGATGCGCGTGGGTAAGTGGTTATCATGGGTGTCTCCATAGTAATTGGCAAGATTTTGAGTCTCATTCTCGAGGTCAAGTAGCGTATTAGAGGGAGTGGTTGTCGTTTTCCGTGGTAAGTAAGTCTAGTATACGTAACGTTATATATATATATGTAGTTATATATGTGGATATCTATAAACCCATTACATAAGCACGTATAAAGGTTGGTCCCACTTCTATCCTCGGTCTAAGTCTTCTAATGTATTCCCATTCATTATATCCATTTCAGATTTCGCATCGATTCTCCTTTAATTGTACATAGTTGATCAGGCTATGCTAAATTAAGTTCGAATGATGCAATATCTGAACCAGTTATACCTAACAAGGAAGACTAACTTAATGGTTATAGTCTAGACCCACTAATGCAACCTAGTTCGCTATAACCTTGGCTCTGATACCAATCTGTCACACCCCCTGATTTGTACAGCGGAAGCGGTTCGGGTCGGGGCGTGACTAATCAAGTAATCACAACACAAAGGTAAAAGCGAACGACTCTATATGAGACGTTTATAAAATAGTACAAAAGTGGTTACATTGAAATACTTTAAAAGTTTACATTAGCCTCGAGTTCGCGAAATAATATCCTGAAGATTCTAGTACATAACGAAATATTTCAAAAATAATATATGAACATCTTCATATACGTATAATGCATGCGACTCGATGTAGCTAGCAATCCTGTGGGCAATCCTACTGTTGCTGAGTACCTGAGAATACAAAGCTAAAAGGGTCAACCAAACGGTTGGTGAATCTCACAGGTTTAACAGTAAAAACATAGTTATGAAACACAAGATTTATCCGTGATTTGCAATCAAGCAAATAAAGTAAACAAAATTAATGTTTCCGAAATTGCCACGAGCCCACGGTTAGAAGCCTAACCCGTTTTGTGCCTCCCGGAGGTGTCTAATCCGAAACACCTTTATGACAAATACTAGAGTGCCCGTTTTTAACTTGGTTATAGCTAGTAACCCGGACGAGGGTGTCATTCCCATAATAGATCTATTCTCTAGTACTCGCTCCTTCGCAGTTAACGAACCATGTGTGTTGAGGACTTTTAATGGATTAAAAACAACTCATACAATCTTGTAAAAATAATCGAGTACTTGTGTTCATGAAAAACAGTTAAGCATTTGTATCTCACCCCAAAGTATATAAAACAGTAAAAGTAAAAGTGGGGCTGTAAGACTCACCTGAGATTAGTAAGCAAGTATAGCAATTAGCAAGTAGATAACAAATAACGGGTGGCTGTGTCCCGTAAGGAAACCTTCTAGCGCCCTAAACGCATTAAGTGGTGTAAGTGGATGTCTCAAAAGACCATCTATAGTGATTGTATAAGTGGAGGTTAATGTCCACTTAAGCCAATCATGTAGGTGGAGGGTTAATGTCCACCTAAGTTAGTTCACACAATTAGAAATGTCCAATTGTTCAGTTATCGTTTGTGTTTAGAAAAACATGTACAGGCCGTTGGTGATATTTTGTGAAAATACAGATTTGATTAGTTATGTTATGCATATTTCTACTCTCCAGTTATGTTAAGTAATCAGTGTGGCAAGGGGCGAAGCCCATTAATGACGGGGATCCGGGGGCAGCGCCCCTGGTAGCGGGGTCCAAGAGGTGGCAACCCCTGGCGGGGTCCAAGGGGCAGAGCCCCTGGCTGGGGTCGAGCTGCCAGGTCAGTGTGGAAAAATTTTATTTATGCTTATATTGCTTTAACAAAAAATGCATGGATTTTGTGTTTTTAGCGACACTGGGTTAGTGTCGCTATATGCGACACTAAGGTGTTATGCGACACAAAGGATTGTGTCGCTAAGATGTCGATTCGGGTGCTATAGCGACACAAAGGCTTGTGTCGCTAATGTGACGATTCGGGTGTACAGCGACACAAAGGCTTGTGTCGCTAATGTGACGATTCGGCTGTATAGTGTGACACCCTACACTTTAGGTTAATTGTTAAACCTAGCTAGAAACTCTAATTACTTGTATTTAGTTGGTATTAGGCTAAATATCTGTAATTACTTGTATATTTGAATATACACTTACGTGATTATGTGTTTATCTGTAATTACGCGAAACAACCGGACGAGGTCCGACAATCTATACGATGTTGGTGATAAACTTTCGTAAATAATGTAAGCCTATTTTATAAATTTAATAGTAATTATTTACCCTATAGTATTGTTATTAAATAATAATACACGAGAAACCTAGACGTTTTGCTTAAAACGTAACAAACGCAACGAAAACGCGCGAATCGCGCCCGATACCCGAACGAAACCGACAAATATTTTAAAAAGGATCAATAAAGTATTTTTAAATATATTGGTCAAATTAAAATAGTGATTTTGTATCAGAAATTAAACAACGTAATTGGGCGCGCGCGCAAATAACGATTAACCGATCAAATAACGTAATGCGGGCTTGAGAAAACAAATGTGCAAGCCCAAGGACCCAATTGGGCCGCCCCAACCGGGCCCAGGGTCCGCCGTAAGAGGCCCAAATCGGCCCAAGAAGGCAGCCCAAGCCCACCATATTTAATCCTTATCTTCCCCTTTCTTCCTCATTTTTACACACACAACTCCACCCATTTTCTCTCTACTCTCTCTCTCTCTCTCAAGAAAAATCTGCCATTTTAACACCACCACCACCAAAAAAATCCGGCCACCATCACCACCATCATCATTCACCATACTTTCAAGAAGAAATCAAGCCGAAAACGCAAGAATCCGAGCTCTCAACGTCCATCTCTTTGTGCTTCATCCTCCTCTTTGTAAGAACTTAAAAAAAACCCTTCTAAAATACTTCCATGAACATGTTATAAGGTTCATATAACAAAACATGCATTTTCGGCTTAAAAAAAAACCCTTCTAAAATACTTCCATGAACGTTTTTCATGGCTTAAAATGTTCAAGAACAAAACATGCATTTTTGGGCAGAAAAGTAGCTCGACTTTGAAGGGCTGTTTCTCCCTAAAAAATTGACCAAAATGGACGATTCAAAAGGCAAAAATTAAGTTTAAGAAGTTAGCTTTCATTTACAAGTGGTTTCATAATTTTTGGAGCTCGTTTGATACCCGAAATGATTTTTACAAAAACAGGTGTCCGGGCTGTCAAAAAGGACAGAAATTTCACCTCTCTTGTTTTAATCATAACTCGAGATATACACCCCCAAATGACCTGAACACCGCCAAAAGTTCACAAATTTTGTTAGGTACAAATGTCGTTTAGATAACTTTTTCTGGAAATGTGTAGATTTTGCCTAGAAATCCGATCTTGTTGCATGTATCCGGATTGGTCACTTTCTGACCTTAGGGAACAAACGAAATATTTAAAAATACTTGGGAGTACCTAAAAATTCTGGAAAAATTAATTTAGAAAGCTAACATACTAAGGAACAACATATATTTTTCTTGAATTTTTATTTGAACATTTGGAACCCGAAATAAAATGCACAAAACCGATCTGTTTTAGACCTCCGTGTCGCAGAAGCCCAGTAGTCTGCGACACAAGCCTTTGTGTCGCTATAGCACCCGAATCGTCACATTAGCGACACAAGCCTTTGTGTCGCTACAGCACCCGAATCGTCGCATTAGCGACACAAGCTTTTGTGTCCCTACAGCACCCGAATCGTCGCATTAGCGACATAAATTGTGTCGCTACAGCACCCGAATCGTCGCATTAGCGACACAAGCTTTTGTGTCGCTATAGCACCCGAATCGTCACATTAGCGACACAAGCCTTTGTGTCGCATAATACCTTAGTGTCGCATAATACCTTAGTGTCGCATAACACCTTAGTGTCGCATAACACCTTAGTGTCGCATGTAGCGACACTAGCCTAGTGTCGCTAAAAACACGAAAACAGCCAGGGGCTCTGCCCCTTGGACCCCGCCAGGGGTTGCCACCCCTTGGACCCCGCTACCAGGGGCGCTGCCCCCGGACCCCCGTCATTAATGGGCTTCGCCCTCGCCACACTGATTAATTACCCATAACTGGAAAGTAGAAATACGCATAACATAATTAATCAAGAGCTGTATTTTCACAAAATATCACCAACGGCCTGTACATGTTTTTCTAAGCACAAACGATAACTGAACAAATGGACATTTCTAATTGTGTGAACTTATTTTAGGTGGACATTAACCCTCCACCTACATGATTTACTTAGGTGGACATTAACCCTCCACCTTCATGTTTGGCTTAAGTGGACATTAACCCCCCACTTATACAATCACTATAGACGGTCTTTTGAGACATCTACTTACACAGCCTTATACGTTTAGGACGTTAGAAGGTTGCATTCAGAAAACACGCTTTTCTTACTATTTGCTACTTGCTTGCTAATATCAGGTGAGTTTCATAGCCCCTTTTTACTGTTTTCTAACAGGGGTGAGAATACATACAACTGCTTTTACACTGCTATTTTCATGTAAACACAAGTACAAAACTCGATATATTGGTTGCATGAGTTATTTTACTAATCCTGAAGTCCCCCACATCATAGTTTGTTAGTATCGTTATAGCGTGAATGTTAATGAATAGTACTATTTGGGATTGACTCCCCCCGTCCGGGTTAGTAGCGCTAACTTGTCAAACGGACGCATTACCATTTGTTCTTACGAGTGTTGGATTAGGCACTCGCTGGGAGGCACCCCGATCGTGGCACTTGATTGTGACCCGACACCACAGTTAAGCTCGAACTATGAGCTCATGGCAACAATATACACTATCTTTACATTTTTGTAATACATTACCTATCATTGTTGAATGATACAAACGGAAATCTTGTGTTCCATACAATGTTATATCAACTGTTTACAAACCTATGAACTCACCAACTTTATGTTGACCTTTTAGTATGTATTTCTCAGGTAATCCGCAGCGGTAGGAGGCCTTTGGATAGCGTAGCTCGAGTCGCATATATTTTCGAACAACAAGAGATTACATTGCATTTAATATATTTTGTATTATCAAATACATATGTATCTCTACTTATCGGATGCGAACTCCATGGAAATTGGAAAACTATTGCAAACAATTATGTTTAGTGAATATAATTATTTTTTTCAAACGTCTCATTTAGAGGTCGTTTGCCGTAATCTTGTGTTGTGATAATTGATTTGGTCGGCGCCCCCAACGCAACACCCTACCTTCCGCTGCCACGTGTCTTGGGGGTGCGACATATAGCGACACAAAGGCTTGTGTCGCAGACTACTGGGCTTCTGCGACACGGAGGTCTAAAACAGATCGGTTTTGTGCATTTTATTTCGGGTTCCAAATGTTCAAATAAAAATTCAAGAAAAATATATGTTGTTCCTTAGTATGTTAGCTTTCTAAATTAATTTTTCCAGAATTTTTAGGTACTCCCAAGTATTTTTAAATATTTCGTTTGTTCCCTAAGGTCAGAAAGTGACCAATCCGGATACATGCAACAAGATCGGATTTCTAGGCAAAATCTACACATTTCCAGAAAAAGTTATCTAAACGACATTTATACCTAACAAAATTTGTGAACTTTTGGCGGTGTTTTCAGGTCATTTGGAGGTGTAGATCTCGAGTTATGATTAAAACAAGAGAGGTGAAACTTCTGTATTTTTTGACAGCCCGGACACATGTTTTTGTAAAAATCATTTCGGGTATTAAACGAGCTCCAAAAATTATGAAACCACTTGAAAATGAAAGCTAACTTCTTAAACTTAATTTTTGCCTTTTGAATCGTCCATTTTGGTCAAGTTTTGAGGGAGAAACAGCCCCTCAAAGTCGAGCTACTTTTCTGCCCGAAAATGCATGTTTTGTTCTTGAACATTTTAAGCCATGAAAAACGTTTTTATGCTATATTTTGGACATTTCTTTGTTATGTGAACCTTTTAACATGTTTATAGGGGTGTTACAAGTATTTTGGAAGAGTTTTGAAGTCCTTACAAATGTTAAACAATCGAGCAAGAGGAGAAAGATGATGTTGGAAGTTCGATCTTGGTTTTTGGCTTGCTTTCTTCTTGAAACTTGGATGGATGATGACGGTGGTAGGTGGTTGTTGGTGGTGGCAGGTGGTGTTTGAGGGTGGTAGGGCTGGAATTTCTTGAGAGAGAGGAGGGGAGGAGAGTAGAGAGAAAGAGTGTGTGAGTTTTGTGTGTGTAAAAGTGAGAGTTTGTATGTGTGGTGTGGTTTTAAAAAGGGAGAGGAGGAGGAGGGGCCATGGGGCCGAATTTGGGCTGGGCTGGGCCGGCTATGGGCCTGGCCCATGGTGGTTCTCGGGCCCGTGACTTGCTCCTCAATTTCGTGTTATTTTACTCGTTCGGTTAGACGTTAATCGCGTGTGTAAAAATTAAATCGTTAACGTTTAACTTTTGTGTTTTATTTTTGATACAAATCACTATTTTAATTTGACCAATATATTTAGAATACTTCATTGAACTTTCTTAAAATATTTGTCGGTTTCGTTTGGGAGTCGGGCACGATTCGCGCGTTTTCGTTGCGTTTGTTACGTTTTAAGCAAAACGTCTAGGTTTTTTGTATATTATTATTTAATAACAATAATATAGGGTAAATAATTACTATTTAATTTATAAAATAGATTTACATTATTTATGAAAGTGTATCACCAATGCCGTATAGATTGTCGGACTCAGTCCGTTCGTTTCGCGTAATTACAGATAAACACATAATCACGTAAGTGTATGTTCAAATATACAGGTAATTACAGATATTTAGCCTAATACCAACTAAATACAAGTAATTAGGGTTTCCAGCTAGGTTTAACAATTAACCTAAAGTGTCGGGTGTCACAAGTGACAGTATGAAATGTCCCTCAAACTTACCCTTTAAAAAAACAAGGGTCGACTAACATAGTGTCGCTTTACTGTAGAGGCGACATTATAGAGTGTCGCGCAACCTTATCTTTTAAAAAGACAAGTGTCGACTAACATAGTGTCGCTTTACTGTAGGGGCGACACTAGACAAGTGTCGATTCTTGTAGATAAGCGACACTATTTGAATGTCGCTTTGCTCACAGATGAGTGTCGCTTCAGATCCAGAAAAGTTACTTTTAGAATCAAACGCAAATCCGTAATTTTATCCGCCGATTAAGCACTACACAAAAGCGCGACACACTTCTAAGATCCTAAACACTTAGCTATTAATCGTTTTTAATCCATTTAATGTTCGTTCACCCCATACCTGAAACCCTAAAGTTATAATCATTAAAATTGACCAATAAAATCAAGATTAAAGACGATAATAGGCATACCTTTAAGTAGATCAGGACTAAACGCGCACAAATGAAGAAGATTAAACATAGAAAATCAACAGGAACAAACACACAGAGGGTCTCGACTTGATTGTTGCTTGGGTCTGAGAAGTGGCGCTTTTGGAGAAAACGAAAAGTGTCATTTTAAATGTCGTTTTTTCCTTTTTATAAGCAACAAGTGTCGCGCGACACTTAGTGTCGCTACACTTGTAGTGTCGCTACTATTAAAACTTTTACAAGTGTAAGTGTAAGGCAAATTTCAAACACTTTTCACAATCTTCAATCTTTTTGAAAGGGAACTTGAATCAATCATGATAAGTGAATCGGATGAAAATAACAAAGAATTGTAAAATCTTTTTGTAATTTTATTTTCAAGATTTACTCCTACAAATAAAAGGAAATTAAGCAACACAAGATAAAAACGAAAAATCATTTTGCGAGGGAAATTTCTTATACTTTGGGATCATATCAGTACGAGTATGTTTTTAATTTAAAGGAATTTAAGTCTATTTCGATTATTAATATATTTATCCACATTAAACTAATTTAATCAATTTTAAAGCATGTTTTCTAATCCTTAGACAGTTCAAGACGATTATTGATATTATTGTCCACTTTAAACATTCTACACTCTAGTATCTAAACAGAATTAATTATTATTATTATGAATATAATTTGTTTGTCCCATATTATGACATACTCTTATAATCAAGATACACATAATTTCAATAAAAAGAGTGAGAATATGTAATTATCTTTAGAATCAAGTCATTGACTTGACTCGGGTTAGGCAAAATTAGTTTTTGAAGAAACTATTGATGTACTTAGTACAACAAAGTAATCTTTAGTTTAAACAAACACCAATTTGAATATCTTTGAATAAACTTTTGGCTACAG
The DNA here is from genome assembly GCA_963930675.1 of Gnaphalium uliginosum. Classification (NCBI taxonomy): domain Eukaryota; kingdom Viridiplantae; phylum Streptophyta; class Magnoliopsida; order Asterales; family Asteraceae; genus Gnaphalium; species Gnaphalium uliginosum. The sequence goes on from OZ005681.1 coordinate 35,102,101, forward strand.
GTCTGTACTTTCGTACAACAAAGTGACCAATAGTTTAAACAAAAACACATTTTAGTCACACTTTGATACAGGTATGTACTTTCGTACAACAGAGTAAAAAAGCATGACTTACCCAAATATACTATTAGAATCCAGGTCAGCATGTATGCAGCAAAGGAACTAATTAGTATACCCCAGATAATTAATATTAAGACCCAAAATCATAGAATATGGTATACTTTCATTCAAGAATTAAGACTAAAATTCATATGTCAAAGTTTGTTTCACCCAAATAATGTAATTACTTTGGTATAAAATTGATAGAAACCTGCGTGTAGTATGTCTATCAATACATCATATGATGAAGCTGTCTAAGATTTAGAAAATTTGGTTTAAAATTATTAGTTAAGTCTACTAACATATCAAACATAATACCTAAATTTTCATTATACGCACATACCCCCCGATGTACTATTATTTCCCATATTTTTGCACACAAATCTCCCTTTTTTTTCATTTTTCTCCTTTTTTTTGTTTTGATTTTTTTATTGTTTTTGGCTTTTAATATTTTTCAAACTAAACATTAAATAATCTTCATCACAATATCTTTTTTGATCAAGAATTTTCATTCCAATCATAGAAACTAGCTCTTCAAAGCGCGTTTTGTGAAAAGCTTTTGTGAAAATGTCAGCTTTTTGTTTCAAAGTGTCAAATTGGATTAAATCAATCAAGCCCTTCTCATAGCAATCTCGTATAAAATGATATCGAATTTCGAAATGTTTTGTTTTTGAATGTTGCACGGGATTGCGTGTAATGAAAATGGCAACTGTATTGTCAATATGTATAGGAGTATGAGTAAGAAGTAAATCGTAATCCCGCATCTGATGCTGAAACCAGAGGACCTGAGAGCAGCAACTCGATGCAACAATGTATTCAGCTTCTGTAGAAAAAGTTGAAACAGTCGTCTGTTTCTTACACTGTCAGGATACAAGACGGGTACCCAGCAATTGACATCCACCAGTTGTGGATTTCTTATCCATATTGCAGCCACCATAGTCAAAATCGGAATAGGCTGAGAGAAGAAAGTTGTCATCATTGGAATACCATAATCCAAGATTAGGTTTTCCTTTGAGATAACTAAAAATCCGTTTGACAGCTTTGAGATGGGAGATCTTCGGATGAGCTTGGTATCTAGAACAAATACTTACAGCAAACATTATATCGGGTCTTGATGCGGTTAAGTACATGAGAGAACCAATCATAGATCAGTATTCATGTTGGTCAGAATCCTCCTGATCGAGAGCAGGACCGATCTTATGATTGATGTCAATGTGGGTATTAGCTATTTTACAATCAAGCATCTTGAATCGGCTCAAGATATCATTGACGTGTTTAGCTTGATGTATGAAGATGCCCTCAGCAAATTGTTTTACTTGCAATCCGAAGAAAAAGGACATCTCTCCCATTGAGCTCATCTCAAATTTTGACTTCATGATCTTTTTTAAAATCTTTGCAAAGATCATCATCAGTCGACCCATATATAATGTCGTCTACATAGATTTGAACGAGAAGCAAATCATCCTTGGATTTGTCGATTACGAGAGTGCTATCGATTTGGACAGGTGATAACATCAAATACAATCACTTTTATTTAATAATATTTCCCCATTTATATCCATTTTTATTGCATTTATATGATTTTAGATACTCATTTTGATTATATTTGCAAATAGGACCTAAATATGAAGTTTGGAGTAAAAAATAACGGAATTTGATCGAAAACGGAAGAAAATGATAAAAGCTGAGTTTTCTGCTAGGCGTTCGTATTTTGGCCATAACTTTCTCATACGGAGTCCAAATGAGTTGATTCAAAAGCCCAAATTTAGAGAACACAGGGGGCTACAACATATAAAAAATTCAGATTTTTATGAAATAAAACCAGCCGCCGGCTGGAGCATCCAACTGGAAGTTGAATCTAAAAACGGAAGGCGGTTGAGCACGCGGGTCAAAATCGGGTTTCGTGGGTAAGAAGCCAATCCAAGTGGCGGCTGAAATATTCAACCGGTGGTTGGATGCGTGATTTGAAATCTATAAATAGAGGCCATAATCAACCCATAAACCATACACTTATATACACGAATTAAGTAAACCTTAATTCGTTTCACGAGTTTATAAGTCGACTGAAGAGGCTAGTTGGAGGCTAGGAAGCTAGGGTTTGAAGGTTTTCAACCCTAACGAAGATTTAGTTCGGTTCTTGGGTTTGATTCTTATTCTTTTCTATTTACAATGTGTAATTGCATGTTTTTAGATCCGGTTTTAATTAATTTGAACTTGAGCTAATTCTTTAATTGTATTTGCTTAGATGAATGATTATTAGATGAAGGTTTTATGATATGTTTATGTTGATTTGAATTATGAATGATTATTGAGTTTATTTGAAAGATCCATATTAATTGTCAAAAGACTTATGCTATAACTAGGGTTTGTATGAGTTGATTGATTATCTGCAATTAATTAATTTATTAGTTAATTGTGGCTTGAGACTGTAACCGGTAATTGGTTAAGAGAATAGCAATTAATATCACCTAATTAATGTGATAATTATTTAACCAATAATTATAAACTTGCGTTAACACGAGGTTGCTGAATGAATCTCAATGATCTGTTGATAGTATTAATTGAATAAAGTTTAGGTTAATAACACATAGAAGAAATTCTAGTGTATTCAAGAGAATCTAGTATTAAGCTAAGGTTTATTAAGATTAGTTAACCTTAACAGGAGACTATCTATATATGTTTAAATCACCATAATAAATAATCAACACTTCGATAAACATATCTAAAACCTGAATCGAAGAATCACGAATCTAAGTAAATACATGTTTCTATATCTGATTATTTTTAGTTACTTTTTATCTTTTTAATTGTTTTATGTTTGAATTATTCTTAATTAAAATCGTTCGTACGGAACTAAAACGCACCGCTTATTTATTTATAATTTGTAGTTTAAAGGTTTAATTAATTATTTAATTTTACACCGATTCCCTGTGGTTCGACTCGGTCTTACCGAAGCTATACTATAATACGAACATGTATTCTTGCCTGGTTGTGTTTAAGTTAACTTTAGTACTTCCATTCAATTAAAACTTGTTATTTTAATCACTACTTAACACGCATCAACATGTGTAAAGCCATTTTGAAGCAAATGTTGAGATAGCGTTTCGTACCAAGCTCTTGGGGCTTGATGAACATCGTACAGAAGCTTTATCTAGTTTATACAGATAATAAGGAAACTCCGCGTCTTCAAAGCCAGGAGGTTGACAAACATACATTTCTTCAGAAACCTTCCCATATAGAAAAGCACTCTTCAAATCAAGCTGATACACAGCGTAGGCAAGGAATAATCTGATGGACTAAGTCTTTCGACATGAGCAAGACTTCATCATAGTCAAGTCCTTCAATTTGAGTGAAACCTTGCACTACAAGCCGAGCTTTATTTCTAACCACAACTCCTCGATTATCTTTCTTTATACGAAAAACCCAGCCTGTGCCAATGGCATGAACACCTTTAGGTAAAGCCATTTTCACGTTTTTCGGCTCAATTTGAGACAAGAAACATGATTCCATGTCAGCAATTAAACAATCATTGATAGGTTTAAGCTGATTACGAGTTCGTACTCCAACGAATAAATCACCTAAGATATTTTCAATCGGGTGATCTGTTGTCACATCCCGCTAAAGCGGAAACACGAGGTGTCACAGCTAATGATTTCACAACACAAAGATATAGCAACCATACCATTTAAATTAAGACAAAACACCCTTGGAGGCATCAAAAATACATCAAATTGTTCAAAGTATACGGCATTATTACAAATATATTACAAAAATTTAGATCAAAGTCCGTTTAAATGGCTTGGTCGACATAGTCCTATGCATTAGCCCACATATGATCCGTGCTTACCGACGTTCTCCTGAAAAGCATGCCAAAATAAAATGGTCAACTATGGCCATAGTTGGTGAGTTCAAGGTTTGAAACAATTAAACCAAAAGTGTATCCAATCGTGGACATAAGTATGGGTATAGCCGTCCGATTCGGGGACGCTATCATCCCTGTGTTTGTCCAATCGGGACAGTTATAACAAGCATTTGGTTGATAAAGATGTTGTAAATAAACATGTGGTAATAAAGAGAGAAATGTATAAGCCTTGAGACCACTACTAATCCGGTTATCTGACCGAACGTGCCCCAAAATATAAGCTCCATGTTCTTCAACAAACATGAGTAAAAGGCGATATTATGCACCCACATTGAAGTGTGAGTGAGAGATGGTCCTACCCTAAATAGCATGCTACCCATAATATCCACGGCTCGTCGCTACGAGTTAATTAGTAGTGAATAAGTTGCAGGGGACTTTGAGTATAAGAAAAACCCAAGCTTAACATGTTGACATACCACAGTTTGCGTAAAAACAGTTCAAAAGTTGTTGATAGTACGTAAAAGTTCAACCGAAAGTTTAAAGTAATTGCATGCTTTCAGCCCCAAAAATAGAAATCAGAAAAGAGGGGACAATGAACTCACCTTGTGAGCTGGGTTAACGGGTAAAGCTGTGAGGATGTTGTAGACCGAAGTGATTCTCTAACCGAGACCTAGTCCAGTAGTAAAGTGTCCATTAATGTCTAGTGATATGCTTTAATATAATAGTTTGTACAAATTGGTTACCCACTGTTTTAAGTAATGAATCTGCCCAGGTTTTGTAGTTGGTTTTGTGACTCTTTTTAGCAAAGCTTTAACAGTTTCTGGGCATCTCTTGATACACCTCAAAATACTAGGTCATTGGTGTATGATTTAGGTTTTGTGTGAAAGATTTAGAAATCAAGCTAATTCCAGTTTAAAGTCACTATTTTTATAAAGAATAGATGAAGATACGGTTGTCAAAAGTCAAGTGAGGAAAACTACTACTTTTGGTGGAGTATTCATGGAGTTACAGCCTTCCAAGGTTGGCTTAAATATTTGGACAGAAAGTTGTCCAACTCTCCTACTTACCAAAAGCACATAACATGTTATAAAATCCATATGTAAATGATTCGAACAAACTTTAAGTGTGTCTTTTATTTGTAAAACATTATAACATTTCAGGTACAAAAACCCTAATGCACATATATTATAAAGAAAATGTAACAGTATCCAAAAATAGAAGTAAATGGGTTGTGCAGAATAGAATGTAAACACTCTTGCACTTTATGATTACCTCTTCGACCAGGAGTGTATGTTAGGAGTGATGAAGTTCTATCCACAGGAAGTTGAGTTTGAGCAGGTTTCCCCGGAGTGGTTGATTTGTGGATGAAAGATGATGAATAAACTGGGTGCTTTGGTTAAAACCGAGTATAAGTCTTGAGAGAGTTTGAGAGAAAATAGATGAGTGAGTTTTGAATATGAATGTGTATTCTCTGTTGGTTGAAACAAAAGGAATAAAAGGTGGAGTGTATAAGATTATCATCCGGGAATTTGATTGGGTGAAGGTGGAGGTGATTTTACGGGGAGTGTAAGTTAATTGATTGGGTTTTATGGGAATTAAGTTTGCTGGCCGATTTTTAGGGAAAAGAGGTAATCATAACCCTTTTTGCGTGCACAGTTAACTCTATTTCAAATATTAATGTTCCTTTTTTTTTTTTTTACAGAATACGAATGGTTACTTACCCTTTTAATATTACTTTAAAAAAAAGCTTTTAGCTCGGGCAGGAAGGTTTTACTGTACGTGTGGGTAACGCTTGATTAGTCTTAAAATCGTTTAAGCATCTCACTAGTAATAGATTGACACTTAGTACTTCATGATTTGTTCAGGACATTAATGTGTTAACAGTGGAAACTTTGAACTAACAGTGGAAATGGTGATTTGTGCTAGCAGTGTTAACTACTCAAACAGTGGTAACCGAATGTCACAAGCAGTATTAATCAATGCGGGCAGTAGAAACTGGACTAACAGTAGTAACTGAACTAGCAGTGGAAACTGACTAGCAGTTGTAGTAATGAAGGCAGTAGTAACTCGACTACCAGTAGAAACTCAAACAGTGGTAACCAATGGGTACAGTGCTAACAATAGAAACAGTGGTAATTGAGCTAATCAGTGGAAACTGAAGTATGTGCTAACAGTGGAAACTGTAGTAACTCGACTACAGTGGAAACTGACTAGCAGTAGAAACTGAACTAGCAGTTGAAACAATGAGAGCAGTAGTAACTATTAAGAGCAGTGTTAACTATGAACGCAGTAGTAACTATTAAGAGCAGTGTTAACTATGAAAGGCAGTAGTAACTATTAAGAGCAGTGTTAACTATGAAAGCAGTAGTAACTATTAAGAGCAGTGTTAACTGAAGTATTTCTCAAACAGTATTAACTTGGGAATTGCACCAGCAGTATTAACTCGGTAAGGAGTATAAACTTCTAACCAACAGTATTAAATACAACTATCAGTATTAACTTTTGATTAGCAGTATTAACTAAATCTTGAGAAGGTCAGATGCAGATTTAGGTGGAGATTAAGTTAAGTATTAACCTGATATTTTTGGTGGTTGTTACAGTATCTCCCCGTTGAAAAGAATTTCGTCCCGAAATTCAATTTTTTCCATTGGTTGCCAAAGTGCTAGGAAATAAATGTGGGTATTTGTGTCGAATATGGTCTTCGCGTTCCCAAGTAAATTCAGGACCTCGACGTGAATTCCACCTAACCTTTACAATGGGTATCTTACTTCGTTTTAAACTTTTGACCTCACGGTCCATGATTTCAAGTGGCTCTTCTACGAAGTTTAGATTGTCATCTATTTGGATATCATCGAGAGGGACAATTAGTGTTTCGTCGGCTAGACATTTCTTTAGATTGGAAACATGGAATGTGTTATGTATGTTGCTAAGTTCCTGGGGTAGTTCTAGTCGGTACGCGACCGGACCAATCCTTTCTATTATCTCAAAAGGTCCAACATACCTTGGGTTAAGTTTGCCTCGCTTTCCAAAGCGGATCATGCCCTTCCAGGGTGACACTTTCAAAAGTACCTTGTCGCCGACTTGAAATTCTAAAGGTTTCCTACGGTTATCAGCGTAGCTTTTCTGCCTACTCCTGGCAGTCCTCAATTTTTCCCCGATGATAGTGATTTTATCAGTTGTCTCTTGTATAACATCGGGTGTGATTAGCTGCTTATCACCGGTTTCTAACCAACAAAGTGGTGATCGACACTTACGACCATATAACGCCTCAAAGGGTGCACAGCCTATGCTCGTGTGGTGGCTGTTGTTGTAGGAAAACTCAAGTGAGTATCCCAGCTGCCTTTAAAATCTATGGCACATGCTCTCGACATGTCTTCCAGTGTTTGGATGGTTCGCTCACTTTGACCATCAGTTTGTGGAAGGTAGGCAGTGCTCAAATTTAGTTGAGTGCCTAGAGCCTTTTGAAGTTGTTGCCATAAGCGTGACGTGAATCGGCTATCTCTATCGGAAATGATGGAGAGTGGTATTCCATGACGTACAACGATTTCGTCGATATAGATTTGAGCGAGTTTGTCCATCTTGTAATCTTCTCGGATGGGAATAAAGTGTGCTGATTTTGTTAATCTGTCCACTATGGCCCATATAGAGTCATGTCCTTTTGCCGTTCGTGGCAATTTCGTGACGAAATCCATTGATATTTGTTCCCATTTCCATTGAGGGATTTCCGGTTGTTGCAACAATCCTGATGGCTTCTGGTACTCTGCCTTGACTTTGGAGCAAGTCAAGCATTTTCCCACGTATACCGCAATATCCTTTTTCATTCCTGGCCACCAATAGTATTCCCTTAAGTCCTTGTACATTTTATCAGCTCCGGGGTGAATTGAATACTTGGATCTATGGGCTTCTTCAAGAATGATTTTTCTCAGTTCATTGATATTCGGAATCCAAACTCTTTCCTTGAAATACCGAACTCCATCGTACTTGATTTCAAATCTTTGATCCAGGTTATGCAAGGTCTCATTCTTTATGTTCTCCGGTTTCAAAGCTTCATCTTGAGCTTCCAAGATTCGAGTTTTCAGACTCGTCTGAACTTGTATTCCCAATGCTCGCACTCGCGAGGGTCTTAACTTTTCCTTCCTACTTAATGCATCCGCTACGACGTTAGCCTTGCCTGGATGATACTTGATGTCACAATCGTAGTCACCAAGCAGTTCTACCCATCTTCTTTGCCTCATGTTGAGCATCTTTTGATCGAGGATATGTTGAAGGCTCTTATGATCGGTGAAGATGGTGCACTTCGTGCCATACAGATAGTGTCTCCAAATTTTAAGAGCGAACACCACCGCTCCTAGCTCTAAGTCATGCGTCATATAATTCTTCTCATGCTCCTTTAGTTGTCTCGATGCGTAGGCAATCACCTTATTCCTTTGCATCAACACGCAGCCCATTCCTTGGTGGGATGCGTCACAGTATACGACAAAATCTTCTGTTCCTTCCGGTAAAGCTAAGATGGGCGCGTTACACAACCTACTCTTCAGAGTTCGAAACGCTTCCTCTTGTTCCTTTCCCTAAACAAACTCCTTGGCTTTCTGGGTCAACTCGGTCAATGGCTTAGCGATCCTTGAGAAATTCTTAATAAACCTTCGGTAGTAACCGGCTAATCCTAAAAATTGACGTATCTCTGTAGGGGTTCTCGGAGCTTCCCATTTCTTGATAGCCTCGACTTTGGCTGGGTCAACATGTATTCCCTCCTTGTTGACTACGTGACCAAGGAAGTGCACTTCTCGGAGCCAAAATTTGCATTTTGAAAACTTGGCGTACAGATTCTGCTCCTTTAGTAATTTCAATATTATCTCCAAGTGTCGCTCATGGTCCTCCTTGCTTTTGGAGTAAATGAGTATATCGTCGATGAACACAATTACGAACTTTTCTAGATATGGGCGACACACCCTATTCATCAAATCCATGAATACCGCGGGTGCGTTGGTTAGTCCAAACGGCATTACCAAGAACTCATAATGCCCATATCGCGTCCTAAAGGCTGTCTTTGAGATGTCCTCTTCACGGACTCTCAATTGGTGGTATCCTGAACGAAGATCGATTTTTGAAAAGTACGATGCGCCTTGCAATTGGTCAAATAAATCGTCGATTCGGGGTAGAGGGTATCGGTTCTTTATGGTTAACTTGTTCAACTCTCTATAGTCTATGCACATACGGAATGATCCGTCTTTCTTCTTTACGAAGAGGACTGGGGCTCCCCAGGGCGATGAGCTTGGACGAATTAGTCCATGACTCAACAACTCTTGCAGTTGGCTTGACAATTCCTGCATCTCGGACGGTGCCAGACGATACGGTGTCTTTGCTACGGGCGCCGCTCCGGGAATTAGGTCGATTTGGAATTCAACTGGCCTAGGTGGGGGAAGTCCAGGTAGGTCATTTGGGAAAACTTCAGGGTGATTTCTAACAATAGGAATGTCTTGAATACGCTTCTCCTCCGGCCTTTTGTCAACCACATGTGCCAGGAATGCGAAGCATTGCTTCCCTAGGTACTTACGCATTTGCATAGCTGACACAATGTTCAGTTTCCTGCCGGGTTTATCCCCTTGTATGACAAAGGTTTCGTTGTCGGAGAGAGGTATCCGGACAACCTTATCAAAGCATCCTATTTCTGCTCAGACTTTCGTCAACCAGTCCATTCCCACAATCACATCAAAGCCTTTCAGCTCAATCGGTATTAAGTCAATGTTAAACACCCTACCAGCTAGGTCCAAGGTACAATTGGGTACTATGTCCCTAGCTTCGTACTCATGACCGTTAGCGTATTCAATAGTAAAGGTTTCACTTAATAGTATAGAGTCTAATTCGATTAATGGTCGGAATTCTAGTGAAACAAAACTTCTCTCGGCTCCCGAATCAAATAATACGGATGCGTAGTGATTGTTTAAGAGAAACGCACCTGTTACAGCGTTTGGATCCTGTCGTGCTTCTTCAGCTCCGATGACGAATGCTCGGCCCCTTGCTGGCCCCCTCTGATTCCCAGCGTTGTTGTCAGGGGTCCTGTTCAATCGTGGGCAGGCATTCCTGAGATGGTTCTGGCTTCCGCATTCGTAGCATACCGCTTTCGGACGGTCGTTCACGTTCCCAGCTCTGCAATACTTGCCGGTGTGGCCCACCTGATTGCATTTTTCACACACTGGACAATTTCCAGCATGGTGAAATTTGCATTTATTGCACTTTGGGTGAGGACCACTGTATTGCTTTGGTCCTTGGGTCGCAACGCCAAAATTTCTTGCCACCATTGGCTTCTTGTTGGCATACCCGCCACCTCTTTGCCTTGATTGGTCATCCATCTTCCGTTTACCAGAGTCGTTCCTTTTCGACGATCCACCTGACCGGACCACATCATTTGTCAGGCGGTTGGCCATTACTACCGCGGCCTGTATGGTCGTTGGGTTCGCCGCGGTAACCATCCCCCGGATTTCAGGTACTAATCCCCAAAGGTACCTATCGATATTTTTCTCCTCTGGGTTCACCATGTGTGGCACGAGTCTCGCAAGTTCATGGAATCGGGCGGTGTACTTATCAATGTCCGTTCCGACCATGGAGTGATTCCAGAATTCGGACTCAAGTTTCTGGAGTGCGTCCTTCGGACAATTCTCCTCGGTTAATAACTTTTTGAACTCCTCCCAGGTGAGATTGTATGAGGCTTCACGGCCTCGGCACTGAATCTGGTTGTTCCACCAGGTCAGAGCCCTACCTTGAAGCATGCAAGCAGCATACTCGACCTGGTTTTCAATCGCACATTTGCTAATATGGAGTACGGACTCCATGCTCTCGATCCATGACAGCAGTCCGACCGCGCCCTCTGTTCCGCGGAACTCCTTGGGTCGGCAAGACATGAAAGTCTTGTAGCTGCACCCTGGATTGCTGTTGGTGGGAGGTGCTACAGGATTTGCTTGCGTGGCATTTAAGCTTGCGGTGATTTGTGCCACGAGGTTCGGCAAAGCCGCGTTGAGTTGTTGGGCGATTTGTTCAGCCATGTCATTTGTGTTTCCCCTAGGAGGCATGATTCTACGATATTCACAGAATTTTATACGTGTTTAACTTTGGTTGTAGTCAAGAACTTTTCACGCATTCGAAATTCGTAATGTATGGTCATAATAGATGTGTGAAGCAAATATGAATGTATGAAAAGTTTGAACAAAAAGGTATTCATTTCCTTGGGAGCAATAGATAATACTAACAATACGTAACTGGTTCGGCCAATAGCCTTTTAATTTCGCAACTTAATAAGTCAAAAGACAATAGTTCAGCTTTTTAAATTTAAGAGTCAATCTATGACAAGGTCATCACAACAAACCAAGTGAGTACAACAAATACCAATAGACCCAATCCTATGCAAGCCCATACTAGGTTTCTGGTGGTTCTCCTAGTCGATTCAGCATACGCCCCAGCCCTAACTGCCTGGTGGGACAATCCTTCTAACAATTCGGACATCTCGTACAAGAGCTGTCCTTGGTGATCAATCCTTCCCCGACAGTGGTGTAGCTCATTAGTCATTAAGTACATCCTCCTTAACTCTTCGGCGGTCATTCCTGCTCTATGACCTACCGGCATTCCCATAACAGTACGGGATGACGATGCCTCTCTTGGTCGGGATATGACAGGATTGACATAGTCATTCATCCTTTCCTGCCATGTGTATCTATCGGTGACTCGGGTTGGGGCAGGGTTAGGCTGGTTGCCAAGATGGTACTCCTGTGGGGGTGCTCTTAGTGTGTCTCCAACGGGGTTAGCAACCCTCATTCTCGCAGTGTGTCTAACACGCGGACTTGATTGGGCTGGTTGTGATGGGACAGGTGCTGGGGATGCTCTAAGGGCAGGTGTGATTCCCTCATTACTTGCTCCTTGGTTGGTGCTAGTGTCCATGGTTAGTTCCTCGGAACTAGTTGGGACATTCCTAGGACGACTCGTGATGTAACCCGATGCATCAGCCGAGTAGGGAGTACGAGTGGATGATGAATGAGACATGGTAAGACTGAAAATAAAAGTGTGTTAGGTTGCTAATAACAATGAATGGATCATATGATATGTGTAGCACATGCATGGTAAGGATGAACATTTACATTAACCCGTGAATAACTATTCCAAGTTTCTCACTACTTTTCCGAATTAGGCATAGGTGATCAGGCTATGCTTAATTAAGGCTAAATAATGAAATGCTTGTATTAGTTACACAAGTGTAATGTTCAATGTCTTATAAAGGTGTTGTTTTGAATAAAAAGAATTTTGGTTATAGTTTGGTTTTATTTTTGAAAAACCGGTATTCTCTATAACCTTTGGCTCTGATACCACTTCTGTCACACCTCGCTAAAGCGGAAACACGAGGTGTCACAGCTAATGATTTCACAACACAAAGATATAGCAACCATACCATTTAAATTAAGACAAAACAGCCTTGGAGGCATTAAAAATACATCAAATTGTTCAAAGTATACGGCATTATTACACATATATTACAAAAATTTAGATCAAAGTCCGTTTAAATGGCTTGGTCGACATAGTCCCATGCATTAGCCCACATATGATCCGTGCTTACCGACGTTCTCCTGAAAAGCATGCCAAAATAAAATGGTCAACTATGGCCATAGTTGGTGAGTTCAAGGTTTGAAACAATTAAACCAAAAGTGTATCCAATCGTGGACATAAGTATGGGTATAGCCGTCCGATTCGGGGACGCTATCATCCCTGTGTTTGTCCAATCGGGACAGTTATAACAAGCATTTGGTTGATAAAGATGCTGTAAATAAACATGTGGTAATAAAGAGAGAAATGTATAAGCCTTGAGACCACTACTAATCCGGTTATCTGACCGAACGTGCCCCAAAATATAAGCTCCATGTTCTTCAACAAACATGAGTAAAAGGCGATATTATGCACCCACGTTGAAGTGTGAGTGAGAGATGGTCCTACCCTAAATAGCATGCTACCCATAATATCTACGGCTCGTCGCTACGAGTTAATTAGTAGTGAATAAGTTGCAGGGGACTTTGAGTATAAGAAAAACCCAAGCTTAACATGTTGACATACCACAGTTTGCGTAAAAACAGTTCAAAAGTTGTTGATAGTACGTAAAAGTTCAACCGAAAGTTTAAAGTAATTGCATGCTTTCAGCCCCAAAAATAGAAATTAGAAAAGAGGGGACAATGAACTCACCTTGTGAGCTGGGTTAACGGGTAAAGCTGTGAGGATGTTGTAGACCGAAGTGATTCTCTAACCGAGACCTAGTCCAGTAGTAAAGTGTCCATTAATGTCTAGTGATATGCTTTAATATAATAGTTTGTACAAATTGGTTACCCACTGTTTTAAGTAATGAATCTGCCCAGGTTTTGTAGTTGGTTTTGTGACTCTTTTTAGCAAAGCTTTAACAGTTTCTGGGCATCTCTTGATACACCTCAAAATACTAGGTCATTGGTGTATGATTTAGGTTTTGTGTGAAAGATTTAGAAATCAAGCTAATTCCAGTTTAAAGTCACTATTTTTATAAAGAATAGATGAAGATACGGTTGTCAAAAGTCAAGTGAGGAAAACTACTACTTTTGGTGGAGTATTCATGGAGTTACAGCCTTCCAAGGTTGGCTTAAATATTTGGACAGAAAGTTGTCCAACTCTCCTACTTACCAAAAGCACATAACATGTTATAAAATCCGTATGTAAATGATTCGAACAAACTTTAAGTGTGTCTTTTATTTGTAAAACATTATAACATTTCAGGTACAAAAACCCTAATGCACACATATTATAAAGAAAATGTAACAGTATCCAGAAATAGAAGTAAATGGGTTGTGCAGAATAGAATGTAAACATTCTTGCACTTTATGATTACCTCTTCGACCAGGAGTGTATGTTAGGAGTGATGAAGTTCTATCCACAGGAAGTTGAGTTTGAGCAGGTTTCCCCGAAGTGGTTGATTTGTGGATGAAAGATGATGAATAAACTGGGTGCTTTGGTTAAAACCGAGTATAAGTCTTGAGAGAGTTTGAGAGAAAATAGATGAGTGAGTTTTGAATATGAATGTGTATTCTCTGTTGGTTGAAACAAAAGGAATTAAAGGTGGAGTGTATAAGATTATCATCCGGGAATTTGATTGGGTGAAGGTGGAGGTGATTTTATGGGGAGTGTAAGTTAATTGATTGGGTTTTATGGGAATTAAGTTTGCTGGCCGATTTTGAGGGAAAAGAGGTAATCATAACCCTTTTTGCGTGCACAGTTAACTCTATTTCAAATATTAATGTTCCTTTTTTTTTTTTTTTTACAGAATACGAATGGTTACTTACCCTTTTAATATTACTTAAAAAAAAGCTTTTAGCTCGGGCAGGAAGGTTTTACTGTACGTGTGGGTAACGCTTGATTAGTCTTAAAATCGTTTAAGCATCTTACTGGTAATAGATTGACACTTAGTACTTCATGATTTGTTCGAGACATTAATGTGTTAACAGTGGAAACTTTGAACTAACAGTGGAAATGGTGATTTGTGCTAGCAGTGGTAACCGAATGTCACAAGCAGTATTAATCAATGCGGGCTAACTGAACTAGCAGTGGAAACTGACTAGCAGTTGTAGTAATGAAGGCAGTAGTAACTCGACTACCAGTAGAAACTCAAACAGTGGTAATCAATGGGTACAGTGCTAACAGTAGAAACAGTGGTAATTGAGCTAATCAGTGGAAACTGAAGTATGTGCTAGCAGTGGAAACTGTAGTAACTCGACTACTGTGACACCCGACACTTTAGGTTAATTGTTAAACCTAGCTAGAAACCCTAATTACCTGTATTTAGTTGGTATTAGGCTAAATATCTGTAATTACTTGTATATTTGAATATACACTTACGTGATTATGTGTTTATCTGTAATTACGCGAAACAACCGGACGAGGTCCGACAATCTATACGGCGTTGGTGATAACTTTTCATAAATAATTTAAACCTGTTTTATAAATTAAATAGTAATTATTTACCCTATATTATTGTTATTAAATAATAATAAACGAAAAACCTAGACGTTTTGCTAAAACGTAACAAAAGAAACGAACACGCGCGAATCGCGCCCGACACCCGAACTAAACCGATAAATACTTTGAGAATATTCAATAAAGTATTTTAAATATATCGGTCAAATTTAAATTAGTGATTTGTATCAAAAATAAAACACAAAAGTTAAACGTTAACGATTTAATTTTTACGCGCGCGAAAAACGTTTAAACGAGCGAAAAACGACGATCCCAACCCTTGGAAAGGGCCAGGCCCAGACTCACGGCCCAAAGGCCCAAATCGGCCCAAGAGGGCAGCCAAGGCCCATGAGTTAGCCCATGTATATATAAGCCTAAAAATCCTTCATTCTTTCATTTTTCACTTAACAAACACACACACACACACACACCTTATTTCTCTGCAATCAGACCTCATCTTATGCGTGTATGGACTGGAATAAATAGGAATTAGTGTGTAGGATATATGTGTTTAACAAATTAGACCTATAATTTGCTAAACAGATTGCAAATCAAGACCTATTGATTTGAATCTAGCCAAAATCAGGAACACGTCCCAAAAATGACAAACACGAGAATTATAACAATAATTCAGAGAGTTTTGTTTTGTTTTCTTCAAAATCTGATGTGCTCTCACCAAAAACGAAAATGGCCATAAAGCCTACAAAATTGGTAGGTTACAAACCTCCAAGAGCCTTACAATAATGGGAACTTTTAAATACTATTTAAGACTAATAAAAACATAATAAAACCACATTATAAAACTGAAAATTCGTTCATAATTAAATGCACCATGCAAACTTTAATCCACCAAGGTTACCATGCACACTCCATGGGTCATTGAGCCCAAACCAGCTTCAAACCCAATAGTAAGCGCCAACCCATCAACCAACAGCCCATCACCTTTCGGGCCTTCTTTATCCATGTATGTATCATCATCACCACCACCACGGCCCCCTAACACCTCCATCCAACCACCACAAGGCCGCCATCCAACCACCCTAAGCTACCGTTCGGAAAATAGTACGAAACGGGAAAAACTAGCTTCCTTTCTCCTCTTTCGATTTCACGAACGTGGTAAGAACTTCAACTCTTCAAAAATTTTCTTGTAATACTCTTATAAACATGTTAAAAGGTTCACATAACAAAGAAATGTCCAAAATATAGCATAAAAACGTTTTTCATGGCTTAAAATGTTCAAGAACAAAACATGCATTTTCGGGCAGAAAAATAGCTTGACTTTGAGAGGCTGTTTCTCCCTCAAAACTTGACCAAAATGGACGATTCAAAAGGCAAAAATTAAGATTAAGAAGTTAGCTTTCATTTCCAAGTGGTTACATAATTTTTGGAGCTCGTTTGATACCCGAAATGATTTTTACAAAAACATGTGTCCGGGCTGTGAAAAAGGACAGAAATTTCACCTCTCTTGTTTTAATCATAACTCCAGATATACACCCCAAAATGACCTGAAACCACCGCCAAAAGTTCACAAATTTTGTTAGGTACAAAAGTCGTTTAGATAACTTTTTCTGGAAATTTGTATATTTTTCCAAGAAATCCGATCTTGTTGCATGTATCCGGATTGGTCCCTTTCTGACCTTAGTGAACAAACGGAATTTTTAAAAATACTTAGAAGTACCCAAAAATTCTGAAAAAATTAATTTAGAAAGCTAACATACTAAGGAACAACATATATTTTTCTTGAATTTTTATTTGAACATTTGGAACCCGAAATAGAATGCACAAAAACCGAGCTGTTTTAGGCCTCTGTGTCGCAGAAGCCCAGTAGTCTGCGACACAAGCCTTTGTGTCGCTATAAACCGAATCGTCACATTAGCGACACAAGCCTTTTGTGTCGCTATAAACCGAATCGTCACATTAGCGACACAAGCCTTTTGTGTCGCTATAAACCGAATCGTCACATTAGCGACACAAGCTTTTGTGTCGCTATAAACCGAATCGTCACATTAGCGACGCAAGCTTTTGTGTCGCCATAAACCGAATCGTCACATTAGCGACGCAAGCTTTTGTGTCGCCATAAACCGAATCGTCACATTAGCGACACAAGCCTTTGTGTCGCATAAAGCCTTTGTGTCGCATAAACCCTTAGTGTCGCATAAACCCTTAGTGTCGCATAAACCCTTAGTGTCGCATAATACCCTAGTGTCGCACAATGGCGACACTAGCCCAGTGTCGCTAAAAACACAAAAATCGATACGTTTTCCTTAAATCGACCCCAGCCAGGGGCTCTGCCCCTTAGACCCCGCCAGGGGTTGCCACCCCTTGGACCCCGCTACCAGGGGCGCTGCCCCCGGACCCCCGTCATTAATGGGCTTCGCCCCTTGCCACACTGATTACTTAACATAACTGGAGAGTAGAAATATGCATAACATAACTAATCAAATCTGTGTTTTCACAAAATATCACCAACGGCCTATACATGTTTTTCTAAACACAAACGATAACTGAACAATTGGACATTTCTAATTGTGTGAACTAACTTAGGTGGACATTAACCCTCCACCTACATGATTGGCTTAAGTGGACATAAACCCCCACTTATACAATCACTATAGATGGTCTTTTGAGACATCTACTTACACCACTTTATGCGTTTAGGGCGCTAGAAGGTTTCCTTACGGGACACAGACACCCGTTATTTGTTATCTACTTGCTAATTGCTATATTTGCTTGCTAAACCTCAGGTGAGTCTTACAGCCCCACTTTTACTTTTACTGTTTTATATACTTTGGGGTGAGATACAAATGCTTAACTATTTTTAATGAACACAAGTGCTCGATTATTTTTACAAGATTGTATGAGTTGTTTTTAATCCATTAAAAGTCCTCAACACACATGGTTCGTTAACTGCGAAGGCGCGAGTGCTAGAGAATAGATCTATTATGGGAATGACACCCCCGTCCGGGTTACTAGCTATAACCAAGTTAAAAACGGGCACTCTAGTATTTGTCATAAAGGTGTTTCGGATTAGACACCTCCGGGAGGCACAAAACGGGTTAGGCTTCGAACCGTGGGCTCATGGCAATTTCGGAAACATTAATTTTGTTTACTTTATTTGCTTGATTGCAAATCACGGTTAAATCTTGTGTTTCATAACTATGTTTTTACTGTTAAACCTGTGAGATTCACCGACCGTTTGGTTGACCCTTTTAGCTTTGTATTCTCAGGTACTCAGCAACAGTAGGATTGCCCACAGGATTGCTAGCTACATCGAGTCGCATGCATTATACGTATATGAAGATGTTCATATATTATTTTTGAAATATTTCGTTATGTACTAGAATCTTCAGGATATTATTTCGCGAACTCGAGGCTAATGTAAACTTTTAAAGTATTTCAATGTAACTACTTTTGTACTATTTTATAAACGTCTCATATAGAGTCGTTCGCTTTTACCTTTGTGTTGTGATTACTTGATTAGTCACGCCCCGACCCGAACCGCTTCCGCTGTACAAATCAGGGGGGTGACAACTACAGTGGAAACTGACTAGCAGTAGAAACTGAACTAGCAGTTGAAACAATGAGAGCAGTAGTAACTATTAAGAGCAGTGTTAACTATGAACGCAGTAGTAACTATTAAGAGCAGTGTTAACTATGAAAGGCAGTAGTAACTATTAAGAGCAGTGTTAACTATGAAAGCAGTAGTAACTATTAAGAGCAGTGTTAACTGAAGTATTTCTCAAACAGTATTAACTTAGGAATTGCACCAGCAGTATTAACTCGGTAAGGAGTATAAACTTCTAACCAACAGTATTAACTACAACTATCAGTATTAACTTTTGATTAGCAGTATTAACTAAATCTTGAGAAGGTCAGATCCAGATTTAGGTGGAGATTAAGTTAAGTATTAACCTGATATTTTTGGTGGTTGTTACATCTGTATGAATCCTAAGAGTGGGCATTTCCTCAGCTACAATAATGGGTTCCAAATTTGTCAAATTCTTATCGATCCCATTATGTGCAGCATCAGTATTACTTGCATTTTCCGAGTTTTCTTCATCATTCAGCATGTCTATCATTTCAGTAAGGGATTCTTGAAATTCCTTATCATGCTGTGAATCTTGCTCATCATGGTCATTATTATCAGAAGGTACCACATCGTTAGTAGCAGGCACATCAGAAGTAGAGATATAAGTAACACGAGTAGTGTTAACTGTGGATCCCTAATACTGGATCTTAGAACTCAATCACAAACAATTAAATGCGGAATTTCTAATTGTTTGCTTAATTCGTGAACAAGATAGACGATGAATTAAATACGCACGATGTAAATAACTTTTCTGTTTTCTATTAACTTCAATGACGTGAATACATTTACATCAACATTTTTAATAATCATCTTCACAACATTTTCAACTTCTTCGGAAAACACATTGAAAGATTGAAACAAAGAATCATAGTCAAATAACCAGTCTGGTCCTTTTCCAGAGGTATGGTATAACGAAGACATTCTACCTCAAAGCATTCTTCAATTTTACCTGTTGCTTTGTTAAAGACACGTTTATTTGGAGAATTTACCGAATAACCAAGGAAGAAACCATCACTTGACTTTTTAGCAAACTTTGATAAACGTTCTTTAGTGTTGAGCAACATGCATGGACACCCGAAAGGTTCTAGAAACTGAAGATTCGATTTTCGGTTATTAAGCAATTCATAACATGTTTTGTTATGCTTCTTAACCATTAAAACCTTATTCAACACATAACACGCAGTATTAACTGCCTCGGCCCAGAAAGTGATTGGCAAATGAGAATTTGATAACATTGTCCTTGCAGTTTCAATCAATGTTCTGTTCTTTCGTTCTGCTACTCCGTTCTGTTGTGGGGTTCTTGGAGCAGTAAACTAATGGTTAATGCCATGATGCAGACAAAATAGCTCCAGATTGTGATTTTTAAATTCTGTACCATTGTCACTTCTGATTGACTTTATCTTCTGACCAACAAAATTTTGAAGCTTGAGAAAGAGATACTTCAACACTTCTGGTAGTCTCATCTTTTGAATGTAGAAAATATACCCAAAAAAATCTTGAGTAATCATCTGTAACTACTAGACAATAGGATTTACCACCAATACTCCTTGTATTAACCGGACCAAAAAGATCCATGTGAAGTAATTTAAGAGGAGTACTAATGGAATTGATGAGCGTAAGCTTGTATGCTTTCTTATGTTGTTTACCTTTCTTGCACGAGACACACTGATCCACCGTAGCAAAAGTCTGATTCAGAACCCCCATTACTATATTATTTCTAATCAAGTAATTCATCTTTCTGAAATGAATATGACCCATTCTTCTTTGCCATAAAATTGAGTCATTTTCAGTAGCCCTAGATGGCAAGCAAGTAATTTCACTTGTTAAAGATGTAATCCTCATGTCTAGGACATAGGTATCATTTCTTCTCGGTGCCCTCATTAGAATCTAGTCTTCAGGAATTACGAACCCAGGCTTGAGAATTAAGCATTGAGAATCGTTAAAAACTGTAGTGTACTTTTTGTCACACACTTAGGAAACACTCAGTAGATTATGTTGAAGTTGCTCGCAATAGTTAACATTTTCAAAGCTTATTTGACCATTTGATATTGTGCCTTCCCCTGTGATTTTTCCTCTTTTGTCACCGGCAAAAGCAACATAACCTTCGTTTACAGGTTTTACATCCTTAAGCAAAGAGAGGTTGCCGGTCATGTGCCGTGAGCAACCACTATCGACATACCAAATATTGTCGATAGGTCTTGGTGACTGCTATAGCACAAACAAAGATAAGCGATTAATTCAAGGGGGATACCCAAGCCTTGATGGCCTTGGGTCGTCCGTATCATCCTCAACAATTACATCAATTAACTTTAAATGACTTTTGAAATCATTTGAGATATTTGATGCATTGTTGTTAGGAATTGAAAATTCCTTGTTTACATTCTTGACCTCCCAAACTTGTTTTTGTTTAGAATAGTGTTTGCCTTTGGTAGGTGGTTTAAAAATTTTCTTCTTAACCACATTATCCTTAAGTTGAACAACTTTTGAGGAAGAGGAAGAAACGTTGGAAACTTGTTTTGACAAGTGATTTCGTTTGAAATTTGTTTTCCTCTTATTCGTCCTCAATAGTTTTCTCGAAAGGATCAAACAATCTTCTACAAGATGTCCTCTAAAACCACAATAATAGCAAGTTCGTTTCTCAACGGAAGCTTTAAATTGTTGTTTCGGAGGAATCTTTGAACATGCACATGATGAAGTTTGAATTTTAATGGAGTCTCAGACTTAGACATGGATTTCAATGGAGTTGCACATGATTATGATTATTGAGAATCAGACTTAGACACAATCTTAGATGGATCTAGATCAGCTTTTGGTTTGGAAACATTATCAGTCGAAATGTTATCAACCTTTTGTTCCCTTTTTAAAATCTTTAAAAAGTTTCTTTTGATCTTTCTTTTGGTCCTTTGAGACTTTAGATGTCTTCTTTCGAACATCCTTGTTTAAAATCTCCTTTTGAGCATTGAGTCTGGACAGATAAATCTCCTTTTAAAAATTTTCTTTTGATTATGAAATTTTCAGACTTAACACCGGATTTATCAACAACGACCTTTTCTAATTCAGTACAATCCTCAATCTCACAGACTATGTCCAAACTTTCAGCTTTAGCAGATTTATCAACATTTTCAGACTTTTCAACCGATATTGAACACGATTCTCTGATTGTTTAACCTTTCCAAATCACTTATTGACAAGTTAATTAGGCTTAGAGGATCGTAGACAAAAATCTTGAATGTCTTTGGATACATAATATTTTTAGTAAGCTTCTTTTCATAGCATTCGATCTTGGCTTCTCCTGTCTTTACGACATAACTCCATCCTTTAAGATTCTCGGTGAAATTTATAGGAAGATTTTCCAATGGAATCCTCTTTAAACACCTAACTCTTGGATACACCAGTTTAACCCGAGGAAGGTTAGTTATTGGATTAATCTTTGTCGGATAAATCTTCCTTAGTCCCAAATTAGCAGTCATTCTTTCAAATCCATGCTCAACTTCTTTTCGAACCACTCCTTCAAACCATCTTGCTAAACCATCTTCAGATCTGTTGATCATTTCAAGCTGAGCAAGGCTATTGATCTCACATTTTGGTAATGTGCTCAATTTCTTGAAAGATCTTTTGAAATATTGAAGTCCGTCAGTTCTTTTAACCACTATCACTTTGTTCTCCTTATCAAACCTCCAGCTAATTATATAACCTATGTTAAATTTTCAAAGATCAAGATTGAATTATTTAAAATTTTTTTCCAAGTCCTGGTTTGCGAAAGTCAGTATTATAGGTACTGTTTATGCGAAAGTTTACTTTTTGTGCGAAACTCAAGGAGTATCGCACAGAGTTTCACATGTTTACATTCGCAAGTTATTAAGTCAAAGTTTCGCACACTATTCATGCGAGACTTTTAATTCATGCGAAAGTTAGAAAAGATCCGCACACTGTTCATGCATGACTATCAATGCATGCGAAATTCGGATGAGTTTCGCACACTGAGAGTTTCGCACAAACCCCAACAGATATTCGCAAGTAATTTTGAAATTAAAGCATGAATATTGAGAGTTAGGAGGCGAAATTTATACCAAAATGATCAGCAAGTAAGAGCCCACAAGTCTATCGGAGTAAAAAGATTAAGATCGAGCACATAAAACACAATCGAACAATCACAGTTTTATGGACTTTCGCAAGTGAGAGAGTTTCGCAGGAAAAGATTCGCAGTAGAAAAATATGTAAGTGTAAGTGTGCTTGCGAGACTTGCCCTTTTATAGCAACAGTTTTCTGCGAAACTTTCTGTGCGAAAAGTCCTTGCGAAAATCAAGTATCGCATATGTTGACTTTCGCTATGAAAGTGTCGCATATGTTTGACTTTCGCCATGTAAGTCTCGCATATGTTTAACTTTCGCCATGAAAGTGTCGCATATGTTTGACTTTCCCCATAACAGTTTCGCATGATTTGGTTTAATCTTTTAATATTTTTAGATAAAATCGAGTATCTTCATAAAATAACTCAGAAAATAAAATCTTTTTGTAATTTTCTTTTAACTATTTACAAACTGATAAACTAAAATAAAATTGACTAAAAATTAAAATAACTAAAAATCTTTTTGTGGGGTGAACATTTATGTTTTTGGATCATATCAGTATAAGTGTATGTTTCTTTAAGTAATTTTAAATTTATTTTAATTGCTAGTATAATCTTTCAATGTTAAGGTTATCTTAATCAATTTTTAAAACAAATTTTCTTATCTTTTTAGATAGTCCAAGACGATTATTAATATAGTTTTCCTCTTAAACATTCTTCACTTCAGTTTCTAAACTATAATTATTATTGTTGATATTATTTGTAAGACATAAACTTTGACATACTCTTAAACTCAGAATAACAAAATTTCTATTATTAAGAGTAAAAATATGTAGTTATCTTTTTAGGCGCAAACTTATCCTTGAAGAAACTATTAATTACAGGTCTGTACTAAGTACAACAAAGTAATTAGTAGTTTGAACAAGCACCAGTTTGAGTACTTTTGAATAAACTAGTGGCAACAGGTCTATATTTTCATACAACAAAGTCCCCCTTAGTTTAAGCAAAACACTTTTTAATCATACATTTATTCAGGTCTATACTAAGTACAACAGAGAAATAAAGTATGATTCACCTAAATATATTAATAGAATCTTGGTCTGCAAATACAACAGAGAGACTATTTTAGTATATACCCATTAATGCATATTTAAGACATATTTAAGACTCATAATAATAGAATTTTTTAAAATTTCCTTCAAGAATTAAGATTAACAATCATACATCAAAATTTGTTTCTTCCAAATAATATGATTATTTTTGTTTAGATTTGTTTATAAACCTTTGAGTAGAATGCCTATCAATGCATCATATGATGAATCTATTTATGATTTAGAAAATTTAAATTAAAATTATTAAGAAAGCCTACTAGCACATCAAAGTAAATCTTTAAACTTTTAAGCTTTATTTATATACACAACTGATGTACTATCATTTCTCAATTTTTTACACAAAATCTCCCTCGATTTTTATACATATCTATTAGTAGTTTAGACCTACATAACGACAAACGTATTAACATGTACAAATATGAAATCTTTGTTATGTTACACTCATATAAAGACATAATTGATGTTCATATGTATAAAAATATGCCTGTATAATCAGGTAAATGCAAAATGAAAAAAATTTATGTCGCAAATCTGTAGCAATTCTAGATTTTTTGTGACGGATTTGCTACGACTTATTTTGTTTTATTTTTTTAAAAAATAGTTATAAATTAAAAATGCACATGTTTGTTCATAGATATTATTATATGGTTCAATTAATATGTAAAAAAAATTAAAAGTGAATGAATATATATACATATTTATATGTAAGTATGTGTGTACATCAAAGTCGACATATAACAAGTATATACAAATTTATTAGTGATTTAGACCTACATGACAACAAGTGTATTAATGGGCACAAATACTTTATCTTTGTTATGTTACACTCACATAATAATATATATTTGATGCTCATATATATTTAATTGTACTTCTATAATCAAGTAAACGCAAAACAACAAAAGTTAAGTTGCAAATCCGTACAAGTATTATTGTTGTAGATTTTGAAATTCTTAAGTTATTTTTTGGTGTTATCTATCCGTCGCAAATTTGATGTAAATCTGTCGCAAAACTTAATCAAAGATATGAAAATTTAGTCAACGATTGGAATTCTGATAAGCTGTTGCAAGTTTGACGCTAATCTGTCGCAAAACTTAGTCAAATGTTTGAAATTTTAGTCAACTATTTGAAGTTTGATTTGTCGTCGCAAGTTTGACACTAATCCGTCGCAATATTTGGTCAAACGTTTGACTTTTGATACGCCGTCGCAAATTGTCACTAATCTGCGTCATATTTTAGTCAATTGTTTGACTTTTTTTCTTTCGATGTATCGTCACAAAGTCGTGGCAAATGTATCACACCCCCGCTTGAAGCGGAAACACGGGAATGTAACGAAAACTTGATATCAAGAACACGTGGCTTTCATTTTAGAAAGTTAAATTCAAATTGTTCAAATACGTTACGTAGTACAAATTTATCTAAATCTAGTACATATCCAAGATTTTTCCAAATAGTTAACAGATCAAATGTTAGCAAGTAATCTTCGATACTACTTTATTCTTTTACGCATTCTTGATAATTTCACTTAGTTCCTGAAATACATGTTAAAAAGTGTCAACTAAAATAGTTGGTGAGTTCGTAGATTTACGACTCGATCCAATAATTGTAGAAATATATTATCGCATCGTTTACTTTACTTTTGCAACATAGTGATAAATGCAATCTACATGAGTCCACAACCGAACCTATTGACCTTGTGTAAGTGGCCCTTGGTAATGCCTTATCGTGTAACATTAGTTCTTTGTGGAAATAAACATTCATTTAATATTGTAGGTAAGGCGCGACCCGACCATGAATGGGAGTTTGTCAGGCTCCGATAGTACTATCTATATTATCCATTGGCTCATTCCATAAGTTAATCGGTTGTGTAAATGTGTGGCCTGTGTACGATAATCGTGTCTCATGTAATATACATTGTGTGTCATGCGCAAAGTATATCATAAACGAATCATGTAAATAAAGCAAGTAGTTCAAACATGTATTTCCCCCAAAAATGTAAAGTGAAAATGGGGCTATAAAGACTCACCTTAGCAAGCAAGATTCAATGTGTCAATGAGAAAATAAGCAAGTCTTCAAGTATCGTTCGTCCAAACCGGATCCTAAATCATATAAGACACCTTAAGGACCAATGATATGCTTTACATGAGTATAAATTTTGAGGAGTTAAATATGTTGGATATAGTGTCCAAGTTCATAACTAATTAGTAAGTATATCATTAAAAGTAGAGTCCTTTTTGGGTCGCCCTCAACGAACAGTGAAAGAGAAATAAATGAGAGATAATATTAATTGGAATTAATATTATGGTTAATTATTTTTGTTATTAATTATCAAGGTTGATGAATTAATTAGAAACTAAAAGAAATTAAAGGAAAATTCTGGAAGCCAAATCCAACCGCCGGTTGGAAAGTTCAACCGGCGGCTGGAGTCCGAGGTTGTAAGGCGGTGGAGCACGCGGGTCGTGGCTCGGGTTCTCGGGCAGAAAGCAAGCCCAACCGCCGGCTGGATATTCCAACCGGCGGTTGGAGGGCGAAATCAAGTTGTCCCACATCGGCCAACATAACAAACCTTGGCCTTCCTCTCCCTATATAAATAGGGGGCATGCGATGGTTTCAAAAAAAATCATTCTCTCTTTCTCATTCCTTTCCTTGTAAGAGTTTACTCGATTATATTCGGGACCTTAGGAGTTGGAATTTTCTCTTTGGTTCGTGGATGTGAGCTATTAGAGGTGCTCTGGTTTGAGTACTCGCCTCCAAGTCAATAAGGTCTGTGTGTGAGAAATCCGATTTTCTCAAAGGTTAGTAGTTTCTTATCTATTTATTTTGTTTTGTTGCTTATTATTATTAAGTTAAGATCATTTAGGGTTTAGTTTCCTTCATGCTCTAGATTAATTGTTATTTCCGTATTGAATGTTAATCTAGTAAGGGAATACAAAACCCAACAGTGGTATCAGAGCCTTAGCTTAATAATATAGGCACTTAACATGGAGTTACTGCTAAGTTAATGGTTAATTGTAAATAGTAATCCATAGATAAATTTGTATGGTCATTAAATGTTAATATGGATCTAGAGTAAATACTAATATTTAAATTGTTTAAATGATACCCCTAAATTTTATAATGTTTAAAATAGAACGCTAAACTTTAAAAGTTTAAAGAGACCTATATATATTATGATAAATATATATGTATCATTTAAAGTCTAAATACGTTGTCAGTCAATTGATAAATCGGCTCACCCATAGTGAACAAACTATAAGAGAGGTATAAGGCGGGACACTTTATTTCCCTAAATAAGTGGGTTTTTAATATGCTTCGCGCTGACCTACTTCTCCGCTTCTTTGTGCGTTCAATAGAGCTACAGAGGACTTTTGATAGGATGATGTCAAGATCAAAAGTATTAACTTAAAGTACTAAAACAAAATCCCGTTTTAAGTATAACAAATTTGAATTGTATGCTAGCCCATGAAAACCACAGATCTCTCATATGGACTATTAATGGAGCGTGTGTGGTTTACCGGCACATTAATGAGAGGACATAAGTGAGAGGTTATGTGAGACTCGCGATTCTCGAGCATACTCGGGCCAAGGATCACGCGGATTTTGCATGGTTAAGTTCACTATCTTATTCATGATCCTCGACATCCCAGTCATGAATGGTAGATAAGCATATCTGAGATTAACATGCCATTGATTGAATCAATGAATCTCAAAAGAACTAGAAATTTCATAGAGAATGAAATTGACAAAAGCATTGTCTACCTAAAATAAATTCGTGATATGATTACGGCAAACGTCTACATGAAACGAATCGAAAATATGGATCCTAGCCTTAATTTAGAATTGGGTAATTAAACAATTAAGGAATATTCATACTAACTAAAACTGTTTTATATTATAGATGTGTACTGAAAATGGTACTATTCCCCCCGTTCCTAGTTCCGCAAATAATTCGAACTTCTCACTACTCTCAGTTCTTGGGAGGGAAAAACTTACCGGTCCAAACTATATGGACTGGATGCGAAATCTTAGGTTTATCCTAAGGTGCGAGAACAAGGAGCATGTTCTCGATGAGCAGATTCCCACTATTGATAATGATTCAACCCAATAGGAGATTGAAGCTCACAGAAAACATTATGATGATGCAAACAAAGTGTCTTGCATCATGGCATCTTCCATGAGCCCTGAATTGCAAAAGACTTTTGAGAATACTTGGGCTTATGAAATGAACCAACAGCTAAAGGAAATGTTTCAGGCAAAGGCAAGCAAATAACGCCTTGATGTGGTTAAATCACTCATGGCTTGCAAACCCAAACCTGGAGCCTCTATTTGTGCTTTCGTCTTGGAGATGAAAGGGTAATTTGATAGGTTGGAATCTTTGAACATGATGTTTTGATACTGAGCTCTCGATAAATATAATTTTGTCTCTGATGCGAGTTAAGTAGTGGTTAAAAATAATAAGTTTTAATTGATTGGAAATACTAAAGTTAACTTAAACACAACCAGGCAAGAATACATGTTCGTATTATAGTATAGATTAGGTAAGTCCGAGTCGAACACAGGGAATCGGTGTAAATTAAAATAATTAATTAAACCTAAGATTACAAATTACAAATAAATAAGGGGTGCGTTTTAGTTCCGCACGAACGATTTTTAAATAAGAAAACTAATTAAAATATAAACAATTAAAAAGATAGAAAATAACTTGAAAAGTAATCAGATAGATAAGCATGTATTTACTTAGAATCGTGATTCTTCGATTCAGGTTTTAGATATGTTTATTATGGTGATTTCAAACTAATATGGATAACCTCCTGTTAAGGTTAACTAATTCCTAATAAACCTTACCTTAATACTAGATTCTCTTGAATACACTAGAATTTCTTCTACGTGTTATTAACATAAACTTCATGCTTTTAATAATATCAACAGATCATTAAGATTTATTCAGCAACCTCGTGTTAACGCAAGTTATAATTATTGATTAGATAATTATCATATCAATTAGGTTATATTAATTGCTATTCTCTTAACCTATTACCGGTTACAGTCTCAAGCCACAATTAACTAATAAATTACTTAATTGCAAATAATCAATCAACTTATACAAAGGTTAGTTATAGCATAAATCTTTTGATCACGTTAAGTAACAAGCAATTAACACACAATTAATATGGATCTTTTGAATAAACTTAATAACCATTCATAATTTGAATCAACATAAACATATCATAAAACCTTTATCTAATAATCATTCATCTAAGCAAAT
The DNA here is from genome assembly GCA_963930675.1 of Gnaphalium uliginosum. Taxonomy (NCBI): domain Eukaryota; kingdom Viridiplantae; phylum Streptophyta; class Magnoliopsida; order Asterales; family Asteraceae; genus Gnaphalium; species Gnaphalium uliginosum. The sequence continues at coordinate 35,131,102 of OZ005681.1, forward strand.
ACAATAAAAGAATTAGCTCATGTTCAAAGTAAACCTAATCAGATCTAGAAACATGTAATATAACATAGGAAATAGAAAAGAATAAGAATCAAACTAAAGAAACCGAACCAAATCTTCGTTAGGGTTGAAAAGCTTCAAACCCTAGCTTCCTAGCCTCCAAATACCTCCTTAAAAGTTGAATTCTAAGCCCTAAAACCGAATTAAGGGTTACTTAATTCGTATGTTAATTGTCTGGTATAAAGATTGGTAATGGCCTCTATTTATAGATTTCAGGTTCGCGAATCCAACCGCCGGCTGGATTGGAATTTTACCCGATAACCCGGATTTTGACCCAGGCGCTCGACCGCCTTCCATATTTAGGTTCAACCGCCGGTTGGATATTCCAACCACCGGCTGAATGTGGTTCCAGAATATTCCATGCTCGGGCTGGCCTTCTTCTTATTGGGCTTCCATCTTCAATAATCCGATTTTTACTCTTTTCTTTGGCCCAATATCTCATTTTTCTTGGGTTTAATCTTTTCCTTAAGCCCAATCTTTATGCTCTTCAATATATTCTTCATTTTCTTCAGTTTTTGACTCGTTTTCGTTCCTTTTCTTTATTTCTTCGATTTAAACACCTTTTTGCAAATATAAACGAAATCAGTAATATATATATTTAATCTGTAATAAAAATGCTTAAAAGTAAGGGAATATTATTATATAAATAAGATATTATTTGACGTTATCAGTCTCACCTACCAGCTGTCTACAATCAGTTTATAATCTCATATCAAATGAATTTTAATGAGAAAGAAACCTCGATAATGGAGCTCCATAACTTGCTGCAAACCGCTAAGCAAGGGATCAAGAAGATTGATATGCCCTCTACCTCAGCAGCTCCTGTGTTGGCTATTGGTCACAATGCAAAGAAAAAAAAAACTTGGAAAGGAAAGACTGGAAAGTCTAGTCGTGGTTCCAAGAGAAAGTCTGAATCTGATATTGCACCTACAAATGATCCAAAGGAAGCAGTGTGCTTCTACTGCAACACAAAGGGGCACTGGAAGCGAAGCTGCCCAAAATATTTGAATGACCTTAAAGACGGAAAGGTCGAAAAGAGTAGTCACTCAGGTATGTTTATGATCGAACTCCATAATACTACAACTTCTGATTCGTGGGTCCTGGATACAGGGTGTGGTACTCACATTTGCACTGTATTACAGGGACTAAAGGAAAGTAGAAGGTTGAAGTATGGAGAGCTCAATTTAATGATGGGAAACAGGAAGATCACGCATGTGACCAAGATTGGAAAATTCGAGCTCATGCTGAAGTCTGGAGTTAGTATAGATTTAAATAATTGCTGTTATTCATCAAAAATGACAAGAAACATAATTTCATTTTATGCATTGTTCACGGATGGTTATCGATTTTCATTTGATAATGAAAATGGAGATAGTTTGGTTTATTTAAATGTTAGTTTTATTTTTTAAGCTTCTCTTTACAAAGGCATATATGAAAATGTTGAATGTGTTAGCAATATGATTTTAAATGTGGATTCGTGTAATGAGCTTGATAAATCCAAATTGTGGCATTATCTTCTTGGGCATATAAACAGGAAACGCATCACCCAACTCCAAAAGGATGGAGTGTTGGAATTATTCGACATCAAATCGGATGATGTATGCGAATCTTGCTTACTGGGCAAGATGACTAAGTCATCATTCACTGGATCATGTGAAAGAGGAGAAGGATTATTGAACTTGGTACACAGAGATGTATGTGGACCATTCCGATGCGCCATAAAAGATGGAAATCGCTACTACGTTACGTTTACTGATGACTTCAGTAGATTTGGATATGTTTATCTGATTAAACATAAGTCTGATACTTTTGAAATAATCAAAAGATATAAAAACGAAATAGAGAATCAACTGGGCAGAAAGATAAAGGTACTCCGATCCGATAGGGGAGGAGAATACCTTAGTATCGAGTTTCTCGATCATCTTAGAAACTGTGGAATAGTTTCATAGTTGACTCCTCCTAGAACACCACAACTTAATGGAGTTGCGGAGAGGAGAAATAGAACCCTGTTAGACATGGTTCGGTCTATGATGAGTCGGGCAACACTTCCAATAAGCTTCTGGGGTTACGCATTAGAGATAGCCGCACATATCTTAAATCAAATACCTACTAAGAAGGTTTCAAAGACACCTTATGAGATGTGGAAGGGAAAACGTCCTTCTCTTGGTCACATCAAGATCTGGGGTTGCGAGGTTTTCGTTAGACGAGAAACTCAGGACAAGCTAGAGTCCAGATCTGAAAAGTGTCTTTTCGTCGGTTATCCACAAGAGTCGTTTGGATATCTATTTTACAGACCCAAGGAAAATGTGGTATTTATAGCTCGAAGAGGAGTGTTCCTTGAGAGAGAAATTATATCTAAAGAGGACAGTCGGAGTAAGATAGATCTTGAAGAGATTCAAGAATCGACCGATGAAGAACCTGTAGTAAACACTAACACTCAACAAGAGGTGGTGACACCTGTTGAACCTGAAGACATATCCTTACCCGTTCGTAGAACAAGTAGTAGAGTTAGCAATCCTTCTCAGTTCTATTATGGTTTCCATATTGAAGAAGAGGACAAGATTAGTGATAGTACACTAGTTGATTTGGATGAGCCTACTAACTACAAGGAAGCGATGGAGGCCCTGAGGCTGCCAAGTGGAAGGAAGCTATGAAAAGCGAGATTCAGTCTATGTATGACAACCAAGTTTGGAATTTGGTTGACACTACACCCCGTCTTAAGACGATGGGTTGTAAGTGGATCTTCAAAAAGAAGACAGACATGGATGGGAAGGTACACACTTATAAAGCTAGGTTGGTAGCGAAGGGCTATACTCAAACCCATGGGATTGATTATGAGGAAACCTTCTCACCTGTAGCTAAGATAAAGTCAATTATGATAATGCTTGCGATAGCTGCATTTCATGATTATGAAATATGGCAGATGGATGTCAAAACCGCTTTCCTTAACGGAAAACTTACAGAGGATGTGTTTATGGCACAACCAGAGGGTTTTGAAAGTGCAAAGTATCCTAAAAGAGTATGCAAGCTTGAAAAGGCCATTAATGGACTTAAACAGGCTTCTCGTAGCTGGAATCTCTGTTTCGATGAGAAAGTCATACAGTTTAGATTTTATAGAAACGAAGATGAGTCCTGCATATATGTCAAGGTCAGTGGGAGTGTTGTAGTCTTCCTAGTATTATATGTAGATGATATACTACTCATAAGAAATGATATCTCAACATTACAAAGTGTAAAAGATTGGTTGGGAAAAATGTTTCGCTATGAAAGATTTGGGAGATGCAACATTTATTCTTGGTATAAAGATTTACAGAGATAGGTCGAAACGTCTCATAGGACTCAGCCAGGATACATACTTATATAAAATTTTGAAAAGGTTTAAAATGGAAAATTCTAAGAAAAGGAATCTACCCTTACATCATGGCATAAAGATTAGTAAAGATCTATGTCCGAAATCTAAGGAAGAACTGGACAGAATGAGTCGAGTCCCATATGCTTTGGCTATAGGATCGATCATGTATGCCATGACGTGTACAAGGCCTGATGTCTCATTTGCTTTGAGCATGGTGAGTCGACATCAGCAGAATCCTGGTGAAGGTCATTGGACAGCTGTAAAGAACATTCTCAAGTATTTAAGAAATACTAAAAACGGGTTCTTAGTTTATGGCGGAGAAGAAGAACTCAGAGTAACGGGTTATAGTGATGCAAGTTTCCAAACAGATAGAGATGATAGTCGATCACAGTTTGGTTGGGTATTCTTACTGAATGGGGGAGCGGTAACATGGAAAAGTTCAAAGCAAGATACAGTAGCAGACTGCACATGCGAGTCTGAGTATATTGCATCTTGTGAAGCTTCAAAGGAAGCCATATAGATGAGGAATTTCATTGGAGATCTTGGAGTTGTTCCAACCGTACAAGACCCCATCGATATATTCTCCGACAATGAAAGTGTAGTCGCTTTGACTAAAGAACCCAAGGATCATGGGAAGTCAAAGCACATAGAAAGGAAATACCATTTTGTTCGAAGAAAGGTAGAAGAAGGACACGTTATTGTGAAGCATGTACGATCAGAGGATAATCCGGCTGATCCATTCACAAAGGCACTGGCAAGGTCCAAACACGATGAACATGCTAGGAGCATAGGTTTAAGAGATAATATAAAGTTTTAGTTGTTAGTTTGAATCTGAAACATTATAGCAATGATCGAAATGTAATAGATTTGGTGATTAAATAATGGAGACTTATTTATTTGAAAGAGTTCTACCATTTACTATTGTTTGTCATTGTGTTTCGTTTTGCATGTTTAGAATTCACTTCTCGAGTAATTAGTTTTACTCGAACCTCCTCAGTCGTTCATACTACAGGAAGTTAGTGTTGATTTAAGACTGTCATGGAGTGTTAGTAGATTGTCTATGGAGATTAGACATAGCATGAAGAATGCTGCAACACTCATGAGTACTTGATGGGGATTTAAGTATAGGAGAGACCCGTACTTAAAGAGATCACTTCATGGGTTAAAATCACGAGTGATTTTAAGATGATAATATCCTCTATTCTTAAAATGGAGATACATTGAGTTTCTAGTTTTTCAAATATGTTATACTTTAGTTTATTCAAACGCTACGCGTAAATGCCAGTTATAAAGGGTATGCTAGGTGTAACATGATGAGTTGACTAGTACTATGTAGTCGAAATTTATTTGTTCCTTTTGCCAAAATGGAAAAGCGATATCATGGGCCCTCTGATGATTAAAAGTTGACTCCAAAGTGTTAGGCCTAGCCGAGACTAAGTTGATGTGCACAATTCAGTAGTCTCATATAGTAAAAATAATCGGAAATCAGAAAACATAATCTTGAATCTTATGATTGATTAAAATCCATGTCTCAGTTTCATACGATATCAGTAGAATAAAGGAATATTTGATCACTTATCTAAGCGCTGTCTCTAGATATGATTCAGAGTTCGGCGGTTGCGTTGGATGACACTCTCTGCTTAGTTAATGGGATAGACTTAGACCAATAATAGTTGATGACTTGTCCAAGTGGGAGACTGTTGGATATAGTGTCCATGTTCATAACTAATTGGTACGTATATCATTAAAAGTAGAGTCCTTTTTAGGTCACCCTCAACGAACAGTTAAAGAGAAATAAATGAGAGATAATATTAATTGGAATTAATATTATGGTTAATTATTTTTGTTATTAATTATCAAGGTTGATGAATTAATTAGAAACTAAAAGAAATTAAAGGAAAATTCTGGAAGCCAAATCTAACCGCCGGTTGGAAAGTTCAACCGGCGGCTGGAGTCCAAGGTTGTAAGGCGGTGGAGCACGCGGGTCGTGGATCGGGTTCTCGGGTTCTCGGGCAGAAAGCAAGCCCAACTGCCGGCTGGATATTCCAACCGGCGGTTGGAGGGCGAAATCAAGTTGTCCCACATCGGCCTACATAACAAACCTTGGCCTTCCTCTCCCTGTATAAATAGGGGGCATGCGATGGTTTCAAACAAAATCATTCTCTCTTTCTCATTCCTCTCCTTGTAAGAGTTTACTCGATTATATTCGGGACCTTAGGAGTTGGATTTTTTTCTTTGGTTAGTGGGTGTGAGCTATTAGAGGTGCTCTGGTTTGAGTACTCGCTTCCAAGTCAATAAGGTCTGCATGTGAGAAATTCGACTTTCTCAAAGGTTAGTATTTTCTTATCTATTTATTTTGTTTTGTTGCTTATTACTATTAAGTTAAGATCCTTTAGGGTTTAGTTTCCTTCATGCTCTAGATTAATTGTTATTTCCGCATTGTATGTTAATCTAATAAGGGAATACAAAACCCAAGAAAATCATCCACTTAGATTTGTCAAGCTTGCCACATACGTTAAACATTGTGAAAAGTGTATTTATTTCCCCAAATTAAACATTTAGTTAGTTGGAAATTATTTTGGCTTTAGTTATTATAAACTAGTTCAAAGTCAAATATGTCCAGAAGTTGGTGTCACTTATGATGCATTTTCGACTAGTTCTAAAATGAATTTGACCAAGCCCTTATTATACATGAAAGTACTATATCTTAGGAGTATTTTGGATTTGGCCTTGCAATTTTTGAAAACATATAGACCATGCAAATGGTCTCTCAAACTTAAACACTTCAGCTTCAAGAGCTGATTGTCCTCTGAGTTTGTATGCATTATTTGGAGGTCGAATCCTTTGAGTTAAACAAAGATATCATACAAATTTTAAACGCGAGACATTAAACTAATTTCCAGAAAAAGAATCACTATTTTTCATTGAGCTTCGAGCAAGTTATGGCCCTTCAAAGTCAGGAAAAATATCCGGACAAATTTTGGTTTTGTGTTATGGCTATAAAACGTACTCGTTTGCTTTAATTCTCCCAAAAACCATATGATTATTTATTATTCAACATTTTAAACTCTTATTCAACCTTATACAAGCTTACTAAAGCAAACAAAGCTAGGATGAAAAGAGGGACTTTGTTTATATATTCAATAACACTTTGTCATGACTTTCAAGTGGACGATAACGGTTCGTATGTCTTTTTGTATCATGGGACACCACCTTGAATCACGCTAGGTGAGTCACTCCATGATTGTATGACTTCACGAATATCAATCCTTGGACATGAAGCATGGAGGGTTTCGTCATAACTTTTCATGTTGACGATAACGGTTTGTATGTCTTTTTGCATCATGGGACACCACCTTGAACCATGCCAGGTGAGTCGCACTATGATCATATGACTTTACAAACATCAATCCTTTAACATGACGTATGAAAGGTATGAAGGATTTTGAAGAACACCATCTTACAAAAGTGTTATTTTATGTAGTACTATAAGTATATATATATATATATATATAAGTATATATATATATATATATAGATAATGTGAAGAAATGAGATGAGTATGAAGAATGGTATGCATGATTTTGTACATGGAAACTTAAAAGAAATCATACCAAGAAAAGAAACCAAGGTAGGACTTGAAAATACTTGCAACAAAACTTGGAAATCAAATACTTGAATGTCTGTGTGGTGGTTTAGGGCAGATTTTGGAGAGCCACAAGAGGAAGAAAAGAAGTGTTTGTTGCAATGAAAAATGAGGCTTAAAGTTGGTATTTATAGAGTGGAAGAAAGTCTTGCAATCATGAATCTTTTGAAGTCAAATTCACCTAGTTTTCCTAAATTGGAAGTGATCACATGTTTTGATTGAGATGGGGTCTAAAAGTAGAGATTTAGGAGTGTGTTAGGAGTCAAACACCTCATGCCAAATGGAAGAAGACAAGTGTGATTTTCCTTTGGATTTGGTAGGTTGTTTTGGTAGTTTGTGGCAAAATGATCTAGCAATTCTCATAAGATTTGTCTAATTATAAAATACATGTATGAATATGTAATGTATATGTTTTAAAAAATTTTTGGATGTATAAATATGTGTATATATATATCCCCATTCATATGGAATGGTTATCTACGAAATAACGGCACGGTAAAACCGAAATTATAAATAGTACGATTTAAAATATAAGTTAGTGTCGTCACAACGAAATGTGACATTCTTGAATTATTCCTATGGGTTCATGAACTTATATATATATATATATATATATATATATATATATATATATATATATATATATATTGTATGATGTTGATAAGTCGAGGTATTGACACCTTCCGGGCCTAATGCTTATAAGGTTCTATTGTAAGTCCTTGGATTCTCATCACATTGTACCATTCAGGACAATTCAAGTTGTCAACAAATTCAAATAATGCACATAAGGTTTTTATAATGCATATGTTGGGTTTCGATACATTATAATGCCTTGCATTACATTGACTGGGTTTGACTTAATTGAAACCCTAATAATGCACACGAAACGATAGTAAAATTCTTACTTATTATGTTTTTAAGAATTGCTAATTAAACACATATTCCACATGATCAAATGCTCCTAGTTAAGATAAATATATTATTACGTGATCGAGCATTTCTAATTTGACGGATTGTCACAGTCTTCCCTGGTTGAAAGAATTTCGTCCCGAAATTTAGCTTGAGTTGGTGGAGACGGGAACTTTCTCGAACAGGGAAGGATATTTGAGTTTCATTTGATCCTCCAGCTCCCATGTAAATTCTGGACCTTTCTTTGAGTTCCATTTAACCTTGACAATCAGTATGCGACTTCACTTGAGCTTCTTAACATCTTTATCCACGATTTCCACTGGTTCTTCAATAAAGTGAAGCTTCTTGTCTATCCGAACCTCGTCAAGCAGTATTACCAAAGATTCATCCCTCAAACATTTCTTCAGGTTCGAGACATGGAATCTACCGTGCACACCACTAAGTCCCTGGGGCAATTCGAGTTTGTATGCTACCGGACCGATTCGTTGCAGAATCTTAAATGGTCCGACATACCTCGGGGCGAGTTCTCCCTTTTTACCAAAACGAACCACTCCCTTCCATGGAGATACCTTTAACATAATTTTATCGCCGACCTAGAATTCTAAGGGTTTTTTTCGGTTGTCTGCATAGCTTTTCCGTCGGTCTCTTGCTGCTTTTATTCGCTCTCTGATTTGAGCGATCTTGTCTGTGGTCTCTTGTACAATTTCCAGGCCAGTTAATTGACTATCACCGACTTCGATTCAACAAATAGGGGACCGACACTTACGTCCATATAATGCTTCGAATGGAGCGTACTGATGCTGGTGTGGTAACTATTGTTGTATGAGAACTCAACAAGTGGCAAGTGAGTATCCCAGTTTCCACCAAAGTCAACCACACACGACCTGAGCATGTCCTCTAGGGTTTGTATCGTTCTTTCACTTTGACCATCGGTTTGGGGATGGTATGCAGTGCTCAAGTTTAAACGCGTTCCTAAGGCCCTTTGTAATGATCGCCAGAACCTGGAAGTAAATCGACTATCTCTATCAGAGATAATAGAGATAGGTACTCCATGTCAGGCTACGATCTCACTCACATATAGCCTGGCCAACCTCTCAATTTGGAAATCTTTTCGAATTGGCAGGAAATGTGCGGTCTTGGTCAATCGATCAATGATAACCTATATGGAATCATGACTACTTGACGTCCTTGGTAACTTTGTTATGAAATCCATAGAGATTTGTTCTCATTTCCATAGTGGGATTTCTGGTTGTTGTAATAGTCCAGACGGTTTCTGGTGTTCCGCTTTCACTTTGGAACAAGTTAAACACTTCGCGACGTATGAAGTAATACCCTTCTTCATACCAGGCCACCAATAATATTCTTTAAGATCCTTGTACATCTTGTCTGCTCCGGGATGAATGGAGTATTTTGACTTGTGGGCTTCATCAAAAATCAGTTCTCTCAGATTTTCTGAATTCGGAGTCTATATTCTGTATTGGAAGTACAGAATCTCGTCGGATTTAGCTTCCAACTCTTTTTCCGCTCCGCATGATAGATCACCTTTTAGATTCCCCTTCTGAAGAACTTCCTTCTGTGCCCCTAGGATTCTTGTTTTTAGGCTAGTTTGGACGATCATTCCTAATGCACGCACTCGAGTGGGCTTAACTCTCTCTTTTCTACTCAACGCATCGGCTACCACATTAGCTTTACCCGGGTGGTATCGGATCTCGCAATCATAGTTGTCAAGTAGTTCCACCCATCTTCTTTGCCTCATGTTCAACATTTTCTGATCTAGAATATGTTGAAGGCTCTTGTGGTCGGTGTAAATTAAACACTTAATGCCGTACAAGTAGTGTCTCCAAATCTTGAGTGCGAATACGACCGCTCCCAATTCTAGGTCGTGCGTAGTATAATTCTTCTCGTGGATTTTCAGTTGACGTGACTCATATGCAATGACCTTATCGTGTTGCATTAACACGCAACCAAGACCCTGACTTGACGCATCACAGTAAACGACAAACCCGTTAGTGCCTTTAGGAAGGGTCAGAATAGGTGCATTACACAACTTTTGTTTCAGCAAGTGAAATGCTTCCTGTTGCTTCTGTCCCCACTCGTACTTCTTGTCTTTTTGAGTGAGCATGGTTAATGGCTGAGCGATTTTTGAGAAGTTTTCCATAAATCTGCGATAATAACCGGCTAAACCCAAAAATGACGAATGTCAGAAGGTGTTTTTGGTGCTTCCCATTGTTTAACTGCTTCAATCTTACTTGGATCTACATGAGTACCCTTTTCATTAACCACGTGGCCTAAGAAGTGTACTTCACGTAGCCAAAATTCGCATTTAGAGAATTTGGCATATAACTTCTCCTTTGCGAGCAGTTCCAAAATTATCTTTAGGTGTTGTTCATGCTCTTCCTTGTTTCGTGAGTAGATTAAGATGTCGTCGATGAACACTATCATGAATTTATCCAAGTATGGTTTGCACACTATATTCATTAGATCCATGAACACTGTTGGCGCGTTGGTTAATCCAAAAGGCATTACCAGAAACTCACAGTACCCATATCGGGTCCTAAACGATGTCCTGGGAATGTCATCTTCGTGGATTCTCAGTTGATGGTATCCTGACCTAAGGTCGATCTTAGAAAAGTAAGTCGAACCTTGGAGTTGGTCGAATAGATCATCAATTCTCGGAAGGGGGTACCGATTCTTAATCGTCAGTTTATTCAACTCTCGGTAGTCGATGCACATTCTAAACGATCCATCCTTGTTCGTTACAAACAGTACCGGTGCTCCCCATGGCGAGTGGCTTGGTCGAATAAACCCTTGTCCAGTAGTTCTTGCAATTGACTAGCCAACTCGTGCATCTCCTACGGAGCTAACCGATATGGAGACTTTGCAATAGGTGCTGCTCTAGGTATCAAATCAATGCGAAACTCAACATGACGTGTTGGAGGCAATCCTGGTAAATCTTCGGGAAATACTTCTGGATGTTCTCGTACGATAGAAATATCTTGAAGTTGCTTATCCTTAGGCTTCTTATCAATCACGTTTGCCATAAACGCTTGGCAGTGCTTCTTCAAATGCTTCCTAGCCTTCATACATGAGATAATTCTCAAACCTTTACTGAACCGATCTCCTTGTACTTCTAATGCCTCACCATCTGGCAGAGGAATTCGAACGATCTTCGCGTGACATACTACTTCTGCTCGATTTTTGGATAGCCAATCCATACCAATGACTACGTCAAAACTTCCCAGTTTCATAGGAATAAGATCGAGGTAAAACTTATGAGCATTTAGGTGTAAGGTGTATCCTCGTACTATCTTATTGGCTTCTATCAACTTACCGTTAGCTACCTCAATGGTATATGCATCATTCAATTCGCTAGATTCTAGGCCAGTATGGGTTCAAATTCGATGGACACAAAAGAATTATCGGCTCCAGTATCAAATAATATGGATGAATAGTGGTTGTTTATGAGAAACATACCTGTGACGACGTTGGGGTCCTGACGAGCTTCTCTTGCTCCCACCACAAAAGCTCTTCCCCGGGCCGGGTTCGCGGTGTTTCCCGCATTGCGGTTCAACTTTGGGCAGACACTCACAAAGTGATTGAGGCTTCCGCATTCATAGCACGTCCTTGGATTTATAAGGCCAACCTTGCAGTACTTCTCTGAATGTCCGACTCTCTTACACTTGGCACAGGTGAGACAAGCTCCTACATGGTGGTAGTTTCATCTGTTACACTTCGGGTGTGGACCATTATACGGTTTCTTCTCGCGGGTGACGACCACAAAGTTCTTGTTGGTTGACGGCCTTTTGTCGTTCACTACATTTGGCTTCTTTCCAACTCCTTCGTTCCACTTTCGTTTCTCACCCGATCCTTTCCTTGACAATACACCATCTCTTACCGCTCCATCGGTCAGAGATCCAGCTAATAGTATGGCAGACTTCAGGGTGGTCAGTTCATTTGAAGTGACCATTCCACGAATATGAGGTGTTAATCCATAAATGTACCTCTCGATCCTCTTGGCTTCGGTGTCGGCCATGTGTGGTACTAGGCAAGTTAACTCATGGAATCGGTTGGTGTAGGCTTAATGCTCCGCTCCAATCATAGTTAAGTTCCAGAACTCAACTTCCATCACTAGACTCTTAAACTCCTCCCAGGTCGCAATAGCTTCTTCCCCTCTTGCCTTTTCCTGGGTATTCCACCAAGTCAATGCTTTGCCTTGGAGTGAGCAAGTAGCGTATTTCACCTTTTGTTAGTCAAGGCATTCGTTGATCTTGAACACTGTTGCCATCATTTCGAGACACCTCAAAGCTCCAATAACCTCTTCAGTTCCAAAGAAGTCTTTGGGTTTGCATGTCGTGAATGTCTTGTAAGAATATCCCTTCTTTCTCTTGATATTTTCATTTGCTTCTCCATTGGTTTGGCTGAGGCGTTCTCCACTTCCACCAGTCTCAGTCTCATTTTTAAGAGCGTCCCTGAGTTGTGTTACTAGGGTAGGGAATGCATTAGCTAGTTGTTGGGAGATGATTCGAGCCAAATCAGGGGTCTCGTTGTCAAGTCCACTATTGTTGCGTCGCGTTGATTTTTTTGGAGCCATAGTCTAAATATATATGCACGTATCTTAGTATTCAATGGATAAATCGTATTCCATGCAATGTATTATCATGTAAATTCAAAAAGGGTTCATTTCCCATTAATACTTGCAAAATTTGGGTACATGATTGTAATGCTAGTAGACCACATAACGATACAAGCAAGCAAATAGTACAACTATCAGCTACATACTAGTCGTCCTATTACATAGGATAATGCTAGAAAACTCAACTCAAGTCGTCTACTGCCACATGTGGTAGAAAATGCTTGCAATGGACATTACAAGTGCCACTGCTATAGCGATGCGGCTCTGGAGTCTTGCGGTTTGAGCTTCCTTCAGAGCTGTTGTGGTTCGATCAAATTGCCCCATGAGGTCCTGTTCTATTTCACTGAGTTGCCATTCTTGTCATTCGTGAGGTCCTCTTGGCCCTTTAGACGCGCTTTCAGATCAATCCATGCGGTGGTTAAGCGACTTCGGTCCTCGTCGACTTCAGATTTCAATCGTGAAATGTAAGAAATGGCACATACTCCTTAGAAGGCTTAACAACTAGACTCACGGGTGGGACTTGATTAGAGGGTTCTCCCTCTCGAGCCCACCTAAGTTAACTTTCACTGGCAATCCGACTCTCTTTCGGGCGGTGGCTCGAGTCTTAGCTTTGGGTTGGTCCTTGGGTTTCTCGGGTTCGGGTGTTGTTGCCGGTTCTTTTTGGCGTCAGCTGGTTGAGTCTGGCCGAAGCTCCCATTTGCTAGTAACTCGGGTACGAGCGTCAAAGGTTTCCTTGGAAGTCTCTGGTGATAGCCACATTGGACATTTTATGGCTGCATGGTGACAATCTTCATCGTGTGCTAAGTCAATAGTCCTAGCAGGTTTTTGTCCGGTGATATGTGCTGCTCGAGGGCGAGGTAGTCGAGGCGTCACGTACCCAGAAGCATCCGCGGAGAAATCAGACGAAGATGCCATACCTGCAATAAAATAAGGTAAGCATGATATATAGTATAAAACTTGTATGTATGAGATGCGTTACGTTACACTTCATAACAGAAATGCCACTATTATTCATTACTTGAAAACCTTTCAATACGCATGGTAGTACATAGATACACGAGGCACGGGTGCCAATCGTTTTATTACATCATCACCCTACACTAGTCGACCAAGGTACATGAAAAACACAAGTACAACGCAGGCTACTAGTTCCCACACTATGATTCTCATACGAAGGTTTCTGATCTCCCACATCGCATCTTCATTTAGATCTTGGAGTGGCGTGGTGGTTGAGCCGATAGTTGGCTAGCCAGTTGCTCGATGAGAGTGGCGTGGTGGTTGAGCCTCATCTCATGCTCGAAGCTATGGTCACGAAGTTGGCGGATGGCAGGGTGCTCCATATCTAGTGCTCCTTGGTGATATCTCCCTATGGGTATTCCTAAAAGAGGCACGGATGGCTCACCGGTCTCCGGGCGTGCTACTCTCGGTGGTTGTTGCGGTCAAGGCGGTGGAGATATGCCTTTTGGCCACGTTCTCCGGGCGTTTGGTCGGGACCTTAAGGCTGAAGGATGTGCAGCTGTCATTGGCTCGACATTCATGCGATTGCTCGGGCTTCTCGAAATCGTCATTCGCTGGCTGCTGTCGGAGTGCTCCGAGGGTTCCTGTGACACCCGACACTTTAGGGTAATGATTACCTTAAGCTGGAACCATAATTACGTGTATTTAGTATTTGATTAGGCTAAATACTTGTAACTACTTGTATATGTTTATATACGCTTACGTGATTATTTGTAATTACTCGAAACAACCGGACAAGGTCCGACAATCTATACGGCATTGGTGATAACTTTTCATAAATAATGTAAACCTATTTTATAAATTAAATAGTAATTATTTACCTTATATTATTATTATTAAATAATAATATACGAAAAACCTAGACGTTTTGCTTAAAACGTAACAAACGCAACGAAAACGCGCGAATCGCGCCCGACACCCGAACGAAACCGACAAATAATTTAAGAAGGTTCAATAATGTATTTTTAAAGATATTGGTCAAATTAAGATAGTGATTTTGTATCAAAAATAAAACACAAAATTTTAACGTTAAAGATTTAATGTTTACGTGCGCGAATAACGTTTTACCGATCGAATAACGTATCACGGGCTTGAGAAAATAAATGTACAAGCCCAAGGCTCCAATTGGGCCACACCAACCGAGCCCATTTCGGCCAAAAAACCGGCCCAACCCCATGGCCCAAGGCCCACTTCTATATAAATGAGTATTCCCATTCTTTTCCTTCCATTTTCACACACACAAACACAAAACACTCTCCCCCTCTCTCTCAAAAACGACCCAAGCCTGTCACCAACCACCACCACACCCGCCAAGCACCACCACACAACCACCACAACACCACCATTCAGCCACCATCGGCCGCTACCCAGAATATCAGGAAAAACACGAGAAAACGAGCACACTAGCTTCTTCTCCTCCTCCTCGATTGTACAAACATTGTAAGAACTTCAAAACTCTTCTAAAACACTTGAAACACTTCTATAAACATTTTAAAATGTCCACTTAACAAATAAATGTCCAAAATATAACATAAAAACGTTTTTCATGGCTTAAAATGTTCAAGAACATCAGATGCATTTCTGGACAGAAAAATAGTCCAACTTCAAGGAGACGTTTCTCCCCCAAAAGTTGACCAAAATGGACGATTCAAAAGAGAAAAATTCAGTTTAAGAAGTTAGATTTCATTTCCAAGTGGTTTCACAATTTTTGGAGTTCGTTTGATACCCGAAATGATTTTTACAAAAACATGTATACGGGCTGTCCAAAAACTCAGAAAATTCACATTTCTTGTTTTAATCATAACTCGAGATATACACCTCCAAATGACATGAAACCACTGCCAAAAGTTCAAAAATTTTGTTAGGTACAAATGTCGTTTAGATAACGTTTTCGAAAAATGTGTAGATTTTGCCCAGAAATCCGATCTTGTTGCATGTGTCCGGATTAGTCACTTTCTACCCTCAGGGAACAAACGGAATTTTTAAAAATACTTAGGAATACCCAAAAATTCTGGAAAAATTATTTTAAGGAGTTAACATACTAAGGAATATCATAGATTTTTCTTGAATTTTTATTTGAACATTTGGAACACGAAATAAAATTTACAAAACTGACCTGTTACCGGCCTCTGTGTCGCAGAAGCCCAGTAGTCTGCGACACAAGCCTTTGTGTCGCCATCACACCCGAATCGTCACATTAGCGACACAAGCCTTTGTGTCGCCATAACACCCGAATCGTCACATTAGCGACACAAGCCTTTGTGTCGCCATAACACCCGAATCGTCACATTAGCGACACAAGCCTTTGTGTCGCCATAACACCCGAATCGTCACATTAGTGACAAAAGCCTTTGTGTCGCCATAATACCCGAATCGTCACATTAGCGACACAAGCCTTTGTGTCACCATAACACCCGAATCGTCACATTAGCGACACAAGCCTTTGTGTCACCATAACACCCTAATAGTCACATTAGCGACACAAGCCTTAGTGTCGCATAATACCTTAGTGTCGCATATAGCGACACTAACCCAGTGTCGCTAAAAACACAGAATCTATACGTTTTTATTAAAGCAATATAAACAATATAATTATGTTACACAGCTCGACCCCAGCCAGGGGCTCTGCCCCTTGGACCCCGCCAGGGGTTGCCACCCCTTGGACCCCGCTACCAGGGGGCGCTGCCCCCGGACCCCCGTCAATAATGGGCTTCGCCCCCTTGTCGCACTGATCAATTACCCATAAGTGGAAAGTAGAAATATGCGTAACATAATTAATCAAATCTGTGTTTTCACAAAATATCACCAACGGCCCGTACATGTTTTATAAGCACAAACGATAACTGAACAATTGGACATTTCTAATTGTGTGAACTAACTTAGGTGGACATTAACCCTCCACCTACACAATTTATTTAGGTGGACATTAACCCTCCACCAACACGATTAACTTAGGTGGACATTAACCCTCCACCTACATGATTGGCTTAAGTGGACATTAACCCCCACTTATACAATTACTATAGATGGTCTTTAGAGACATCTACTTACACAACCTTATACGTTTAGGACGTTAGAAGGTTGCATTTGGAAAACACGCTTTGCTTACTATTTGCTACTTGCTTGCTAATATCAGGTGAGTTTCATAGCCCCTTTTTACTGTTTTCTAAATGGAGTGAGAATACATACAACTGCTTTTATACCGCTATTTTCATGTGAACACAAGTACTAAACTCGATATATTGGTTGCATGAGTTATTTTACTAATCCTGAAAGTCCCCCACATCATAGTTTGTTAGTATCGTTATAGCGTGAATGTTAATGAATAGTACTATTTGGGATTGACTCCCCCCGTCCGGGTTAGTCGCACTAACTGGTCAAACGGACGCATTATCATTTGTTCTTACGAGTGTTGGATTAGGCACTCGCTGGGAGGCACCCCGATCGTGGCACTTGATTGTGACCCGACACCACAGTTAAGCTCGAACTATGAGCTCATGGCAACAATATACCCTATTTTTGCTTTTTGCAATACATTACTTATCATTGTTGAATGATACAAACGGAAATCTTGTGTTCCATACGATGTTATATCAACTGTTTACAAACCTAAGAACTCACAACCTTTATGTTGACCTTTCTCAGGAGACCAACCGCAGTAGGTTTGCTTTTGGAAGGAGATAGCTCGAGTCGCATATTTTTCACAAACAACAGAGATTAGCTTGCATTATGATATGTTGGAATCTTGTACTAGATGCGTACTCTACTTTTGGCAAAACATATGTAAACATTGTAACTACGAAACGTAATGATTTTTGAAACGTCTCATATAGAGGTCGTTTGTTGTAATTCTTGTGTTGTGATATTTGATTTGGTCGGCGCCCCCAACGCAACACCCTACCTTCCGCTGCCACGTGTCTTGGGGGTGCGACGGTTCCTCATTGTCGTCATCGGTTTGATTCACGGGTGGACGGTTGCTTGCCATTTCTGAGCTAATGTTCGAACAATATATATATATAAATATAAGTATATCACATATAAGCACACAATTAGTATCTAGTGAATTGAAATTTTTCATACTACTGATAACATCAAATAATGTCATATTTATATAATAATATTCCCTTTCTTTTAAGCATTTTTATTGCAATTTAATTATATATATTACTGATTTCGTTTATATTTGCAAAAAGGTGTTTAAATTAAAGAAATAAAGAAAAGGAACGAAAACGGACTAAAAACTGAAGAAGATGAAGAGAAGATTAAAGAATCAAGAAGACTGGGCTTAGAGAGAAGAATAAACCCAAAAGGTTAAGATATTGGGCAAAGAATAAAGATTAAAATCGGATTTGTGATGTTTGAAGCCCAAAAGAAGAAGCCTGGCCCGATTATGGAATATTCTTGAACCACCGTTCAGCCGGCGGTTGAACCTAAATTAGGAAGGCGGTTGGAGCGCGCGGGTCTGAACCAGGTTTTCGGATAGAAATCTAACCCAACCGGCGGCTGAAATATTCAATCGGCGGTTGGATTTGCGAATCTGAAATCTATAAATAGAGGCCAAACTCAACCCTTAAACCATACACTTTCATATACGAATTAAGTAAACCTTAATTCGGTTCAAGGGTTCAGAATTCGACTGAAGAGGTTATTTGGAGGCTAGGAAGCTAGGGTTTGAAGGTTCTCAACTCTAACGAAGATTTAGTTCGGTTCTTGGGTTTGATTCTTATTCTTTTCTATTTACAATGTGTAGTTACATGTTTTTAGATATGGTTTTGATTACTCTAAACATGAGCTAATTCTTTAATTGTATTTGCTTACATAAATGATTATTAGATGAAGGTTTTATGATATGTTTGTGTTGATTTGAATTATGAATGATTATTGAGTTTATTTGAAAGATCCATATTAATTGTGTGTTGATTAATTGTTACTTAACGTGGTCAAAAGACTTATGCTATAACTAGGGTTTGTATGAGTTGATTGATTATCTGCAATTAAGTAATTTATTAGTTAATTGTGGCTTGAGACTGTAACCGGCAATAGGTTAAGAGAATAGCAATTAATAAAACCTAATTAATGTGATAATTATTTAACCAATAATTATAGACTTGCATTAACACGAGGTTGCTGAATGAATCTTAATAATCTGTTGATAGTATTAATTGAATAAAGTTTAGGTTAATAACACATAGAAGAAATTCTAGTGTATTCAAGAGAATCTAGTATTAAGTTAAGGTTTATTAAGATTAGTTAACCTTAACAGGAGACTATCTATATTTGTTAAAATCACTATAATCAATAATTAACAATTCAATAAACATATCGGAAACCTGAATCGAGGAATCACAAGTGTAAGTAAATACATACTTCTCTATCTGATTATCTTTAGTTACTCTTTATCTTTTTAATTGTTTAAAGTTTAAATCGTATTCAATCTAAAAACCGTTCGTACGGAACTAAAACGCACCCCTTATTATTTTAATTTACACCATTCCCTGTGGTTCGACTCGGTCTTACCAAAGCTATACTATAATACGAACAGGTATTCTTGTCTAGTTGTGTTAAAGTTAACTTTAGTATTTCCATTCAATTAAAACTTGTTATTTTTAGTCACCACTTAGCACGCATCAACTACCGATGCTATTATAATTTTTAAGCTTAGGTTATAGTCTAGGCTCTACGAAGGAAGACCTAATTCTCTATCACCATTGGCTCTGATACAATCTATCACCACCCCCGCTTGAAGCGGAAACACGGGAATGTAACGAAAACTTGATATCACGAACACGTGGCTTTCATTTAAGAAAGTTAAATACAAATTGTTCAAATACGTTACGTAGTACAAATTTATCTAAATCTAGTACATATCCAAGATTTTTCCAAATAATTAACACATCAAACGTTAGCAAATAATCTTCGATAGTACTTTATTCTTTTACGCATTCTTGATAATTTCACTTAGTTCCTGAAATACATGTTAAAAAGTGTCAACTAAAATAGTTGGTGAGTTCGTAGATTTACGACTCGATCCAATAATTGTAGAAATATATTATCGCATCGTTTACTTTACTTTTGCAACATAGTGATAAATGCAATCTACATGAGTCCACAACCAAACCTACTGACCTTGTGTAAGTGGCCCTTGGTAATGCCTTATCATGTAACATTAGTTCTTTGTGGAAATAAACATTCATTTAATATTGTAGGTAAGTGTCACACCCCGCTAAAGCGGAAACACGAGGTGTCACAGCTAATGATTTCACAACACAAAGATATAGCAACCATACCATTTAAATTACGATAAAACAGCCTTGGAGGCATTATAAAAATACATCAAATTGCTCAAAGTATATGACATTATTACAAACATATTACAAAAATTTAGTTCAAAGTCCGTTTAAATGGCTTGGTCGACATAATCCCATGCATTAGCCCACATATGATCCGTGCTTACCGACGTTCTCCTGAAAAGCATGCCAAAATAAAAGGTCAACTATGGCCACAGTTGGTGAGTTCAAAGTTTGAAATAATTAAACCGAAAGTGTGTCCAATCGTGGACATAAGTGTGGGTATAGCCGTCCGATTCGTGGACGCTATCTTCCCTGTGTTTGTCCAATCGGGACAGTTATAACAAGCATTTGGTTGATAAAGATATTGCAAGTAAACATGTGGTAATAAAGAGAGAATGTATAAGCCTTGAGACCACAACTAATCCGGTTATCCGACCGCTGCCCCAAAGTATAAGAGCTGCATGTTCTTCAACAAACATGAGTAAAAGGCGATATTATGCACCCACGTTGAAGTGCGAGTGAGGGATGGTCCTACCCTAAATAGCATGCTACCCATAATATCTACGGCTCGTCGCTACGAGTTAATTAGTGGTGGGTTAGTTATAGGGGACTTTGAGTATAAGAAAAACCCAAGCTTAACATGTTGACATACCACAGTTTGCGTAAAAACAGTTCAAAGCAATTGATAATACGTAAAAGTTCAACCAAAAGTTTAAAGTATTGCATGCTTTCAGCCCCAAAAATAGAAATCAGAAAGAGGGGACAATGAACTCACCTTGTGAGCTGAGTTTAACGAGTATAATTCTGTGAGCAAGTTACAAATCCGGAAATGATGCTCTAACCGTGACCTAGTCCAGTAAGAATGTGTCCATTAATGTTTAGTGATATGCTTTAATACATGAGTTCATACGAGTTGGTTAACCGAAATTTTAAATGATGAATCTACCCGGGGTTGTGTGGTTGGTTTCGTGACTCTTTTTAGCAAAGCTTAAAACAGTTCTGGGCATCTCTTAATACACCTCAAAATACTAGGTCATTGGTGTATAATTTAGGTTTTGAGTGAAAGATTTAAGAGCAAGTCATTCCCAGTTTAGAGTCACCATTTTTATGAAGAATAGAGGGGGATACGGTTGTCCAAAGTTAACTTGAAAATCTGGACAGAAAGTTGTCCAATTTTATTATTTTACCAAGAACACATAACTTTTTATAAAATCCGTATGTAAATGACTCGAACAAACTTTAAATGTGTGTTTTATTTGCAAAACATTATCATATTTCAGGTACAAAAACCCTAATGCACACATATTTTAAGAAATGTAACAGTAAATAGAATGAAAATAAGTGGGTTGTGCAGAATAGAATGTAAACATTCTTGCACTTTATGATTACCTCTTCGACCAGGAGTGTAGGGTTTTGGGTGATGAAGTTCTTTCCACAGATTGAGCAGGGTTCCCGGATTGTTTGGTACTGGATGAAGGTGATGAAGAAACTGGGGTGTTCTTGCTAAAATCGTGCAAGTGTTGAGAGAGTTTGAGAGAAATTAGATGAAGTGTTTTGAGTGTGAATGTATAATTCCTGCTGAGGTTAACAAAAAGAATAAGGGGTGGAGTGTTTAAGTTTACTATCCGGGATTTTGATTGGGTGAAGGTGGAGGTGATTTTATGGGAAGTGTAAGTCAATTGATTTGGTTTATGGGAAATAGGTTTGCTGGCCGTTTTTGAGAGAAAAGAGGTAATCATAACCCTTTTTGCGTGCACGGTTTAACTCTATTTCAAATCTTAAAGTTCCTTTTTACAGAATACGAATGGTTACTTATCTTTTATTATTACTAAAAAAAGCTTTTATATCGGGTAGGAGGGTTTGCTGTGTGTGTGTGTAACACTTGATTGGTCTTAAAGTCGTTTAAGCATCTCACTGGTAATAGATTGACACTTAGTACTTCATGATTTGTTCGGGACATTAATGTGCTAACAGTGGAAACTTTGAACTAACAGTGGAAACGGTGATTTGTGCTAGCAGTGTTAACTACTTAGCAGTGGTAACTGAATGTCAAGCAGTATTAATTAATGCGGGCAGTAGAAACTGGACTAACAGTAGTAACTGAACTAGCAGTGGAAACTGACTAGCAGTTGTAACACAAGCAGTAGTAACTCGACTACCAGTAGAAACTCACTAGCAGTAGAAACTGAGCTAGCAGTTGAAACAATGAGAGGAGTAGTAACTATTAAGAGCAGTGTTAACTATGAGAGCAGTATTAACCATGAAAGGTGAGAACATTATTAACTCAACTACCAGTAGAAACTGACCAACAGTTGAAACTGAGGTAATTTGTACTAGCAGTACTAACTTGATGTTGTACTGGCAGTACTAACTTGATGTTGTACTGGCAGTATTAACTAGACGTTGTACTGGCAGTATTAACTAGACTTTGTACTGGCAGTATTAACTGAAGAATTGCTCTAACAGTATTAACTTAGGATTTGCACTAGCAGTATTAACCCGGTAAGAGGTATAAACTTTTAACCAACAGTATTAACTGCGACTACCAGTATTAACTTTTGATTAGCAGTATTAACTATAATTCTTAAGAAGGTCGGGTCCAGATTTAGGTGGAGATTAAGTTAAGTATTAACCTGGTATTTTTGGTGGTTGTTACAGTATCTCCCCGTTGAAAAGAATTTCGTCCCGAAATTCAATTTGTTCCATTGGTTGCCAAAGTGCTAGGAAATAAATGTGGGTATTTGTGTCTAATATGGTCTTCGCGTTCCCAAGTAAATTCAGGACCTCGTCGTGAGTTTCATCGAACTTTAACAATGGGTATCTTACTTCGTTTTAAACTTTTGACCTCTCGGTCCATGATTTCAAGTGGCTCTTCCACGAAGTTTAGATTGTCCTCTATTTGGATATCATCGAGAGGGACAATTAGTGTTTCGTCGGCTAGACATTTCTTTAGATTGGAAACATGGAATGTGTTATGAATGTTGCTAAGTTCCTGGGGTAGTTCTAGTCGGTACGCGACCTGGCCAATCCTTTCTATTATCTCAAAAGGTCCAACATACCTTGGGTTAAGTTTGCCTCGCTTTCCAAAGCGGATCATGCCCTTCTAGGGTGACACTTTCAAAAGTACTTTGTCGCCGACTTGAAATTACAGAGGTTTCCTACGGTTATCAGCGTAACTTTTCTGCCGACTTCTGGCAGTCCTTAATCTTTCCTTGATGATAGTGATTTTATCAGTTGTCTCTTGTATAACCTCGGGTGTGATTAGCTGCCTATCACCGGTTTCTAACCAACAAAGTGGTGATCGACACTTACGACCATATAACGCCTCAAAGGGTGCACAGCCTATGCTCGTGTGGTGACTGTTGTTGTAGGAAAACTCCACTAATGGCAAGTGAGTATCCCAGCTGCCTTTAAAATCTATGGCACAGACTCTTAACATGTCTTCCAATGTTTGGATGGTTCGCTCACTTTGGCCATCGGTTTGTGGATGGTAGGCGGTGCTCAAATTTAGTTGGGTGCCTAAAGCATTTTGAAGTTGTTGCCATAAGCGTGACGTGAATCGGCTATCTCTATCGGAAATGATGGAGAGTGGTATTCCATGACGTACAACGATTTCGTCGATATAGATTTGAGCGAGTTTGTCCATCTTGTTATCTTCTCGGATGGGAATAAAGTGTGCTGATTTTGTTAATCTGTCCACTATGACCCATATAGAGTCATGTCCTCTTGCCGTTCGTGGCAATTTCGTGACGAAATCCATTGATATTTGCTCCCATTTCCATTGTGGGATTTCCGGTTGTTGCAACAATCCTGATGGCTTCTGGTACTCTGCCTTGACTTTGGAGCAAGTCAAGCATTTTCCCACGAATACCGCAATATCCTTTTTCATTCCTGGCCACCAATAATATTCCCTTAAGTCCTTGTACATTTTATCAGCTCCGGGGTGAATTGAATACTTGGATTTATGGGCTTCTTCAAGAATGACTTTTCTCAGTTCATTGATATTCGGAATCCACACTCTTTCCTTGAAATACCGAACTCCATCGGACTTGATTTCAAATCTTTGATCCAGGTTATGTAAGGTCTCATCCTTTAAGTTCTCCGGTTTCAAAGCTTCCTTTTGAGCTTCCAAAATTTGAGTTTTCAAACACGTCTGAACTTGTATTCCCAATGCTCGCACTCGCGAGGGTCTTATCTTTTCCTTCCTACTTAATGCATCCGCTACGACGTTAGCCTTGCCTGGATGATACTTGATGTCGCAGTCGTAATCACCTAGTAGTTCTACCCATCTTCTTTGTCTCATGTTGAGCATCTTCTGATCGAGGATATGCTGAAGACTCTTATGATCAGTGAAGATGGTGCACTTTGTGCCATACAGGTAGTGTCTCCAGATCTTCAGAGCAAACACTACCGCTCCTAGCGCCAAGTCATGTGTTGTATAATTCTTCTCATGCTTCTTTAGTTGTCTCGATGCGTAGGCAATCACCTTATTCCTTTGCATCAGCACGCAGCCCATTCCTTGGTGGGATGCGTCACAGTATACGACAAAATCTTCCGTTCCTTCCGGTAAAGCTAAGATGGGCGCGTTACACAACCTACTCTTCAGAGTTTGAAACGCTTCTTCCTGTTCTTCTCCCCAAGAGAACTCCTTAGCCTTCTGGACAAGTTAGAGGTTTAGCAATCCTTGAAAAATTCTCGATAAACCTTCGGTAGTAACCAGCTAATCCCAGAAATTGGCGTATCTCTGTAGGGGTTCTCGGGGCTTCCCATTTCTTGATAGCCTCGACTTTGGTTGGGTCAACATGAATTCCCTCCTGGTTAACCACGTGACCAAGAAAGTGTACCTCTCGGAGCCAAAATTTGCATTTTGAAAACTTGGCGTACAGATTCTGCTCCTTTAGTAATTTCAATACTATCTCCAAGTGTCGCTCATGGTCCTCCTTGCTTTTGGAGTAAATGAGTATATCGTCGATGAACACAATTACGAACTTTTCTAGATATGGGCGACACACCCTATTCATCAAATCCATGAATACCGCGGGTGCGTTGGTTAGCCCAAACGGCATTACAAGAACTCATAATGCCCATATCGCGTCCTAAAGGCTGTCTTTGAGATGTCCTCTTCACGGACTCTCAATTGGTGGTATCCTGAAGGAAGATCGATTTTTGAAAAGTACGATGCGCCTTGCAATTGGTCAAATAAATCGTCGATTCGGGGTAGGGGGTATCGGTTCTTTATGGTTAACTTGTTCAACTCTCTATAGTCTATGCACATACGGAATGATCCGTCTTTCTTCTTTACGAAGAGGACTGGAGCTCCCCAGGGCGATGAGCTTGGGCGAATTAGTCCATGACTCAGAAGCTCTTGCAGTTGACTGGACAATTCCTGCATCTCGGACGGTGCCAGACGATACGGTGTCTTTGCTACGGGCGCCGCTCCGGGAATTAGGTCGATTTGGAATTCAATTGGCCTAGGTGGGGGAAGTCCAGGTAAGTCCTTTGGGAAAACTTCAGGGTGATTTCTGACAACAGGAATGTCTTGAATACGCTTCTCCTCCGGCCTTTTGTCAATTACGTGTGCCAGGAATGCAAAGCATTGCTTCCCTAGGTACTTACGCATTTGCATAGCTGACACAATGTTCAGTTTCCTGCCGGGTTTATCCCCTTGTATCACAAAGGTTTCGTTGTCGGAGAGAGGTATCCGGACAACCTTATCAAAGCATCCTATTTCTGCTCGGACTTTCGTCAACCAGTCCATTCCCACAATCACATCAAAGCTTTTCAGCTCAATCGGTATTAAGTCGATGTTAAACATCCTATCGGCGAGGTTCAAAGTACAGTCGGGTACTATGTCCCTAGCCTCAAACTCATGACCGTTAGCGTATTCAACAGTAAAGATTTCATTTAGTTGTACAGAGTCTATTTCGATTAATGGCTTGAATTCTAACGAGACAAAACTCTTCTCGGCTCCCGAGTCAAATAATATAGACGCGTAGTGATCGTTCAAAAGAAACGTACCTGTTACCGCGTTCGGATCCTGTCTTGCTTCTTCAGTTCCGATGACGAATGCCCGGCCCCTTGCTGGTCCCCTCTGATTCCCAGCATTGTTGGGGGCGTTGTTCAATCGTGGGCAGGCGTTCCTCAGGTGATCGTGGCTTCCGCATTCGTAGCATGCCGCTTTCGGACGGTCATTTACGTTCCCAGCTCTGCAATACTTGCCGGTGTGGCCCACCTGATTGCATTTTTCACACACTGGACAATTTCCAGCATGGTGAAATTTGCATTTATTGCACTTTGGGTGAGGACCACTGTATTGCTTCGGTCCTTGAGCCGCAATGCCAAAGTTTCTGGCCACCATTGGCTTCTTGTCGGGATAACCGCCACCTCTTTGCCTTGGCTGGTCATCCACCTTGCGCTTACCAGAGTCGTTTCTTTTAGACGACCCACCGGACCGGACCACATCATTGGTCAGGCGGTTGGCCATCACAACTGCGGCCTGTATGGTGGTTGGGTTCGCCGCGGTAACCATCCCCCGGATTTCAGGTACCAATCCCCAAATGTACCTATCGATCCTTTTCTCCTCGGGGTTCACCATATGTGGCACGAGTCTCGCTAGTTCATGGAATCGGGCGGTGTATTTGTCAATGTCTGTTCCAACCATGGAGTGATTCCAGAACTCGGACTCAAGTTTTGGAGTGCGTCCTTCGGACAATACTCCTCGGTTAACAACTTTTTGAACTCCTCCCTGGTGAGGTTGTATGAGGCTTCACGGCCTCGACACTGAATCTGGTTGTTCCACCAGGTCAATGCCCTTCCTTGGAGCATGCATGCAGCATACTCGACCTGGTTTTCACTCGCACATTTGCTAATATGGAGTACGGACTCCATGCTCTCGATCCATGATAGCAGTCCGACCGCGCCCTCTGTTCCTCGGAACTCCTTGGGTCGGCAAGACATGAAAGTCTTGTAGCTGCATCCGGGGTTGCTGTTGGGGGGAGGTGCTACAGGATTTGCTTGCGTGGCATTCAAGCTTGCGGTGATTTGTGCCACGAGGTTCGGCAAAGCCGCGTTGAGTTGTTGGGCGATTTGGTCAGCCATTTCGTTGGTGTTTCTCCTAGGAGGCATGATTCTACAATATTCACAGAGTTTCGTTTTCAGAATTTTATATATTTTTAACTTTGGTTGAGTCAAGAACTTTTCGCGCGTTCGAAATTTGTAATGTACAGTCATAATAGATGTGCGGAGCAAATATGAATGTATAAAAAGTTTGAACAAACAGGTATTCATTCCCTTGGGAGCAATAGATAATACTAAAAATACGTAACTGGTTCGGCCAATAGCCTTTTAATTTCGCAACTTAATAAGTCAAAAGACAATAGTTCAGCTTTTTTAATTTAAGAGTCAATCTATGACAAGGTCATCACAACAAGCCAAGTGAGTACAATGAATACCAACAGACCCAAACCTATGCAAGCCCATACTAGGTTCCTGGTGGTTCTCCTAGTCATCTCCGCATGTACCCCAGCCCTAACCGCCTGGTGCGATAACCCCTCAACCAATTCGGACATCTCGTATAAGAGCTGTCCTTGGTGATCAATCCTTTCCCGACAGTGGTGTAGCTCATTAGTCATTAAGTACATCCTCCTTAACTCTTCGGCGGTCATTCCTGCTCTATGACCCGCCGGCATTCCCATAACGGTACGGGATGACGATGCCTCTCTTGGTCGGGATATGACAGGATTGACATTGTCATTCATCCTTTCCTGCCATGTGTATCTATCGGTGACTCGGGTTGGGGCAGGGTTAGGCTGGTTGCCAAGATGGTACTCTTGTGGGGGTGCTCTTAGTGTGTCTCCAACGGGGTTAGCAACCCTCATTCTCGCAGTGTGTCTAACACGCGGACTTGATTGGGCTGGTTGTGATGGGACAGGTGCTGGTGATGCTCTAAGGGCAGGTGTGATTCCCTCACTACTTGCTCCTTGGTCGGTGCTAGTGTCCATGGTTGGTTCCTCGGAACTAGTTGGGATATTCCTAGGACGACTCGTGATGTAACCCGATGCATCAGCCGAGTAGGGAGTACGAGTGGATGATGAGTGAGACATGGTAAGACTGAAAATAAAAGTGTGTTAGGTTGCTAATAACAATGAATGGATCATATGATATGTGTAGCACATGCATGGTAAGGATGAACATTTACATTAACACGTGACTTACTATTTCAAGTTTCTCACTACCTTTCCCGAACTAGTCATAGGTGATCAGGCTATGCTTAATTGAGGCTAAATAATGAAATGCTTGAATTAGTTACACAAGTGTAATGTTCAATGCTTTGTAAGGTGTTGTTTTATATAAAAGAATTTTTGGTTATAGTTTGGTTTTATTTTTGAAAAACCGGTATTCCCTATAACCTTTGGCTCTGATACCACTTCTGTCACACCCCGCTAAAGCGGAAACACGAGGTGTCACAGCTAATGATTTCACAACACAAAGATATAGCAACCATACCATTTAAATTACGATAAAACAGCCTTGGAGGCATTATAAAAATACATCAAATTGCTCAAAGTATATGACATTATTACAAACATATTACAAAAATTTAGTTCAAAGTCCGTTTAAATGGCTTGGTCGACATAATCCCATGCATTAGCCCACATATGATCCGTGCTTACCGACGTTCTCCTGAAAAGCATGCCAAAATAAAAGGTCAACTATGGCCACAGTTGGTGAGTTCAAAGTTTGAAATAATTAAACCGAAAGTGTGTCCAATCGTGGACATAAGTGTGGGTATAGCCGTCCGATTCGTGGACGCTATCTTCCCTGTGTTTGTCCAATCGGGACAGTTATAACAAGCATTTGGTTGATAAAGATATTGCA